>CM073127.1:37177401-38377401 GCA_037039145.1 Fundulus diaphanus | reverse complement strand
TAGGCTACAGTATTTCATCAGAAATGCGGAGAACTTTGTAGTTTTTTTATTTGCTCTACGGTACAACGTCACGTTCTTTTTAACTATGGGGCTGATTGAAAGATTAAAAAGAACCTTAACCTAAAGGCTCATGAAAGGGTCAGTTGGGGATTGTAAAGCGAGGTTCTGTTGAAGCATTGTAAGTACTAAATATCTTGCCTGCGCTTGATAAATTTCTTGGTGTCTTCGTGAAGTCCTAGAAACTGACGCTAACAGCTCGACCTAAGGGGACTTTACAGTCTTAAATCAACGCTGGTCTTCAAAATATGAAATAAGCTGTCTGTAAAACTTGGTCACCTTTGCATTAGGTTAGTATTTATAGAGAAGGCAATGATAATTGATACAGGAAATAAAGGTAGGAGTCAGCGCGCCACCAATGACAGTGAAACACACACTGAGAATCAAACCTGTAAGCCATTTCCAGCTTCAGTAACTGTTTTTCATATAAAAGTAAAGCAATGTAAGAAATACAGTTTTCATTTTCTGTTAAGGAGTTACTCTGATATATGTTCTGTTCTCTGTAGATTTTACACAAGAAGATCATTGGTGGTGCATCACATCCTATTGCCATGTGCAAACAATCCTCACTGGTGTAAATAACTGTTTAATGCAAACTTGATGACTTATTAAATCAGATGCGGGCATCTTATAGCACCGGGTCCACATCCAACCCTTTAGATGTCCCGGACTGGCCCGCCAAGGTTATTATGTAAAACAAAAAAATGTCTGCTCATGCTAAAAAGTAGATGGATACAGAACAGGGAGTTGCCAAATATATTTTAGTCACTGTTTTTTATGCTTAAGCTTTAATTGCCAAAAACATTTCAACTTTTTAAAACCTATTGCTAGTGTAAAGATTAGTTATTTGCTGATAATTGTTTGTGTATATGGGACATAAAGGTGTACCTGGGTTGTTAAATTTGCTGAGAAAGCATTCTCCTAAGATATCAGTTTAGAGATGGATTTTATTTTCCTGTATTGGTATATGGACCTAGCCTCGTGAGACCATCCTGATCTCGCAAGCTTATAAGGTTTCACTCGCAGATCAGTCTGGCTACTTTCCGTTAAAGAAAATTTGGAGCAGTTCACCAAACGAACGTCCAATCAGCGTTGGCTTTGAGGGGGTTGAGGTGTGACGCAACGAGAAGCGCGACAGTTCAGTCTAAAGAACATGGCGCCTTCAGCCGATGAAACTAGCGTTAGCGTGCAGTGTTTCCCGCAGGAATTTGTTTAGGCGAGGCGCTGAGTTGTTGGCCGGCAGACGACGACTGACGGGGGGTTGAAGAAGACAAGTTTTGCGCGGACGACTCGCGGACCGGGGGTGGGGTGGGGGGGGTGCTTATCCATGTATTTTCGCCTGTTTCTTCCCTGCCAATCACTGTATGCACGCGCGAAAGCAACAACAAACAACCGCGTGAAATAAACATGCAAGCATATCAAGTTTTTTTTTTTTTTTTTTTAATGTTGGCGAGGCGGCAGCGCTATCTTGGCGAGGCAGCCGCCTCGCCAAGATAGCGCTGCGGGAAAGACTGGAGTGGCTATCGAGCAAGTTTTATCAGAATTACAGAGTATTTCTTCACTGAAAGAAGAGCAAAACACTGCTCTGGAGGCTTTTCTCAGAGGAAAAGATGTTTTTGCTCTTCTCCCGACTGGTTTCGGCAAGAGCTTGTGGTTGTGTTTTCGTCGTCGCTGTTAGTACGTCATATGCTTCGTTGATCTGATTGGTTTATTTGGCCCGTCTATCACCAAGATAGGCCAATCAGCTAACCAGTATTTTTGCCCCTTCCCAAAATTACTTCAAAGGAAAGTTTCCAGATGGATATGCGGAGCAAATCCATCTGGCGGAGTCAGGTTAATATGGACCCCCCTGTAAACCTCCCCCCCCGATAAGGTTTTTAACAATGCTCAGACTTCTAAAAGGGGCTGCACCATGTATCATTATCACCTTTTCATTGTACATTAATAATACTGCCAAAGACCTTTTGGAGTTTAGTGTTCTTGGGTAGTTATTTCCAACTGTCCTGAATAAACACTTTGCATACTGCTAATATATTTAGCCTGTTGGGGGTGTCTCGGTGGAGTGAACGCCCTCCCCACATTTGGCACAGATGATGATGTCCAAGACGCTAAAGCTTCACAGAACAGGTTGGATGCAATAAGGTCACAATCTAAATTTGAAATATTGTGCAGATCTGCTCTAATTTTTTTTCAGTCAGGAGAGGTGGTAAGCAGGAGAACAAACTGCTGTTCTGGTGGCTACCTCGGCTGAATAGTTGCTATCAAACTAAACATACAATGTTACGTAAGAACTTGCAAAGGTTGCGGTTTTCAACAATTGTTTTTCAGAAAGGTAAATATTTACAGTAAGATAAAGTCTCCTTCTGTCAGTCTGTCACGTTTATTGTTCAGTAGAAATGACTAGTGTTACTATCAGCCAGACAGAAAGAAAATCATATGTAGCGTTCGTCACTATCCTCTCACCCATCATGGAGACTGGAGCTGCTCTAAGCTGGCAGAAGTTTGCGCTGGTGTTGAGCCTTCTAGAACGAGTTATTAGCTTAATCCTCCTGGATCAATTAGGAGTTATACAACGAGAAGTAGCCAATGGAGTCATTAGCTGCTTATAAAACAATAATATAAATTTACTTTAAAACCTCTGAACTATCCCTTTAAGATGCACTGAACTGTGTGAGATGCATGATTGAGTTGTTGGAGGTAAGAATTAGGGAATAAAAGTCAACAGTTCTTGGAATGGGAGGCAACGCTTTTAAGAGAGAATGGCTGCCTTGCATGGCCATGCTTTTATTCAATTGGGACTTAGTGGAGCCAGCAGGGCCTCACTGTCTCAGACACTTAATTACAACCCAAGACCGTTTGCTTTGCATTCTGGGCCAGCGGCGTCGGCGGCAGCCGAGCGTTGCAGCCTCTACTCACTTCCTCCTCGATCTCTGCCAGGGATTTGATCGTAATGCCCATTAAATTGACTTGCTGCATCTGAAATCAAAAGCAGGGAGAGGAGGAGGGAGAGGAAGAAGAGGGGGGGGGGGTACAGAAGAAACATGGCAGTTAGGCTGAAGGCTAAGTAAGCATGCTTAAAAACTTTAATCCTTCCCGCTCCGTGTCAATAAAAACGGGGCTGCAGTGACAACCACTGCCAGCCAGCCAAATGGACTGCATTGGGCCAGCTCTGCCTGACTGCATGCATTCATCTCTCAGTGTGGAAGGAAGAAAACGAAAGGTAGATGAAGGAAAGAAAACAGAAGTAGTGCTCACCTGCAGAAATGCGCTACAAATGAACTTATTATCACCTCTTCTGTTGCATTTATAATAAGGGAATGATCATGTCACCTGGCCCTCTGGATTCATTCTTACCTCTTGAGGCTTTTCATTAAACTTCTCGGACACCATAAATGGCACATCATCAAGAGCTGCAAAGAAGCAAGCAAGAAAAAAAAAATCAAAAACAAAGTTAAACTTTAAACCAAAAGAACACTTATAATCTTTAGTCTTAAATGCGAATACCTTCTGAAGTCTAAATGCAGGATTACAAAACAGCAAAGCTATCACCATCCCCAGCCACCTCAACGCCTCCCCGCCTTCCGTCTACCGAGAGAAGATGAAAGGCTTTTTTTTATTCCCTGCGTTTGAGCACCTCCACTCTCTCCTCCAACCCAACCCTTTTCTCAGCCCTCTTCTAGTTTAATTACTCTTGATTATTCCTGATTCTGTCTTGTCTGCGAGATGTTCACCTCTGAAACAAAGACACGCTCACACTGTAGGCACAGAAAAGCGTATGGAAGGGAGACAAAACACTCACGAGATATCAAATTTGCATGAAAATAAGCCACACTGTTCCGCCAGCAAAAAGTGGATTGAAATGAGGACTTGCCAGGAGCGTGGTGGTATAATTAGCATTTGACCAAACAAACGAGCTTCAACAGAGCTATAATTAAGCAGGCCTGTAATTAAGTGTATGCCCTTTATCATAATGATCGTGGTTAAAATGGTGTGATGGCTGCCAGTTGATTATTAATGGTGTAACCCCGTCCTGCATGCATCCTGCACTGGAATCAAGGTGTCACGACTGTCAGGCTAGAGAGCAGCCCTTTGTTTATAAAATACATTAGGGCCCAAATTAACACAGGGTGACAGGAGACACAAAGCCTCTTGCTTCCACGCTGAAGGGGGAAACTGCAGCTGCTCGGCTGCATTGTAAAACTCCCAATTTTGGAGTGACAAAACTTGCCGGCGCTGGCTCCAACCACAGCTCCAAATATCAGGGGGGCTGAGCTTTAAACTGCTTTTCTCTAACCCAGTCAGGTCCAGGAAAAGGAACTCATAAATGTAAGCCGAGGCTTTTTGTGAGTCACCGTCTGGGAGCTGGCGATCCTGTTGGCCTTTCCTGTTCAGAGCAATATTTAAGAGTTCTGACATGATACACCTTTCCTCGCTTTGACACTGCTGTGACTTGGTTATTAAATAGATGTATGGTTTGGCACTTACACAACGGTGATACAATGTGATCTCTATGATCAAAGCATGGCCCTATTTCTTGGCTTTTTACTCATTTTGCACACAGGGGTGCAATGAGCTAAATGCTAACTTGAGCATGCTTCAATGCTTGTAATTACTAAGGCCCTGACCATACAATAACAATCCATTGAAACTGGGAATGTATATATGTTTCAATCAACACATCTACATCACAATGCTGTAATTGCAATCTCTGTGCACACCACATTAGTAGAAACGTTAAAAACAATGTAATTTCCCTGCCATGCCACTAGAAGGCGCTGTGTTCTTTGAAAATCAACAGGCGTACAAACACTCTGCCTAAAAAGGCCTCTCCACTAAATCATACTGAGCATGTGCCAGGGCTTCCCCATGCAGGACCATTCAGTTTTTCCTGTCTACACCACAAGAGCGACCGGGATGTTTTTACACTCTGGAACCCATGTTCAAATTGTGCCTTTTTCAGAGAAAACACCTGTTGTTGTGGTGTAGATGAACAATAGAAATGCAACTAAACTTTTCAGTTTTCACCAAAGAAAAAAAACACGTTTTTGTGTGCACAAGGCCTAAGACAACAGATTAAATGTTTTAGTCAATATTTTGGGCCTACAAAATGCTCTGTAAATTCCTGAAAAAAAATATTTTAACAAGTGTACCCCAGTCACAGGGATGTCACTATATAAGAATGAATCAGTAGAGATGTGCTGAGAAGCCAGCTGTTGACCAGAAGGGGACAATTTTCATCTGCTCACTGGCTCTGACTGGCCAGTTGGAAGCTCACAATACCAATCTTTTTCTAACCCTTGAATGCATCACACCTAACAAAAATACAGAGCAGGGAGGACGTTATTAGTGCATGCAACGTTGCCTACTAAGCGACGTTGTTGCCGCATTTAGCACGTTATCTCACCACTCTAATGACTTTTTCTAAAAAGTGACCAGTGACCGATCTTGCAACTTTTTATCGTATTAATGAAGACTTTTGAAGGTTGATATGAAATAACATTCTGACATAAAAAAATCAGCAACAAAATAAAGCTTATTTTCTGTTCTTATTGCTGAATTTACTGTGTTTTTACTCTTCTCTATTTTAATATCCACTGAAATTTCATAGATATTGCTATTCAGAAAAAAATAGGTGAAGACGTAATTTAGAAACCTCTGAGACATCACTTAGCTACTTTCCTTACTGAGCAGTGTGCAACACTGCCTACAGGAAGACAAATTAATGGTAACCATTTTCAGTATCAGTGGGGTGTTTAAAATAAAATCCAAAGAAGCACAAAAGCTGTAAATAAATAAACTGCTCTGACAAGCCATGTCGGCTGTTCGTTCAGGCTGCTACAACAGAGACAGAGGCTTCAGCAGGTGCTGGTCATTTTGCTCCTTCTCCATGTTGTAGTTTGGTTGACCTATACCAGACGTTTTCAGGTCAAAGAGGAGCCGTCTGCCACAGGACATCAATTCATAGCCGCCTTCAGGATGTTTCGCTGAATAAGCGAAGGGGTGAAGTGACCCAAGACTGAGAGCTGAACCTATTACAGTAAGTGAGTAAAGTTTATTTGTTAACTACCTTTCACAGACAACGCTGTCACAAAGTGCTGCACAGAGAACCAAAACCTATTAAAATCCCTGCCATATTTGACAATGAAAAATAAAAATAAATCTACGAAACACAAAGAAATAAACATTCAACAGAAAGCCTGTGAAACAAGAATATTTATCTGTTTTTTTAAAAGAGTCCAGCAAAGATGCTCTGTCTTATGCATTGGGTTTTCAACCTCTGTTTGCCATGTAACGTGCCGGGTGTGAAAATGTGGGAAATTTTAGAGTTAAGGGTGTACAGTTTGTTTAGAGAATATACAAGGAGACTAATGTTAAATGTATGTAATGCTATGCTAATATTGCTAACTGTGCTAATTGCTAATATAAGTTACTGAAGACAGATTAAACTATTATCTTCAAATTACTATTTGCTTTAAATAAGTACAACTTTGTTTTTACGGCCACCTCTCTGTCCCATCCACATTGAGACGTCGCTTCTGCTTTTAACATAAATAGTTACTGCAGAAAGTTATTTTTTTCAAGAGAAATTAGCGTTGCCAGTTGAAAGCTTTACTAAGATTGGAGACCAGAAATTGGCAACAAATCTATGATTGGTGCTTTTCTGTTGACCTACAAGGCTAAATGAGCATCATATATATATATATATATATATATATATATATATATATATATATATATATATATATATATATATATATATACTGTATATATATATATAATTTGTTTTTCATTTTTTTCAAAGTGGTGCAACGGAAAACCTTAATACACTCCAGCTCCAAGCAGGTGGTAAAAAATGAATAGTGGGATTAACCTTTGTTAAAACACAAGCCACTCATCTCACTACATCACCTTTTAATGTGTACCTATTCAGAGCATTAGGCCATGCATGGCAGCTGTTCCAACCTTAAAAATGCAAGCAAATACTACTTTGTTGCTGGCCGGACCAACGCCGGGGCAGAGGTAGGCAGGGAGAATACATTTAAATCAATAACCGGCAATGGGAAACAGAGATTGTGGTGGCTGATGGATCTACAGGGCACGGACAGATGGATGCGAAGAAGCTGAAGGCCAGAGAGTTGCTTTATTGCTCAAGGATTACATTTAAAACCAGATCTTACTTTGTATTCTACCGCCATCTATACTACAGCGCATATCTTACATCCAGACAAATGGAGATGCGCAGCAGATGACTTGGTGGTAAGGAATGGATGCTGTACTACAAAGCAATCTTGGGGTGGAAAGGGCAAAAATAATGTAAATCTAATTTTCTGAGTAGAAATCCCAGTAGGAAGCATGTTCCAGCCACCAAGAGGCCATGCTTCGCTCCACTAACTCAAAAGCGTGTTGCAGTGTTGGAAACTGGGTACTTATTTGGCACTTGGAGTCAATAGGAAAGCATCTGGCAGGTTTTTTGGTACAGTGAATGTGATGATGGTAGTGATGATGATGGCTGTGAGCACAGTGGTGGTGTTAAGTAAGGAGGACCCTGTGGCTTGAGTGATTGTAGTGTAAAGAACGAAGTCAGCACAGGCCCCGTGTGGATCATTGCCTTATTAATGGCTCCGTCAGGTGCAATGAGCAATGGCTGCATTGTCATCTCCAGCCCCTGGGCACAGATGAATGGCTGTTTCTGGGCGGGAAGGGCTCCCTCGTACGCTGGGCTGAGCACTAATCCCTCACTCTTCCATTGTTGGATGCACTGTCACCCAGGACCTCAGCAACACTATACATTGCATTCCCACACCTCCAACAGACACGACCAAGCACGCCATGAGCGCTCGCACACAAGTACACAAACCGCAGCGCTGACTGATGGAAAAATATGCGTAGCTGATCGAGCATACCCCATATTACCTGAGCCACCACTCAGGAGTAGCACTTTAGGAATCTTGATGAACTTTTATTTTACACTTCACTAATCCAGCAGAACTGCATTGATCTCTGTCTGGTGTGATTACATGGACGAATCTGTCCAGCCCCTGAATTAAGTGAGATAGCTGTGCAAACACAAATCAACGTCTTTTCCATGTGCTTCTATCGTTGAGCAGCTTAAAAATAATAGAGAAACAGCCCCAAATAGCTTCGAGCTTCATCTGGAAGCTGCTGCATTTCCCATTCCAAACACCTGAATAATCCCCTCCCTCTGCATGCAGTGAGGCTAGGCATTGCAATCCCCTCAGTGTCGACGTGACGTTCAATTTGAGCCTTATTCTTCATGCAGACCACAGAAATGCTATTCTAGTTGCAGACCCAGCTCTCTGTCACCACTGCAGATAATGGTGAGTAGATGAACAGAGAGCTGGAGGAGGAGGACCCCTATGCCCACTCACAGCCCTTAGCCCCGCTCTGACATGAGCAATGGTGCCCAGGCCTGACAGCATCTCGGAGACATATTGTAGTTTATTTTGTCGCCCGGGCATGCCATCTGTGCCATTCCAATGGAGGGTGTGTGTTCAGGCGGCTGCAAGGGAGAGGGCGCAAGGCTCTGGGTCCCTCAGTAGCTCTGCAGCCGCGGCAGGTCATTAGTCAAATTGCCTAATGAGAGAGAATACAAATGGCCCCCTACCCTGACAGGAGGAATTTTGGAGGTGTCAGAGCTCCTGACCCGTGCTATGAGAACAGATGATAGCGAGTTGCTATTTTCAGATTCCTTTAATGACTATGGCTCTGTGAAACCCATTCTTTTTTCTTTTATCTTTTCCTTACTTTTTTTTTTTAAACCCGCAAGACAGATGAGTAAAAAGGCAAGAAAATATATATCTATATTTGCAAAAGCGGAAGTGTAACTTTTGAATTATTTAAATGTATACTGGGAAGTCAATTATTATTCTAAAAAGCCCAAAACACTGATACTGGAACAGATTATGCGCAGAAATGATGCCGGATCTATTTTTATTTGTCTCTGCTAGCTGTGTGGAGCTTACTTGCTCAGCCTCACGGAATTGTGTGTGGAACATGCTGCTGAAACTCTCCTGGCAGCAACTGGATTTATGTTAAAATATTCATTTTATTTCAACTGAATGTGCAAAAAATATAAACAAGTTTAAAAGGTTCAAAAATGCTCAGAGTTTCAATGCCAACAATCGAGTCAAAGAGTCTGTTTAGGATCGCAAACTACAGGATGAGACGGCTAGATGTTTCTGATTTATGAAGAAACGGAGTGGAGGGGAAACATGAGAAATTGTGCAGGGAAGCTACATTATCTTAAATAAGCTTACTCATTGCTTACGCACCATACAGGACATGTTACTATTGCATGCCGCAGGTATTTTGTTATCCAAGTTTAATGTGGACATACAGTTAAAATAAACAAATCTACTTTTCTGTAACAAGACAGATGCAAAATGTAAAGTCCGAGTTAAACGACTCCCTCGTGTTTACATCTGGTTTAATCAGCCATAACAATCTTATGGTGAGTTTCAGCCAAAAGTCAGCCCCATCAATTGACTGGAGAGTTCTGATACCAAGTGCCTTGGAAAAGTATTTTTACCCATTTGGCTTTGACACTTTTTGCCACTTTACAACCACGAACCAGGGGATATTTTATCTGGATTTTATAGCCCAACAAGGAAGTGGAGGGAAATGACACTGGGCTTTACACGACTGCATCTGCAATTTGCACTGGAAATTCAAAATAAAATCCAGTACCTTCAAGAGTCTAATAATCTCAGTATAAATGCAGATGTTCTGCAGACAGGTCAGGTGAGATTTTTTAAAACACAGTTAGGGTCTTACACAATATACAAAGCTTTACACATTTCAGGGAGCACTTTTCAGTCCATCATCTGAAATTGGAAAGATTATAGTACATCAATGAATCTACCGAGACACTGTCCTCCTAAACAGCCTGGCTTAGCAGAGGATTCATTGAAGAGGAGGGCCATGGTGAATCTGGAGGAGCTGCACATGCGCTGCACAAACCTGGCTTTTACAAAATAAAATAAGAGGAAAGCCATTACTGAAACAAAGCTATGCGGAAACTACAAATGGAAATGCGTGGCACAAAATTAAAGTCCTATCACCCTGAAGATATCATCGACAAGATGAAACATGGTGGCAGCTTCATGCTGTGGGGAGGCCTTCCTTCAGCAGGTACAAGGGAACTGGTCAGAGTTGATGGGGAGCTGGTTGGAGCTAAAGACATTGCAGTCCTCTATTAGGCTGCAACAGACTTGAGACTTTAGTTGAGTGTTCGCTTTCTAGCTGGACAACAACCTAAAACATGCAATCTGAGCTGCATGTTAGAATGGCTTAGATCAAAGCGTCATCACATGTTAGAATGGACCCGTATAACTCCAGACCAAATTCAATTGACAATTTCTGGCAACACTAGAACATAGCTGTTCGGAGGCTAAGTCTGACTGAACTGTTACCGTTTTGCAAACAATCGCCAGAATTTCAGTGGCACGATTAGAGGTTTGCACTTATTGAACGGTTTCTTGTTAATGCAGTGAACGGAAAAAAATAAATAAAATAAAGTTGAGATTTATTGTGATAATGCTAAAATTTAATTGATGTCAGAAAAAACCCAAAATGGTCAGCACAGACTGGTTCCACCAGAGTAGCAATAATTGTTGCTTTATTTGAAAATATGACTGAAGTTAATTATTGTGTGCCGTTTCTAGCGGTTTGAAGTCGTCTAAAATGCAAACTTACATTTTTAGAACGGCATTTGATGTTACATGTTTTATTCACCTTTATTACAGTAAATTCCACAAAATATTCCAATATCGCCAATTCATAATTTAGATATAACGATAGCATAAGTATTGCAGCTCTAATTGTAGTTAAAGGTGGACTTCTAAACGCATGCCAGACTTTTCAGACTATCTTTTGCACATGTATCATTTTCCTTCCACTAAACATTTATACATTACTATGTCCATATGTGATGCCCATATCAAAAACAAAATAAAGCCCCATGAGTTAATGGTTATAATATGGCCAAAATGTGAAAAAGCATATTGGTATGCATCGTTTTGTAAGATCAAGAACATATTTTAGTTATTTCAAACACTAACCTTTCAGAATTGTCAGGAGAACCCTTTCTGCTAGGTCGATACTGACAGCGATCATTTAAAATAAAGCACACAATCAGACTTTAATCAGCAACACAGTATTTTAAGACACTGCCGTGCCACTGGCATTGATCCCCAGCTGTGGCTGCTGGTAAACGTGCAGGAGAATGTGTGTATAAATGGCGTACGCCTCTCTGGACAAGTGTAAAAGCTGGCAGAGGGCTGGCAGTAAATTGCATGTGCCGGATGGGACGCAGCAGAAGGCACAATTACACAAATCCCCTCTTAATTAGCGGTTCTGTGCGCAAACTAACCCGTAATGATGGGAGGGATGTGGCGAGCCCCAAGAAATCCTAACAAGAAACACTCAGCAGCTCTAGCGACTGGGTCATATGGTTCCAACTCCCCTGAAGTAGTGACTGACGTGCTATCTGTTTTGATCAGCGGAGCTGCGGGAGACGGTTCCCATGCAGCCTCGCTCCTGACAAATCCAAGCCCTTGCAGAGAGACCTGCCCTCTGGACTGTGGGTAAAGCAGCAGGCCTTCGTGGTTGTGGGTGGCGTTATTAAGTTCTCCATGCTCACAGTACCGGGCAATGTAATGTGGCATCTCACATGGTGAGTAATGAACTGCGCCAGAGCGGAAGCAGAAGGGATGACAGCCAAAGAGGCCTCCTTGGCAGCCACTAACCTGGGCATCCACCGATTTATCATCCCCCAGAACCAATTCACCAATGCTGCACTGCCATTTGTCATTAATTATGCTAATAAGGATACCATTACTCTCCTGATGAAAAAGAAGACTGTTTCTAGTACAATGCATTTACAGTTTGTTACGTGCACATTTGCTTATTGGTTTAACTGTGAGACTAAGAGGACTTTAAAAAGAGATATCTTCTATTATTTAAATAAAATCCTCATGCTTTAGACTTTAAAAAAAAAGCATGTGATGTTACTGACGAAGCAGAGACTTCTGCTGCTACTTTTTAATTATGCAGTATTCGGTGCACCACAGCATAAAAATGGCCTCATCTTTGTAAAAACACTGGTGTGTTTGAACTTTTCAAAGCAGACTTTATGGTTCTAAGCAAAGCAGTCTAAGCAGAACTATTTAATATGGCTTCTGGGAGTCCCAGATGCCCTTTTCCAAAACGACTTCATTCCCAGAATCTCATTGTGCTTTCTAAATCACACCACACTTTGTATTAGAAGACCATTAATTACAAACTTAACAAGTCAGCAGAGCCATTAAAAGATCTTTAAGGCATATTTGACCATAAATCTCCTTAAACTATATTTAATGACTGGATTTTTGTGAAATATTTTTTATCAAGTTCTAATTAGATGTGTGATAACAAACCCTGCTGTACATGGGGGCAAATGAGAGGGCCATGACAGGCCCATCCATTGAGGCCGTCCACGTCTGGACACCGAAACTAATGGAGCACTGCTTCTATCTCAGGGACGGCTAGAACGCAATGAGGGATGAGACTCCACAGTCCAGTCTGGCCAAATGCAAAGTCATTTAAAGTCCCTTATTTCACTGTAATAAAGGTCCAGAAATGCCTCAGGGCTTCAAGGCTCCAGTCAAAAAATCCATTAAGATTTACACAGGATTGATCCTCAAAAACTTAATGGCGCCATCGCAGTGGGATTGATCGTGTTTGGCTGCCAAACCTGGATGGTCCAGTCTGACATTTGGAAGGAATAAAAGTCATTATTTTAAGCTGTATGCAATTGACTCTCGTCACATTTTCTTGGATTTCTTTTTGGTTTTTGAATATGCAACAATAATGTCTCCAGTCATTAAGGACACTGTGGGAAAAAGAAAGCTCATGTCAAGTCAACCTCTTTCTTTTCATTTCATTTTCTAATAAAACTATGACAAAGTCTTTCCGCCGCCATGTATCAGCAAAGTTGTACTTCACACAGCTTTGGAGTACCTGCTCAAAAACTATTTCCATAGTGCCTAGACACTTACTTTGGCTTCGTTTCCCCATATAAATGTAGACGTCTGAGTGTAAAAACTTTCTAATACCTGTTTGAAACATGTTAAACAATTTTTACTGTTCCAAGATATTATAAAAAAACTGAAAAACACTAAAAACAAAAATAAATACCAACATTTCATATATACAAGTTAATGCCAAAATGATCCATACTAACTCTTACTTTCTGGCAGAATTAGAACGTCATCACTGAGTTCAAGAGATATTACTACACCAATGTGAACCTGAGAAGCTGTGGAGGGGGCTAAAGCTTAGGGTGATGGCAAGGAGGCCATCCAATCTTAAAGACTTGGAGCTCATAACTAAAGACAAATAGTCAAAACATCACTTGGATAAAACTGGTCAGTAATTATAAAAAGGCTTTGATTTAAAAAAATCAATTGATTACTGAGAAAAGTAAAACAAACTTTTCACAAACCATTTTTAATAAAAGTTAATAAAGACAAATAATATACCCTCTATGACGCTGTATGTAGTTGTGAGAAATCAATCCACACACTTACACACACACACACACACACATATATATATATATATATGTGTGTGTGTGTGTGTGTGTGTAATACTTGGCTTAGACGTTGCTGTGGCTTTTTGGGCTGGTGTTTTACTTACATGCTCAGCAGTGTCCAACCCTAAATCACTGAAGCTAATCTGCTATGTCATGACAAAAAAAAAAAAAAAGAAAAGAAAAAGAAAAAAGCTCAAACGTAGAATTAGAGCAAATTCAAGTAATTTATTGGTCACAGATTTATTGTAATTAAATTCAGTACTCTTTTTTATTTTTTCTGAGGCTTGTGTTAGTATGTGTGTGTGAATGCATTAGGTGTAAATACTATTCTCCCCCTACAACACTTTCCCCCCTAGTTTCCTTTTGCTGACCAGGGAAATTAAGAAGCAAAACGTGGGTTTTAAGAGCATTCCTTTCATGTCTTGATGCAAGCTTTGGCATCGCTTCAAACATCGAGATCGGTTTCATAGAAATCCCTTTCCATCTAAAGTAAAAGCGTGGCAGTAAATCTGCCCGAGCCTCCCCCGTAACACTTCCATAAATGATTCATTCAGCTCAGTTTAGCTGATGCAAAACAGAATGTTAGCGAGTCACGGACAGAGCTGAAGCTGCAAAAAAAAAAAAGGGAGACGGAACAAACTGCTTAGTAATTTCATCAACCTCTCAGGTAGAAAACTGAGACAAAGGAGAGAGAGGAGGACGGTATACACTGATAATAACTATCCAGAGGTCATGTTTTTTAATCCTTCAGCCTAAGGAATTGTGTTATTCTAAAATACAACCCCGGCCGCGCAGAAGCAGTTGAGATTTATCATGGTTGGAGATAAGAGCTGGCTGAACTCCTCCCTCTGCACAGACTTGCCTAGAACTACACGGGGGAGATAAGATGGAACTTTTGTTTGAAACCTGATGAGAAGCCTCTTAATGAAAGTGCTGCGCCAAAAATAATCTTTTTTCTTCATGTTAGTCAATCAAGAAATTGTGTAGTTGGGGGAGAGGAGAAAAAAAAAGAGGAGAAAGAAAGTAATTTTGCATAATCAGCGAGCACCATCTGGAACAATTAACCAAATTCCACAGAACTCAGAGGATCAGTCATATTGGCTTATTAAAGATCCAGAATTATACAAGTAATAAATCCTTGGAAAAACGAAGCGTACCCCTGCCTGTCACGACTATTTTAACTTCAAATACAGTGGAATACTTGATAAGGCTGAAAAGAGGAGATTAATATATGCAAATTATGTGGAGCATTTAAAAGCCCCCCAACAACTGTCTGTGGTTTTTTTTTCTGTCTCTTATTACAGGGCTTTATGTTTTATTCATACACCAACTCACCTGTCATTTCATAAGCTATAATATTATGAGGGTATTATTAAACAGTATAAAGTGGAGCTTTAATTGGAAAGCTCCATTGCATTTTCCAATTATTTGGAGCAAATTAAAAGCAGATGCATATAGTTTAATAAGACTTCTAATATTGTTTCCTGAAAATCAAAAATCACTGTCATCCTGCCAAGATATTTTGCAAACCCAAGTTAATTTTGAGCCTCCATTTTTTTCCTCTTCTGAAGGATGATCTGTCTAGTGTCTGTTAATTGAAGTTCCTCTAATGGATAGGGAAATAATTGCTCTCCATATTATGTTAGATCAGGGCCAATGTCAGTGTTTATTCTTGATTAATGCTATAGATATGCAAATGTATATACTTTTTATTAGATTTAACTTTCTATCAGGTGGACGACTGCCGAATGCTATATGCCGCTAAGCTGGTAATAAAGACAGTGTGCGATCCAACGTGCATAAGGAAGTTTGGCATGCGAGTTTTCAACTAATACATTTGCATCTAAAAAAAAAAATCAAAGACATATTTTTTTAATACATAAACAATCTCTCTTAAAATATCGAGATTTACTGTCAAAGCATGAATAATAGACCTAATTGGCTGAGGGAGTTGGCATGGATCAAAGCGATGCTGGTGAAAGAAAGTAAAAAGGTTGGGGGTTGTGGGGGTTGCTGCTACGAACACTTGATAACTTTTCAAATGAGCCTGAACTGTCAAGTGATGGAGGCCTTCAAAATAAATGTGAATTAGTTTTTAATATTCGGGTAATAAATGTCAGAGCTTCTGCACATCATATCTGAACATGATGTGACTGCAGATGACAGATTTCCCAGACATGTTACCTCTCCTCTCAACTCGTCTTTTTCTCTTTTTTTTTACCCTTTCTTTTTTGTGCGTTGGGGTTTTTGTTTTGTTGGGAAGTGACGGAGAGTTTAATCAAGAAAGCAGGCAATTCATCAATCCTAAAGAAGGCGCCTGTACAACCCTGACAGAGCGCACATGGTTTTAGACCAACTCAAACCTGGCCAGCTGTCAGCCCACACACACACAGCGCACGCACACACACACACGCACACACACACACACACACACACACACACACACACACACAAGCTCTGTTGGGCTAACAATTAACACAAACAGGCTGTCGGCTACGACCTCACACTTGGTCTGCAGGCTATCGCGTCGTTAATGAAGGGAAGCTGTGTACTTTCACATTCACAGTGATGCTGTGATGCTGATGAGAACAAAGTCTGACACCCCCCCTTCCCCAAAAATAAAAACAAAATATTAAAATAAGCACACTTATTGTATTTTCTTGAAATCTGCCCCGGACCATTGAGTCTGGGAAGGAAGGTTTCTGTGCACCTGCAGAGGACAGCTTCTCTGCAGATAAATGATAAGCGCTGGCAGCACACGGTGGAGTATGTGCACGCTCTTCGTTGTCACTCAAACCCTGTCCCAGCGGATGAAACCAGCACCAAGTGCCACGAAATGTTCAGCAGCGTGGTAATGTCTGCTTTGTCTCAGCACTATGTGTCAGGGCTAACTTACAAACTGAATGAAGCCATGCTGGGAACTCTTTTCCCACTTTTCAGTTTTTTCTTGAAAGAAATCCACCTTTTCATAAAGCTTCGTGACATACCATGCATTTGATTACGGTGGCTGCTGGAAAGCAGCCTTGTGTTAATCAGGCTGGGTGTATAATCGCCGTTACAAGCACGTGCCTCTGATGGAGCAGCAGGAGGCATCCTCACCACATGGTGTCTCTCTCCAGCCAGATAAAAAAATATAAAAATCCTTCCTGCCACATTCACCCGCCGCAGCGTCTCGGCCCACTCTGGTTTTGTGGCGCTGAGGCTGTCGGAGCAATGTGCTCTTTTCTAACAAATGTACCTTTTTCAGTTTTAGTCGTGGGGGATATTGCTGTTGTTAGGACTGGAATTTCTCCTTGACAAAAACAAGAGGAGTATCGAGCGCACAAGAGGTACACCTGCAAGTTTGGTATGTGACGGATCATCTTTGACAGCTGTTAATGCCGAGCTCCTCTGGGAAGTCACGTTCTCTGAGATAAGCAAAGCTCTGTACACTGTCCATCTCTGAGAAGCTCCTCATATAACATTTGTACATCAAATATGACAAGAGCTCTCTTTAAACTTATACTCGGGTAAGAGACTGTTTGTAAGATCATAGAAAACATCAGTAAAACGCATTTTACAAGATATACACAAAAAAGTCACTTTTGTCACTAACTTAATCAACCCCCACCAGAGACCAGCTGGTTAGAAACCTAAAAATCAGATTTTTTTCTTTCTTCATTTTGGACCCATGCACCGAGGGAAGAACAGTCAAAATTTGCTAGTATCAGTATCAGTAAAGTGTTTGGAAGCTAAATTCAGAGGAAGCACAGATATATAATCATCTTTTTAAAGGCAACTGATTTTTCTACAACGTAACAAAAATGTCCGTGGTTCAATCAGGCTTTCGAGGGAGAGACT
Source organism: Fundulus diaphanus (assembly GCA_037039145.1). Taxonomy (NCBI): domain Eukaryota; kingdom Metazoa; phylum Chordata; class Actinopteri; order Cyprinodontiformes; family Fundulidae; genus Fundulus; species Fundulus diaphanus. The sequence continues at coordinate 38,359,910 of CM073127.1, read as the reverse complement.
TTCAGATCAATGTAAGGTTGAACATGTTACAACAAAGTTGCTCTGTTTTGTCAATTTGAGCATTCACCCTCTTTCTGTTATGGAACACGCTGGATCTGAAAATTTTATTGTCCTTTTGGAAAGCCCAGAGCTTAGGATCTACATTCTGGAGGAGACTGCTGATACCTACCGCTGATCCCTCACGTAAACTGAGAGAGTTTATAATATCAACTCCATTATCATGTCTTAAAAAGTAACAGTAAATTTCCATTTTACAGACTGCTCACTCTCACACACAGTGTGACATCACCTCTGCTAACAGTATCAATGATCAATGATCACTCATGGCAGGAAGGCCAGAAAAAAAATGGGATGCTGGTCTTACATCTTCTTATATTATAGCGGTACATGAGCAATCAGAAGCAGCTGAAAATGTCATCAGCATGTCAAAGCTTTACAAAAACAGGAGATAAGAAACCGGCCACGACATTGTGATCAGCAAATTTCTAAAGTTAACCTTTAAATGTAATCGACGTGCATCTGTTCACTCAACAAAAGTGAACATGGGCAGTTATTCACTTTATGTTAACATTTAATTACTAGTTGACTCATAACAATGTTTAAGTTGAGTTAAAACAAGCAATTATGTATGTGTGTCTTTATTAGAGAAAATCTATTTAAACTAACCAACACCTTTTTTATGGGTTAACTGGAAGTTAAATATTAACATAAAGCAAACACCATTTTGAGTGTACCGTGATCATTTACCTGTGATAGTGTAGATGCCACTGTTCTGCTGCCCATTTTGTGCTCTGCTGATGGCAATCCTGGTGGAAGGGCAAAGAAAGTCACAAAGATGAAAAAACATTCCAAATACACTACTAAATGTCAAAAGGTACAAAATAGAAAAAAAAACTTTGCCTGTCAAATGACTTACTTCTAGAGATGTATCACATGAATTAAAAAATAATAATTTAAAAGTCAGATTTTCTTTGTAAAGGTCTGACTGCACAGGAAGGTAAGAAAAGGCAATAAATGTTATGGTGTTTAGTATGTGTTTATACTCAAGGCCTGTCCTCATGTGAAAGAAAGAAAGAAAGAAAGAAAGAAAGAAAGAAAGAAAGAAAGAAAGAACACAAGTACTTTCTGAACTGTCTAAAAGCAAAAAGAGCATTGAATTAGAGTGAATTCAGAGCAGAGAACATGCTAGAAGTTCAACAGCTCCTCGGCTGCCCAGGGGCTTGAACAGACCTTTGGAGCAGGATCTTGTTAATTCTGAGGAACTGAGAGATTCCATTATTCAAAGGAAAGACAAGTTTTTTTCCCTTTTTTTTTCCTCTTCCTTTTCATGGCCTTGTATTACAGAAAACAGCACAGAATGCACTTTGTGGGTAGTTGAAGTTAACAAACCATATAAGATTGAAATCCTCATCAATCAAGCTATCATGAATTACACCCTGTGACTCACCCCCACGGATCGATAAATCTGCAGCAAGCAGGGGGGAAAAAAAATCACAGCTTTGAGAGAGAGCTGCTTAACATGACATGCTTTGGAGATTAAACTATTTCCAGGATGGCTTTGTGGAATAAATGAAATTATAATGCAGATGTTAGAAATTGCATTTAACAGGTGGATGTTTTTGATTAGATGCGAGTTGTTGTTAAAGCAAGAATCAGAGAGAAAACAGGCATGAGCTGCAAAGAAGGCAGTGCATTTGTGTGTTTTGTTCTGTATTCAGTCTATTCATGGGGAAACATGATCGCTCTTTGCTTGAAGGTGGTCTAAACTAAAACATTCACTACATTTAAGCCACCGGCCAGATCTGCATATTGCGAGGGCGCCGCACCTTGAGTTGTGACTTTTCGAGCTTTATCTCCCCAGACGAGATAAATAAACGCAATAATTTCCATCAACAGCAATAAAACAAGGATTGTGACAGGCTGTGGTATTTATGAGATGAAGCCTGCAACTCAGATTTATTTGCAGTGAAAGGGTCGACTTTTCCCCACCTCATTTACATCAGCATTTGGCCATGTTAAATCCGGGCCAATGGTGAATTTTTAAAAGGTTGGCATCAATCTTGCGGGGAACAACTGCCACATTCAGCGCAGACTTCTTTTACCTCGCAAAAGGTTGATCCCATTGCAGGAGAGAAAAAAAAAGGTGCACATCTTTCAAAGCACAAAGACATCGCACGGGCAGATAAAGTAGAGCCAGATGGTTGAAATGTCTTTAAAAGGCTTGCGTTGCACGTCGTTATTGTTGTACAAATACTGCGAATAAACAAAGGCACAAAGAAAATGGCTTTAAGTCTTGTTATGCATGTGTGTATATGGGAAGGTGAAGTACAAAAATGAGCTCATGGAAAGCTTTCCCGGACGGATAAAACAAACTGAATTAAGCCAGTCTGCACACATTAGACATCGGTAGATTTTAAATTCATATTTCTGAGGAGACATTATGTAAGTCTAAGAGCCATCAGAGACTTTTAAAATGATGAGTGCATATATATATATATATATATATAGAGAGAGAGAGAGAGAGAGAGAGAGAGAGAGAGAGAGAGAGAGAGAGCTAAAAGCTGCTGGTCACAGGCAACAAGTGCCTGAGGGTTAATGAGCTCAGTTTTCAAGAATGTTTGAGTTCAGCCTTTTTCACTTTCAATATACTAGCTAAGGTATAAAAATGTATTGTAATTTGCAATGTTCATTTGAAACATATTCTACCAATGCAGCATGCTAACCTTTGCTTATGGGCAACAACATCCTGAGGTTTAAGAAGCTCAGCTTGCTAGCAAGTCTGAATTTCCTCTTTAACGCTGTCATTAAAAGAGTGACTCGATAATACAACCCAATATAAACTCATCAGCTTTACTGTTCTCTGTTGAAGACAATGGATAAGATTAATGATAATAAAAATGAAATGTTAAGTTTAAACTGGTTATAAGTTAGATTATTTAAATGCTTGATATTTAAAAGCCTTCAAAATTATTTTTTATAGTGTATAAATGCAACCTTCTGGGCTGGCTTTCTCCACTGTCTGCAAAAAAAAAAGAAAAGAAAAATCTAAATCCAAATTGCTGATTTCTAAATACAATTTTAGGTACATTGGAGAGGGTAGCATATGGCAAATCAATTAGACGACTAATTCTTAAAACAAAAACAAGGCAAGAGCGTTTGCTAATCAACAGCAGTGTTTGGGCCCACATTATGTCGGCCACTGGAGTTTTGAAAACAATTAATCCTCATTCCAGGCAAGGAGAGCCATATTGACACATACTCCTAATTTGAATATTCAATTACGGAGAAGTTCCTCATCAAATTATGGCAAAACTGGGAACAAGGCCTGAAATATTCACATAATTACAGCATGGATCAAAACTCTTATGTTCCCATGAAATCTGTCCAGGTTAAAATCAAATTAGTGCAGTAAAGGCAGACCGCAACACCAAGGATCACTTTGAAGACATGAACTTTAATTTATATAGATTTGCTTTGTACGGGATTTGTCTAGCACAGGATAAAGAAAGGGGTTATATGCATCAGAAAATAAGACAAAGAGGAAAAGGGAAGGAAATTATGAGGGACCGTAGGGACAGACGAGCAGTAGTCAGAGGGGAGGTAAGAATGGGAGTAATATCGCAGAGTGAGCAGCCAGAGCTACATTACAGAGAGCTGGAAGCTGTTGTTTTGACACACATCCAGCCTTTCCTGTGACAACATCTCCACACCTTCCCCAGTGTGCCAGCAGTGTTGCTTTGTGGGAGCTGCTTTCTCACCCATCATTATCCTCCTTTAAGCTCAGTGTCAGCCGCTGAAGAGAGGATCCCTCTGAATTTCGGAGGCCCCCATCTGATCTCACCTGATCATTCCATCATTTCTGGCATCGCTGCGCATCCCTTCGCTTGATCTCTGCTCCCTTTTTGCAACTTTCTTGAACACAGAGTAATGAGTGAGATTGAGCTGGAAAGGATTGTTCCTCAGCACTTCAGACAGAAGATCTGTCTTGTGACACGGTGACAGCCACAGTCTTTCTCTCTCTCTCTCTTTCTCTCTCGTGCTGGGAAGCCTTGGTTAACCAGCATGCAATGAAAGCTGCTACAATACTCCAGCAGAGCCCGCCAACGTGTGGAGCGTGACAGGTAGAAGCCTGCAATTCTAAAAGTATTGATATGAATGCCAATTTTGACACTGATGACACTCTATATACTCCACCTGAAACAGCCAGCTATGCAGAGAGAGAGAGAGAGAGAGAGAGAGAGAGAATAAAGAAAAAAAACTGGCCTTGACATTTTTATCACCGTACAGTTTGATTTAAAAAAGTGGCCGTGTGTACAATAGCCTATTATTCTAAGAGAAATGTCAAAAACCTTGATTCTGAGTGAAGTGAAAGAAATTGCAATATTAGGACAAGGCTAATTTATGCCAGCAGTCAGTGTAGAGGTCAGATATCAGCCTCAGCAATGACAGTTTTATCAGGAGAACAAATGGCAGCGCTGGTCAGGAGGAGGAAGGAGGGAGATACTTTACAGGATACATTAAAGTGCTGACCGGATGGCGTGGTGTCTCCACATTATAGAGTCAGGGAGTGGCTGATATGGTCTGTCTTGACAGAGAACAAGCTAAAGTGGTTGACATCGAGCTGTGGCAATGAATCAAAACAAGACGCCGTCGCAGCTTAAAATGCTGCGTACAAACTTGATAAAGAGACTTTTACCACAAGGTCTAAACACAGCTCCACGGGCCTCCGTCCTCCAGCCAGCTTCACATCACGGTGTGGTGTGTGGGTAAAACGTCATGATTTTAATTTGGCTCCTATGATAACAAGTGTGAGCATGGACACAAGCAGCACGACTGGTCCAGCGCAGCTAAAACCAGGCTGCAGCTACAGTATGTCTATTAAGCCTAAGGTAAGAGGCAGGGAAACAGTTCCTGGTAAAGAAAATACACGGCCAAAACATTTCACATTTTCTGGTTATCACACTTAAGGCCACATTAAAATGAAAGAAAAAATGTTTTTATTGTTTGTGTTTTTATTTCACCAACTGCATGCTGTTATAGGGGCTTTTTTGTTACTTAAGGAATATATGCCTGCACAAATTCTCCAGTTATCCGGTGCATCGCAACAGCAAAATCAGAGGCATACGGACAAAAACTGCTGGATAAGTGTCTAAATGTTTTCAGAATAGCCGTTCTGTAATCACTATCTGATTATAACTCGTCAGCTTTCCCTGCAGCCTTGAAGTGTAAAGCAGAACACAACGCCATGACAGAGCAGACTCAATGCTGATGAAGGCCACGAAACTGCTGTGAAGCTGCCAAAGGATAAGTTTTGACCAGTGGCGCCTTGTCACAATAGGGGGCGCTACAACTCCTAATTTTATGGTTTCTATGGCAAGGGGCGCTGTGTTTGTGTTCTAACACTTTTGGCTTCCATGTGACTTCAAGCTGGTCTCTAATTGGTTACTTAGAGATTCTCCTCGGCACATGTCTCTGCACCCATGGCCAATCAGCACTTTTTGTGTCATTCCTCATCAAATCAGACTAATTCATCATACCTGTTAAAGTCACACTTCTGGCAGCTGAGAGATGCATGCGTGACTGTCAGTTTCACATTCGGACGCAAATGGAAGAATCCGACAACGATGACAAGTCCGGAGAGAGTGGCATGACAAAGGAAAATTCTGTCATTTGTTTTATAAAATAATTATTTCATGAGATTTTCGCTGGAGGGCCAACCAGACTGAAAGATCCAGTAGCAGGTAAGTGAAAGTGGATGGATTTGTATTCACGTAGACAATGGAATATCAGAAAGGCAAAAATATATAATATACAATTAAATAAAAACAGAGTATGGATTGGACATAGATATAATGGCATAATCAGATAAAACTGAAATAGTTAAACAGAGCAAATACAGCAGTGTTGTGTAAATATAGCAGCAGATTTTATTTTAACTATTTTATTAGATTTTATGTGATAGACCAACACAAAGCAGCTCATAATAGAAAAGATAAAGGAAAATGATGCTAGGTTTTCTATACTTCATACAAATACAAATCAAAAAATGACATCTCATGTAGAGCCACCTGCCACCTGCCATTACAGCTGCTAATCTTTTGGTTGAATGGAAAGTGTTAACATCAATGTTCAAGCCTTGTCACAGATTTAGGATTTAGGCCTTGACGTTGACTGGGCCATTCTAACTCATGAATGATATACTAACCCATTCGACTGTAGATCGGTATGTTTCAGGTCATTGAACCTGCGCCCTTGAATCAAATCTTTTGCAGACTCTTATAGATTTTCTTCCATTGTTTTTCTATATTTAGCTGCATCCATCTTCCCATAAACTCTGAACAACTTCCCTATCGCTGCTGAGGAAAAGCCTCCCCTCTGCATGAAGCTGCCACCACCATGTTCCAGCATGTGGATGGTGTGTTTAGGGTAATGTACAAAGTTTCTCTTCCACCACACCAAGTATTTTGGTTGCGGACAAGTTCTATTCTGGTCTGTTCTAGTAAAAGATTTGTACCAGAGGGCCTTCTTCTACACATTTGCTGTGTCCTTTACATGGCTTGATACAAATCAAGAGATGTTTAACATAGAACCATTTGCAAATTAACCATACAAAAATACTCATTAGCTACAGTTCTCTATTTTGTGTCTAGTGCCTTATCAAAGTCAAATGTAACAAATTGACAGAGCATAAATTAAGTCCAATGCTACTGACTGAAACTTTAAACTAAAGAAAAATTAGAGATGGATCTTCATAAACTGTCTCCAGAATAAATGATGACGATGACCAGAAGCTACCAAAAATGAACCCTATTGACTGAAGACCATAACGACACATTTGCAGCCTGAGAAAGATGAAATCCAACGGTTCATAAAAAAACCAAAACTTTTTATCATCTGATTACCGCTCCTCTTCTCCAGCCTCAGAAACAATACAGAAAACATTTGAATGAAACATATTTGCCTTGATGCAACAACCTTGTGCATCCCATAATGATGCAACCCACTGCAGCTACTCCGGGATGCTGCGGGGAGAGGAAAACGCAAGATTTGTGTTTTATGTTTGTACACAACGCTAACAGGCTCCTTCCGCCTGAGGCAATGGAAGATTTGAAGAGGGAGATCAGTGTGCTTTCAAAATTATAAGGGTCATTAAAAATTTACACATTATTGACTGTATTTAAAACATCTTTTCCAGCGACTGTAAAGAGCACTTAAATTTAAGAGGTGCTGCTCTTCAAAGGCCATAAAGTTGCCGCAGATAGCCTGAAGAAGCCATGGAGGGGAGACATTTCTTCTAGTGAATATGTATAAAAGCCCAGCTGTGTTGAGGAAATGGTGAGAGACAAGAAACTGGTTATAAATTGCAGTGTCAAGCGATCTAATCTGTGACTTTAAAGAAGGAGCATAACTATTTATAGTTATGTGTATGGCTGTCTGAAGTGTATGTAACTACACAGAAATAAATAGTCAAAAAGATGCCACGGTATGAATCGCCCACAGTCCCGTCCTTATGTGTCAGTGTTTTACGGATGGAAAAACTTTCAAAAGAAGACTCTCTGTCTGTGAAATGAATTTTAATGTTAATACAAAAACGGCAGCCTGTGATCTCAGCAGGCATCAGGAGGCGGGGGGGTGAGAGTGAGTCGCTTCGAGGTGCAATTTATTCCAACCTCTGAGCCTCGCAAACTTGAAAGTGGGCTTCAAAAGAGTTTGGGATTACCGGGAAGAGTCGTGAAGTGGCGCGTTGGCCTGGGCTCCCACCGCCACTCCGCCACATCAAAGATTATTGATCATCGACTTCCAAATTGTGGCCGATTCCCCAAAAACGGACAGTTTTCCGCTTTAAAACTGCCCGTTTATTGTTCTTGTCCCGCGGCACGGCCACGCGAGCAGGAGCTCTGTTTTGAATTTGCCTCCTGGCTCTGGCGTGGTGCTGCTTTAAAGCCGCTTCCACTCAGCCCAGCACAGGATGGCGGCACGCTGCGCTTCCAGTTTGGCAAACACCTCAGAGCCCCGTGCCAAGCCCCGCTCTCTCCAAAGCAGCACCACAGCGAAGGAGTCTAAATTGTTTATTTACAATTTGCTGTGGAAATCCCCTGCTCTTGACTGGGATGAATAATTGAGCTGTTTGATCTGGACACAGTACAAAGGTTCGCTCTGTTCTCTCCGAGGCCCGAGGCTGAGGAAGCCACAAGCACACACTCCACATGGCGGAGATCTCAGAGCTCTCCTCCCTTCCTCTGCAGCTGTCACTAACTCTCGGGGCCACATCTCCTCCTCCCTGTCGGCACATACAATGCTCCTGTCAGTGTGTCAGAGGAGCGGCCTGCCTCTGCCTCCTGGGACGCCCCACAAATAGCAGGAGTTTAGCCCTCATTGAACTCCCGTTGTTGTTTCAGGGGATCCTGTCTAGTTAGAAATGTCTCGCCGGTTCACCCTCGCTGCCTTGTTGTCCAGACACAACCCTCAGAGGCAGATTGCCCAGCAGTGATCAATTGCTTGTGTCTTCATTGCTGTACATACGGTGGCGAGGCGAAACCAAGGCTCACGAGTACAGACGATGTGGAATAAAAAGGGAACGGCAAGGCAGGGAGGTTAAGGAGCACAGCGTAGTACCTTGTTGTGTTGCATGGGGTGTCAGCTTTAGGAGCGCTCACGGTTTGCCGAGATGACTGACGCTGAGGAACGTCTCCCATGCGGTACCAGATCCCCATATTGTTCAGCTCTCTGTAAAGACAAGGAGGCGAGGAAGGGGAGCTTGAAAAACGTTAGTAAGCTTAATCATTGATCCTTTGAGCCAATGAGGAAAGAAAAAAAGGCTATAAAAAGGATAGAAAATGTAGTGACTGATTTCATTCATTTCCAGCTCACCCCACACAGGTGTAGTTAACAAGCTGGTACTTGGATTTGGTGGTGATCTGGATGTCACATACAGCTGTCTCGGCAGCTTCACGAGGGCTCATTTTCACACAAAGCCTCCTCTTCCTCATGGCAGCTTCCTCTGATGAGTAAAGTCATGTACATGTGAGCATGGCAGGAGGGAACTAGTGCATATTCACTTCTATGTCCTCTTGGATATGAAAAAAAATCCAAGAGACACCTTCAGTGACAGGGAGATAATATATATACAAGGTGCCTTGCAAAAGTATTCAAACCTTTCGAATTTTTATACATATTCTCGCATTAGAACCAACAAACTTCAATGTATTTTAATGGGATTTTATATGAGAGACCAACACAAATAACTTGTTTGTAATTGCTAAGCTGAATGAGTAGGATAAATGGTCTTCCAAACTCTCTGAAAAGTAAGCTCTCCATTTTCAGCCCTCCTGTGTCAATACTTTGTAGAATCACCTGCATTTACAGCTGCGAGTCTTTTGGGGAAGGTCCATACCGGCTTTGTTCATCCTGAAAATAAACATTAAGCCTATTGTTCTTTGCTAAATGGCTCAGCCATGTTAGGTGGAAAGCCTCTGTGAACGTTACATTTCAAGCCACAGATTCTTTAATGGAATTGTCTGGACTTTGATTGGAACATTTTAACACATGAATATGCTTTGATCTAAACTACTCTATTCTGGCTATGGCTGTTTTATTGTGAGGAGGGTGTGTACTGGCAGATGTGGTTGAAAGGGCCAGAGTAACTGCAACACGTTATGTTCCCTAAAGGGCTGTGCCAAATGGCAAACAGGACTTCTTATTCTTTTCTCTTGACAATGGCTTTCCTCTTTCCAGGCTCCCTTAAAGGCCAGATTTGTAGAGTGTACCAATAGTTGTGCCGTTTAGAGATTCTCCCGCCTGAGCTGTGGATCTCTGCAGCGCAGGTGTGGGTGCTTGTCTGATTAATGCTCTTCTTGCCTGGCGTGTCACTTTAGATGGACAGCGATGTCTTGGTATATTTGTAGTTGTGCTATACATTTTGATTTTTTTAAGATGCATTTAATCATTCATTCACTGAACATGGTTGTTTTATTAGGGGTTAGGGTCCCCTGACCCTGCTTTAAACTTCCTAAAGTTAAACAGGACCTGTCTGTTGTTTTCCTTTGTCTTCATTACCCCGTTGGTTCACTAATACTTTACAGATGAGCTGGATTTATATAGGAATTGGATTAAATACGGGGAAGAGAAGCTTGTTTAAAGTTAGTAAACTTAAACATAGAATTACATTACACACAGGTGGACTCTTTACCAATTTGGTTCACAGCTATGCACAACCTTGTGTTTGTCACATAAAACCCCAACAAGATACATACGAGTTTGTGGTTGTAACGTGTAAACAAAATATGAAAATTAATACCTTTGCAAGGCACTGCATATTTATAAATGTTCTAGTTATGCTTAACCAAGGAATGGAAAATTGGCTTCTTTCTGTTTCTGGCTGACTTGCTGTGCTCAGAGGAAATTGACTGGACACTGGAAAGCCACAAAATACACATGCATTATTATCATTTTTATCATTTCTCTAGGTAGAATGACGGACGCAAGTGAATCCTCCATCAGCTTTAATGCACAACAGGGATTTAAACTCGATATTCTGGATAGGAATTCATACATAATGCCACATGTATACATTAAACATGGATTCACGTAAAGCAATAAAGCATTAAATTACAACACAGCCAAAGAAAACATAATCTCTTTTCCTCATTCTGGCAAAAAAAAAAAAAAAAGCATTGCCGTGCTTTTCTATATTGCATTTGTGCCTTGCTCATTTATTTCCCCAGCAACACAAGGAAGTGCTGTGTAAATGCAATGATAATAAAAATAATAAACAAGCTGTCCTCACTCCACACACCAAAATATTATTACATTTCCAAGGCATGGATGAGGTGGGGGAAATACGTAGCACTCAAAAACCACTAAAGCATTGGGGAATGCATTTCATTAATATTAGATAACCCCCATCTACTGGTCCTCTTCCCAAATAAATACATAAATAAATAAGCCCCTCATAAAGAAAAGCCCAGCTCCAGCTGAGATAAACAATGACTCATGGTTCTCCTCCCTTGTACCTCCAGGGCAAAATGTTTATTTTATTCCCACAGTCTGCCATAAATTAAGCTAACCTGGACCCATAAAACATTTACTATCTCAAGCAAAGTTGCCCCTGAGGACCCCCCACATAAGCTGGTTGGAGAGGGCAAAAAAAACAAAAAAAACAGAGGAGAAGAGGATGCCTTTGGTTAGTACTGACTGTTTATTTACTTTTGTCTAATGTTTCTTGGACAGGTGTGAAGGACTCTGGCAGCGGGTCCTTGATGTCAATCAGCTTCATATCCACAACAACTTCAGGCTCCTACAAACAAAGCGAGAGCAGCAATTCAACAAAACTTTGGATTAAGACAAAATTTCCTATTTAAAAAGGACATAGATCAAGCATAAGTCATCAAATCTAAACAAGATAAGTCAATGCTGATAAGACTAAAACCTCATAAAGTCCATATGTTTTCCAAGGTAGCCGATAATCACTCTGTAAAAGGTTTTGTCTTGGTCTGAGAGGAGCATCTGCGAACTTCCAATCATTGTCAACCTTTCAGGAATATGAGTTGCGCAATGATGGGAGACAGAGCAGGCAGTCTGATCAACAGAAGTGGACTAGTTAAAAATAATCACGGACTGTGTAGTTGACATTTTCAAGCATGACTCTTCCCTGCCTCCCATTACATTTTCATTTTTTTTTTTTGCCATAATAAATTGCAATAATACACAGCGGCAACAAGGAGTGGGGCGAGCCAGGCGTGACTTGATGCGTCCAAAATGCCTGGATTACACTCTCACTGCTGCTCGACTGTCATTACCATTAGAGGCATTTTTTATTCATAGTTTTTACACTGACGTTAGGAGGAATATGGATGAATGTTATTATAATGCATGAAGCCTTTTTTATTGTTTCCCTTCTTTTTTCTGGAGATATTTTTTTCCCATCACAACTGGAAAAACAGAAGGCTATCTACCTTCCACCTAGAGTATGATAAATCACAAACTATTTACCTCCCCCTCGGAATAATTCGGGGGCTAATTTTACAGAATCTGTTTTTGTCATAGACAATTACAGTGGGAGTTCCAATGACTGGCAGACAAAATAGCCTTTGTTGATGGTTCTGTCATGTTTTATTTGCATCACAATCTTTAAAACAATGTGGACGGACATTTTAAGATAATACGCAGGAACTAGGAAAAGTCTATTTGCATGCTATATACTAAACCGGGGGCCAAATTGTGCTCAGCTTGCCAAGTCGCCTGGCTTTTAGAGGACATACAGAAAAAAATATGACTTGATTAAGCCCTAAAATTGAGCTGATGCAAAGTAATAACAAAAATTCAGGTTTTGTTTACAATGCTGTCTGCATTATCCACCTGCAAGCCAGGAAAACTTAATTAATAGACAGCCAATAGTATGAGCTGGGGTTGGACAGGCTGGTGGCTCTGGCGCTGTAAGAAGGTGTATTTATGGCCACAGAGCAGCTGACAGCCAAGCAGAAACACATCAACTCTTGACTGCAGGCAAGTGAAGGGTCCAAAAATGACCCAACTGCATTATGAGGAAATGTAATGTAAAGATCATTATAGACACAGAGGAGTCATGGCTGCTCAAATTGGGAATTCTATATATGGCCTTAACCACACTGAAATAGCTTTTTGCAGTCCAATCTCTTCCCCCCAAAAAGAATATTCACATTTAAAAGTTATACAGCTGTGTTCTAAGCAATAGCCATCCAACTTGATAGAAGTTATATTTCTATATGGCACTTTGCCAGTAGCTGTAGTGGACTAACAAAAAATCAACAGACAAACTGTCAAGGCGTGCATGCTGCTGGTTATGTGTAAATGAATCATTAATTGAAAGCAACATGTTCAAAATAATAGCACTGTGGAGCTCAACTAGTGATACCACTCATGACAAATCCCCTTTTTTAGTCCCTAAATAAATTTGTCCTTTAAGGAGGAAGGCATCAAACATGCAGGTTATAGTGCATTCCTTCAAATAATACAGGTTGTTCCAGAATTAAAGTGTGCTTTGATTAGAAATCTGATTCCAGAGGGAAACCATTTAATCAAGAGCAGAAAAATTTTGGCTGCTCAACTAAAATTATGTCCAATTATTTAACAAGGAAACCCAATCCAAAAAAATTTAAAAGTACCATTCCACGCCAAAGAATAGCTAAAATGGCAAAGACTCAATTAATGATCTAGGTGAATCCAAAGCCTATACCTTCTTTGTTTTCATGCCAAAGTTGTGCTACGCCATTCTTGGCTCAAGCCCCCATATCAGCTGGTCTGAGTCACTTATTGAATCCTAGAGTTCTCTTTGCTCATCCACCTGTCTACTCTTTACCATTCTATAAATTCCCTTCAATCGTTTCAAGACCATTTCTCCTCCTGAGGTCTCAGAAGTTCCTACCAAGTTATGACCTTCAGTGGGACTTTAGTAAGACCTGGCTCTCTCTTTTCCTCCTCATTGTCCTTATGACCACACTGTCAACCTCCTTACTGGTGCTCCTCTTCTGTCTGGGTATCTTTACATGTATATATAAAGCCATAGAGAAATTCAATAATCTTTTTGTATAGCACCATTTCACAGCACATGTCATCTCAAGGCATTTTACAAAGTTAATACATCCCAGACATACATCTCTGAATCATTAATAATTTGCCTGTGCTTTTCTGCTAGGTCAATCAATCAATCAATCAATCAATCAATCAATCAATCAATCAATCATTCAATCAATCAATCAATTTTATTGTCAACTACAATTTGCATTGCAATCGAAAATTCAGTTCCAGTACAACCGTCCATCACATACACTTAACAAACATTTTGGGGGAACGATTGACTGAGGCCTTGCGTTGCCAAGGAACGCAGCCAGTCGGCCGCTGCTATTTCAGCGCAGCCGTTTAGGTGCGTTCCTCCAAACTGCCTCAGACCCCGCCTTACACGGAGTCCACAGGTGCTGCCCTTGAAATCTGTTGAAGAAAGATTTTACATGGGGGAAGGTAGGGTGCTTCTTTGTTGAGATGAAAGAAATAGCTCTTAGACCATGCTGTAATTATCAAGATCACAACCAAATCACTGAAACAAACACTAACCTTTATATCCTCAGTCTTTGAGCTTTTTCAGGAAGCCACTATCTCCTCAAAACTAGATATCTGTAACCCAAACCATCTGGTCCGCATTTGTGAAGGCGATGAATTTAAGACAGCATTCAAAACCCACATAGGTCGTTATGAGTACCAACCGATGTCGTGCATTGGACCACAATAACACACCCTTCATTTTTCAAGCCCTCATAAACAATATATTCAATGATTTCACATATTTGTTTTCATTTTTCTGGACAGCATCTTGAAGTTCTCTAAGAACTTACAAGAATTCAAACTCCATGTCAGATTCGAAAAATACTCCAAGAAAATCATCTTTTTGTCAAGGCGGAAAACTACAAATTTCATAAACAAACAGGGCTCCTCCTGGCCCTCTTTACGTTGTTCCATCATCCATCCACCGGGCACAAACTTAAATTTTCTCCTGCCTCGCCAGAGGTAGCCATATCATTGGTGTCCTCTGCCACTATTTTTGGTGGCCATCTCTCAATATAGGTGCACAGGTAATACGGGCAGAGATATATAGTGCTTACAAAATGTTGGCACTATACATGTCTGCCTGTACTATCTGTGCTAAGAATAAGAGCTTCCACCATTCCCTGTCTGGTCTTCTCCAGCCCGTTGTCCCACATTGCCCTAGATTTTGTCACCGGTCTTCCCATCCTCAGATAATCACCACCATCACCACCTCCTACTGGAAACAAACATAGTCCTTACGAACCTGCACTGGTCACCACAACTTGGGACCTCGTCCTCATCATCATCATCAGTTTGTGAACTCTTCAGCAATCTATTAACACTTATCTCTCGTCTTCAGTCCCTTTCCCAAGCCTCAAAAAACTATTTATTTACCTGTTTTTGTCAATAAACCGTTAAAACCGTCCTCAGTTGTCTTAAACTGTTCCCTGCACGAGGGTCGTACATAAGACCATTCTGACAACTACTGTAGATAATACTGATTCACAGGAGAGAACATTTATTTTTTATTTTTACAGAAAATATTTGAGAAAGAAAAATGCCTCACACAAAAAAGTATTAATTTTAGCTCCTTTTATTAGTAGATCGTTAACAATAATATCCATCCATCCATCCATTTTCTAACATGTCTATCCCTTGTGGGGTCGCGAGGGGTGCTAGTGCCTATCTCCAGCTGTCAATGGGCGAGAGGTGGGGTACACCCTGGACAGGTCGCCAGTCTATCGCGGGGCATGGTTAACAATACATTTCTATACATTTTTTGTATATGGAATAGAATGTGTTATATTCCCAATCATCCCCCGTATTTGTAAATATAACCTGTTGTAAGGAGTTTGGGCTTCACTTACTGAAATGCACTGCTGTTTGAACACAACTGTATGTGGATTATCTTTCAAGAATCATAGTCTGGTAACAATATTCTCCACAGGGATAGTGTTGATTGAATAAATTGGAATAGTTAAAATGCAGCTCATTGTTATTTCATGAATAAACATAAATAATATCCTCAGGAGGGCATGAAACAGGAAAAAAAAATCTCTCTACGGTGATGTTCATTTCAAATATGCATGCAAATCCATTATATGTAAAAACTTCAAAACTGTGCTGCCAACACGGGCCCTTTTTTAAGTGGGCCTTTGGATGATCAAAGTGCAAAGTGCATTAAGATATTCCACTAGCAGTGAGGTACTCTAATAACCGGCGGCAATCAGAGAAGCTCTTCTGGATGAGGAAGGAGAGAAGTTTGCATGCTTACAGTTTTCCTGGAGAAGCAAAGGTAGCGATTGACCTTGGATTTGAATAAGCCGTCCTTCCACAGGTCGGCGTCGGAGCCATCTGTTGTTTTTGCAACCTATGTGGAAAAAACAGGAGGGAAAAAAACAAGGAGAGAGAAAAAAAAACATGAAGGAGGTGGGATAAAGTTAATGTATGTATGCCATGGGCGTGCTGCTTTTGCCTTCTTCCTTTTGCATACTAGCCTTAATTAACGCTTGCCTACACTTGTGCTCCATCTCATTAGTGCTCTGCGTGGGTAAAGTCTTAGCCTCCAAAAAAGGTGGCTAAAAATACCATCCCTTGGGAAAAGGCTGATTAAAGATGCCCTGACAAGAAGCTGCTCTAATAAGGAAACCAAACTTCTGTGTGCTTCACTGATAAAAATGGGATTCATTTTGACCATTTAAAAAAAAAGAAAGCAAACTTACAATTGTAACAGTAAGAAAGAAATAGGTAAACTGAAAATGCCGCATATGCTCTATGAGTATTATTCTGTAATTTAAAGAGAGACATGTAAGAGGAATACATTACAGTTCATTTAAATCCGGTCTTAACATGTACAACAGAACATTCATTGTTGTACATGAGCAAAATAATCACTTTAAGGAAATAGATTGCATCACATTGACAATATGTGGGCACCATAAGTCAACCTCAAGGTCCAACACTCCATTGCTATGTAAATGTAGGCACGGTGGGGCGACACGGTGAAAAAATAAGCAACAGACTGAATCCCACTGACTCTTCAATCGTACGAGCAAACATGCTTGGCTGAAACGTCATGTTCCATTGGCTATCATGTGAGAATCACCTAAATAACTGCCAGAGTTATTTTCTAAAGGGATCCTTTACAAAGAAGAGTCAATCTAATGAGGTTCATTCAAATGAAGAAGTCATAGATCTCTGCACCCACCCACACACATTACCCCCTTGACAATAATGATGAATGACCCCAGCGGCTAGGCAGGGGGAAGAACGTGGCGTGGGGAGATTCATCCAAAACCACTCTTGACTAGATGGGCTGAGAGCGCAAACAGGAGCTGGGAACAGAGACGGATAGAGGGATGAGAGGAAAAGAATAAGGAGACGACGAGCGGGGAGAGGGATTGTTGGGTGTCTTCAACAGCGGTACCATGAAAGGTCCCAGAAGGAGCCCATACATCACCAGTCTCCCTCTTCCTTACAAGACAGCCCGTCTTGGCCACTTTTTCCAGGTCAGTAGCCAGCACATCCTGTCAGCGTAAACAAAGGGCTCGCTTTGTGAAACCCAAAGTCAAGCTGAGGAGTAACGAGGGCACGGTCCTCCGAGGAGGCACCTCAGGCTTCACTCTGCAACAGACGCCGGCAGCAGGAATAGGACGCAGCTTGAATGTGAAACACCAACTGCTGAGCCACGGCACAAAAAAAAAACAAAACATGAAAAAGTCACATTGGCCCTTCTCTAACAGCCTTACATTTTCTTCTGTACAGCTTGATCATAAAACAGACTTCAATGAAAGGAATGTCACATGTGTGATAAGAGACATCATCGCTGTGATATTGAAATATGTCATATCATTTGATTTAAAATGCAAAGACAGAATCACCTGCCACTTGCAGTGATCTGAGAGCCCACCTGTGAGACATGTCTTCAGGGGATGATTAATATTGCTATTGTATGAAGTATCTCAGGAGACAGACAATACCAGCAAGGTGCTATAAAGCACTAAAAGGCATGGCTGTGAATTCAAAGATAAAGGCTCAAAATCCAAAATCTCTGGAGAGTCAAACCAGGTGAAAAAGAGATGGGGCAGGCAGAACAAATCAAGCACTCCCTTCAAAGTCAAATTTGACAAGACGGAAAATAAAATGCTTCACATCCTATCTTTGAACTGAAAATAGGAACAGGACTACTGATGATGTGCAATCTTTTAATCTCTCAAAATTTCAATTTAGCCACCCAATTCCACCATTGGGTGGCTAATATTCTTCAGATTATATTGATTCATACATTGCAATGAACTCTGCATGGAAGATCACTTCATTGAAATATTAAAATTCACAGTTTTAGGAGAACTCGCCAAGAAAAAAAAACAATCTCTTCATTACCCCTCACCAAAAATAGAAATTTTTTTTTCTACTAAAAATCCACTTGGGTAAAACATTTTTTAAAAAGCATTTTCCCTTTATTTCTACAGAATGCTTCTTCATTTTTTTTAATACCATTTAGTTGCAGAGGTGTAATTGCATGTGTCTGTTCTGAAATAATCTGTATCTCTGTATTTAAAACACACGTTTTAAATACAGAGTTAGGACCTTGCTTTGACTTCCATTCATTTTCCACCCTTTCTATGGCCTTACCCTGAACCTAACCTTTACCCCAATCTTAACCTAACAGAACATTCCTCAAATTATGTCAAATTACAAAATTTAGAACAGCGCAGTGCATATGCATTGCAGCCATCTTGTGGTTGTACAAACACAGCCTGAACGCTTGAATAGTTTAATGAATATAGTGAACAGATCTGTCCTGAATATCGCTTCAACAGACATATTATGGCAACAAGAAAACACTGCTGAGTTGGTATCTGCCGGAGTTACTCATGATATGATGATGGTGACCATATGAAGGGAGATTTTTTTCCAAAACCCTGAAGGATTGCTGTCAAATTTCATTGTTGGATACAAGCTTGAAAACCGAGAGAACTTTACTGTGGAATCTGACCAAAGACACCTATGTGATCTCCACATTTCCTTGGTTGTGAGGAGCAAACACTTGAATATCCAGACCTAATACCAGCAGCTGCAACGTCTGTGCGGGCAGGCTTCGTTTATTTGGCTATTTGTCAGTGGAATGAAAACATCATCATACGATCCATCAGGGCTGTTCATGTGAGGTTCAGTGTTGCATAATTTATTATAAGCGACTTTGAGCTTGTTTTTTTATATAGGCACTTGCAGCTTTTGTGAGTTTGCAGTTGCAGTTTCTTGGGTTTGTTTTTCAGTGTGAAGTCGCATTTTTGGGCTTTTATTTTTTCCAACTAAACCTCTTTTTCTGCAACAAGAGCTAATAGCCGGTCTATTATCAACAACTTCTTTTTTTGCCAAAATAAAATACCAAATGCTGCAACCTGTTTTGGGAACCCTAGGAACTGTCACATGATTGACTCAGGAACCAAGATGTAAACAAGGGCTACACTCTGAACCGAAGTAGTCCTGTACCGTACCTCTAGGTTTGAAAGGAGAAAAACTTGACTAAGATATCGTTGATGGAGAGGATTGATTGTTTCTAGGGAATGTTACTTCCAGGAGACAAATGAGAATGATCTAGATTAATTTTACAGTAAATATTTTACTTATTCCTCCATTAAGGCCTCAACATTTCAACCAATGCTTGAGCTGTTCTATGCTATGTTTCCCGATTGAAGCAGGTTGAAATGAAACTCCTGGGATGTTGTCATCTTCCAAATTGATTGGTATTGCGGCTGTTGCCATCGTAGTTTGTACTCTACTTGTCCGACCATCCAGGAAACCAGGCTGTCTCCGGTCAAATGGGACGTCATTTGAGAAACGTCTTATTGACACCTTAGTCCTAAACCTAAGTATTTGCCCACAAAAAAGTGAGGACCAAAGAAAGGACCTCACTTTGCATCAAAGTCCTCACTTTATCAGTAAAATGCACAAAAAATGTTTTCACTCAGTTGCAAGTACAGTGACACACACACATACACACGAGCATTCAAATGAATGCAGTGTTATGTACATGCCAAATAGAGTTGCACAAAATATTGCATCACAATATCAATGTGTACAATATTGCAGATATGGCCTTGGATGCCAATTTTTGTAAGATATTGTATTTTGAGTGCAATGCATGCAACATCTACATGTCTAAAATATTTTTGGACTAATGGACAAACTTTCACTGCCCTTGATGCCCAAACTTAATGTGTAATTTTAGTAGCTGGAATGTTAATGCTCAGACAGAACAGTGGGACAGTGGGATGAATAAATAAAATATTTCAATATTTCAGAATAGTCTTTCTGACATCATGCTAAACTTAAGTAAAGAAAGATAAGATAGCACACGAAGCAACGCCACAGTAAAAGAGCATTGGAGAGCGCGAAGACCTCTCCTCCCACTATCAAAGCCGGCTGTTTACATTTACATTTAATTCATGTTATTTTTTAATAAACAGCAAGCAAAACTCTATTGCAATAAGTAGTCACCATTTTGTTGTGGATCTAATAAATCTGAGATTTCCTTAACTAGTCAAATGTGTTTCACCCTTTACCTTGATGATCTCTTCTCAAGTCTCAGTGTCATGTGACCTCTGTGCACTGTGCAGTGTTGTCTGCTCCTCAATAAGAATTAGTATTGGCTGTTCTAAAGTTGCAGAAGCCGCTGAATGATGCCATCTTCTAATTTGCATAACTTTCTGGGCTTGGGGTCGACATAAAATTACTCCAAAAAAATATAGAACTGTTATTTTTATTTCTTCGTTTCAGTTCTGTCATTATTCTATTCAATTATTTTTATTTTAAATTTTTTGCATGTTTTGTTCAATTATAAAAGTAGGTTCCAAGACAACAACAAAAAATCCAGTAGTTGCATATGTGCATATTTCATTTGCAGTCTGGATGTGGAAGGGTGAATCACAAGGTAATAAAATGACTCACAATATATAGCAACAAAGTCACTGACTAAGTTTTTTCTGCACTTGATTAACCAGAACTGCAGAATTATATTGTATAATTATTGTCATGAATTATACAATCGTACTAAAGCAGAGTAAATATTCTAGTGTTAGCCAGAAAGCTCAGTAAACTGCTCCATATAAAAATATAATCAGCAGGATGAACAGTGAGTGAGTTTATTGAAGAATGGAGCTGTAGGTTAACAAAATATCTGTAAGTACCTAAAAATAAAACACTGTGAACCTTTGAACGCAACTGTTGAGACAGTAAAGTTGCATGTACATGGCATAGAGTTTAATTAAATGTCAAGCTTGATATCCAAAATCGCGTTTGGGAAATCGTCAAACTTAAAGTGTAACTCACAACCGTACCAGAGCCTGACTCCGCCCAATCTCATACTAGAAAAATGTGCCGAGAGGAGGCGGTGCCCGGTGAACCAGGAAACATGCGGGGTTAACTGAATGTTGAGCTAATAAAATGTCTAACCTGAAAAAGCAATAGAAAGACTGCAAAACTCCCCATTTAAACTCCAACTCGCTACGGCGGCACAAGACGGAGCTGCTTTTGTACTCCACAGTGGCATAGCTGCTGACACGTCAGTTTTTCCAAATGACGTCAAAAAGACCTTTGAACCAATAGCAATATTGATTCGAAATTCAATGCAAGACCACTGGTTAACCAAACACTGACGGTTTTCAACATAAAAGCAGGATTTAAACAAATATGCAGTAAATTGTCAAAATAATCGCCCCGATATGTAGACCGCACTATAAAACAACCATGCTAAAGGAGTCATAACCTGGTATTTTACATATACTATCCTTCTAAAAATGTCTTTAAATTAATTTTTAATATTTAGGAGAAAAATGTTTTAAATAGAGCTTATTCTGACCCTTTTTCATACCCATTTTTATTTCTTGGGTGTGCATGTTCATGTGCCATGGTTTGTTTACCATTGTTTCCCAGTGTCTGCGCTGACAAAAGGTGGCCGTGGCTTACGTTAGCGTCCGTGTCTTCAGGAGCACCAAAATCTCGCTTTGTGGAGAGCACGCTCTTGTTGGTTTTTATGGTTCGTACAAAGAGCCCACACAAAAAACTACGTTACTTTCGCACTCCTGATTTTCTGGAAGGTTTTAACTGAGGCCCAACACCAGCACACAAGTTTTAACATGAAAAAGTCTGATTTGCAGGTGATGACTCCTTTAACAGTTTATTAGCAAAAAAAGAAAAAAAAAGTTACAGTTTAACTAACTTTCTGCATTAAGCATAGCTGATAAAATGCGGAGGTGGCTGCCTGGATGACAGGTAGGATGAAAGAAGCTCCATGCTTAAACTTCAGACAGGACCAACATAACGAATACAACAGGAGTCTTCATATCAGCAGAGATGTGGCCATAATTTGTTAAAGAAAACATCCAAATTCAAAGTAATTCTGTTTTCAGCATTTTAACTGCCAGATTACATCAGATTTCTGTTTGTAGGGGACATCTGGCCACAAAGAATAACGTTTGAACGGCTGGCTTGGCTCTCATTCATTGGAATCAGGGTGCAAATGATCTCTCAACAATCATTGGGCTTCACTTTAGTACCAGAATATGATAGAAGAGCTATGAAAACAGGTATGTACATCTCTAAAATTACCGTACTTCTTCTGATTTTTCCAAAATTTTCTTATTTGGCCTAATATACATATCAAGTAATGGTGATGGTACTGAAACAGCAATTTCCCTCTGGGATTATTAAAGTATATCTGATTCTGATTCTGAACATAGTTTATTCACATTCTTGATAGAGGTTCTAAATGAATACAGAAAAAAAATTGACTTCGAAGGGCTTGAGAACAATGCTCAATATATAATTCACTCAAAATCAGGAGGTCTTAAAGAGCTTAAAGAATCAATCCTCTTAAATCATCTTAAATTTGGAGGATTAAGCTCAGATTTTTTTTGTTTAGATTTGGATAATTCCCAATGCCTGACTATGGTTTTAGAGTTTTAACAAGGGAGCAATTAGTTTAGTTGAAAATGGGGTAAAGAGCTTGTTGGCACATCCTGATTGTAACTCCTGCACAGGGTGTGAATGTGTGAATCTGCTTGGTGTGTTTGATGTTGGCTGGTGGCTGGTGCTCTAGCAAAGCTCCTGATCCCTGTGGAACGACGTTTGATCTGGGCCTGCGCTCCTTTGCGTTGGATCAACCTGCTCAAGTTCAGAGATGTAAGAGCCCCATATCAGAGAGCAAAAGAGGTAATCTGCCCTTTGATCTGCTATGTTAAATGTGCACAAAGTACGATATGCAGTCAGTATTAGGGAGGAATGTGAAGATTATATATATATATATATATATATATATATATATATATATATATATATATATATATATATATATATATACATACAGCTTAATATCCTGACACCTCCACTCTTTAATGGTGGATAAGCACACCAACATATAATTTTTGTCTCTCGAATCAGGAGATTAAAGACCATGCAACATTGCTTTAAATATGTTTTAAAGACAGATTATACTAGACTGTTACATCCAAAATAGCTTCTCTGAAAAATAAAGTGCAAAGACATTTGTGTTAGAAATATTCCAACATTTGCTGATGCAAAAACATGCACAAGTTTTAGCTGTAGTACAGAACCGCAGCTCAAACTATTTTATTAAACTTCTCAAACCCCCAACATTTGCCTGAAAGATATCAAATCAAGAAAAGTAGAAGATTGTTAGAAAAGTGTGAGATGGAATGCTCTAGTGTATATTTTTGCATATTTTTAGCCCTGACCAAAAACAAAAAGAAAACTGTGTGACACATTTTATCTTACAATAAGAAATGAATTCAACATCTTGTAACTTCATCCATCCATCCATCCATTTTCCTACATGCTTATCCCTCAGGTTGTTGCAAGGGATGCTGGTGCCTATCTGTACCTGTCAATGGGCGAGAGGCGGGGTACACCCTGGACAGGTCACCAGTCTATCACAGCATCTGGTAATTTAAGAACACTAAATACTAGGCCATACATTCAGTATGCCAGAGTGGTGGGCTATAACACAAGAGAGACATAGTGCAGCTGGACCACAAGATACATTTAATTGATCTGATAAAAAAAAAAAAAGTTTGGTGAAATGTCCGCTGCTTTTAATTCTTCTTTTATTAGAACAATGTAAAAAGTCCAATACTGAAGACACCTGGTGCCACACTAATCAGCGAATTAACTCAAAACACCTGCACAGGCCTTTAAATGGTCTCTCAGTACCAAGGTTGTCTCCAACTAGAATCAATTTTGACAAACTGATGGTGATGCTGTCGGGGTCTGGGAGACTTTGTCTCCTCTGGGTGGTGCAGTCTAGTATTCCTCCACCAGATGGTGTCAGTGAGCATGGTGGCTGGGTGAAGCAGCAGGTGTTACCCATCAAGCCTCATCAGGAGAGGAGTATATTTCGAACCTGCTGCCAGCACTTCTTCGCCTGAGTGTTAACCAACAGTCCACCTTGTGGTGAAATTTCCCTTATTGCTCCATGACATGCATTCTTACCAATGACCAGCCACCTTGACATTTTCCAGTCAGCTTTCCATGCTCACCACAGTACAGAGACTGCCCGTGTCAAGGTGTTCAATGACATATAAATGCAGACTGTCGAAGCACAGTTCTGGTACTATTGGACTTTAGTGCAGCATTCAACACAGTTGATCACTACATCCTCTTAGAGCGCCTGGAACACTGCGTCAGCCTTTCTGGTACAGCTCTCAGCTGGTTTAAATCCTACTTAAAGGACAGGCACTTTTTTGTGTCAGTAGGTTACTTTACATAAGAAACCACAAAGATCACATGCGGGGTTACCCAAGGGTTTATCTTGGGTCCCCTCCTATTCAATATGTACATGCTCCCTCTAGCTCAGATCATAAAAAACAACAATATAAGTTACAATTTGAGACACCCTCATGTGCAATAGCATGATAAATAAATTTAAGAGCAGTATCTTGTTTAAACAGGAAAGCTGTCTCATTATAACGAGAACGTTTCTCGATATAACGAGATAGTTTTCTTGTTAAAACGAGATGATCTTTTCCTAGTTTTTATCCGTTTTAACACTTAACAGGCACTATCTAAGCTGTCATTTTGACTGCTGCATATAAACCTCAATCAGTTCACCTTGTAAGTTTATAAGTTACTAAATTCAATCAACCAAACAATGTTTTGTGAAACAAAGTGACACCAAAAGAGAGTATTTTTAATTTATCGGACAAAGTTTAATTATGTATTAAACTTTTAAATCTATCAATATCATCATTAAACCAAGAAACAAATTGAGCAAATCTTGCCAAGCAATGTGGCCGATAAATCGAAGAATATATACACTTCACTACACTTTCACTATCTACTTTTCAAGCCAGCAGGATGTGGATTTACTTTCAGATGATAAACTCTTCCTGTACTGCTCCCCAGAACAAGCGCAGTAGTTGCACATCAGCTGAAATGTATTAATGCTCTGTGGAGCACCAAAGGGGGAAGTCTGATGTTTTTTTTTTTTTCTGTTTGTCACTATCCTGTGATGTGCATGCAGTCTTCCTGCCCGTGGCTTCATTCTTATTCCACCCACCATCATCTGCCAGAGATTCGAACAAGCTGGGTGTGTAGGGTGGAGCAGGAAGAGATAAGAACTAGGAGGAGAGGGAGGGTTTGGGGGCATGGGATAAAAAAACAAAAGGGGTAGGAATAGGAAGAGGGAGAAAGAGGAAGAGAGATCTGCCCTTGAGGTTGTTTGGTGCTTTGTTTAACTTTCACATGCTCCTCTCTTTTCTACCCGCACCAATTTAATAAAAAAAAAAAGTTTTGAACCAGGCTGCGCTTCAGTGCTTCACATCAGGGCATGCTCTTGATATTTTGAGACTGCTGTGTGTTAAAAACAAATGAGGACAAAATGAAACAATATAAGCTTGGACCAAATATCTTTAGACATTTGTTTCTGGTGTCTCTACAGTAGTGGTGGCAACAAATAAATGGGATCCTCTGAACCATCAAAGCAAATTCTATGAATAAGTCATCTAACAAGCCAACAACGTCATGGAAAGCTGCCAACATCCTGATTTTCCATTAAGCTGTGCAATTGTTTGCAATTTACAACCGACAAGAAGTAAAACACTTTTTAAAACTTGGAGTTTTGGATTTTTTAAATTTTTGTTTTAAGAAGAAATGTGTTGAAATAAGCATGGTGAAAGACTTCGAAATCCTACTAAGAGCCTGATTTACTACTATCGGTAAATAAATGTAAAACTGCTGCTAAGGTATTGAAGCCATGGGTTATTACAACAGCTGCATAGAAACTATTTAGTCTTACATAATATTACAATTGAAAATAACTGAAATCAAGTTTAACACATTAGCACAAAAAAGGTGTAAAAAGAGCCTTATTCACAATTCATGACATGATGCTAAAGAAGCAATTCTCATAAAATTATTTTGCATCATGTCCTGCTTCTTGGTCAAGCAACAAAGACACAGCTCCCCATAACGTCTTCTTCAAAAATACACAGCGGAACGATTTTGGGAAACTTGGTATTTGGAGTCTCTTGAACATTTGTGCCATTAATTAGTGAGAAAAAAATGCAAAACATATTCAGATTTACCATTCCAAACCATGGACAGCGCTATAGGGAGCTGAACAAGGAGCTATTGAATAGAATTCAACTCAATGTTATTTATAGAGCACCAATTCATAACACATCTCATCTCAAGGCACTTTACAAAGTCAAATTCTATCAGATCATACAGACAGATTGGCCAAGTAGTCTGAGAGCAAAGTGCTATGTAAGGAGCCTATCGAGCATTCATATGTCTGATGTATGACGGAGTTTGATTATTAAGGATTTTATGTGTGAGAATGAGAATTTTAAATACTATCCTTGATTTAACAGGAAGCCAGTGAAGGGAAGCTAAAATTGGAGAAATATGGCGTTGGCCTCTGATTTAACCCTGTTTGTCGTTGGGATGACTCGGATAACTGTTAATTTGCACAGGCATCTAGGAGAAATATGATCTCCTTTTAATTTTCATCAGAACTCTTGCTGCAGTATTTTGGATCAGCTGAAAGCTTTGAATTGCATTTTGTGGACTTTCTGATAGTAAAGAATTATAATAGTTCAACCATGAAGTGACATGCATGGACTAGTTTTTCAGCACCACTCCTGGAAAGAAGATTTTCAATTTTGGCAATATTCCAGAGGTGAAAAAAGGAAATCCTATAAACATGTTTAATATGGGATTTAATTGACATGTCCTGGTCAAAAATAACACCAAGGGTTTTTACTTTATTACCAGTGGCCAGTTTAATGCCATCTGGATTAAATGATTGATTAAGAAGTTTATTTTGTAAAGGCTGGTCCAACGGTGACAACTTTTGTCTTGTCATAATTTAAAAGCAGGACATTTAAAGTCATCATGATCTTGATCTCAAGACATCCCCAGCTAATTTAATGGTGTTGTGTTCTGATTTCTTACTACCACTTGAGAATAGGATGACTACCAAGGGTCCATTCTGGGTCCCCTCCTATTCAACATCTACATGCTCCCCCTAGCTCAGATAATAAAAAACAACATCAGCTACCATAACTATGCAGATGACACACAGCTTTACATCACCATGTCACCAGGTGACCATGAACAAGTTCAGGCACTGAGTAAATGCCTAGAAGAAATCAATGCCTGGATGTGCCACAATTTTCTTCAATTGAATAAAAACAAAACAGAAGTAATAATACTTGGACCGATAGAGGAGAGCTCAAAGGTTAGCACACAGCTTCAGTCGCTTCAGCTAAATATCACTGATCAGGCCCGAAACCTGGGTGTAGTGATGGACTCAGACCTGAACCTCCAAAAGCATCTAAAGACAATTACAAGATCGGATTTCTATCACCTGAAGAACATTTCCAGGATTAAAGGACTAATGTCTCAGCAGGATCTGGAAAGACTAATCCATGCGTTTATTTTTAATCGAATTGATTACTGCAACGGTGTTTTCACAGGTCTGCCTAAAAAGTGGATCAGACAGCTGCAGCTGATCCAGAACGCTGCTGCCCGCGTCCTCACTAAGACTAAGAAAGTAGAACACATCACCCCAGTTCTAAAGTCATTACACTGGCTCCCTGTATCTCAGAGAATAGACTTTAAAATCCTTCTGTTAGTCTATAAATCCCTGAATGGCTTAGCACCTAAATACATCACAGACTTGTTATCAGTGTATCAACCCTCAAGAGCACTAAGGTCTTCTGGCTCCAGCCTTCTCTGCGTACCTAGAACCAGAACTAAACAAGGAGAAGCAGCATTTAGTTCCTACGCTCCACTGATCTGGAACAAACTTCCAGAAAACGTGCGGAAAACCTGAGTTCTTTTAAATCAAGATTAAAAACACATTTGTTTAGGACTGTTTTTGACTGTTCTAGTTAAACTGTTCTACTGAAACAGCATTAGTTCAACTTTTTTAGTCCAACTGTTTATTGATGTTCTATTTTGTTTCTACATTTTCTGCTTTCTTTTCCTGTATTTTAATCATGTAAAGCACTTTGCATTGTCTCTGTACTGAATTGTGCTATACAAATAAATTTGCCTTGCCTTGCCTTACTAAAAATGGGAGCTTTATGTCCGAGGGTGCTCAAATTGAAAGTTTCCACTTACTCCCAAAGGATGAGAGAATCACAGAAGAGTGGCTGAAGTGACTGTATGTTCAGTGCACTTTACTGAAGACTGTTTCCTGAACATGGGTGGATTCAAGTTGGAGTTTTTGAACAAACTGAATTTTGAAAAAAAACTTCTCTACCAACAGAAAAAGGTGGCGACCACAACACCATCATTACCCATAAGTTTATTTGATTTCTAAATGCTGTCTTGTCTGATAAATGTATGTGCACTGTCTGAAGAGCCCATGAGGTTCAATAAATTGCAACTTGTTGAGTCTTATCTGTGCGCTCAGCAGAGTGTAAGCAGACACATTTATGGCTGTTTTTCCAGAAGCACACATTGACCTCAAATGTGAGGAAGGTGTGTTTTTAACCGAAAAATCAGATTGACTGAGTGACCAGCTAAACCGCTGGCTCTTACGCTGCCAGCGGCATGGCGGTCCTATAGCAGTTGTGCAGAGAGCTCTCAGCTATGGTCCCACTGTGTGGATGATGAATTGTGCCGCCAGGCTAAAGCATTTGGTCCGCTTGGCCTCACATGTCTGACATCCTGCAACACAAATACTTCCACTAGCCATAATACCATAATAATGGATTTGTGACAGGGTGTTGCGCTGAGAAAAGAGGTGTGGCTGGAGGGGGCAAAGGCATGTTGGGCCGTGTTTGACCAGTTCCTTAAATATGGTTGTAGCCAATCAGAGTGAAGTCAGCTAGGAAGAGCCACATATCATTATCCAACCCTTTTGTGAGGAGGGAAATATAGCCTGCAAAAACAAGCCATTACAAAATGGCGACATTATTTTTTTAAATGAAATTCTTTGGATAATTTACATATACAGCAATATCAACAACATGAGAAAGTTTATACAGTGATGTCACCACTGCTTTAAATAACTTGGTTGGGATTAGGTCTAACATTCAAGTTGAAGGTTTAGATTAAGCTAAAATTCTAGATAACTCAGAAACTCAACTGGGTCTAAACACTCCAAACGCAGTTCAGGTTCTGAAGAGTCCTCCAATACTGCCTCACTTACTGAGGATGAAGTAATCATGTTTGGGAGGATGCCAATGATTTTATTTTTAATATAATAAATTTTATTTATAAAGAATCCCATGAAGTCATAACTGCTTAGAGCTGAGGGAATGGATGGATCAACAGAGATATGAGTCTTGGGTATGTTTGGCAACTGTACTAAAAAGAAACCTAGGATTTTATTCTCCTTTATTTTATATTCTCCTCTGTTAAAAAAAACAACTTCTTGAGGGATCTGTATATACAACAGTCGACTGCTTTTCCAGATTAGGTAGGATCTGGAAAAGATCTCCAACTTCCCAACATTGTGTTTCAAAGAACACAGCTCTTAATTAAACCAGGGAGCCAGCTTCCTATGAACAATTTGTTTCTTTTTCAATGGGACCAGTAGAGGTTTTTGGCACGGGCGAACTGGGCAAACCAGGCAGCCAACCAGCGAGGACCTTTTTGTCAGTGACAGATAGAGGGCGGCACGAGCAGTTAAGAAAATAAATAAAAATAATCTGCACCCCAAAAGCAGTTTCCTGTTATCTATCATATCACTGTGTGAGGAATTGGCGCACCTTGCAGCTGCAAATGCCCTGCTAGCTTTGAGAAGTCTGCTGGATGCCGCCTGTGTGCAAAATTAACCAGTAATTAATTTTTTACAGCTATTTCTAACTGTGGGACCGCAGCCCTTGACTGTACAAGCCGTGGTCAGCGTGATTCCAGTCAGCCAGGCCAGTAATGGACCAAGCAACATGACCAGGCCAGCTGACAGCTTTGCTAGGGCCCGGGACAACGCAGTCTTCCACTCCTGCCGCCACAACACACACGCACGCACACACACACACACACACACACACACACACACACACACACACACACACACACACACACACACACAACCAAAAAAAAGTCAACTTAACTGTATACTTCATGCCCTGGAAATCTCTGTATTTTATATTGGATATTTTCAACCCATCTATTGAATTTAGTGCACTAGTTGATCTTTTCTTCATAAGAGAACAGCAAGCACTGCAGCCAAAATATGGCCTTTTTTGACCTGCTGTATATTAGCCAGTCCCTAATATTTTTTTCACTTCCATTGCAGGAAGTAGAATATGTTAGATACTTTAGGAATTCTCTGCCCTCTGAATCTCTGAGAAAGGCTTCCTTTTTACCATTAAACGCACAACATTCATTCGATCAGAATCAGTCAGTTTT
The DNA here is from genome assembly GCA_037039145.1 of Fundulus diaphanus. Taxonomy (NCBI): domain Eukaryota; kingdom Metazoa; phylum Chordata; class Actinopteri; order Cyprinodontiformes; family Fundulidae; genus Fundulus; species Fundulus diaphanus. The sequence continues at coordinate 38,329,463 of CM073127.1, read as the reverse complement.
GTTGGCCATAACGCGGGATCATTGAAATTAACGCTGTGATCCATCTCTGAGCGACTATGCTCAGACTATCCAAATGGGCAGTAAGCCTCTCCACCTGCACTGTCTCTGTTATCGCTAGGGATGGGTCTTTCTGTGTCTCCTCCTCAAACACACGCTGGGTCCCCCCCCCCCCCCCAGCTCCCCGCTAGAGGTGTGCGATACCGGTTTTTAATCGATCCGATCCGAAGTAAATACAGGGTGAGTATCGGCGATATCGATACGATATCGATACTTTTGACATTTAAGCTTGATGTATCGTGAAACTGTTGACCTTTCGGGTTTTGGGATTTTTGTTTTATTATTACAATTAAATAATAATAATACTAATAATAATAATAATGTTATGTTCAGTGTTTTTTGAGCTGAGTGGGCGGGCCAGGCTGAGCCTGCATGCTGATTGGCTGGCGCCGCTGAGACATGTACGAGAGGGGAGGGGGAGCAGCAAAGTGCCGTGACACAGACAGGGAGACTTTGGTGAATCTGCTGCAGTCAGCGACCATTTTAATGGTCAGAGTGTCAGTTCTGGGTCCCCCCTCTGTCCTGGGCCCGGGACAACTGACCCGTTTGGATTTCTTCTGGGCACACAGGACATTCAAGGTTACATTATATGTGTATAAATAATTACTCTGCTTTATCAATTAAAATGAATGTCAATCCATATTGGCTGACCAGGAAAAGAAAGACATTACAGGAGACCATTTCCGTTGTGGTCGTGGAGTTTATGCAGAGGGACAGAATAATGTCAGTCATGAGAGTGAGGAGGAAGAGTGAGGAGGAGGAGGAGACATATGAGGAGGTACAGGAGAAAGAAGTGGAGAAAGAAAGAGAGCTCAGAGTGGTTTTCACCTGGGGAGTAATTCAATGTAGAACTGCCACCAATTGGGACTAAGTTTTCTAACGCAAAATGCGATGAGGAAGTAACGTTATCAACAAGGTGGAAATACTGTTATTTCCTTGCAATCAATGCCATATGTCAGCACAAGATCCAACGTATGAAGGCAAGAATGTGTATGTTTATTAACATTTTGACGAAAACCAATTGAGCCTAGGATAGTTTTAAAGGCTACATTAAGGTTATCATATTAAGTGTCTACATGAATGTTAAAATCCCCCACCATAATTCCCTTGTCAGTATTCAACACTAAATCAGATAAGAAGTCTGAGAACTGATCTAAAAACGGAGAGTAGGGGCTTGGTGGATGATACAGAAGTGGTTGTTATTGCTTTGCAGCTTGAATGAGGGAAACTGAAGGTTAAATTTTCAAAAGAATTGAAGCTATTGATTGATGAATTAGACTATAAAAATAAAAAAATGGCTTGTGACTAATTGATAAACTAGACTGAACAATGATTGCTACTCCTGCACATCGTGAGTTGACTCATTTACACCAACATTGTCCTCTTGCAGCCATGTTTCTGTGAGACAGAATAAATCAGTTTGACTATCAGAAATTAATTAACTAACAATGTCTTTGAAGAGAGAAACCTTATATTCAGTCATGCACATTAAATTGTTTTATTTTTTGGTTCAAATCGAGTTGTATCAATCTTTTATGATTTACTTAGATCAGTTTTTAATCCTTTTGGTTTTGGACTTGGGCAAGACACTGTCTCATATAGGGTAATGGGTGGGCAACAGTACAGAAGCTACAGAAAGGTGTGTTGAACTAAGGCTCTGCTTCCTGGCCTGGACCAAGGGTTGTCAGCATTTTGGAGAACTAATAAATCCAGCCAGATTCTTAGAAAGAAGAGCTGCACCATCCAAAGTGGGATGGATGCCATCTCTCTGGATGAGACCAGATCTTCCCCATACAATTCAACAGTTTTTAATGTAGCTCACATCATTTTCAGGACACCATCTAGACAACCAACAGTTGAATGAAGAGATGCGGTTAAACATGTCATCACTGGTCATATCAGGCAGCGGACCAGAGAAAATGATGGAGTCCGACATTGTTTTAGCAAACTCACCCACTGAAGCAACACTAATTTTAGTGACCTCCAATAGACAAAACCAGGTGTCATCACCGCCAGCGTGAATAACAGTCTTACTGTATTGTTGTGAAACCAACAGGAAAATAACAAGATCAGACTATAAGGCTGAAGCCACAGTATTGCTGCAGTCACCGGTCTCCAAGTGACTGTTCTCCCAGCAGGGTGCCTGCTAAAAGTTGCCTTCTATACTCTACTATAAAGCCCAGGGCCACGGAACAAATGCTCTCTTCCGCCGCTGGTCATCAGTCGCACTAGAGAGGAACACGCTCTCTCGGTCCGTGGGTCCGAATGGGGTTTAGATGCCCATAAACATGTGCTCAACTGGAAACAGAGCAAAGTCTGCAATCAGTCTTCTACATAATCAGATGCCGGAGTAAGGAACCAGACTCTATAGAAACCAGCTTTTTCATTTTTCTCAGTTTTTGAAGGAAGCTGAGCTGAAACTACATGAGGCAGGTTCCATCTTCACACCGGCATCTTCAGCCACGCTAGCAAGGCTGTGTATACCTCGCCCAGGCCTGGTTTCCCAAATGACGGCTGTTTCCCCCTGAGCTATTGTGTTTGACTGGTGTAAATTTAGACTATGCCGCATGGTGTCGCTGTTGGCTGTAATTTCAAAACAAAAAAACGCAGAAGAAGTGAGGTGAGGGTTCATTACTTCCCTCATGAAAAAAAGAAGAAGAGTGCCATTGGAAGAACACAACTTCAGAAGGAACCACATTTGTGCTTTCAGTACTTCTCTCTCCTGAAGAGAATAATTTTTACCAACAAATTGACAGCAGATGGGCGTTACCCTTAATCTGACTCAAGCCAGACGCATGTCGCTCCGCCTAGCTCCACTCACATACATCTGGGACACCGCCATAGGAATTGCCTTTATTGAAGGCTGGGCCTTATCAAAAATTCTTGCATATGATTGGATAAGCCACTTGTCTGTCATCTTTATCGACGTGCTATTTCAACCACTCTCACCGAAGCTAACCCGTGATGCTGATGAGAGCGACGCAGGAAAAAAAAAAGTGTTTTATGTGTTTGCGGCTCTAGTGGCACGCGTTTTATTGACAGTGAGCTGACAGGAAGAGGGGGAAAGACAGGCGGCAAAGCGCCGCGGGTCGGAGTCGATCCCGGGCCGACCGTGTTGAGGACTAAAGGCCTCCTAATATGGTTCGCGCTAACCGCTAACCGCTCCGGACGCGCCCCAGAAAACAAAACTTGCCAAATCCGGTCGGGAGAAGGGCGAAAACATGGTTTCCACCAACAAAAGCCTTCAGAGCCGTTCTCTGATGTTCTTTTAATGAAACAATATTACGTAGATTGGACAACACGGAAGAAATAGCAGCATCAATGTTAACGCTTGCTTCCTCGATGAGCCGCCATTGCTATCAAAACAGTCTCACGTCATGGTCGCGTCTCCACTACGTCACATCTATGAAATTCCAGCCCTGCGTCCTGATTGGCCAGACCATAAAATTGGTTGGAGAAATCACTTTCTATCGGTGGTGTCCCAGATGTATGTGAGTGGAGCAAGGTGGAGCAACATACGTCTGGCATGAGTCAGGTTACGTTACCCTGGCAAGCTGAAACAAACTGCCGTGCCGGCTATTTTTATCTATAATGCGCCTAAACCCGCCACCTTGTGAGGGAAAGATGCTGGGAAAAACATCAGAGACAGGCAACACTGGAAGCCCTTTTAAATAACGAAGCTACTGCCACTGCCCCAGTACCAAATGAGAAATCACAGACCCGACACTAGACCAAAGAACTGTCCCTATAAAAACTAAACAGCTTACAGTATTTTTACTTTGTTGTTTTTACATTTAAGACAGATATTTCTCAAATAAAGTCCATTGTTACAACAAATCATGGATCCCTTTTAAAAAAACACTGAAGAAGAAGTTTTTCCATCTTTGCTGAGCAGCAAAAAATAGCAAACAAAGCAGTAGTGTACGGGTTTGTCTTCCGAGCAGCCAGGCTGGACTTGCACCAAGTTCTAATTATGGTTGAAACTGAATGAATAATCATTTTGAGCTCTTTTAATGCTTCTAATAGAAAGGAAGTACCGGCAGTTTTGCTTCCTGAAGTATTTCCCGCACTCAACAACTCGGAAATATGTCACATCTACGTCAGGCACTCTCAGGTCTGTTTGCATTCAGAAAAATGTGTTCCTGACAAGCGTTTACATGCACACCAATCGGATTATCAATCAGCACACACCACCCTTCTGATTCGGAATACAATTTGATTCTGATTGAGCTTTATCTGCTCATACTATATTCCGACTGACATGTTTACATCACACATTTACTCCGTTCAGCCTTTTATTCCAATTACTTTTGTCCATGTAAATATAGCTTTTGAGACAGATAATATGCAGACATATCTGCTAGGGCATGGCAAGGTTCGTGGTCATGAAACAGTCCAGGTTGTTGTCCAGAAAACACAAGCTGATGAGGTGGCCGAAGGTGGCAAGGTGAGACAAGGGAATCCTTGTCTCACCTTGCAGTATATAAAGGCAGGAGAACAGCAGTATATAAAGGCAGGAGAACAGGTGGATGGGATGACTGATTGAGCTGCTGCAGGAGGAGGATGACAGTTGCAGCGGATGACCCTGATTGCAGTGTTGTGCCATCAAGCCATGAGGAAAAATTAGACTGAGTTGGACACAAATAGAGCAGGACACTTTTACAGGCACCGAGGAACTGCCCCCCTCAGCAGGGTGTTGCTGCTATGAAGCCAGGCTACACCTCACTTATCATTTTCTTGCCTGTGGACTCTCGAGGAGAGGGTCCGCGCTGGGGAGACCAGCCACCCATGAGGGCCGCGTAGGACTCAAAGACTCACAAGCATCTGCAGGGTCGACCAAGCTGAGTAAAGTGTGCTTTCTGTGACACTGACATCATAATCAAATCAGTGGTGGTCTGTCTAAGCTCTGCAGGGGAGAGCTGACTTGAGACAACGCGTAGTGGTCTCCTTTCCTCGCCAGGCCAAGCTGAGACAACAGCTACATTTTGGCTAGCCCATAGCCCCATGCCCGCTGCTAAGATAAGCGGCTTTCCCTTGGAGTACTTCAACTGCTCTCAACTGTATGCCCAAAGTGAACCGAACTGACGCGGAGGCACCGACAAGTTTGGCAGAGAAATAAACAGGGAATTATTATTATATTGTTATTTAGAACTTAATATGTTTTCACAGCATTTTTCAAACGTGTGGAGCTAACCGACATAGCTCCCGCTAGCTTCTTTGAAACCATGCCATGCTGATGTAATTCGAGTGTGTTTTTACAGTTATAACCAATATATTTCCATAAGGGTTTAATATATTGATGAGATATCGATGTTTGTGCTCATTACGACCAAAATTATGACCTTTTTAAAATTAATGCAGAATGTCCGCTAGCCTAATGCTATTAGCTTCCGGATAACAGTTATTCTTCCCGGATACGCGACTATGATTCGTTTCAAACATAAGGTCTGTTTCGTTTCGCTCCACCATCGTTCGATAGTGCTACGAGCATTATTACCACATTAATATCGAACATTAATGTCGATGTAATGATGTTTTTGTAAAACTTTAAGGGAAACCGATTTTAGCAACTGATCGCTTCAGCGACCCCTAGCTTCCCAGAGGTATAATCGCATTAATAAAATTAAGCGTTCTAAAGTTTGATTATTACTGAGAAAATCATTCTTTAAAATATTATTTATCAAATAATGTTTGTTTAACGTAGGATTTACATTGTGAATGTGTTGAAACATATACCAAATATTTTGAATTAGTTAAGCTAATTTAACCTCGTTCCATGTTCTTTAAGATAAACTTTGGTTATTTAACTTAGATCTGCAGTGAACCAGATTTCACTGAATCATTCTGATGATGACGAACCACTTTTATTTTTTCTTTTATTTCATTTGTGTGTACATAGTTCCTTAGCTTCTTTTTATCTTCATTTTGCTTAGTAGTTTTAGTTAAGTTTCGCTAGCCTTGTAAAGAGGATTTGTTGACTGAAATATAGTGTTAATTCAGATAAACAACATTATATATTGATCTTCTCTGGATGTTCATTTTATTTCTGTTAATAAATTCTTGAACTTAAAGAGAAGTCACTAATTTATTCTATATGTGTGCACAGTTTGCTGTTAAAAGAACGCCAGTGCTCGAATCATTCCTTTCAACTATTGTCCCAATATCAGCCCTTCAGCTGATATTCACCGGACAATACCTAACAGACAGAGAGTTATTTATTAAACATTAAATAACTTTAAACAGTGTGTAATAGCACAACAGCAGGTTGCAGGAAGAATGAGAGAATTATGCAGTCAGCAGGGCCAGAACATGTTACTGCACTTGTAACATTCTCTTTCCATTTTGGGATGACAGATTGAACCAGCGGAGGATCAAGTGAAGGAGTTTAAGTATCAATAGGCAGGTTGTTGCTGCATCTGAATTGAAGTGGACGCTGTACTGGTTTGTCGTGGTGAAGAGAGAGCTGAGTCAAAAGGCGAAGCTTTCAATTTACTTGTTGATCTACGTTTCTACCCTCATCTATGGTCATTAGCTTTGGGTCATGACTGAAAGAACAAGATTGCGAATACCAGCAGCCGAAATGAGTTTGTGTGTCTGAGCTCTCCATTAGAGGTGGGGCGAGAACCTCGGTCATCCAGCAGGGACTCAGAGTAGAGCCACTGCTTCTCCACTTGGAGAGGATCCAGTTGAGATGGTACGGGCATATGCCAGTTATAATGCTTTAAACCTCTACAAAATTATCCTTGACCCTTCTAGTCTATAGTCTTTGTATTTTTTTATCTGCAGTGATATTTCTTAACAAACCTCTAAGCTCTTCATAGAACAGCGTACATTATTCAGAGCTTACGTTGCACAGGTGGAATCTGCTTATATGCTCTCTGAAGGCAATTGGTTTCACATGATTTTATTTAAGGGTATTGAATTAATGGAGCTAAATACATAAGTACATCACACTTCTCAGAACTGTATATGTACAAAATCTAGACACCCCTGCATGATTTTCATTCCACACTAATTGTGTGCTATTTTGTGTTAGTCTATCACTTTAAATCATAATAAAATGTAATGAAGTTTGTAGCTGTAATATAAAAATATGTGAAAAAATCAGGCATGAATTGCTTTTCAAGCCATTTTGGACAATCCTGAACATCCTCATCACAAAAGAGAGTCTCTTCAGTCAAAGGCTTACTCAGATTGGTTGTAAAACGGACTACTGCAGGAGATCTTTCCTGCCCACAACCATCACCATCTATAATAACTCTTTGACAAAACGAGTTACATCAACATTTAATTTCCGTTTGGGATAAATAAAGTTTTTTTTAATTGAATTTAACTGATTAATGGGAAAGTCAAAAGAAACCAGCCAAGATATCAGGAAGAGAATCATGAGCTTGCACATGTCTGGTTCATCCTTGGGTGTGATTTTTAAATGTCTCAAGGTGCCACGTTTATCTGTTCAAACAATTATACACAAGTCTAAACACCTTGCAACTGTCTATCCATCATATTGCTCAGGAATGAGACAGGTTCTGTGTCCCAGAGATGAACGTGCTTTGGTCTCAAATGTACATACTAAACCAAGAATAAAAGCAAAAGACCTTTTGAAGCTGCTGGCTGAAGCTGGTAACAGTGTATCATCATCCACAGTGAAACGAGTGCTGTACTGACATGAGCTGAGAGGTTACTTTGCCAAGAAGGAGCCATTATTCCAAAATAAACACATAAATGCAAGATTACAGTTTGCAAATGCGCACAAGGACAAAGACATTAACATTTGGAGCCATGTCCTGTAGTCTGACGAAACTAAAATGTAACAATTTGACCAAAATGACCATCGTTACTATTGGAGGAAGAAAGGGAAAGCTTTCAAGAGAACATCATCCCACGTGTGTGTGTGGCAACATCATGCTGTGGGATTGTTTTGCTGCGGGAGGGACTGGTGCACTTCACAAAATAGATGGGATCATGAGAAAAGCACAATATGTGTAAATTCTGAAGCAACATCTATAGACATCATTAAGAAATTAAAAGCTTGGGTGCAAATGGGTCTTCCAAATGAACAATGAACCTAAGCATACAGGCAAACTGGTTAGAAAGTGGCTTAAGATTAACAAAGTCAGTGTTTTGGAGTGGCCATCACAAAGCCCTGATCTCAATCATGTTGAAAATGTGTGAATAGAGTTGAAAATGCATGTGCGAGCCAGGCGACCTACAAAGTTGGCTCGATTACACCAGTTCTGTCAGGAGGAATGGACCAAAGTTCCTGCCAACCTTCGTAAAAAGCTTACAAAAGGATATTCAAAATATCTGACCCAAGTCATACAGTTTAAAGGAAAGGGTACCAAATATTAACAAATTGTGTGTAAACTTCTGACCTTCAAGAATGTTATAAAACATTGTCTAAAAAATTATCACTCTCATTACTCTGGAATTTAGAAAGTATAAATAATTTTGGTAATCCTAACGGACCTAAGACAGGAAAGGTTTATTCAGATTCCATGCCTTACAGTGGGAAAAAAAGCTTATGTGTCTTTTCATATAGTATATATAAACTTTTGCTTTCAACTGTATATCAAAGGAAAAGTTGAATTATTTCATTTAGCCAGCTATAGCATTCCCGTTTCAGTCCTGATGCACTTATCTAAAATCAGTGTACAGCTTTGCTACTCACAACATAGTAACCGTCAGGGATTTTGCTGAGTGAACTAACTATGCCGACAGCAGAGATGGGGTCCATAGGCAGCTTGTTGCTCTCTTCAGACATGTTGGAGATCTGTTAAAGAGGGCAGATGAGCCTCGTTATGCATTTTCCATTGCAATTGAAAAAATACACCTTTTATATATATTTTTTTGCTGACAGAAAAATATTTAAAAAATAACATCCATCATAAAAACAACTGTTTTTAAAATTTTGCAGTAAATACAATAGTAAATGCAGAAAATGTGAATGACAATTAGTTTTACATCCTTTACAGTGCTGACCTGCAGGATGGACGTGGTCTTTTTTTGTCTAAATGGCTACATTATTGACTTCCTAATGAGCCCTATTAGGCTCTAGAAGAAAAAGCGGCAGCCTAATCCAGGATCAAATGACAAGTGAGACTAGTGACAAACCGGCATTCGAAGACCACCGTCTGACTTCACCAAATCACAGATTAGGGGGGAGCGATCACATATTTTCAAGGAAGTCCCAATCAATTGCTATCTGTTTCTGTCCAAGGGAATTTTTGCCTAATGGATATGCAAGCCTTTTTGCTGGGTAAGTGGCTTTGCAAAGGTTCTCTTATGCAGTTTTATTAGATTAGGTCTAAAGCATTCTTGCACTAACTGACAAAGTTGCAGCATTCAATCTTTATATTAGCAAAATCCATTGCAATTAAGCTGATCAAATTAGAGGATTTACTCCAGAAACATGCTGTCTCGTTAACAAATGCTAGATAGCTGTACTTATTCAAATGAAACCGAATGGTCGTTTAGCCAATGGAATGAAAGATATCTTTATAACATTAATTTGTTCAAATTAGACATTTTTTCTCCAAACCCAAATCAGTGCTCAGACAGAGAAAAAGCATGAACATGGTAACTTAATCCTCTGTGTTGAAGCCCATATATGATATTATAGAAGTCTCAATAGCACAAAAAAAGTCATTTTAGGTAATTTTTTGGGGAGCACTCCAAAGCACTCCAAAGCTTTAGCACTATATATGGTTTCCCATGTAGGAAATGATTGCAGACATGCACTAAAAGAAGAAAGCACCAAGACTTTAAGTCAATGTATATAATGTCAAAAATATATAATTTGATCAAATCAGTTGCGTATATTTTGATTATTATGTTCATTCTGGGAATCTTCACTGTTTTTGTACACATTAGGTTAGATTTCAATAAATCCAGATTATGTTTTTGTCTGAACATGTAAAACCTTAGACTAGAGTGAGGGTGTGCTTTCTTACTGTATTTGCTGGCATCTTTATTTGTGAACACAAACCCAAACTGTAGTCATTTAAGTAATACCAACTCATACTTCAGTAGAGATTTTACGGTATAAAGAATTAGTAGAGGAAAACTAGAATTTTCTACCAGGGAAAGCACGACGAAAACAAAGGGGAATAGATGGATCCCTATAAGTGATCTACAACAAATTAAAATTAAACCACTGAAGCCTGTTAAGGTTTGACATGGGGCTACTACAACTAATCGACATAATCAATGACACTAACTCTAATAATGTACTGACACTAATATATTTAGCTGACATTTTTGTAAATTGTTAAACAAAAGTTACATTTGTTTTCTTTCAAAGTGTGTGTGTGTGCGTGCGTGCGTGAGGAGAGTCCCTGGTTTGCCATCTGTAGGTGTTCTTGGGCTGCCTACTGTTATAAGAATTATTATTCTGAAGTCACTATGGCCTCACACCACTCAGACATCAGGTCTCCAGGCCTCCTCTGTCCGAGTGGTGTGAGGCCATAGTGACTTCAGAATAATAATTCTCCCATAACACCTACATCACTCGTGTTTAGCTCCAATCATTGGTTGCCTTCTTTTGAGCTTCAGTTTCAAAACAACCATAGTGGAAAAAGTGTCTGATTCCCTGTTTAAAGAGCAAAGTTACAAATGTTTTTTCACAGATGCTTAGTTAGTCTAAAGTATGGTATTTAAAGTAAGTCAACGATGATCTCAGGGTTTGAATGTTTTGTGAAACCAGCCACATGATGAACAACAACAGAGAGATCCACAATGGGCTCCCCATGAGCCGACAGAAAAGACAAAGCTATGATGTTTTAGAGAGGTGCTAAATGCACTGTATTAAGTCAGGCACATTTGTCTGTTTGCTTATCTACTAGATAGACACGTTGGGTGAAATAAAGCTATGGCTGTGTGCGTTAATGTGCAGCTGACCAATTGCATTTAACTTAATTTAATTTTGTTCACATTTACTTATAAAGACAATGTTAATATCTAAATGACTTACATTTTTGCTTGTAAATAATACATACAGTTAATGGGTGCAATTCATTTATTGGTTACATGGAAATGTTACATTCTCCATTATTACATTTTTAGTAATGTGTGTAATACAAACGTTTAAAATAAATTTTCCTTTTGTATTGCACTCATGAGCATAGCTCTATTTCTGTTCATTTTCCGTCCAGTCATATCATGTTTAGCTGTCTGATTACTCAGGATTTAAAAAAAAAAATTCTAAATGGATAAATAAATAATTGCTGCATTTTTTTTTGTTTTGATTTTTTCTGCCATGCAGGAATTGGCATTTTATATACATTTCAAACTTCAAAGCACAAGTCTTTGTTTACATTTTATTTTGTAGTACTCAATAACTAAAAGATACTGTTAAAAACAAAATGATAACAATAATGACTAATTTTGTAGAGAATTTTCAGCATGGATTGACTGTGACCTTAGTCAATAGATCAATAACCCTAATAAATATGGCCATTAGTTGGAGATCTGGTTTAGTGAACCATTTTGGCCACAGTTTGCACCCCCTCCATCTTTTACTGTAATTCAATCCTAGTGACGTCCCTGGCTTTTAGTGCAGTGTTTTGCTATTAACCAGCTCCAGTTTGAAATATTTAGCCGTTAACTACATGGAAAAATTATGTGATTTCCTACAATATTAAAACAAAACTTGCCACAATTTATGGCTATAATAAATGTAGGCTTGCATAAACAAGCAATTTAATTATGCTAATATTTTGTTCATTTAGTACCTTGAAGGAAAAAAAGAAACAGTCAACTTACATCCACAATAAAGTCGAAGGTTACATCCACGTTCAGCCGTGACTCTAACCGGGACACAAAGGTGAAGCCAAATGCCTAATAAAGTCTTTTGTGAGCTGGCAGCTGGATCTTTACCTTTTCTTGTGTGAATGTCTAGCCTCGCTGAGTATTGTCACCTTTTCAGCTCAGCTCTGTGTCATGAAACCTTGAATACCCGTGAACACTTCCGGGTAGCGCCTGTTGCTAATTATTAACCTAAAAGTCCACAGAGTGACATCATAAATATCTGCTATCTAGCTCAAAGTCTCCTAATCTATTTATCTTTATTACTCGCCTGACACAGAAAGGACTGGTTCTCATAGCAGTTTGCTTTGTTAACTGCGTGGTGGCTTTATTTCTTTGCCATAACTTATACGGTCTAATTATTTGTAACTAAATTTGCGGTTGTCCTGCACTTTGACTCTCATTACATAGATATATCTATGGCGCAGGCCTCCTGACAGCTGCTTGTCTCTCTAAAAGTTATCACATGTCGTTTCTGTAATCAGATAAAAGTAAGACAGAGCAATGTATTTACTTAAGCCCTTACATTATTAGCTTAGTCACGCATCTCCCTGAGCACAGAAGTTAAAAGCCTCTTTGTAGACTCTCTAAAAGACCAGCAGGCAACAGATGCTTCCCCGTCATCAGGTTTATTATTTCTACCATCACTACACCAAAGATGCCATCTTTCAGTTAATTATAAACTGAGACTTGCAGCTCCTTTCTGTTACACGGTGCCATATGCTGGTGGGTTGTTTCTTGTAGGGCTAAACACTGCGATTCACTTGCATTTCTGATTATGTTTTATTATCCGGGACATTTGTCGTTCATAAATCACGTTTTTAAATACTAAGTAAGAGGCAGAGCACACACACACACACACACACACACACACACACACACACACCCATACACACACTCACACACATATTATATATATATATATATATATATATATATATATATATATATATATATATATATATATATATATATATATAATATGGATGGACAGATTTCAGAGATTTCACAGCAATGCTACGTAGGCCACAAAGTCCAAAATTCCTCATTTTTGATCGAAGCCTTCTTTCTGTACTGTTGCTACACCATGTAGGCTAAACATTTAGATGATTTAAAGGTAATGTAAACAAAAGGTTATCATAACATGACATGTTTTGCTTGCTCAGTTTTTCCAGAAAAAGTATTTTAGCTCCAGTTGCTCCAAGCCCCTAGGCCTGCTAGTGATCAAAAGGTAGATTTTCCGAGTTCCCAGCAGAAATTACAACTTAAAAACCCCCTTAAGTAGGTATTCTGACTTGTAATGTCAGAATCAACACCCTGAAGGTCAGTATCCAACATGGCTACTTTATAGCTATCCTTGCAGTTAAGGATGTAGTTAAAACTATTTTTTGGTATGTAATAATTTATTAGACGGTTTGTATCTCATTAAAGCAGTGGCAAACAGTACTGTACAACATTTATGTACAATTATCTTCTTTCTTTTTCCAGCATGCAACTAGAAACTTCTCAGCGTGAGTGTGACATCATTCCTAAATCTGAATTTTGAAATCCGAGACAAAGTGAATGCAGCACTGATCGCGCATTTTGAAACCAAGAAATTGAAGTTCTTGTAAGAATTCAAATCACAGACTTTAAGCTTCTTTTATCTGATTGCACGATCTGATGTCTGAAACAGGAATTATAAGGGCAGGTGCATCTGCTTCAAGTCAGACTAATTTATGAGAGAATAGTGTCTGGGCATAACAATGACTGGCAGGAAGACATTTATGAAGATAGCACCCTGCTGCCAAACCCGGTGCCTCCGATCACATACAGCAGCTCAGGGCTGCTTATCGTCACTGATGCTGCTTTCTGTGCCAAATGATTGGAGCCCAGAAAAAGTATTTGCTGAAAGATTTCCTTTTTCAATAATCTCACTTCTTCGTCTGCATTTACACCCCCCATCATCACCCCTACCCTCACCCCCACCTCTCATGCACATAATCTTACCAACACATGTTACCATATCAAGGTGTTGACGGTACAACCAACCAGGAGCGTTGGATCTTCGGCGCTGCTGAGAGCAAAAGAATTAAAAGGTGTCTGCTGAAAAAAAAAATACAACAACACAGACAGATGCTTACTCTGGCTGGGAAGAGGTGCACCTGCTAAAGTAATGGTCTAATTATGGAAGAGGTGATGAAATGCTCATTGAGAGAAACGTTATCAGCAACACATGCTAACTGTGAAAATCATCAGCTTTTACAGTGTTTTTAACGGGTGCCACCTCGCACGCCGAGGGTTGCAGGGTACGATGAATGATGGCTGTGGCAGATTTCTGCAGGGGAGCCGCCAGCGGGAGGTGCAGAGTGTTACGGCTGGTATTTTGAAAAGATTCATTGGAGCTGCGACTTCTGTTTTCACCTTTTGTTCGGTATTGGCTTTGTTTCAGCTAATGCGGACCCGTTTGAACACCAGGACAGTCTATAGTGTTCAAAACATCACTGAGCACGGTTAGTCCTGAGCTATAATTAATAGAAGTGAGACAAACACTCTGACTCCAACGTCTATCTTTTTCTAAATATCATTACACATAAATGATGGAAGAAAAAAAAAGGGAAAGGTTCTTTTTTTATGTCTAAAGGTCATTTATTGCAATCTGTAATTTGCTGACACCAGCGAAGGGACTAAAGATGGAAATTTCTCTGCTGCTACCCCAAGAGTAATATTATCCCTATCTCAACTTGGGAAATCTACACAGCCCCAATGTCACCCACATGAACCCATTATGGGTTATGTAGAAATCTGCAGGTCTCATTTTAAACACAACCCCCAGCCCCTCCTGTCCTCCTCACTTTTTTTCTGTCTACACACAGAAAACCAAATCCCCGTGTCTCCTGAATGGCTTATAATAACCAGCTTTAAGAAGCCTACCCTTAGACACCCCCCCCCACCCCAAAGGATACAGCCTAGCATGGCTCCATAATGTCATGCTTCCTTCTAATTAAAGGTCAGTTTAGTCTGGTCTTATTGTCGCCCTGGCTGGGAAAATCCTCTGAAACATGATGGATTGTGCAAATGTGATTTCACTTTACATTCATGCCATCTGTTTTCTCCACTAAACCACTTAGCTGTAAGAGTTTAAAATGTAAAAATTGTTATATTTATTTTCCAATTAAACATACTTGAGGTTGAAAATATATTATTTGGCTGCTTTTGTGTATAAGATTCAACATTCAAGGATCAAGCTGAAGCTTTTTTCTTTAATTGTTGTCAAGCAGTTTTGAGCTTTTGCATTTAGTCTCATTGAATGATTGAACTCATGTGAATAAAGGTACCAAAATGCTAAATTTTTATTAAAAAATTTGGAAGTTTTATTAAAACTCTAAAAAAAGTGGAATGTTCCATACACATATTTTGTACACAATGAGAAACTTCAAGAGTTTATTTCTGTTAATTCTAAAGACTATGGCTTAAAGGTAATAAAAACCCAAATTTCAGTTTCTCAGAATTTTAGGATATTACCTTGGACAACAAAAAATATTTCTAAAATGGAAATACCTAAAAAAAAAGAATGTGCAGGTACTGTAGGATCAGCACTTAACTCTCTTGTGATCCTCTTGACGGCTCTCTCCATGGGGTCAGGAAAAGTTTCTTAGCCAATCAAGCACAGTGATACCATTGTCAAAAAAGCAGGCATTAGTATTTTTGGCAGTGTGGGCAGTAGCCAAATCCTGATGGTAAATGAAAAGACAATCTTCATAAACCTTTTCAGTAGAAATGCTTTGAAATTAGATGACTGTGCTGGCTTTGGATTTAATAAAACATTGTGGATCAACACTTGCAGATGACCTGCACCCCAAAGCATCACTGACTGTGGGAACTTAAAACACATTTTAACTGGAGGAACTTGGACTCTGTGCCTCTCTACTCTTCCTCGAGACTATGTACCGTGATTTCCAGTGGTAATGCAAAACCTATCTTCATCTGAATATCTGACTTTGGACCACTAAACACCCATCCAGTCCTTTTTCTCATAGCTCCAGGGAATACACTTCTGACATTTTTTCCTGGTTCAGTGGCTTTACACATAAAATTTTACTACTCTTTTCCCTTCCGTTTAACTTTCCTTTTTGCTTTGGATACATGCCTTTGTGAACAGTAGGCTTCTTCATCAACACCTTTTTTGGGATTTTTCTTGTTGTCAGTCTTTCTGTGTTATTATTATTTACAAACAGAATTTAGTTTTTTTACCAATAGAAATAAATGTTTGAAGTACATCACTCTGTGTATCTAATAAATCTATATAACAGTATGAGTTTCACTTTCAACTGTATTACTGAAATGAATTCCCTATAAGATTGTGAATTATTATTAAGCAGGTGCAGACCTAATTTCATTGGTACAATTTTACATTAACTTACACTTTCCCACTCAACTTATCATCAAATATATGCTCATATATTCACTTGCATCTGTGCATGTAGACCACACACACACACACACACACACACACACACACACGAACATATACTTTCCTCCGTCTGGTGGGGAGTCTGGACTGCTCCGTCTGACTGCGCCTCACTGCCCTTGTGCAGTGGTGTGCCAGTTGTGCCTTCCCCCATTGCTGTGAATGCCACCATCTGGTGTGCCACGTGG
Source organism: Fundulus diaphanus (assembly GCA_037039145.1). NCBI lineage: Eukaryota > Metazoa > Chordata > Actinopteri > Cyprinodontiformes > Fundulidae > Fundulus > Fundulus diaphanus. The sequence continues at coordinate 38,312,963 of CM073127.1, read as the reverse complement.
ACATCATAATCTCCCCTTAATTACATTAGCAGTGCAATCAGTTACTGCATTACAAGGCCGGGCGAAGAGCTTTTAAATCTTGGAGGAAATCATAAATAATTGCACTAAGTACCCACCGCCAGATGTGCGTGCCAACTTGGCTGGCATGAGATAAATAGTAACCTCAACAACAGTGTTCGCTTTTCGGTCTGCAAGCAGTTTTTGGCCAGTTTGATCCTGCTGTCCTTTACTCCCGTCCCTGTCCTCTTTCCATGGGTTCTCTCACTTTGTGTGTTAAAGCTCAGAGAGATCTTTACTGTGTTCAGACAGGTACTTGTTGCTCCAGTAGTTTTTCTACCGCTGTGTGACTGAAGGCTTCCAAGACACAGTTTGCAACACCCTGTCCATTACTACCTCCTCCAATCATTCTATGCAGAAGCTAATCTAATGTTTTTCTGGTTTGTTGTATGTCAAATTAATTTTTTTAAGTCCTTAAAAACCTGTGCAGTTGATTGAATACTTGTGTTGAAAAACAAGATATTACACATTATGAGACACCTTCAGGATTTTTTTCCCCAGCCAGTGAGAGAATGTTTCTTGTGATGCATGAAACTTTACTCATCTTCCGGTCAAGCATCTCTTGAACCCCCATGGAGGCTTGTAGTGACACACATCTCAATGTATCGCAAGCTAAGAGTAGATCACCCTGCGCAGAGGCTACAAGAAGCTGCTGGATGTTTGGTCACTGTAACATGAACTCCTGGGAGGTTCATTGGGCAATGAAGGATCCTTTCAACTGCAGTCAACCAACAGAGGCTCATGTTAAGAGTGCAACTGAGACAGATTATATAACACCAAGCAACAGCACCGTTTACACTTTTTATTTGCCATCATCAGTCAATAATAAATCTGTGATAACGTGTGTTGCATACACAATGCATATACATCTTTTAGAAAGATCATCTGTAGAAATGATATCCTCTATGTTGCTTTCCTTAATGACTTTTCTAGTGCTCATAAAAATCAAACTAACAAAATCCTGAAGAAAGTTTCAAGTTTAGTCTTGTAGGACGGCATTTTGGGTTTCCTTCTGCAGTAATTGTCTTGCTGAGAGATCTGGAGACCGCTGTGTATTCAGAAGTGGACTGCCTTTTTTTCCAATAACAGCGTGCATCTAATAGCCCTGTTCCTTAAAGAACTAACTACTTGTTTCCTATCACGTCAGGGGAAAAGCTTCAAATTCCTCCATTGCCTATCATTGCATTAAGGTTAAATAAGTTTTTAGGTGTCGCTTTGCAGGATATAAGAGGTGACTTTTTTTGTTGCTTTATTTTTGAGTTTTAAACAAATAAATACATCTGTGAGTTGTATTTATCTTACCTTAATTGTGTAAAGCTTGTATTTTGAATGGATTATTTTGGATCTGCCATGCATTAAACATATATATGCATTCTAATCAAAATATTTTCATAACAACGTATAATAATAAAACATTGTAATTGTAATTTTTTTCTCCATTGTTATAGCTAAAGCATCTTTTACCTTCATTGACACCCCGAGAGAAGATGCAAGGTTACAAGATAAGCTTTGGTCCTTGTTCAACCTTGTCTGTTACAGCTTTGGTTGTTTCAGACTTTTCAATTACTGCTCTGAATGTAGAAGCATGCAATTTTGGCCAAATATGTTTTTAAGTCATTTCCTGGAAAATGAACAACATCCAATTGCATCATCTTATTTTAGTGGGTATCTCTCCTATCTTTACCATTTGTAGAATGGCTAAGTGAAATGGGACATCTACAAAGGCACAACTGTCTTCTACAGAAAAAACAAAGCAAGTTTAGGCTGCTTGTGTCGACTGGCATTATGGCTTAGGCTTAAATTCCATAACAAAAAAAACTGCTCTACAATATCAAGTAGACTCACTACTTTTGTAAAAAAAAAAAAAGAAAAAACTAGAACTGCAAGCAGTTATTAACGGGTTCCAAGCCCACCCACGCCCCGCCCCCTTGAGCATGTTCCTGGACTTCAGTTCAGCGTTCAACACCATTATCTTACAGCATCTGGCGGAAAAACTGAAACATCTGGGCTTCAGCACACCCCTTCGCAACTGCCTGCTAGACTTCCTCACCTCCTGACCTCAGTTGGTCCGGGTCAGACAGAACACCTCTGATGTCATCACCCTCAGCACGGGCTCCCCTCAAGGCTGTGTCTTGAGCCCCCTGCTGTTCACCCTGATGACACACGACTGCGTCCCCAGATTCACCACCAATCGCATTGTGAAGTTTTCAGACGACACAACGGTGGTGGGCCTGATTAGAGACGACAAGGACCAGGACCAGGACTGATCCTGAACGTGGAGAAAACGACGGAGATCATCGTGGACTTCAGGAAGAACCGGCCTCACCACGCTCCACTGCTCATCACCAGCTCATCTGTGGAGTATGTCAGGAGCACCAAATTCCTCGGGGTGCACATGACGCACAACCTCTCCTGGTCTGTGAACACCACGTCACTGGGGAGGAGGGCACAGAAGCGCTTGTATTTCCTGCGGAGGATGAGGAGAGCCCTCCTGTCCTGGCCCATCCTCACGACCTTCTACAGAAGCACCATAAAGAGCATTGTGACCAGCTGTCTCTCTGTGTGGTGTGGAGGCTGAAGTGCCTCAGTAGACTGTTGATAAATTGACTATATATTTGTATTGTGGAGCTAAACCATCCTAATCCTAATGAATCCAATCAATTACTTCGACTGCAGTCATGTCTTGATAACATCAAAACCTGGATGACTTTAAATTTTCTGCATTTAAATTCTGACAAGACAGAAGTTATAATCTTTAAACCAGAGTCCTCAAAAAATAAACTTCTTCATCAATCACTTAATTGATGAAGAAGCTCTTGTCTTTGGCAGTCCGCCAAAGACAAGAGCAGACTGCAGCGTGTCATCCGGTCTGCAGAGAAGGTGATTGGCTGCAATTTTCCATCTCTCCAGGACCTGTAAGCCTCCAGGACTCTGAGGCGTGCAGGGAAGATTGTGGCCGATTTTGTCACAAAATAATTCAGACACTTCCCTCTGGCAGGAGGCAGCGGTCCACCAGGACCAAAACCTCACGACACAAAAATATTTTTTTCCCATCCGCTACCAGCCTTATTAACACGGCCCAGAGGCCCCGTGACACTTGACTCTGCCTCTCTCCCCTGTTCAGGTCCTACAAGCTACACCAACGTAGCATCTCCAGACCTTCTGCGTTACATTAACACACAGTCTACCGTGTATATAGCTTTCTGTGTATATCTGTATATACACACTGAGACCGGCTCATTCATTTATGTCCATTGTAGTGGACATTTTGTCCACCTGTATTTCCCTTAAGTATCTGGAGATACCCTATCAAGCCCTATAGTGTTCTGTAGAGGACATCCTGGGCTTTCCAGTGATGTGTCATGTGATAGGTTTGCAAGCTAGGAACTTTACTTTTTTCCCCTCACAAGATGGTCGCCATAATAAAAACCACATTTTATGGAAAGAGGAAAGGTAAGTCAAATATTCTTTATCTATTGCTATTTTTACCATGATAATTATATATATTATTGTTTATTAATGTGTCATCAACAATATTATTACATCTGAAAACACTTTAATTATTTATGTTTTGAAATAACAGTCATTTAATGAATATCAACTGTAGTGGACACCGGGACCATTTTAATTTATTTAATGACTGCACATTGTTGTAGGAGACAGAAGCGAAGCAGAGAGGATTCAGTACCAGATAATAGAGGGAGATTCAGATTTGGAGCTGTCAGATGAGGAAAAGGATGAGAATGAGTATCAGCCTGTGATAGGGGAAGATAGTGACGAAGAAGGAGAGGAAGAAAATGCAGGAGAATCTGATGAGACAGAGTAAGAGCCAGAGAGGGAGCGGGAAAGTCGTCGTCCTCTGTGGGCCAGGACAAACTTGTATGTTTTACTTAGTTTCAAGCTAATGTTTTAAATTTTATTATCATGTTACTGTAGAGTTTGTAGTCTTTATAACAGATGTTAAATGTATGCACGTTGCCTAAAGAAATGCTTGTGAGATTGGTCAATATTATACCCATGACATTGAAATTATGGCATTAATCAAAATTGATGTGTAAAAAATGTCGTTTTTTTTATTAACTTGTTAACTTTATTTTTTCCCTCATCCCATCCCATTATAATAGATTCACACCTGTGCTACCTGAGCTTCCTGCCTATCACAATGATCCTAAAATCTGTGAATACTGGAGTCCAATCCAGTACTTTTCACAGTACATCGATGACAAAATCTTTGAAGATCTGGCAGCTTTTACAAATCAAAGACAGCTGCAAACTACAGGAGTGTCTCTGAATACTACTAGTAATAGTAATAATAGTAATATCATCTTTATTGTCATTGAAACATACATTGAAACCTACATTACAACAAAATTTGTTCTCTGCTTTTAACCCATCACCCTTGGGGAGCAGTGGGCTGCCATGTGCGGCGCCCGGGGAGCAATCAGGGGTTAAGGGTCTTGCTCAGGGACCCTGAATGTAGGCACTGGGGATCGAACCGGGTACTTGCATCCTTCAAATGCATTTTGTTTTTTAGCCCAAAACAAAATGTTTTGGGCTAAAAAAAAAAACAAAGTAGGCTACCAGTCATTAGCAAGAAGATGACAAGGGACAGGTTCTACAAGCTAAGAAGCTCACTTAAGATTGTGAATGACCTGCATGTGACTGAAGAGACAAAGAAGTCAGACATTCTTTGGAGAGTCAGACCATTGCTTGACCGTGTGAGGCAAGGTTGTCTCAGCTTTCCAAGGTGTGACAAAGTGTGCATTGATAAGCAAATCATCCCATTCACAGGCCATTGCCCAGTCAGGCAGGATTATCACAGCTAAAATATCCAGAGGAAGATAAAATGTAGAACTGCTTAGTTCTATGTCTTATAGTTTATTGTTGAACTAAATACATGTATTTTTTCTGTTGCAAGTATCAAACAACAGAACAAAGTTACAGAATTTTATTTGTTTTTATCAAATGTCAAAGTTCTTAGGTAAATATCACATTAAAGACAATCTTTTTTCATTTTTTTATTTTCTAAAGCCTGTTCTATTTCCCCATGCAAATCGCCCTATTGTCCTCCACAGTGGACGTGCTATAAAATTAAAATTAAAAATATATTTAAAAAAATTAAAATTGTAATGTGTTTTTTTAGGTCCAAATACATGGGAAATCACACAAAAAAAGAAATTGTAACACACTTTTTTTCTTTGGTTCTCAGGAGGATATATATATATATATATATATATATATATATATATATATATATATATATATATATACAGCGTTCACTGAGCGAGAGGCGGGTTACACCCTGGACAGGTCGGCAATCTGTCACAGGGCAACACAGAGACAGACAGGGCAAACAACCATTGTTGCACACACTCACACCTAAGGACAATTAAACTAACAGTCATGTTTTTGAACTGTGGGAGTAAGCCGGAGTACCCGGAGTGAACCCACGCATGCACAGGTAGAACATTCTATTCAACTCCATGCAGAAAGACCCAGAGGATTTGAAAGACCCAGGAGGATTTGAAAGACCCAGGAGGATTTGAACCCAGAAGGCAACAACACTACTCACTGCTTCACTGTGCAGCCTCTGTTTATGACAGTATCATGTAAATCTTAGGCACAAATAAAGTGTTACCTAAACAAAAGTAATTTGTATAGTAAGTATAATATCCACTGACTGTAAAATTACCTGTGAAACGTTTTCACACAGCCAAACTGCTTGTTGTTGCAACCAAATGCTATGGGGTTCTGTGTGAGAAGGGAGTAGCAAGATGGCCGCCAGTGACCTCTCCTAGTGACTGGCCGCCATCTTGCTACTCCCTACTCTCACACTTTTGCAAATATGCCCTTCCCACTTGTTTCAATAATTACCATATCTAATACTTTAGTTCAGGGGTATGCCTGGAAGGCAATAAAGAAGGTTTTGTAAAAATCCGATCAGCCATTCTTGCGTAGTAGATTTCTTGACATCACAGCGCCCCCTAGTGATGGACGATCCTCAAACGCGGGTCACATGTGCAAAATCTTATTTGGACTATGTGTTATGAAGGACATGTCAAAATCTGTTATGGTTTTAGAACAATCAGCAATTACATTTAGAGCTAGCTAGCTAACAATCACTTATTTTAGCGTTACTTTTCGAAAAAGTCAAAATTCAAAAATCTGCCGCGTTAATTTTTTTTTATTTGTCCATTACACGGTTATATATGGAGTTTTGCACGGATTGCACAAAAAATGTAGGAGGAGTTTAACAAGAAAGGTTTAACCTTTGTAGCCATGTAGCGCGAAAACTAGCTGGGAAACGAAGGGTGTGCCAATTCCCTTTATTTTGCAGAATCATCCAATAAACAAAGTGATGTGAAGTTTTTGAGTGTGGGACCAGTAGTTTGGTGGTTATAGGCCGAAACGCATTGTCCTTTGTTATAGCGCCCCCTAGTTGTTGAGGGGTCTGAATTTCTGGGTTTGAGTAGAGGCGCACATTCTGTACTTAGATACCTGATTCAATAGGTTCGTTATAAATCCGCTTGGGCTGCACAACGCGTTTTAATTCCGTAATAATAATAATAATAATAAACTAGAACTGCAAGCAGTTATTAACGGGTTCCAAGCCCACCCACGCACTGCCCCCTTGAGCATGTTCCTGGACTTCAGTTCAGCGTTCAACACCATCAAAACTGGAACATCTGGGCTTCAGCACACCTGTTCGCAACTGCCTACTAGACTTCATCACCAACAGACCTCAGTTGGTCTGGGTCGGACAGAAAACCACTGATGTCATCACCCTCAGCACGGGCTTTCCTCAGGGCTGCGTCCTGAGCCCCCTGCTGTTCACCCTGATGACACACGACTGTGTCCCCAGGTTCACCACCAATCACATCGTGAAGTTTGCAGACGACACGACGGTGGTGGGCCTGATTAGAGACAACAACGACCAGGACCAGGACCAGGACTGATCCTGAACGTGGAGAAAACGAAGGAGATCATCATGGACTTCAGGAAGAAATGGCCTCGCCATGCTCCACTTCTCATTAACAGCTCAGCTGTGGAGGTGGCCAGCAGCAATAAATTCACACACAACCTCAGCTGGTTTGTGAACACCATGTCACTGGAGAAGAGGGAACAGAAGCGCTTGCACTTACTGCGGAGGATGAGGAGAGCCCACCTGTCCCCGCCCATCCTCACGACCTTCTACAGCAGCACCATCTATCTGCTCCCCACTCCCTTCCAATTAAGCATGTCATAATATTTATTACTTTCTTGCATTTGTCTAAAAAAAGTAGATGCAATGCAGTTTTGCATTGCATTACATTGAAATGACTGTTGTCATTTCAGCTTTTAACTTTTTGCTCTCTCTTTTTTCTTCATAGTAGGTACACCTGATCTGACGTTCTGTTAACTGTGACATCATCCAGAGAAGACAGATCACCCGCTATTACTATCTAATGTAGAACAGATTACTGGATCAATGTGTGCTTCTGTGCATGTTTGTCTCTCTTGTTGTGTCTCTGCTCTGTATTCTTTAACCCCCAGTCGGTCGAGGCAGATGACCGTTCATACTGAGCCCGGTTCTGCTGGAGGTTTTTCCTTCCCGCTAATGGGTGGGTTTTTTTTCGACTGTCGCTTCATGCTTGCTCAGTATGAGGGATTGCTGCAAAGCCATGGACAATGCAGACGTCTCTCCCTGTAGCTCTATGCTTCTCCAGGAGTGAATGCTGCTTGTCGGGACTTTGAAGCAATCAACTGGTTCCCTTATATAGGAAATTTTTGACCAATCTGTATAATATGATTGATTTTGACTTTGTAAAGTGCCTCGAGATGACATGTTTCATGAATTGGCGCTATATAAATACAATTGAATTGAATTGAATAGAGTCCATCTGTTAAACCTTTTCTGCGTCGCACAAAGACACGATGGTTGGAACCAAAGATCTCAACTTTGGACTCATCAGACCAAAGCACAGATTTCCACTGGTCTAATGTCCATTCCTTGTGTTCTTTAGCCCAAACAATTCTCTTCTACTTGTTGCCTGTCCTTAGCAGTGGTTTCCTAGCAGCTGTTTTACCATGAAGGCCTGATTCACACAGTCTCCTAACAGTTGTTCTAGAGATGTGTCTGCTGCTAGAACTCTGTGTGGCATTGACCTGGTCTCTAATCTGAGCTGCTGTCAACCTGCGATTTCTGAGGCTGGTGACTAGGATGAATTTATCCTCCACAGCAGAGGTGACTCTTGGTCTTCCTTTCCTGGGGCGGTCCTCGTGTGAGCCAGTTTCTTTGTAGCGCTTGATGGTTTTTGCGACTGCACTTGGGGACACTTTCAAAGTTTTCCCAATTTTTCGGACTGGATGACCTTCAGTTCTTAAAGTAATTATGGCCACTCGTTTTTCTTTACTTAGCTGCTTTTTTCTTGCCATAATACAAATTCTAACAGTTTATTCAGTAGGACTATCAGCTGTGTATCCACTTGACTTCTGCACAACACAACTGATGGTCCCAACCCCATATAAGAGGCAAGACATCCCACTTATTAAACCTGACAGGGGACACCTGTGAAGGGAAAACCATTTCAGGTGACTATCTCTTGAAGCTCATTAAGAGAATGCCAAGAGTGTACGAAGCAGTAATCAAAGCAAAAGGTGGCTACTTTGAAGAACCTAGAATATAAGACATATTTTCAGTTGTTTCACACTTTTTTGTTAAGTATATAATTCCACATGTGTTAATTCATAGTTTTGATGCCTTTAGTGTGAATCTACAATTGTCATAGTTATGAAAATTAAGAAAACTCTTTGAAGGAGAAGGTGTGTCTAAACCACCTCCTCCATTACCATCTGGTACGCTGGTGCCACCGCCAAAGACAAGAGCAGACTGCAGCGTGTCATCTGGTCTGATGAGAAGGTGACTGGCTGCAATTTTCCATCTCTCCAGGACCTGTAAGCCTCCAGGACTCTGAGGCGTGCAGGGAAGATTGTGGCCGATTTTGTGACACCCCAGTCACAAAATATTTCAGACACTTCCCTCTGGCAGGAGGCAGCGGTCCATCAGGACCAAAACCTCACGACACAAAAACAGTTTTTTCCCATCCGCTACCAGCCTTATTAACACGGCCCAGAGGCCCCGTGACACTTGACTCTGCCTCTCTCCCCTGTTCAGGTCCTACAAGCTACACCAACGTAGCATCTCCAGACCTTCTGCGTTACATTAACGCACAGTCTACCGTGTATATAGCTTTCTGTGTATATATATATATATATATATATATATATATATATATATATATATACACACACAGCGTTCACTGAGCGAGAGGCGGGTTACACCCTGGACAGGTCGGCAATCTGTCACAGGGCAACACAGAGACAGACAGGACAAACAACCATTCTTGCACACACTCACACCTAAGGACAATTTAGAGAAGCCAATTAAACTAACAGTCATGTTTTTGAACTGTGGGAGGAAGCCAGCGTACCCGGAGTGAACCTACGCATGCACAGGTAGAACATTCAAACTTCATGCAGAAAGACCCAGAGGATTTGAAAGACCCGGGAGGATTTGAAAGACCCAGGAGGATTTGAAAGACCCGGGAGGATTTGAAAGACCCAGGTGATTGAACCCAGAAGGCAACAACACTTCTCACTGCTTCACTGTGCAGCCTCTGTTTATGACAGTATCATGTAAATCTTAGGCACAAATAAAGTGTTACCAAAACAAAAGTAATTTGTATAGTAAGTATAACAACCACTGACTTTAAAGTTACCTGTGAAACGTTTTCACACAGCCAAACTGCTTGTTGTTGCAACCAAATGCTATGGGGTTGTGTGTGAGAACGGAGTAGCAAGATGGCGGCCAGTGACCTCCCCTAGTGACTGGCCGCCATCTTGCTACTCCCTACTCTCACACTTTTGCAAATAGGCCCTGCCCACTTGTTTCAATTGTGTTCATAAACAGACACAATAAAAAATGCAAAAAGCATCATGCTAACCTTTACAATTAGGCTTATTGGATTTTACTACTTAATAACTCTCTGTCACAGCCTCTAACCTGCTGGTGATACACTTGGGCCTGGTGTCTCCTGGCTGGCTTCTCCAGGTTGGTCACTGCTGCAGGGTTCTGTCTGGTCCTGGTCTGGCCCTGATTTTTGCCTCTTTAAGAAGAACTGTGAGATATTCTCTTTTCTCTTCATTTGGGCTCTACACAAAATAAGGCAGCCTGGTATTTAGACTCCATGACTTTATGGCAAAGACAACACTATTTTAAATATTATTTAAACAATAGTTTTTAGTTTTCTGTAGCTAGCTAAAATAATACTAAATTAAAAATAGTTTAATTAAATTAATTAATATAACTAGTTAGGTTATAATTCAAAGCTTTCATATGACATAGCCTATTTACATTTCAGTCATTATAAACTTAACAATGGTTTTTCACATATTCTTACCACACACATTTCAAGCAAGAGCTGGGAGATATATCCTGGCCAAATTAATAAAACATTACAGGGCAGCATGTGCACTGAAACATATGTTAAAAGAATCTGTCTAAAACACGATCTATCAGCACTAGCATGGCTAATATAATAAACGAGGCACTACGGACGGAGCGGTGCACAACCATTTTTTTGTTCTTTTTAGAAATGTATGACAAGTGCCGCCTCTCATTAGGAAGGTAACACAGCGGTTACCGCTGAGCGGTAAAATGTTGTAAATACCTGCAAAACTCCTCAACGGTGTACTCTAAAGCCGCGGGTGTGTTTTGGATCAAGCAGGAACCACATGTCAGCTTAACCAATGAACAGCGTCAGTGCGCAGCATGTAGGCTGCTACTGCATGGGCTGCCTTCAGGGACAGTCGGAAATTACAGTTTTCCTGGCAAATCTTTGCCGATCTCATAAGTATTATATGTTAAAATTACCATTTCCAGTGGGGTGGCAGTAGGGGGTGGCAAGGGCTCTGTTGGGGGTGGCAAATGCCACCCCTGCCACCCCTCTGGCTCCGCAACTAGCTACATTCAATGTAAAGCTTATGTATATAAGTGTGTGTGTGTGTAAAAAATCCATATATAATCAAATACTGCCATCTACTGGAAATTTTAAATCCCTACATGGGCACATTTCGGAAATGTTATTCTCTTTAAATTCATAAATAAATTCTTTAAAAATCAACAGTTTGCTCTAAAATTCTTCCAATATTATATATATATTCAATTTATTTATTTATATAGCGCCAAATCATGAAACATGTCATCTCAAGGCACTTTACAAAATCAAGTTCAATCATATTATACAGATTGGGTCAGATTATACAGATTGGATAAAATGTCCTATATAAGGAAACCAGTTGATTGCATCAAAGTCCCGACAAGCATATATATATATATATATATATATATATATATATATATATATATATATATATATATATATATATATACACACAGTATATATATATATATATATATATATATATATATATATATATATATATATATATATATATATATATATATATATATATATATTTAAGCTATATACACAGACACCGATCTACAGACAACAGCAATTATCAACAAAAAGAAATCAACAAAAAACCTAATCACCCTCAGCACGGGCTCCCCCCCCCCCCCACTCCCCACAAATCATGTCTATCCAGTAATTTAGGACCATTTTGTTTGTTTTTGGTGTTTAATGTACTTTTCTCTACTTCCATCGCTGTACCCATTAGCACATATTGTGTTTATGCCGGAAAACTGTAACTGTAAAGCATGAGGATGATCTATCATAAAATCTTACTTATGGAAGGTAATTCCCCAGGATCTGGTTCCTAGTGTCCTTTTATTTGCGCACCCATAAACGGAGTAAAAGTCGGGCTTCCTGGGACGTAGCTCTGGAAGTTTGCTTACTTTCAATACAAAATCGAAATTATTTATTAAGTTAGACAATAATTTAATTCAATCAATTGGTCCCATGTAGCCCCTAAAGGGGTGACGTTTTCAGTCAGTTGATTTATCTGGAAATCGGGTGAGAATTCACCGGATTCAGAGTGTCTGAAAACATAAAGTACATTTTCCTGTAATGACTTGTATTCTGTCTGACTGCAGCTTGGTCTGACCTAAGATGGCCGCTCTGTCGGCACGCCCATAGATATCCATAATAAAGGCTAGATGTCTTACGGCGGAGTCTCAAACGTCATCACCGGCGGCCATCTTGCCTCAGGCAAGCTTTCTGGCGTGCTCTGTGGTACCTAATGTAAGGTGAGTGATCAGCACGAACACAAATACTCTTATCTCATTGAATTCTTAACGGATTTACAAACAGTTTGGTTTCTTACAAACGTTATGAACGTGGCTATAATTCTTGATGCTTGAACATGTCGAAATTGCAGATTTTCTTGTCGAAAAATGACTTAATCATGCAGCATAGTTGTGCATCACGGCTACTTGCGCAAGTTATCAAGGCTGAGACCACTGGTCAATTATATAGGTTTTACTGACACCAATAACGATTGTATGACAATTAATCTTTGGTGTAAATTTGAGGGAAATCAATCTCACAATGGTCCAAAAAGATAAATGTTCCCTTAATTTCCCCATGGTTATTATAAATTATTTTAATATACCAACTCTTATTTCAGGATTTGTTGTGCGACGGGCTCTGAAAAAGCTGTCCTGTGATGTCTGCCGTGCCAGCTTGGTAACAGATGCTGCATCTGCCATCAAGGACCAGAGCTACCACCTGCTGAAGTTAAAAAACAATGGAGGTCCGGTGATTCCATCAGAAGGCACAGTGATGGTAGTCAGGGCAGCAGAGTGGGTCATTCGTCAGACCTCATGTACCAGACGATCACAGCCCATCAAAGTGCTAGAGGTCGTGTACATTGTAAGGAAGAGGATAGGGTCAGAGGATATGTTTGTGCTCAGAGAGCACATCGGAGAAACACAGTATGGCATAGACAGCCACCACCATACGCTGTTAACGTTGGTTGTGTCCTTGTTTTTTAAGTTAAGGCTGCACCACATTGCCAAAATAACTAACCTTAGCTTACAGAGCAACAACATGCAACAGAAGCTCAATAAAACCGTCCTTTTCAAACGGCATTAGCCAAGCTATGTTTTTTGGGTCATTTTTTAAATCTCTGTCTTCCATGTGTATACCATCACAGTAGTGTAGATGGGGATTTCAACATGCTACATCTATATATACTTGTGAAGGGGACTATTGTACCAATTTTAATAGCAAATAAATGTCACTTTAATAATGGTTTAAAAATAGGAACTTTTGTGTAATTACTTCTGATATATAATCCGAATAGTCTACATGAAACTTCAAAGTGTTACCTTTAATTTGAAACCTGGATTATGCTTCTACACCAAGAGGTTGCCACACAATAAGCTTTTTTTGTCAGTATTTCATATTTTATTATAACAGTAATATTCATATTATAAAAGTATGTATGTAAATATAAATAAATTAGGACTGTGAAATAATTAATCACACCCAAATAAAAGTGTCTATATATATATATATATCATGTTGTCATTCTGTACACTGAGTTTTAATAGCATATATTGATTTAACATAAATACCTTGTGCGTGTGTATATTTATTGCACCTGTTTGTTCTATTCAATGTTCTTTTCATATGAAATTCCATGGTTATAATTATTCATAAGTGTGCAGTGTCATAACTACATGTCTGACTTTTGTTTAACAAACCAAACAGTTTGAGAATCGTTAGACAATTGAGGACGTTATGGTTATTTAAGTACATGCGCCGTTGAAACGCAATGTTACGAATGAGCGAGCTGCCTGTGGCAAGATGGCCGCCACGTGCGGACGTCGACCCCCATTGGCCAGCAGCGCGGACGAGACATCTAGCCTTTATTATGGATATCTATGGGCACGCCTCTCAACCGAGGACGCGGCGTCTACGTATTCATGTCTGTGTTCTCTATGGTCTGACCTAAGATGGCAGCTTGGTCTGACCTAAGATGGCTGCTTTGACGTCACTTCCTGTGATGTGCCCAAATATGGGCAAAATGGCCACCCTGTTCAAAGCTCTGCAGTCAGAGCTCTGGATGATGAAAGCTGTGAACTGATCACAAACTTCATAAATTCGTTAATAATCAACGGTTGGCTCTAAAATTCTGAAAATATTCATGGATCTCAAAGAGTGCTTTATCTAACCACAGGATTTTTTTATGGTCATTAAAAAAATGGATTCAGAGAAATAAAATATTAAACTTTATAGTCTTGTACCATTTATTTTCAAAGTCTTGTAAATTGGTCAAACTCGCCTGGATTTTTACCAAACTGAAATCCATGTTTATTCTGCATGTGCTTTACAAATAAAGGCCATATTTTGGGGGGTTGAACAATATTTGTGGAAAATACATTGATTTCTCCATTTTACAAACTTTTAAAAATTCAGAGTGTAGCACTTCAAAAAAAAACAATACATGCAGTGAGAGAATTGTTACACCTTATTCACAGAATACATCCTGAAAATCTGGGATCAAAAAATTGATTTTAAAGCATTTTTTATTCTTTACTTTATTGTTTTTATTATTCTCCAGGTTTTTTAACACTTTTGGAAATAGGCCCCGCCCACTTGTTTTAATAATTACCATATTTAATACCTGAGATCAGGGGTATGACTGGAAGGGGATGAAGAAGGTTTTGTAAAAATCCGATCAGCCATTCTTGCGTAGTAGATTTCTTGACATCACAGCGCCCCCTAGTGATGGACGATCCTCAAACGCGGGTCACATGTGCAAAATCTTATTTGGACTATGGGTTATGAAGGACATGTCAAAATCTGTTATGGTTTTAGAATAATCAGCAATTACATTTAGAGCTAGCTAGCTAACAATCACTTATTTTAGCGTTACTTTTCGAAAAAGTCAAAATTCAAAAATCCGGCGCGTTCACTTTTTTTATTTGTCCATTACGCTGTTATATGTGGAGTTTTGCGCGGATTGCATAAAAAATGTAGGAGGAGTTAAACAAGAAAGGTTTAACCTTTGTAGCCATGTAGCGCGAAAACTAGCTGGGAAACAAAGGGTGTGCCAATTCCCTTTATTTTGCAGAATCATCCAATAAACAAAGTGATGTGAAGTTTTTGAGTGTGGGACCAGTAGTTTGGTGGTTATAGGCCAAAACGCATTGTCCTTTGTTATAGCGCCCCCTAGTTGTTGAGGGGTCTGAATTTCTGGGTTTGAGTAGCGGTGCACATTCTGTACTTGGATACCTGATTCAATAGGTTCGTTACAAATCCGCATGGGCCGCCCAACGCGTGTTAGCGGAGAATAATAATTACCCGTAATAATAATAATAATAACTAGAACTGCAAGCAGTTATTAACGGGTTCCAAGCCCGGGCACCGCCCCCTTTGAGCATGTTCCTGGACTTCAGCGTTCAATCCCACAGCATCTGGTGGAAAAACTGGAACATCTGGGCTTCAGCACACCCCTTCACCACTTCCTCACCTCCTGAGCACTGTCGGTCCGGGTCTGACAGACCAGCTCTGATGTCATCACCCTCAGCACGGGCTCCCCTCAGGGCTGCATCCGGAGCCCCTTGCTGTTTACTCTGATGACACACGACTGCACCCCCAGGTTCACCCCCAATCACATCACATCAGGTGGTTAACAGCACCAAGTTCCTGGGGGTGCACATCACGGTCAACCTCACCTGGTCTGTGAACACCACGTCACTGGTAAAGAGGGCACAGAAGCGCTTGTACTTCCTGCAGAGGATGAGGAGAGCCCACCTGTCCCCACACATTCTCACAACCTTCTACAGAAGTACCATAGAGAGCATTCTGACCAGCTGTCTCTCTGTGTGGTGTGGAGGCTGCAGCACCTCCGACTGGTGGTAAATGAGGAGAGTGGTGGGGACAGCAGAAGGGATCATAGGGGCTCCTCTTTCCTCCATTAAGGACATTTCATCCCAGCGCTGCATGTCCCCAGCCCATAGCATCAACAGAGACCCTCAAACCCCCACCATGAACTGTTCCCCTTATATATATATATATATATATATATATATATATATATATATATATATATATATATATATATATATATATATATATATATATATATATATATATATATATAATGAATGTTCTTCATTTACAGTGACCCTTTAAACCATTAATGCTATTACTCCTTTTCATGACAACTCATAATATATGAATTACATGTTTCCTGTAACTTATACCTTTTTATTTTAAGTTCAACCAAGATATTATCTTCTTATCCTTGTAGCTTGTAGTGTTAAATAAGACTAAAATCGTTTCATTTGAATCAAGGTATGCAGATGTTGATAGATATATCTATCTATCAGTGACGTGCGGTAGGGTTCATAGCTGGTGAAGCACTGACATCATCAGTCAGATTTACAAATATATACACTCTACAGAGTAGACTCATTGCAAAGTGCTGAAGGAGACTGGTTGAGCCAAATCAATTAACCAAGAGACATGGAAAAAATATTGATTATTTGTTAAAAAAATAAATAAAACTAAATTATTTGTCATTTGATTGGTAGCAGTTTATGAGTTATGATGGATTTCTACATTTGTAACACATTCAAAAACTAACCAACATTACGCACATTTCATTACAAAAACAAAACATGAATAATTATCGCTGTCTTACCTCTACTTAGAAATGAAGTCCATGCGCAGCTCTTTCTGAACAAAAATATCATAATTTTCCGGTAAAAGTTCTCTTTATCTTCTTCAGTTTTAAAAGTTTCTCAGTCTCAGTGGAGCTCACTGCCAGGGAGGAAAGCCTTCCTTCATCAGTCCTGTTCCAGCTGTATGTTTAGAGTCTTTTTAGTGCTTTACTTGTTTAGCAAAACTCGCTAATAACACATCCATAACTTGCTTTGACTCTACTATTTGGGGATCAGAGCGGTGCCCCTTGAGCGACCCTGCCTAGAGGCCAAGGAACTGCCGGCCTCACCTACAACCAGCTCTTTGGCTTTTATGATCGCCCAGCAGCACACGAAAACACATAGTTTAATGACCAAAACACAATTCATAATCCACATATATTAAATTGTGGAAAATCAGTTCATCAGTGTTTGAACAATTGAATTTATGATCTAGAGACAGGAAGATGCATTCACGAAATGGAAGTCAGCGCAGTTAACATGGGATTGCGCAATCCCAGGGGAGGCCAAGATCGCTGGCTTGGTGGCGCTTCACTATCAAGCACCACCAAGGATTTACGTTAAAAATAGCCAAAAGTCTTCGATTTTAAAGAGAATATGATAAAAAAAGTAAGGAAATTAGATTAAAAAAACAATTAATATTACAAATGACTGAGTGAATCACAATATATTATTCTATATTTTCTTTCTTTCCATGATTGCCTCCCCTGAATGCATGTCACTGCTATCTATAACTATAACCCATAAACTTTGCACAACATTCGCATATTTGCTGATTTTGCAGCATTGCATCTCCAACTAGCATTACAAATGCTGTCCAACTCTCAGTTTCTAAATGCATTCTCGCACAAATGCCCTTTGGACAATCAATTCAGTACATACAAATGGTTTTAAAAATACTTACCTGTACACTGTGACTTTTTCATGCATTGTTTACACTTCAATTGTTTACTTTTAAATCACTGCTGCACCTTATACTGTAATTTAAATTGACTGTTATTTACAAGCTGTATTCTTGCACAAATTGCCCTCTGCACAATCAATTCTGCATATATAAATGTTTTTTTTTTAAATACACACCTGTACACTGTGACTTCTCCTGATTTGTTTGCATTTCAATTGTTTACTTCAAATCACTGCTGCACCTTAAACTGTAATTTATTTTACTGCAATTTACAAGCTGTATGCAACGGAATTTCGTTCTGTATGCACTCTGTGCATACAAAATGACAAATAAAGTTTTCTAATTCTCTCTAAGTCTATCTATCTATCTATCCATATTATATTATAACGTTACTTTTCGAATAAGTCTGATCCATATCTGAACTATGGATCTTTGCAAATGTTCTTGCCATTACTTCTACTTTTTCTTCATTTGTTAATGCTGTTCCTTCTTCATGTTTTAGAACTGGATATGTTCTCTCTGGTCTATTTCCCTTCATTTTCTTAATCATTCCCCATACCTCAGCTATAGAAGTTGTTCTGCCTATTGAATCACAAAAATCTCTCCATTTTGTCTTCTTTGCCTTCTAAATAACTTTCCTTGCTTCTGCTTGATCTTTTTTATATTCAATTAAATTTTTAAAATTATGTGTTCTTCTCAAAACTCTAAAAGCTATCCTCCCATTTCAAGTCTCTGCTCCGCTTAGAAAATACACAGGATGTGACGTCACTTCCGGTGATGTGCCCAAATATGGGCATAATGGCCGCCCTGTTCACAGTTCTGGATGGCAGAGCTCTCGATGATGAGAGCTGTAAATTGATCACAAACTTCATAAATTTGTTAATATTCAACGGTTTGCTCTAAAATTCTGAAAATATTCATGAATGTCCAAGAGTGTTTTATCTAACCACACGATTTTTTTGATGGTCATTAAAAAAATGGATTCAGAGAAAAAAAATATTAAACTTTATAATCTTGTATCATTAATTTTTAAAATCTTGTAAATTGGTCAAAATCGCCTGGATTTTTACCAAACTGAAAGACATGGCTATTCTGGCTGTGTTTTACAGATAGAGGCCATTTTTATTGGGATTGACCAATATTTGTGGAAAATACATTGATTTCTCCATTTTACAAACTTTGAAAAAAACAGAGTGTGCAACTTTCAAAAACTGGAATACATGCAGTGAGAGAATTGTTGCACCTTATTCAAGGAATACATCCTGAAAATCCGAGCTTGTTACACCACACAAGTGATTTTTAGTAATTTTTTGAAGTTTTATAGTTTTTTTTCACACTTTTGCAAATATGCCCTTCCCACTTGTTTCAATCATTACCATATTTAATACTTTAGTTCAGGGGTATGCCTGGAAGGCAATAAAGAAGGTTTTGTAAAAATCCGATCAGCCATTCTTGCGTAGTAGATTTCTTGACATCACAGCGCCCCCTAGTGATGGACGATCCTCAAACGCGGGTCACATGTGCAAAATCTTATTTGGACTATGTGTTATGAAGGACATGTCAAAATCTGTTATGGTTTTAGAACAATCAGCAATTACATTTAGAGCTAGCTAGCTAACAATCACTTATTTTAGCGTTACTTTTCGAAAAAGTCAAAATTCAAAAATCTGCCGCGTTAATTTTTTTTATTTGTCCATTACACGGTTATATATGGAGTTTTGCACGGATTGCACAAAAAATGTAGGAGGAGTTTAACAAGAAAGGTTTAACCTTTGTAGCCATGTAGCGCGAAAACTAGCTGGGAAACGAAGGGCGTGCCAATTCCCTTTATTTTGCAGAATCATCCAATAAACAAAGTGATGTGAAGTTTTTGAGTGTGGGACCAGTAGTTTGGTGGTTATAGGCCGAAACGCATTGTCCTTTGTTATAGCGCCCCCTAGTTGTTGAGGGGTCTGAATTTCTGGGTTTGAGTAGAGGCGCACATTCTGTACTTAGATACCTGATTCAATAGGTTCGTTATAAATCCGCTTGGGCTGCACAACGCGTTTTAATTCCGTAATAATAATAATAACTAGAACTGCAAGCAGTTATTAACGGGTTCCAAGCCCACCCACGCCCCGCCCCCTTGAGCATGTTCCTGGACTTCAGTTCAGCGTTCAACACCATTATCTTACAGCATCTGGCAAAAAAACTGAAACATCTGGGCTTCAGCACACCCCTTCGCAACTGCCTGCTAGACTTCCTCACCTCCTGACCTCATTTGGTCCGGGTCAGACAGAACACCTCTGATGTCATCACCCTCAGCACGGGCTCCCCTCAAGGCTGTGTCTTGAGCCCCCTGCTGTTCACCCTGATGACACACGACTGCGTCCCCAGATTCACCACCAATCGCATTGTGAAGTTTTCAGACGACACAACGGTGGTGGGCCTGATTAGAGACGACAACGACCAGGACCAGGACTGATCCTGAACGTGGAGAAAACGACAGAGATCATCGTGGACTTCAGGAAGAACCGGCCTCACCACGCTCCACTGCTCATCACCAGCTCATCTGTGGAGGTGATCAGGAGCACCAAATTCCTCGGGGTGCACATGACGCACAACCTCTCCTGGTCTGTGAACACCACGTCACTGGGGAGGAGGGCACAGAAGCGCTTGTACTTCCTGCGGAGGATGAGGAGAGCCCACCTGTCCTGGCCCATCCTCACGACCTTCTACAGAAGCACCATAAAGAGCATTGTGACCAGCTGTCTCTCTGTGTGGTGAGGAGGCTGAAGTGCCTCAGTAGACTGTTGATAAATTGACTATATATTTGTATTGTGGAGCTAAACCATTTACTTTCACACAAGTTAACAACAATTTTCAAGTATTCCCTGGTAGACATTTAGTAACAATGACCTAAGAGTTAAGGGATGTGGACTATTGTTGTTAAATCTTTATCAACAGTTGGAATTATACATTTATATAAATCTATTATTATAACATTGAATGGGTCATATAAATCAAGCAGTATAACAGTAAAAATAAAACTAATATGTACACAGGTCCTTCAGCTATAGTTAGTAAGCTTGTAGTAAATCGTGTTTTGAATATGGATTTAATGAACCCAGTGGATTTATAGAATATATCTTTATATATCTATACAGGGTTCAGTGCCTGGACTAATTCTCTTTACTATATATATGCTTCCAACTGGCAAAATTAACAAACAGATTGGGATTCATTTCCACTGTTATGCTGATGAGACTAAGCTTTATTTATCCATAAATCCTAATGAATCCAATCAATTACTTCGACTGCAGTCATGTCTTGATAACATCAAAACCTGGATGACTTTAAATTTTCTGCATTTAAATTCTGACAAGACAGAAGTTATAATCTTTAAACCAGAGTCCTCAAAAAATAAACTTCTTCATCAATCACTTAATCTGGATGGCATTAACTTGGCCTCTGGTAATAAAGTAAAAACTCTTGGTGTTATTTTTGACCAAGACATGTCATTTAAATCCCATATTAAACAGGTTTCCAGAGTTTCCTTTTTTCACCTCGGGAATATCGCCAGAATTACAAATATTCTGTGCAGGAGCGATGCTGAAAAACTAGTCCATGTATTTTTTACTTGAAGGCTGGACTATTGTAATTCTTTACTATCAGGAAGTCCACAAAATGCAATTCAAAGTCTTCAGCTGATCCAAAATGCTGCAGCAAAAGTTCTGATGAAAATAAACAAGAGGGATCATATTTCTCCTATTTTAACTTCCCTTCATTAGCTTCCTGTTAAATCAAGAATATAATTTAAAATTCTTCTTCTAACATATAAAGCCCTTTATAATCAAGCTCCATCATATATCAGACCTCTGATTACCTTGTATGTTCCTAACAGAGCACTTTGATCTCGACTTCAGGTCTACTGGTGGTTCCTAGAGTCTCTAAAAGTAGAATGGGAGGCAGATCCTTTAGCTATCAGGCTCCTCTCCTGTGGAACCAACTCCTAATTTTGGTCCGTGAGGCAGACACCCTGTCTACTTTTAAGACTAGACTTAAAACGTTCCCTTTTGACAAAGCTTATAATTAGAGTGGCTTATGTTACACTGAGCTACCCATATAGTTATGCTGCTTAGGCTACTGGAGGACATCAGGGCCTATATTTCTCACTCTACTGAGTTCTAGTGTTCTCCAGTCTACTGTTCTCCAGTTTTGCATGACTGTTGTCATTTCAGCTTTTAACTTTTTGTTCATCACCAACAGACCTCAGTTGGTCCGGGTCGGACAGAAAACCTCTGATGTCATCACCCTCAGCACGGGCTTTCCTCAGGGCTGCGTCCTGAGCCCCCTGCTGTTCACCCTGATGACACACGACTGTGTCCCCAGGTTCACCACCAATCACATTGTGAAGTTTGCAGACGACACGACGGTGGTGGGCCTGATTAGAGACGACCAGGACCAGGACCAGGACCAGGACTGATCCTGAACGTAGAGAAAACGAAGGAGATCATCATGGACTTCAGGAAGAAATGGCCTCGCCATGCTCCACTTCTCATTAACAGCTCAGCTGTGGAGGTGGTCAGCAGCAATAAATTCCTCGGGGTGCACATAACACCCAACCTCAGCTGGTTTGTGAACACCATGTCACTGGAGAAGAGGGCACAGAAGCGCTTGCACTTACTGCGGAGGATGAGGAGAGCCCACCTGTCCCCGCCCATCCTCACGACCTTCTACAGCAGCACCATCTATCTGTTCCCCACTCCCTTCCAATTAAGCATGTCATAATATTTATTACTTTCTTGCATTTGTCTAAAAAAAGTAGATGCAATGCAGTTTTGCATTGCATTACATTGAAATGACTGTTTGAGATCCATGATCCTGGAGGCTTACAGGTCCTGGAGAGATGGAAAATTGCAGCCAATCACCTTCTCTGCAGACCGGATGACACGCTGCAGTCTGCTCTTGTCTTTGGCGGTGGCACCAGCGTACCAGATGGTAATGGAGGAGGTGGTTTAGACACACCTTCTCCTTCAAAGAGTTTTCTTAATTTTCATAACTATGACAATTGTAGATTCACACTAAAGGCATCAAAACTATGAATTAAAACATGTGGAATTATATACTTAACAAAAAAGTGTGAAACAACTGAAAATATGTCTTATATTCTAGGTTCTTCAAAGTAGCCACCTTTTGCTTTGATTACTGCTTCATACACTCTTGGCATTCTCTTAATGAGCTTCAAGAGATAGTCACCTGAAATGGTTTTCCCTTCACAGGTGTCCCCTGCTTATTGACTGACAGCCGATGCAGCTCTGCCTTCTTTGTTACAGAAAAGCTCAGGTGGAATTTTTTCACTTTTTCTGAATCAGACCCATTAAAATGCGGGACAGTTTCACATTCCGACCATTGTTAAAAAAAAAGAAAAGAAAAAGTGCATCATGCTAAATTAGCCTGAGCTAATAGCAATCCTTTCTGTTATCATTCTCTCCATAATCTTTCCTAAACATGAAGTAAGTGCAATTGGTCTATAACTTAAAGGGTTTGTTGGATCCTTTCCTGGTTTAATAATTGGCACAATAATTGCTTCCTTCTAATTAGAAGGTAATCTTCCTTCTTTCCAAATCTTATTATATAAACCTAGAAGTTTTTCTTCAGCTTGTTTCCCTAAGTTTTTTTTAACATAATATAGCATATCTGATCTCTTCTTGGTGCTGTTAATCCTGATCTAAATATCGCTCTCTTCATTTATTGCATAGAAAAATAAACATCCATGACATTTCCTGGAGTTGTTTCACCTTCTAAAATAAAATAATTTATTCTTCTTGTCTGCTCTCTCCTAAATTTTCCCGTTTCTGTTAAATTATCTGAACTATGGATCTTTGCAAATGTTCTTGCCATTACTTCTAGTTTTTCTTCATTTGTTACTGCTGTTCCTTCTTCATGTTTTAGAACTGGATATGTTCTCTCTGGTCTATTTCCCTTCATTTTCTTAATCATTCCCCATACCTAAGCTATAGGGGTTGTTCTGCCTATTGAATCACAAAAATCTCTCCATTTTGTCTTCTTTGCCTTCTAAATAACTTTCCTGTCTTCTGCTTGATCTTTTTTTATATTCAATTAAATTTTTTAAATGATGTGTTCTTTAGAAAACCCTAAAAGCTATCCTCCCTCTTCAAGTTTCTGCTCAGCTTAGAAAAAACACGGGATGTGACGTCACTTCCTGTGATGTGCCCAAATATGGGCAAAATGGCCGCCCTGTTCACAGCTGTGGAGTCAGAGCTCTGGATGAGAGCTGTGAACTGATCACAAACTTCATAAATTCGTTAATAATCAACGGTTTGCTCTAAAATTCTGAAAATATTCACGGATCTCAAAGAGTGCTTTATCTAACCACAGGATTTTTTTTATGGTCATTAAAAAAATGGATTCAGAGAAATAAAATATTAAACTTTATAGTCTTGTATCATTTATTTTCAAAGTATTGTAAATTGGTCAAACTCGCCTGGATTTTTACCAAACTGAAATCCATGTTTATTCTGCATGTGCTTTACAAAGAGAGGCCATATTTTGGGGGGTTGAACAATATTTGTGGAAAATACATTGATTTCTCCATTTTACAAACTTTTAAAAATTCAGAGTGTAGCACTTCAAAAAAAACCAATACATGCAGTGAGAGAATTGTTACACCTTATTCACGGAATACATCCTGAAAATCTGGGATCAAAAAATTGATTTTAAAGCATTTTTTATTCTTTACTTTATTGCTTTTATTATTCTCCAGGTTTTTTAACACTTTTGGAAATAGGCCCCGCCCACTTGTTTTAATCATTACCATATTTAATACCTGAGTTCAGGGGTATGACTGGAAGGGGATGAAGAAGGTTTTGTAAAAATCCGATCAGCCATTCTTGCGTAGTAGATTTCTTGACATTACAGCGCCCCCTAGTGATGGACGATCCTCAAACGCGGGTCACATGTGCAAAATCTTATTTGGACTATGGGTTATAAAGGACATGTCAAAATCTGTTATGGTTTTAGAATAATCAGCAATTACATTTAGAGCTAGCTAGCTAACAATCACTTATTTTAGCGTTACTTTTCGAAATAGTCAAAATTCAAAAATCCGGCGCGTTCACTTTTTTTATTTGTCCATTACGCTGTTATATATGGAGTTTTGCGCGGATTGCATAAAAAATGTAGGAGGAGTTTAACAAGAAAGGTTTAACCTTTGTAGCCATGTAGCGCGAAAACTAGCTGGGAAACGAAGGGTGTGCCAATTCCCTTTATTTTGCAAAATCATCCAATAAACAAAGTGATGTGAAGTTTTTTAGTGTGGGACCAGTAGTTTGGTGGTTATAGGCCAAAACGCATTGTCCTTTGTTATAGCGCCCCCTAGTTGCTGAGGGGTCTGAATTTCTGGGTTTGAGTAGCGGTGCACATTCTGTACTTGGATACCTGATTCAATAGGTTCGTTACAAATCCGCATGGGCCGCCCAACGCGTTTTAGCGGAGAATAATAATTACCCGTAATAATAATAATAAATAATTTAAAAACAGACGAAAAACAATAGGGTTCTCTGCTCACAGAGCAGACGAACGGCATAGCCGTTCGCCTGCGCTGCGGGCTTGGAACCCTAATAACTAGAACTGCAAGCAGTTATTAACGGGTTCCAAGCCCACCCACGCACCGCCCCCTTGAGCATGTTCCTGGACTTCAGTTCAGCGTTCAACACCATCAAAACTGGAACATCTGGGCTTCAGCACACCTGTTCACAACTGCCTACTAGACTTCATCACCAACAGACCTCAGTTGGTCCGGGTCGGACAGAAAACCTCTGATGTCATCACCCTCAGCACGGGCTTTCCTCAGGGCTGTGTCCTGAGCCCCCTGCTGTTCACCCTGATGACACACGACTGTGTCCCCAGGTTCACCACCAATCACATTGTGAAGTTTGCAGACGACACGACGGTGGTGGGCCTGATTAAAGACGACAACAACCAGGACCAGGACCAGGACTGATCCTGAACGTGGAGAAAACGAAGGAGATCATCATGGACTTCAGGAAGAAATGGCCTCGCCATGCTCCACTTCTCATTAACAGCTCAGCTGTGGAGGTGGTCAGCAGCAATAAATTCCTCGGGGTGCACATAACACACAACCTCAGCTGGTTTGTGAACACCATGTCACTGGAGAAGAGGGCACAGAAGCGCTTGCACTTACTGCGGAGGATGAGGAGAGCCCACCTGTCCCCGCCCATCCTCACGACCTTCTACAGCAGCACCATCTATCTGCTCCCCACTCCCTTCCAATTAAGCATGTCATAATATTTATTACTTTCTTGCATTTGTCTAAAAAAAGTAGATGCAATGCAGTTTTGCATTGCATTACATTGAAATGACTGTTGTCATTTCATCTTTTAACTTTTTGCTCTCTCTTTTTTCTTCATATTAGGTACACCTGATCTGACGTTCTGTTAACTGGGACATCATCCAGAGAAGACAGATCACCCGCTATTACTATCTAATGCAGAACAGATTACTGGATCAATGTGTGCTTCTGTGCTTGTTTGTCTCTCTTGTTGTGTCTCTGCTCTGTATTCTTTAACCCCCAGTCGGTCGAGGCAGATGACCGTTCATACTGAGCCCGGTTCTGCTGGAGGTTTTTCCTTCCCGCTAATGGGTGGGGTTTTTTTTCGACTGTCGCTTCATGCTTGCTCAGTATGAGGGATTGCTGCAAAGCCATGGACAATGCAGACGTCTCTCCCTGTAGCTCTATGCTTCTCCAGGAGTAAATGCTGCTTGTCGGGACTTTGAAGCAATCAACTGGTTCCCTTATATAGGAAATTTTTGACCAATCTGTATAATATGATTGATTTGACTTTGTAAAGTGCCTCGAGATGACATGTTTCATGAATTGGCGCTATATAAATACAATTGAATTGAATTGAATAGAGTCCATCTGTTAAACCTTTTCTGCGTCGCACAAAGACACGATGGTTGGAACCAAAGATCTCAACTTTAGACTCATCAGACCAAAGCACAGATTTCCACTGGTCTAATGTCCATTCCTTGTGTTCTTTAGCCCAAACAATTCTCTTCTACTTGTTGCCTGTCCTTAGCAGTGGTTTTCTAGCAGCTGTTTTAACATGAAGGCCTGATTCACACAGTCTCCTAACAGTTGTTCTAGAGATGTGTCTGCTGCTAGAACTCTGTGTGGCATTGACCTGGTCTCTAATCTGAGCTGCTGTCAACCTGCGATTTCTGAGGCTGGTGACTAGGATGAATTTATCCTCCACAGCAGAGGTGACTCTTGGTCTTCCTTTCCTGGGGCGGTCCTCGTGTGAGCCAGTTTCTTTGTAGCGCTTGATGGTTTTTGCGACTGCACTTGGGGACACTTTCAAAGTTTTCCCAATTTTTCGGACTGAATGACCTTCAGTTCTTAAAGTAATTATGGCCACTTGTTTTTCTTTACTTAGCTGCTTTTTTCTTGCCATAATACAAATTCTAACAGTTTATTCAGTAGGACTATAAGCTGTGTATCCACTTGACTTCTGCACAACACAACTGATGGTCCCAACCCCATATAAGAGGCAAGACATCCCACTTATTAAACCTGACAGGGGACACCTGTGAAGGGAAAACCATTTCAGGTGACTATCTCTTGAAGCTCATTAAGAGAATGCCAAGAGTGTACGAAGCAGTAATCAAAGCAAAAGGTGGCTACTTTGAAGAACCTAGAATATAAGACATATTTTCAGTTGTTTCACACTTTTTTGTTAAGTATATAATTCCACATGTGTTAATTCATAGTTTTGATGCCTTTAGTGTGAATCTACAATTGTCATAGTTATGAAAATTAAGAAAACTCTTTGAAGGAGAAGGTGTGTCTAAACCACCTCCTCCATTACCATCTGGTACGCTGGTGCCACCGCCAAAGACAAGAGCAGACTGCAGCGTGTCATCCGGTCTGCAGAGAAGGTGATTGGCTGCAATTTTCCATCTCTCCAGGACCTGTAAGCCTCTAGGACTCTGAGGCGTGCAGGGAAGATTGTGGCCGATTTTGTGACACCCCAGTCACAAAATATTTCAGACACTTCCCTCTGGCAGGAGGCAGCGGTCCATCAGGACCAAAACCTCACGACACAAAAACAGTTTTTTCCCATCCGCTACCAGCCTTATTAACACGGCCCAGAGGCCCCGTGACACTTGACTCTGCCTCTCTCCCCTGTTCAGGTCCTACAAGCTACACCAACGTAGCATCTCCAGACCTTCTGCGTTACATTAACGCACAGTCTACCGTGTATATAGCTTTCTGTGTATATATATATATATATATATATATATATATATATATATATATATATATATATACCTATATATATATATATATAGGTCGGCAATCTGTCACAGGGCAACACAGAGACAGACAGGACAAACAACCATTCTTGCACACACTCACACCTAAGGACAATTTAGAGAAGCCAATTAAACTAACAGTCATGTTTTTGAACTGTGGGAGGAAGCCAGCGTACCCGGAGTGAACCTACGCATGCACAGGTAGAACATTCAAACTTCATGCAGAAAGACCCAGAGGATTTGAAAGACCCAGGAGGATTTGAAAGACCCGGGAGGATTTGAAAGACCCAGGTGATTGAACCCAGAAGGCAACAACACTTCTCACTGCTTCACTGTGCAGCCTCTGTTTATGACAGTATCATGTAAATCTTAGGCACAAATAAAGTGTTACCAAAACAAAAGTAATTTGTATAGTAAGTATAACAACCACTGACTTTAAAGTTACCTGTGAAACGTTTTCACACAGCCAAACTGCTTGTTGTTGCAACCAAATGCTATGGGGTTCTGTGTGAGAACGGAGTAGCAAGATGGCGGCCAGTGACCTCCCCTAGTGACTGGCCGCCATCTTGCTACTCCCTACTCTCACACTTTTGCAAATAGGCCCTGCCCACTTGTTTCAATTGTGTTCATAAACAGACACAATAAAAAATGCAAAAAGCATCATGCTAACCTTTACAATTAGGCTTATTGGATTTTACTACTTAATAACTCTCTGTCACAGCCTCTAACCTGCTGGTGATACACTTGGGCCTGGTGTCTCCTGGCTGGCTTCTCCAGGTTGGTCACTGCTGCAGGGTTCTGTCTGGTCCTGGTCTGGCCCTGGTTTTTGCCTCTTTAAGAAGAACTGTGAGATATTCTCTTTTCTCTTCATTTGGGCTCTACACAAAATAAGGCAGCCTGGTATTTAGACTCCATGACTGTATGGCAAAGACAACACTATTTTAAATATTATTTAAACAATAGTTTTTAGTTTTCTGTAGCTAGCTAAAATAATACTAAATTAAAAATAGATTAATTAAATTAATTAATATAACTAGTTAGGTTATAATTCAAAGCTTTCATATGACATAGCCTATTTACATTTCAGTCATTATAAACTTAACAATGGTTTTTCACATATTCTTACCACACACATTTCAAGCAAGAGCTGGGAGATATATCCTGGCCAAATTAATAAAACATTACAGGGCAGCATGTGCACTGAAACATATGTTAAAAGAATCTGTCTAAAGGCGTCTACGTATTCATGTCTGTGTTCTCTATGGTCTGACCTAAGATGGCAGCTTGGTCTGACCTAAGATGGCTGCTTTGACGTCACTTCCTGTGATGTGCCCAAATATGGGCAAAATGGCCGCCCTGTTCAAAGCTCTGCAGTCAGAGCTCTGGATGATGAAAGCTGTGAACTGATCACAAACTTCATAAATTCGTTAATAATCAACGGTTGGCTCTAAAATTCTGAAAATATTCATGGATCTCAAAGAGTGCTTTATCTAACCACAGGAGTTTTTTTATGGTCATTAAAAAAATGGATTCAGAGAAATAAAATATTAAACTTTATAGTCTTGTACCATTTATTTTCAAAGTCTTGTAAATTGGTCAAACTCGCCTGGATTTTTACCAAACTGAAATCCATGTTTATTCTGCATGTGCTTTACAAATAGAGGCCATATTTTGGGGGGTTGAACAATATTTGTGGAAAATACATTGATTTCTCCATTTTACAAACTTTTAAAAATTCAGAGTGTAGCACTTCAAAAAAAAACAATACATGCAGTGAGAGAATTGTTACACCTTATTCACAGAATACATCCTGAAAATCTGGGATCAAAAATTTGATTTTAAAGCATTTTTTATTCTTTACTTTATTGTTTTTATTATTCTCCAGGTTTTTTAACACTTTTGGAAATAGGCCCCGCCCACTTGTTTTAATAATTACCATATTTAATACCTGAGTTCAGGGGTATGACTGGAAGGGGATGAAGAAGGTTTTGTAAAAATCCGATCAGCCATTCTTGCGTAGTAGATTTCTTGACATCACAGCGCCCCCTAGTGATGGACGATCCTCAAACGCGGGTCACATGTGCAAAATCTTATTTGGACTATGGGTTATGAAGGACATGTCAAAATCTGTTATGGTTTTAGAATAATCAGCAATTACATTTAGAGCTAGCTAGCTAACAATCACTTATTTTAGCGTTACTTTTCGAAAAAGTCAAAATTCAAAAATCCGGCGCGTTCACTTTTTTTATTTGTCCATTACGCTGTTATATGTGGAGTTTTGCGCGGATTGCATAAAAAATGTAGGAGGAGTTAAACAAGAAAGGTTTAACCTTTGTAGCCATGTAGCGCGAAAACTAGCTGGGAAACGAAGGGTGTGCCAATTCCCTTTATTTTGCAGAATCATCCAATAAACAAAGTGATGTGAAGTTTTTGAGTGTGGGACCAGTAGTTTGGTGGTTATAGGCCAAAACGCATTGTCCTTTGTTATAGCGCCCCCTAGTTGTTGAGGGGTCTGAATTTCTGGGTTTGAGTAGCGGTGCACATTCTGTACTTGGATACCTGATTCAATAGGTTCGTTACAAATCCGCATGGGCCGCCCAACGCGTTTTAGCGGAGAATAATAATTACCCGTAATAATAATAATAATAATAATAATAATAAATAATTTAAAAACACTAGAAAAACAATAGGGTTCTCTGCTCACAGAGCAGACGAACGGCATAGCCGTTCGCCTGCGCTGCGGGCTTGGAACCCTAATAATAATAAATAATTTAAAAACACTAGAAAAACAATAGGGTTCTCTGCTCACAGAGCAGACGAACGGCATAGCCGTTCGCCTGCGCTGCGGGCTTGGAACCCTAATAACTAGAACTGCAAGCAGTTATTAACGGGTTCCAAGCCCACCCACGCCCCGCCCCCTTGAGCATATTCCTGGACTTCAGTTCAGCGTTCAACACCATTATCTTACAGCATCTGATGGAAAAACTGAAACATCTGGGCTTCAGCACACCCCTTCGCAACTGCCTGCTAGACTTCCTCACCTCCTGACCTCATTTGGTCTGGGTCGGACAGAACACCTCTGATGTCATCACCCTCAGCACGGGCTCCCCTCAAGGCTGTGTCTTGAGCCCCCTGCTGTTCACCCTTATGACACACGACTGCGTCCCCAGACAACAGCCTGATCCTGAACGTGGAAAAGACGAAGGAGATCATGTTCGACTTCAGGATGAACCGGCCTTGCCACGCTCCACTGCTCATCAACAGCTCAGCTGTGGAGGTGGTCATCAGCACCAAATTCCTCAGGGTGCACATCACAGACAACCTCAGCTGGTCTGTGAACATCATGTCACTGGTCAAGAGGGCACAGAAGCACTTGTACTTCCTGCGGAGGATGAGGAGAGGCCACCTGTCCCCACCCATTCTCATGACCTTCTACAGACGCACCATAGAGAGCATTTTGACAAGCTGTCCCTCTGTGTGGTGTGGAGGCTGCAGTGCCTCCGACTGGAGGAACGTGAGGAGAGTGGTGAGGACAGCAGAAGGGATCATCGGGGCTCCTCTTCCCTCCATTAAGGACATTTTATCCCAGCGCTGCATGTCCTGAGCCCATAACATCATCAGAGACCCCTCACACCCCCACCATGGACTGTTCTCCCTGCTGCCCACTGGGAAAAGGTTCCACAGCATTCGCTGCAGGTCCACCAGGTTCTGAAACAGCTTTTTCCCCGTTGCCATCAGACTGTTGAACTCTAAACAGCAACAGTAAAAGTGCATATGTATACATATATACCATGGGTTAAAGCAAAAATAATCAGTTTGACTGAAAAAATGTTCAAGTCAGCCCATATATTCCCAGGGCGTGGACATCATGCCACATCAGTTACCTCACTTGCTTATTGTGCAAAGTCAACATTAACCAAATCTGGTAGGTCTAAAATATCCTTTGACCATTCCTGTATCTCTCCCACCTTTCAGCTTGAGGCTGCAGCGCCTCTGACTGGAGGCATGTGAGGAGAGTTGTGAGGACAGCAAGAGATCATCGGGGCTCCTCTTCCCTCCATTAAGGACATTTCATCCTAGCGCTGCGTGTCCCGAGCCCATAATATCATCAGAGACTGACACACACACACACACACACACACACACACACACACACACACACACACACACACACACACACACACACACACACACCTCAATCCGATGATTGGCATTTTATTTTTTTTGGTTTACCTGTTACCCGTGTGACAAAGCCTTTGGTAAATACATTTTGTAAGGAAATGTTATTGTGCACAGAATATCAATGGAGGACAAATTTGTGTATTTGTTTCACCACAATTTTATTGAAAACAAAAAATGTAAAGAAGCATCAACTGGACGGAGATGTAATTCAGAAATTCATTTTCCTGTATATCTTTGAATCTCAAGACAACTAAATTATATACATACTTATACACTCACACACAGATACACACTTAGTCCTCACAGATAACTTTGTGTCTTATAAATATTTAATAAGTGCTTTAACTTCCTGAGACCTAAGCTTTTATTTGGAGTTTGTTTTTTTAATTTCCAAGTTCCATGCGGATTAGTAGGACCTAATAAGTGTAATAAATAAACCCTGTCATGATAAAACAAATAGTTTTTGAAAAAAATTATGTCATCATATGAGGGCAATTACATAATCTTTGCATTTGATTGTTTTATTTGCAATTTGGGATTACAAGACCCCAATTACTATATACAAAAAATGTCAGCTTTCTACATTGAGTAATTCTCTAAAAAAGCTATGTGCCCATATGAGGACACTGGGTCTATATTCCCAAATGACACAATAAAGACACGGTTGGGTGAAACATATAAAATCAGTTGGGGCATACAACAAAAAACTAATAAGAAGGGAGTATTTCAGGCAACTAGGATGGCTACCCAACTGTATAGCAAAGTAATGAAAAACCTCTGCAAAAAAGCAATCTGCATATCTAAAACACCCCTACTGGTCATCACTGAAACTTTCAGAGATGCAAACAGGTGTGTACCTCAGACCCTGAACATGGTTCTGCAACAAGCAATCTGTCCTTCCTGAACTGGCCTTCGTGAAATGCTGCAAAGCAGTTGTGTTCACTCTGCAAGCACAGGAACAAATAGTATTTTTGGAATACAGTAACAAATCTCGTTCAACTTTCTCTTCATTAGACAGTAAACGAAAAGAGTGTGCTTAAAAACACATCTTACTCTGATCTGATCTTGGATATGGGCCATCGCTAACTTTCTGTGGACCATTTTCAACCATGTACTGCCTAAATGTGTCCACTGTTTTGTGCGGTAAAGGCCATTCAGATGGATCTTCTGAATAAAGCCTTGTCTCAGCACTCTCCTCTGCAGCTCTCCCTCTTCACCATCTAACAGTGGGAATGTAGCAACCAAATGGGGGTTTACAGCTAGCTTCTAGCTTAATGCAAAACCAATGTTGCTGCGCTGACATAGTGGAAAATATAAGGTAGCATGTACAATAAATGACCAGAATCCAGAAAACATAACTTATGCAGTAACTCATGCATAAATAATACGCAATAAAGATGTTGTTTTACCATTAGCTGTTCATGTTAGCTGTGCTGTCAGACATGTAGGCTGCTTTACATTTGTTGGGTGACATGGAAGCTGTAATTACAGGGTCACTTCTCTCTCTCTAAAGGTCTGTGCTAAGGCTATCCATATTTTTACTTTTTAAAATCCAAAACGTGAATGTAATTTCAACCGCAGCAAAACCTTACTGCATAATAGTTGTCTTATCTGATGCCATCACTAGGCTGATTTAGAAAGGCTGCATTAAGTTGCATTGGTTATAATGATAATGTTAATGTTTGTCAATTTGCAACTGTTTATTATGTGTTAACATTGTTAATAATATACCATCTAATTATTATTATGGTAGGCTTACAGTGGCTGATATACTTTAAAATAAACCTTTATTATTTAAAGACCATACATGATGATGTCTGGCACTTATTTATTTATTTTAATCCGGGGGGGGGGGGGGGGGGGCGCCAAAACTGATGCTGCATACCCCTCTTATACTGGGTAGTTGCGCCCCTGCCTGTACCCATTAGCACATATTGTGTTAAAGCATGAGGATTATCTATCATAAAATCTTACTTATTGAAGGTAATTCCCCAGGATCTGGTTCCTGGTGTCCTTTTATATGCGCACCCATAAGCGGAGTAAAAGTCTGGCTCCTTGGGACGTAGCTCTGGAAGTTTGCTTACTTTCAATACAAAACCGAAATTATTTATTAAGTTAGACAATCATTTAATTCAATCAATTGGTCCCATGTATCCCCTAAAGGGGTGACGTTTTCAGTCAGTTGATTTAGCTGGAAATCGGGTTAGAATTCACCGGATTCAGAGTGTCTGAAACATAAAGTACATTTTCCTGAATTGACTTGTATTCTCTCTGAGCGCAGCTTTTTCTGACCTAAGATGGCCGCTGTGACATCACTTCCTGTGATGTGCCCAAATATGGGCAAAATGGCCGCCCTGTTCACAGCTGTGGAGTCAGAGCTCTGGATGAGAGCTGTGAACTGATCACAAACTTCATAAATTCGTTAATAATCAACGGTTTGCTCTAAAATTCTGAAAATATTCATGGATCTCAAGGAGTGCTTTATCTAACCACAGGATTTTTTTTATGGTCATTAAAAAAATGGATTCAGAGAAATAAAATATTAAACTTTATAGTCTTGTACCATTTATTTTCAAAGTCTTGTAAATTGGTCAAACTCGCCTGGATTTTTACCAAACTGAAATCCATGTTTATTCTGCATGTGCTTTACAAATAGAGGCCATATTTTGGGGGGTTGAACAATATTTGTGGAAAATACATTGATTTCTCCATGTTACAAACTTTTAAAAATGCAGAGTGTAGCACTTCAAAAAAAACCAATACATGCAGTGAGAGAATTGTTACACCTTATTCACGGAATACATCCTGAAAATCTGGGATCAAAAAATTGATTTTAAAGCATTTTTTAGTCTTTACTTTATTGCTTTTATTATTCTCCAGGTTTTTTAACACTTTTGGAAATAGGCCCCGCCCACTTGTTTTAATCATTACCATATTTAATACCTGAGTTCAGGGGTATGACTGGAAGGGGATGAAGAAGGTTTTGTAAAAATCCGATCAGCCATTCTTGCGTAGTAGATTTCTTGACATTACAGCGCCCCCTAGTGATGGACGATCCTCAAACGCGGGTCACATGTGCAAAATCTTATTTGGACTATGGGTTATGAAGGAAATGTCAAAATCTGTTATGGTTTTAGAATAATCAGCAATTACATTTAGAGCTAGCTAGCTAACAATCACTTATTTTAGCGTTACTTTTTGAAAAAGTCAAAATTCAAAAATCCGGCACGTTCACTTTTTTTATTTGTCCATTACGCTGTTATATGTGGAGTTTTGCACGGATTGCATAAAAAATGTAGGAGGAGTTTAACAAAAAAAGGTTTAACCTTTGTAGCCATGTAGCGCGAAAACTAGCTGGGAAACGAAGGGTGTGCCAATTCCCTTTATTTTGCAGAATCATCCAATAAACAAAGTGATGTGAAGTTTTTGAGTGTGGGACCAGTAGTTTGGTGGTTATAGGCCAAAACGCATTGTCCTTTGTTATAGCGCCCCCTAGTTGTTGAGGGGTCTGAATTTCTGGGTTTGAGTAGCGGTGCACATTCTGTACTTGGATACCTGATTCAATAGGTTCGTTACAAATCCGCATGGGCCGCCCAACGCGTTTTAGCGGAGAATAATAATTACCCGTAATAATAATAATAATAATAATAACTAGAACTGCAAGCAGTTATTAACGGGTTCCAAGCCCACCCACGCACCGCCCCCTTGAGCATGTTCCTGGACTTCAGTTCAGCGTTCAACACCATCAAAACTGGAACATCTGGGCTTCAGCACACCTGTTCGCAACTGCCTACTAGACTTCATCACCAACAGACCTCAGTTGGTCTGGGTCGGACAGAAAACCACTGATGTCATCACCCTCAGCACGGGCTTTCCTCAGGGCTGCGTCCTGAGCCCCCTGCTGTTCACCCTGATGACACACGACTGTGTCCCCAGGTTCACCACCAATCACATTGTGAAGTTTGCAGACGACACGACGGTGGTGGGCCTGATTAGAGACAACAACGACCAGGACCAGGACCAGGACCAGGACTGATCCTGAACGTGGAGAAAACGAAGGAGATCATCATGGACTTCAGGAAGAAATGGCCTCGCCATGCTCCACTTCTCATTAACAGCTCAGCTGTGGAGGTGGCCAGCAGCAATAAATTCCTCGGGGTGCACATAACACACAACCTCAGCTGGTTTGTGAACACCATGTCACTGGAGAAGAGGGCACAGAAGCGCTTGCACTTACTGCGGAGGATGAGGAGAGCCCACCTGTCCCCGCCCATCCTCACGACCTTCTACAGCAGCACCATCTATCTGCTCCCCACTCCCTTCCAATTAAGCATGTCATAATATTTATTACTTTCTTGCATTTGTCTAAAAAAAGTAGATGCAATGCAGTTTTGCATTGCATTACATTGAAATGACTGTTGTCATTTCAGCTTTTAACTTTTTGCTCTCTCTTTTTTCTTCATAGTAGGTACACCTGATCTGACGTTCTGTTAACTGTGACATCATCCAGAGAAGACAGATCACCCGCTATTACTATCTAATGTAGAACAGATTACTGGATCAATGTGTGCTTCTGTGCATGTTTGTCTCTCTTGTTGTGTCTCTGCTCTGTATTCTTTAACCCCCAGTCGGTCGAGGCAGATGACCGTTCATACTGAGCCCGGTTCTGCTGGAGGTTTTTCCTTCCCGCTAATGGGTGGGGTTTTTTTTCGACTGTCGCTTCATGCTTGCTCAGTATGAGGGATTGCTGCAAAGCCATGGACAATGCAGACGTCTCTCCCTGTAGCTCTATGCTTCTCCAGGAGTGAATGCTGCTTGTCGGGACTTTGAAGCAATCAACTGGTTCCCTTATATAGGAAATTTTTGACCAATCTGTATAATATGATTGATTTTGACTTTGTAAAGTGCCTCGAGATGACATGTTTCATAAATTGGCGCTATATAAATACAATTGAATTGAATTGAATAGAGTCCATCTGTTAAACCTTTTCTGCGTCGCACAAAGACACGATGGTTGGAACCAAAGATCTCAACTTTGGACTCATCAGACCAAAGCACAGATTTCCACTGGTCTAATGTCCATTCCTTGTGTTCTTTAGCCCAAACAATTCTCTTCTACTTGTTGCCTGTCCTTAGCAGTGGTTTCCTAGCAGCTGTTTTACCATGAAGGCCTGATTCACACAGTCTCCTAACAGTTGTTCTAGAGATGTGTCTGCTGCTAGAACTCTGTGTGGCATTGACCTGGTCTCTAATCTGAGCTGCTGTCAACCTGCAATTTCTGAGGCTGGTGACTAGGATGAATTTATCCTCCACAGCAGAGGTGACTCTTGGTCTTCCTTTCCTGGGGCGGTCCTCGTGTGAGCCAGTTTCTTTGTAGCGCTTGATGGTTTTTGCGACTGCACTTGGGGACACTTTCAAAGTTTTCCCAATTTTTCAGACTGAATGACCTTCAGTTCTTAAAGTAATTATGGCCACTTGTTTTTCTTTACTTAGCTGCTTTTTTCTTGCCATAATACAAATTCTAACAGTTTATTCAGTAGGACTATAAGCTGTGTATCCACTTGACTTCTGCACAACACAACTGATGGTCCCAACCCCATATAAGAGGCAAGACATCCCACTTATTAAACCTGACAGGGGACACCTGTGAAGGGAAAACCATTTCAGGTGACTATCTCTTGAAGCTCATTAAGAGAATGCCAAGAGTGTACGAAGCAGTAATCAAAGCAAAAGGTGGCTACTTTGAAGAACCTAGAATATAAGACATATTTTCAGTTGTTTCACACTTTTTTGTTAAGTATATAATTCCACATGTGTTAATTCATAGTTTTGATGCCTTTAGTGTGAATCTACAATTGTCATAGTTATGAAAATTAAGAAAACTCTTTGAAGGAGAAGGTGTGTCTAAACCACCTCCTCCATTACCATCTGGTACGCTGGTGCCACCGCCAAAGACAAGAGCAGACTGCAGCGTGTCATCCGGTCTGCAGAGAAGGTGATTGGCTGCAATTTTCCATCTCTCCAGGACCTGTAAGCCTCTAGGACTCTGAGGCGTGCAGGGAAGATTGTGGCCGATTTTGTGACACCCCAGTCACAAAATATTTCAGACACTTCCCTCTGGCAGGAGGCAGCGGTCCATCAGGACCAAAACCTCACGACACAAAAACAGTTTTTTCCCATCCGCTACCAGCCTTATTAACACGGCCCAGAGGCCCCGTGACACTTGACTCTGCCTCTCTCCCCTGTTCAGGTCCTACAAGCTACACCAACGTAGCATCTCCAGACCTTCTGCGTTACATTAACGCACAGTCTACCGTGTATATAGCTTTCTGTGTATATATATATATATATATATATATATATATATATATTTAAGCTATATACACAGACACCGATCTACAGACAACAGCAATTATCAACAAAAAGAAATCAACAAAAAACCTAATCACCCTCAGCACGGGCTTCCCCCCCCACTCCCCACAAATCATGTCTATCCAGTAATTTAGGACCATTTTGTTTGTTTTTGGTGTTTAATGTACTTTTCTCTACTTCCATCGCTGTACCCATTAGCACATATTGTGTTTATGCCGGAAAACTGTAACTGTAAAGCATGAGGATGATCTATCATAAAATCTTACTTATGGAAGGTAATTCCCCAGGATCTGGTTCCTAGTGTCCTTTTATTTGCGCACCCATAAGCGGAGTAAAAGTCGGGCTTCCTGGGACGTAGCTCTGGAAGTTTGCTTACTTTCAATACAAAATCGAAATTATTTATTAAGTTAGACAATAATTTAATTCAATCAATTGGTCCCATGTAGCCCCTAAAGGAGTGACGTTTTCAGTCAGTTGATTTATCTGGAAATCGGGTGAGAATTCACCGGATTCAGAGTGTCTGAAAACATAAAGTACATTTTCCTGTAATGACTTGTATTCTGTCTGACTGCAGCTTGGTCTGACCTAAGATGGCCGCTCTGTCGGCACGCCTCTCAACCGAGGACGCGGCGTCTACGTATTCATGTCTGTGTTCTCTATGGTCTGACCTAAGATGGCAGCTTGGTCTGACCTAAGATGGCTGCTTTGACGTCACTTCCTGTGATGTGCCCAAATATGGGCAAAATGGCCGCCCTGTTCAAAGCTCTGCAGTCAGAGCTCTGGATGATGAAAGCTGTGAACTGATCACAAACTTCATAAATTCGTTAATAATCAACGGTTGGCTCTAAAATTCTGGAAATATTCATGGATCTCAAAGAGTGCTTTATCTAACCACAGGATTTTTTTTATGGTCATTAAAAAAATGTATTCAGAGAAATAAAATATTAAACTTTATAGTCTTGTACCATTTATTTTCAAAGTCTTGTAAATTGGTCAAACTCGCCTGGATTTTTACCAAACTGAAATCCATGTTTATTCTGCATGTGCTTTACAAATAGAGGCCATATTTTGGGGGGTTGAACAATATTTGTGGAAAATACATTGATTTCTCCATTTTACAAACTTTTAAAAATTCAGAGTGTAGCACTTCAAAAAAAAAACAATACATGCAGTGAGAGAATTGTTACACCTTATTCACAGAATACATCCTGAAAATCTGGGATCAAAAAATTGATTTTAAAGCATTTTTTATTCTTTACTTTATTGTTTTTATTATTCTCCAGGTTTTTTAACACTTTTGGAAATAGGCCCCACCCACTTGTTTTAATAATTACCATATTTAATACCTGAGTTCAGGGGTATGACTGGAAGGGGATGAAGAAGGTTTTGTAAAAATCCGATCAGCCATTCTTGCGTAGTAGATTTCTTGACATCACAGCGCCCCCTAGTGATGGACGATCCTCAAACGCGGGTCACATGTGCAAAATCTTATTTGGACTATGGGTTATGAAGGACATGTCAAAATCTGTTATGGTTTTAGAATAATCAGCAATTACATTTAGAGCTAGCTAGCTAACAATCACTTATTTTAGCGTTACTTTTCGAAAAAGTCAAAATTCAAAAATCCGGCGCGTTCACTTTTTTTATTTGTCCATTACGCTGTTATATGTGGAGTTTTGTGCGGATTGCATAAAAAATGTAGGAGGAGTTAAACAAGAAAGGTTTAACCTTTGTAGCCATGTAGCGCGAAAACTAGCTGGGAAACGAAGGGTGTGCCAATTCCCTTTATTTTGCAGAATCATCCAATAAACAAAGTGATGTGAAGTTTTTGAGTGTGGGACCAGTAGTTTGGTGGTTATAGGCCAAAACGCATTGTCCTTTGTTATAGCGCCCCCTAGTTGTTGAGGGGTCTGAATTTCTGGGTTTGAGTAGCGGTGCACATTCTGTACTTGGATACCTGATTCAATAGGTTCGTTACAAATCCGCATGGGCCGCCCAACGCGTTTTAGCGGAGAATAATAATTACCCGTAATAATAATAATAACTAGAACTGCAAGCAGTTATTAACGGGTTCCAAGCCCACCCACGCACCGCCCCCTTGAGCATGTTCCTGGACTTCAGTTCAGCGTTCACCACCATCAAAACTGGAACATCTGGGCTTCAGCACACCTGTTCGCAACTGCCTACTAGACTTCATCACCAACAGACCTCAGTTGGTACGGGTCGGACAGAAAACCTCTGATGTCATCACCCTCAGCACGGGCTTTCCTCAGGGCTGCGTCCTGAGCCCCCCTGCTGTTCACCCTGATGACACACGACTGTGTCCCCAGGTTCACCACCAATCACATTGTGAAGTTTGCAGACTGAATATTTATTCAGAACCAAAACTATTTAAACTGAAGACAAACTGGATGAAAAATGTACACGCACTTACACATTTTGCAGTTAAATATTAATCTAATATACACACAAATTATAAACATAAATCTCTCTCTCTTTCTTCCAATATATATATATATATATATATATATATATATATATATAAGCTATATACACAGACACCGATCTACAGACAACAGCAATTATCTACATATGAGCAAAACTATATACAGACAAGTGAGAGCAAAGGTGCTCATAACAGCATTTAAAAATGATATAATACAAACCGCGATCTGGGGGAAAGAAATCAACAAAAAACCTAATCACCCTCAGCACGGGCTTCCCCCCCCCTCCCCACAAATCATGTCTATCCATTAATTTAGGACCATTTTGTTTGTTTTTGGTGTTTAATGTACTTTTCTCTACTTCCATCCCTGTACCCAGTGGCGCAAAAAGTGGGTATGCACTATATGCAGTGCATAGGGGCGCAGCACCATGGGGGCGCCAAAGTGATGGTAAAAAAAAAAAGTTTTGGTATTTTCTATATGTAGCTGCTATTGTGCTTTTCTTTAACATTTTTGAATTTCCTCAATGTTTTAAATAACATTTTAGAACAAAACATGTTAGAGTAGACGCCCTATGTCATAAGATTCCACCGTAGAATTTTGACACAAGAGGGAGCGGGGAGAAGTATCCCGCTGCAGCCTGCGGGAAGGCTGCAGCCGGATGTACTTGGGAGCGGGGGCGCCGTGAGCGCTGAGCGAGCAGATAGAATAGCCTACGAGTAGTGAGTTTAGTTGTCTATGGAAAATGGATAAATCAAGAAAGCTGTGGGGGGCGAAAAATAAAAAAAGGAAGAGGGAAAGGGAGATGGCATGTCAAGGGATGCAACAGCAGTTTAACAAGTGGATGGTGAAAGGCAACAGGTAAGAATTAAAGTTTGACGGCTGTGCTTGGAGGCTTGCAAATAACGTTATTCACGTTAAGAGACTAGCTAGCGATTACTAACGTAGCAGCCAAATGGGGGCTCACAGCTTGCTTAGAATGTGCAAAACCGAGGTTGCTGAGATGAAAACTGGAAAATATAAGGCAGGAATTTGCTTAAGCGAGGCGGTGAAGTTTTGCGCGGATCGACTGGGGGGGAAGGCGGTAGCGTGAGTATAGCGCTGCGGGAAACCCTGTAAGGTAGCAGGTACAATACAGGACAAGAATCTGGAAAACAGATACATAAACTGGTTTATCATGGAATCATTAATATATTTTGTTTTACCATTAGCTGTTGATGTATATAACTAATGCAATGACTTTGGTTTACCATGGAATCATGCATAGATTTGCTCCCGTTACTTAGGCTTGTATATTCATACAATCCATCCATCCATCCATTTCCCGAACAGACTAGCTTGTGTTTGCTAACAGTGGGAATGTAGCAACCAAATGGGGGTTTACAGCTAGCTTCTAGCTTAATGCAAAACCAATGTTGCTGCGCTGACATAGTGGAAAATATAAGGTAGCATGTACAATAAATGACCAGAATCCAGAAAACATAACTTATGCAGTAACTCATGCATAAATAATATGCAATAAAGATGTTGTTTTACCATTAGCTGTTCATGTTAGCTGTGCTGTCAGACATGTAGGCTGCTTTACATTTGTTGGGTGACATGGAAGCTGTAATTACAGGGTCACTTCTCTCTCTCTAAAGGTCTGTGCTAAGGCTATCCATATTTCTACTTTTTAAAATCCAAAATGTGAATGTAATTTCAACAGCAGCAAAACCTTACTGCATAATAGTTGTCTTATCTGATGCCATCACTAGGCTGATTTAGAAAGGCTGCATTAAGTTGCATTGGTTATAATGATAATGTTAATGTTTGTCAATTTGCAACTGTTTATTATGTGTTAACATTGTTAATAATATGCCATCTAATTATTATTATGGTAGGCCTACAGTGGCTGATATACTTTAAAATAAACCTTTATTATTTAAAGACCATACATGATGATGTCTGGCACTTATTTATTTATTTTAATCCGGGGGGGGGGCGCCAAAACTGATGCTGCATACCCCTCTTATACTGGGTAGTTGCGCCCCTGCCTGTACCCATTAGCACATATTGTGTTAAAGCATGAGGATTATCTATCATAAAATCTTACTTATTGAAGGTAATTCCCCAGGATCTGGTTCCTGGTGTCCTTTTATATGTGCACCCATAAGCGGAGTAAAAGTCTGGTTCCTTGGGACGTAGCTCAGGAAGTTTGCTTACTTTCAATACAAAACCGAAATTATTTATTAAGTTAGACAATCATTTAATTCAATCAATTGGTCCCATGTAGCCCCTAAAGGGGTGACATTTTCAGTCAGTTGATTTAGCTGGAAATCGGGTTAGAATTCACCGGATTCAGAGTGTCTGAAACATAAAGTACATTTTCCTGAATTGACATATATTCTCTCTGAGCGCAGCTTTGTCTGACCTAAGATGGCCGCTGTGACATCACTTCCTGTGATGTGCCCAAATATGGGCAAAATGGCCGCCCTGTTCACAGCTGTGGAGTCAGAGCTCTGGATGAGAGCTGTGAACTGATCACAAACTTCATAAATTCGTTAATAATCAACGGTTTGCTCTAAAATTCTGAAAATATTCATGGATCTCAAAGAGTGCTTTATCTAACCACAGGATTTTTTTATGGTCATTAAAAAAATGGATTCAGAGAAATAAAATATTAAACTTTATAGTCTTGTACCATTTATTTTCAAAGTCTTGTAAATTGGTCAAACTCGCCTGGATTTTTACCAAACTGAAATCCATGTTTATTCTGCATGTGCTTTACAAATAGAGGCCATATTTTGGGGGGTTGAACAATATTTGTGGAAAATACATTGATTTCTCCATTTTACAAACTTTTAAAAATTCAGAGTGTAGCACTTAAAAAATAAACAATACATGCAGTGAGAGAATTGTTACACCTTATTCACGGAATACATTCTGAAAATCTGGGATCAAAAAATTGATTTTAAAGCATTTTTTATTCTTTACTTTATTGCTTTTA
This sequence comes from Fundulus diaphanus, assembly GCA_037039145.1. Taxonomy (NCBI): domain Eukaryota; kingdom Metazoa; phylum Chordata; class Actinopteri; order Cyprinodontiformes; family Fundulidae; genus Fundulus; species Fundulus diaphanus. The sequence continues at coordinate 38,268,999 of CM073127.1, read as the reverse complement.
TTATTCTCCAGGTTTTTTAACACTTTTGGAAATAGGCCCCGCCCACTTGTTTTAATCATTACCATATTTAATACCTGAGTTCAGGGGTATGACTGGAAGGGGATGAAGAAGGTTTTGTAAAAATCCGATCAGCCATTCTTGCGTAGTAGATTTCTTGACATCACAGCGCCCCCTAGTGATGGACGATCCTCAAACGCGGGTCACATGTGCAAAATCTTATTTGGACTATGGGTTATGAAAGACATGTCAAAATCTGTTATGGTTTTAGAATAATCAGCAATTACATTTAGAGCTAGCTAGCTAACAATCACTTATTTTAGCGTTACTTTTCGAAAAAGTCAAAATTCAAAAATCCGGCGTGTTAACTTTTTTTATTTTTCCATTACGCAGTTATATGTGGAGTTTTGCGCGGATTGCATAAAAAATGTAGGAGGAGTTTAACAAGAAAGGTTTAACCTTTGTAGCCATGTAGCGCGAAAACTAGCTGGGAAACGAAGGGTGTGCCAATTCCCTTTATTTTGCAGAATCATCCAATAAACAAAGTGATGTGAAGTTTTTGAGTGTGGGACCAGTAGTTTGGTGGTTATAGGCCAAAACGCATTGTCCTTAGTTATAGCGCCCCCTAGTTGTTGAGGGGTCTGAATTTCTGGGTTTGAGTAGCGGTGCACATTCTGTACTTGGATACCTGATTCAATAGGTTCGTTACAAATCCGCATGGGCCGCCCAACGCGTTTTAGCGGAGAATAATAATTACCCGTAATAATAATAATAAATAATTTAAAAACAGACGAAAAACAATAGGGTTCTCTGCTCACAGAGCAGACGAACGGCATAGCCGTTCGCCTGCGCTGCGGGCTTGGAACCCTAATAATAATAAATAATTTAAAAACACTAGAAAAACAATAGGGTTCTCTGCTCACAGAGCAGACGAACGGCATAGCCGTTCGCCTGCGCTGCGGGCTTGGAACCCTAATAAATAATTTAAAAACACTAGAAAAACAATAGGGTTCTCTGCTCACAGAGCAGACGAACGGCATAGCCGTTCGCCTGCGCTGCGGGCTTGGAACCCTAATAATTTAAAAACACTAGAAAAACAATAGGGTTCTCTGCTCACAGAGCAGACGAACGGCATAGCCGTTCGCCTGCGCTGCGGGCTTGGAACCCTAATAATTTAAAAACACACGAAAAACAATAGGGTTCTCTGCTCACAGAGCAGACGAACGGCATAGCCGTTCGCCTGCGCTGCGGGCTTGGAACCCTAAAAAGGGAGGTGGGCATTCGAAAGGCTTTGTTGAAGTCTAAGGCAGCATAGATTCAATGGGCTTGAAAGATGGCCCCTGAAAGAAGTTCTTTCTAATGGCCTTACAAAACCTGAGGTTGTCCTTGGTGTTCACTGTAAGCCAAAGTGTCATAATTTCCAGGTGTTAGGCGTTGGTTCTTATTTTATAATTGCTTGCATCTATTCACTGTTTTTCATAATGATCTACAGTTGTGGTCAAAAGTGTACATACACTTGTAAAAAAATCATAATGTTATGGCTGTCTTGAGTCTTCAATAAGTTCTACAACTCTTATTTTTCTGTGATAGAGTGATCGGAACACATACATGTTTGTCACAAAAAACAGTCATAAAGTTTGGTTCTTTCATAAATTTATTATGGGTCTGCTGAAAATGTCACCAAATCTGCTGGGTCAAAAATATACATACAGCAACATTAGTATTTGGTTACATGTCCCTTGGCCATTTTCACGGCAACTAGGCGCTTTTGGTAGCCATCCACAAGGTCCTGGCAAGCTTCAGGTCGAATGTTTGACCACTCTTCTTGACAGAATTGGTGCAGTTCAGCTAAATGTGATGGTTTTCTTGCATGAACCTGTTTCTTTAGCACTGTCCACATGTTCTCAATGGGGTTTAAGTCAGGACTTTGGGAAGGCCATTCTAAAACCTTAATTCTAGCCTGGTTTAGCCATTCCTTTACCACTTTTGATGTGTGTTTTGGGTCATTGTCTTGTTGGAACACCCAACTGCGCCCAAGACCCAACCTTCGGGCTGATGGTTTTAAGTTTTCCTGCAGAATTTGGAGGTAATCCTCCTTCTTCATTATCCCATTTACTTTCTGCAAAGAACCAGTTCCACTGGCAGCAAAACATCCCCAGAGCATAATACTACCACCACCATGCTTGACAGTAGGCATGGTGTTCCTGGGATTAAAGGCCTCACCTTTTCTCCTCCAAACATATTGCTGGGTGTTGTGGCCAAACAGCTCAATTTTTGTTTCGTCTGACCAGAGAACTTTCCTCCAGAAGGTTTTATCTTTGTCCATGTGATCAGCAGCAAACTTCAGCCGAGTCATAAGGTGCCTTTTCTGGAGCAAGGGCTTCTTTCTTGCACGGCAGCCTCTCAGTCCATGCCGATGTAAAACACGCTTGACTGTGGAGACTGACACCTGTGTTCCATCAGCTTCCAAATCCTTGCAGACCTGCTTCTTGGTGATTCTTGGTTGACTCTTGACCATCCTGACCAATCTCCTCTCGGCAGCATGTGATAGCTTGCGTTTTCTTCCTTATCGTGGCAGTGACACAACTGTTCCATGCACTTTATACTTGCGTATAATTGTCTGCACAGTTGCTCTTGGGACCTGTAGCTGCTTTGAAATGGCTCCAAGTGACTTCCCTGACTTGTTCAAGTCAATAATTCGCTTTTTCAGATCCACACTGAGTTCCTTTGACTTTCCCATTGTAGCTTTTGTAGCTGAGTCTAATCACTGGGTCAAATGAGCCCTATTTAAATGGGCTCATGAGAAGTCAACAGCTGTAGTCAATCAGAATCACTTAGAAGAAGTGAAGAGGCCATGACATGAAGCTAATTTGATTGACACAACTCGCTACATCACCAAAGTTGACAAATTTTGTTGCTGTATGTATATTTTTGACCCAGCAGATTTGGTGACATTTTCAGCAGACCCATAATAAATTTATGAAAGAACCAAACTTTATGACTGTTTTTTGTGACAAACATGTATGTGTTCCGATCACTCTATCACAGAAAAATAAGAGTTGTAGAACTTATTGAAGACTCAAGACAGCCATAACATTATGATTTTTTTACAAGTGTATGTACACTTTTGACCACAACTGTAGATTCTTGCCATATAAATTGTTCCTTTGTGCTCAATTTCTTAGTTTACTACTGTGTTCTATTTCCTGTAAATAGTTTTTTTCCCCCCTGGATTATGTGTTTCTATGTATCCCTGTTTTGCTTCTCCATGTTACTTAGTCTCCATCCTTACCATTTCTTCTCAGCTGACACACTTGAAGTCCGTACATTGTTAGTTCTGCTTAGTCCTCTTATAAAAACCTGATGACTTCACCAATCTGAATTTGGAGCTTTTCCTAAACTGAACCATGACACAAAGTCAATCCTCAAAGGCCAGGATACGACTTGCAGGATGCCGGCCCTTTAGGACTGGAGCTAGACACCTATGCAATAAGCACTTGCAGGTTTTGATATGGCAGTATGGCTCCCTGCCCAAGTTGCTACTATGTCATGGAGTGGTTTGAAAAAATACAATTTCAGTTGCACCAAAATGGCCCTGTGTTGTACAGGAAAGTAAGAAAATATGGCTATACACAACGGGGGCCAATTAACTGGAGGTTGGTATCAGATTTCAGATTCTACCAAACTAAAGAAACTTTTCATTGTTTCATTCTAAGAAAGCATTTGATCATCTCTTGATACATATTTAATTTGATTTGAGATACACAAAACAGCATTTTCTATACCTTCCATATTAGCTGGACAGTCACACTTGTCTTAATCTGTGATTGTCCAGATGGTATGTAAGGTATAGAAATTTTTTGTTTTTTAAAGAAAATGTTTAATTTGTCATTTGTTTTTCTTTATTATTGTGTGCGAAAGGAGGGAGAATGCAGAGCAGCATTCATGAAAAGAACCACCACTGACTATAAATGAATACCACGGAAAAAGGCTGTCTGATGCTCTTCACTGCTCAGGATGAGTTTTGGTATTTACAACAAAAAGTGTCACTCCATAGTTGTATGGCAATTTATATAGTCAATAAATTTATATGAATTTATAGGATCTTTAACAGAAACCAGAGCCCCCCATATAGCCTGTTTTTTTTTATAGACATGCCTTCTGCACAGCGTAAATAAGATATAAATGCATGAAAAGACACCTTGACAATCGTGCTGCTAAATGGAGATATTGATATTAACATTTGCAATGTCCATCTCAATTTGATCACAATCTGGACTTCAAACTGCAATTTAAATGAATGTGTGTCTTTCAGTCTAAACAATTTGAGGATAAAAACACAGCGGAGAGCAGAAAAATAATTCCAGGTATTGGCTAAATTTGTCTTATCATTTATCATAATTTCACCATCCACTTTGTCACGGCTTCAGCTTTTAAGGAAGATAGATGATCCAAGATGTTGTCCCCCTCTTTCATACTCTTCGTGCTCTGGGAAGTGTGTCCAATATGGACTTACTTGAGCTCATAGCAATATTGCTAGTCTTCGTTTGTCACTACTGAGACAATCGCAGGCTTCTTGCATGTATTTTTACATGCTGTGCAGGGACATCTGGCATTTTCTGACCTGTAACCTATATGATTAAAGATTAATTTAATTATCAACCATATTGGTTACCAACAATTCTGGTAGTGCAAGGTGTCAAATTGTTACATGGCTTTTTAGGTGACTAAGTGGGTAAAATTTGTTATTCAGTGAGTTTGTTTGAAAACACCACAATGTCAGAATAGTACCATTAAGGGGCATGACTTGGATAGATGTGGCATTTGCTGTGCTACCTCCCTGGGGGCTATATGCTGAGGTGGTCCCCTCCACAAGGGCAACCATTAATTTCTGAGAGGAATATTCCCATGGTGAGGTGACTTGTTTAAGAAGGTCCTGCTCCTGTGCAGACACCTACAACATGAAAGTTCAAAAAAGTGCTGACTTTCCTGAGCTCAGCTACGAAGAGCCATCTGCTCCCGAGTTAACTTGTTAAAAAAGCACGGAAGGTCTACAGATTTAAAAGAGGCATGTGATCTAAACTCCATATTTTCTGACATGGCCAAGATTATACCATCTACAGGGCCTTTTGCAAGGTCATTTAGAGGAAGTTTTAATTACAGCTTTAAGTCTTTTGGGGTATGCTTCTAATATCCTTGCACATCTGGAGGCAGACATTTTTGCACATGGTTTTGCAAAACTGCCCAAGCTCAGCCCCTTTTAATGGAGAGCAAATTTGAACATCACTGTTTAAGTCTTGCAGCAGATTTTCAAATGGATTTAGAGCTGGACGTTGATTAGGTCAGTCTAACAGATGACAGTGATTTGATCTAAACCATTCCATTGTAGATCTAGGTGTATGTTTAATACTGTTGTCCTACTGGAAGGTGAGCCTCGAGTACTTCCAAGTCTGTTGCAGCCTCTAACAGGTATTCTTTCAGGGTTGCCCTATATTTAGCTCTATTCATCTAATTATCAACCTGAATGTAAGTAGTAGAAAGTACAAATAATTCCATGGAAATTTTAAGGAGTAGAAGTAAAAAATAATTACCAAATAACCAAAATTTCTACTTAAGTAAGGTAAAGTATTTGTACTTAGTTACTTGACTCCTCTGCTCTATACTGTGATGAAATAACTACTTCTTTGGTGACTTCTGAACACAGTTAGATGCAGTTAATTTTATTTGATCATGTCAAGGTGGTTGAATACAAAAAAATTATACATCGACAGGCGGATTGGTGCGGCGTCTGCTGTGAAGCGGGTGCTGTACCGATCCGTTGTGGTGAAGAGAGAGCTGAGCCAAAAGGCGAAGCTCTCGATTTACCGGTCCATCTACGTTCCTACCCTCATCTATGGTCACGAGCTTTGGGTTGTGACCGAAAGAACGAGATCCCGGATACAAGCGGCCGATATTAGTTTTCTCTAATTAGGACGTCTGGGCCTCCCTACTGAAGCTGCTACCCCCGCGACCCGACCCCGGATAAGCGGAAGAAAACGGACGGACGGATACACTTTTCAGGTTTGTATTTATAAAACAAAACTCGATCCATTTATGAATATGCATCTCTTCATGTTTGTACATTAACCGTACCTGAAATATCTAAAACAGTTTTAAAGGGGACAAATACTGTAGCAGGGCAATGTACAGTTTAGCAGAACACATATACAGCTTATTCTTGTATTTGTTTACCTTCATTGAGTGATCTCCAGATCCATTACACACCCAGGACTCTGTCACTTATCTCTCTCATATGTTTGTATGTGGTGTTTGCTCCTGTGTGCTGATTTAGAGGGAACATTTTATCACAGCTAGCCAAGAGAGCCTGGTCCACCAGGGAGCCCAGCATTTTATAAGGGTATAAATAATCAATGACACTGAATCTGTAATAGGCTGTAATGCTGTTTGTTAACTCCAACATTCCACCCCTCCCCCGCTTGGGATGGCATGTTTGTTGCTCAGACAATGGAAATGAATTGCCAGGGCTAATTGACAAAGCAGCAGAATCCCCTTGTAAACTGTGACAGTTTATTTTGCTGTTTCTTTTATTGTCTATGAGGAGCCTTAAATCATGCAATGAGGCTCTTTTCTGATTTGTTTTGAACAGACTAAGTCTACACCTGATTGTGATTCATGAATGTATCATAAATTTTGTAAAATATTTATATTTCTGTAAAATCACTTCATAAAACGATCAACTGTAAAGGAAAATGCTCAAATAGGAGAAAGAAACTGTCTATTTTTAGGAAACACATTGTTGTCAGTGAACAGATGAAGAAATCAACATTAACATTAAAAAACAATACTGACATTTTTAAATTATTTTCAGTTCCCATAATGTTTTTTTATATAAAGCACCAAAATACTAAGTTTAATCACCCTCCCTCCAATCCTGTATGCATGTACACACCCACATCCAAACATGATACATATTTTGAGCCTCTACCCTCCCCCAGTAGTCACCCATGAGACTCTGATTTCCATTATTATTAATATCTGCCTGTTTAATTTTCAGCTCTGTCATAATGTGTCGGCCTAAACTACAAGAGACAATCCCTTATTGATTACTTTCCCAGCAGCCCCGGCGCATGCCCCAGCTGATCACGCCTCTCATGCACAGACATCTCATGCATTTCAGATAATAAGCCCCTGCTCTGGAGTTGAAACAAATTGGATGTGCAGTCAGTCACTGTCCAAGTAAATCATGTTGCAGTCTGTCAGTGGACTAGGCTTGGATTATCATCTTATCCAAGCGAGGCAAAATATAAAAAAAAAGTAGAAAATATGCCATGAGCACCTGTTATGATGGCATGGTGATATGTGCATAGGCTTGCAGAAGTATTCATACCCCTTGAAGTGTTTTCCATTTAGTCACAATTCAAAGACTTTTTCACCAGACCCAATTCACCAGACTTTGTTTGTGTGAAAAACATGCTGTTTTCCCTCCGCGTCACAGTCAAGTGCTACGTGGTATTGGTCTATCAAATAAAACCCCAAAACAAAATTTAAAGTTTGTGTTTACAACATGGCTATCATAATAATAATTATAATAATAATAATAATGATAATAATCTTCAAAGAATACGAAACCTTTTGAAAATGTATGAGTCTGACATTGTTACAAAGTTATCCTTAATTAGCCCATTGATCCCCATATATTACTAAAAATAATACTACAAGACAGTGTGAAATATTCAAAATGAATTGAATATTTAAGTTATTTTGACAAAGCTTGAAGACTGAAGCATTGTCTTTCAATTTCACAGTAGAAATGTACAGACTAATGTAATAAGAGCCAGAAATGGACAAAAAAATGATGTGAATATTGGAATAAAAAACTATCAACAATTTGACAAAATTCTAAGAATCCATATCATGTCCTGTGTCTTGACATCGTATGTCTTGACGGTTGTCGGAAGGATGATGCTAGAAACATAATACCTTGCGCACATGTACATGGATGGGAAATGCATCCTTTTTTGGAAACAACGCTGCTATTGTATTCTCGTTCTTTTCTGCAACAGGGAGACAATAAAGCATCATGTCACAACCAAAACTGACAGTGTTTTACATTCAGTGCTCTTTCACCAGAGAAAAATAAAAAGACGTTTTTTTGGAGATGCACAGGAAGGCATGATTAATAATACATCAGGATTATATAGCACAGACTGTGCTGTGCTGGCTTTAATAAGTCCATGGAGGGAAAACAATCCCAGACAAGGAAAACAACCCCACTCACTGCCTGAAAAACATCTGCATTTTAACTCCAACAAATCTGCACAACCCCCTCAGTATTAGTTATGTTGTTTTGGGGGTTTTATTTATTGAAAAATACCTAAATGTAACTCAAGTTCTGCTGTGAATCTCCAGTGTTTCAAAGACTATACAAAAGATGTTTTATCCAAGAAGCACACCCGAGCTACAGTGGTTTGCTAGGAAACCCTGAGAAGTGGAATAATTGGCACCCTAGTGTAAGTTTCCCTCTGTTTGGTGCCAGCTGTTTAAAATATGGATGATATTGTTTTCATTGCATGGCTCTTATTGAGTTCTGCTTGGGCTGCGCAGAATAATCCTCTGACTTTGACCTTTTCTGGCACGTGGGGGGAAAAAAGTAAATAAACAAGGCACTGATGTATTTCTTCTGTTACCAGAGGAGCTGTGCAGCCGGTTTTCCGTAGACTGCGCTCAGTTGTCCAGATTCAGAGAGCTGTCTGTAGTCTCACCACTCTAACTGAGGAGGAGTACTGAGAAGCCCCTTTCTCTGTAGAACAGCCAGAGAAATAATGGATAGTGGGAAAGAAGGAAAAAAAACTCATTGACAACTGTGATCAGTGTATATTGTCTTGTATCTATTGGCAGACTTCACTGGCTGACAAAACTCAAGGCTGTTCCCAAGAAGATGTTCTGCACAAAGTGTTTTTTCTTTTAGGAAAATGGCTTCCTGTGGAGGCACCAAGTATTTGTAAGCTTAAAGTACATGTTGGAATAGAGAATTACAGGCCTAGCCCTGCAAAGGCCCCCTTACCCGTTGAAGATTTTTCACTTTTTTAAGTAAAAGGTAGAGTCTGCAATTTTTCCGGATATGTAAATAGGAACTCTGTGCATGCACAAGACCATCTTACCTGCTCTTTCATTCCTCGGGGGCCAGGATACCGCAAGAAGTTTTGGGTCCCATGAAAAAAATCAAAATCATCCCAAAGGCTCATATATTTATATAATCTTTCTTTTTTGGTGCCCCTGTCAGTCAGGGGCCCTTAGAACTGTCCTAATTTTTCACCCCTCTACGGCGCCCCTGCTCAAAGGGATCATGTATAAAAATCTTTCAAATACACTCTTGTCTTATTTCTTTCTTTTGATGCTTTCCCTTCTTTCAGTTCTCTTTTTGCGACTCTCAGCCATTTTCAAAGTACACAGTGAGAGCAGCTGAGCTACAATGAACAGCTCACTCCAAAGCTAACTGGATATATAAACACCAGAAGTGCGTATGTGCAGCAAGTATGCGGAAATTAGCAAAGAACGTGCACGCACACTGTCGTTACGTGAGAACGTCACAATGATTGGCATGTGGGACAACCAATAGATAAGGTGATACCCCTGGAACTTGAGGGACAGAGGGGGGCGTGGGAAGGACCAATCTTCCAATCCTCCATTCAGTCTGATTGGAGTTTTTACAGGCCTGCAGCTGTCACAGAGGTCTGATTTTTTTCATTCCCTTTTCTGTATACATAATATAGACTACTCTCAGGATGAAAGGACGTTCCAGTATAACAAAAAGTGTTTCTGAACAGGATTACCATTTCCATTGTCGTTGCTTTGGGTTGTAGTTATGCTGGAAGGCATAACTCCGTCCCATTCCCAGGTAGGCTCTTACAGATTTTCCTCCAGAATTGCCACCTTGTATTTAGCTCCATCCATCTCTCCATGAACCCTGGTCAGCTTTGCTGATTCCCTGCCCCTACTGAAGAAAAGCATCCCCTAAGACAATGCAACCAACACGATCTTTTACAGTGGGGATAGTGTGTTTAAGGTAATATGCAGTGCATTTTGCATTAGCATCAAAAAGCTCAATCTTGGTCTCATTTGGCCAGAATACCTTCTTTCACAGTCCCCTAGCAAACTGTCAACACCATTTCTTGTGCTGTTCTTTCAGTAAAGTCTGTTTTATTGCTGCTCTTCAATAAACCCTTCATTTGCGGATAGCATAGCGACTTCTAGTCCTGTAAAAAACATCCCTCCACCTAAGGTGTCGATCCCTGCAGCTCCTCCAATGTTACCATGGACATCTTGACTGGATCGTTGATTATCGCCCAGTTTATGTATACTGCCACTTTACAGTTGTACCAGCGTCTTCCAGTTTGGAGATTTTCAGAGTTTTTGATATAGTTATAAAACATAACCTTGCTGTAAACATTTATATCAGTCAGTTGTCTATTGCATCCCTTTGTCTTTATTATACTGGTAGTTCATCAATGTTCTCTGGAAAACCTTTGAGTCCTTCACAGAGCAACTGGGTTGTATACCAATAGTAAATAATATACAGGATTCAAATTCCTCTACTCAAAGACAATTTCCTAGTTACCATCAGGTGTATTTAAAAGGCATTTGTTTGCACTGGATTTATGAGTGTCAGATTTAAGGGGGCTGAATACAAATACACCCCAGACTTTTCAGGGTTTTCTTTGTAAAATATCTGAAAACCGTATTGATCTTAATTCTCCCTTAACTTAACAATCATGTAGTATCTTGAGTTGGTCTGGTTCAGTTACACTGGTATACATACAAGTTTGTGTCTGTGCTGTGACAGAATATAAAAATGGTGTAAGGGGTGTTAATACTTATAAACGGACCCATCTTGATTGATTTGGGAGGTAAGAAAAACAGAGCAGCTTCTTTGTAGCTTTAGTCAAATGAGGCACAACATTTTCTTTGATTACTGTGATTTCAAATGCTGCATCTTGTGTCCTGCACAGCAACCATACTGATCACAGATATGACACTAGACCTTAAGCTCATTGCATTATTGCATTTATGACCATCCATTATTAAGTTTTGCATAAATGCATATATCAGGAAAATGATTAAATTTACATCTTCCTTGTGATACACTGCCACCTTAAATCATGCAGAGATGTGATAATTACACACACGGGGCCAAAAGGGCCCATCACTGCCACTTTAAATCCAATGAACACCATGACCTGATCACTAAAATTGACCATCTATCAGGGTCACTGAGGAGCCAAATGCTGCTCACTGCTGCTTATAACTCCTCTTGATCATTGCTAATTACACAACGCTGGAGAAACCGATATTCCGGGTATTCAGAGAGGAGCTGCCAACCATTTAAAAGAAGTAAGACCAAGTGTTTTGAGATTATTTGGTTTTAAGAAAGATGGAGAATACGTTGTGATTTGACAAATGCTGAAAAGAACAACAATGTTTTGAAGGGGGGGGGGTTCTGCTGGTGCAGACAGAGCCCACATGTCCAATTAAAAGGAAATATCACTTTAAATGAATACAAAGTTGCTCAAGTGATCATCTTTCTCATATGATCAAACAGTTTTATCCCATGTCAGACAGAGCTAGTATTCTGGATGTCTCCAATCACAGGACTCACGTGGTCACTGATTGGTTTAAGGGTTTTAGTGAATAATGAACATCCCAGCTGAAATCAACACAGCTGGAAAAGTGTATTTTCAGTCCACCACCTCGCACCTGTACAGTGTCTTGTTTCTTAAAAACAATTAATCAAATCATCCAGTCTTCAGTACCCAACTGGCCCACCACAAACTACCCCTGTGACAAAAAAAAGATAGATTTTTTTTCTTATTTTGTTAGAATCAAAACATTTTGATTTTCCCCAAATTCATGCGGTGCTGTATGTGCCTCTCTCTCTCTCTATGCTTCCGATTGGCAAAATTATCAGACAGCATGGGATTAATTTCCACTGTTATGCTGATGAAACTCAGCTATATTTATCCATAAATCCTGATGAATCCAATCAATTACTTCAACTGCAGTCATGTCTTGATGACATCAAAAGCTGGATGACTTTAAATTTCCTGCACTTAAATTCTGACAAGACAGAAGTTATAATCTTTGGACCAGAGTCCTCAAAAAATAAACTTCTTAATAATTCACTGAATCTGGATGGCATTCACTTGGCCTCTGGTAATAAAGTAAAAAATCTTGGTGTTATTTTCGACCAAGACATGTCATTTAAATCCCATATTAAACAGGTTTCCAGAGTTTCCTTTTTTCACCTCCGGAATATCGCCAAAATTAGAAACATTCTGTCCAGGAGTGATGCTGAAAAACTAGTCCATGCATTTGTTACTTCAAGGCTGGACTATTGTAATTCTTTACTATCAGGAAGTCCACAAAATGCAGTTCAAAGTCTTCAGCTGATCCAAAATGCTGCAGCGAGAGTTCTGATGAAAATCAACAAGTGGGATCATATTTCTCCAATTTTAGCTTCCCTTCATTGGCTTCCTGTTAAATCAAGAATAGAATTTAAAATTCTGCTTCTAACGTATAAAGCCCTTAATAATCAAGCTCCATCATATATCAGAGCTCTGATTACCCCGTATGTTCCTAACAGAGCACTTCGCTCTCAGACTGCAGGTCTGCTGGTGGTTCCTAGAGTCTCTAAAAGTAGAATGGGAGGCAGATCCTTTAGCTATCAGGCTCCTCTCCTGTGGAACCAACTCCCAGTTTTGGTCCATGAGGCAGACACCCTGTCTACTTTTAAGACTAATCTTAAAACTTTCCTTTTTGACAAAGCTTATAGTTAGAGTGGCTCATGTTACCCTGAGCTACCTCTATAGTTATGCTGCTATAGGCTTAGGTTACCAGAGGACATCAGGGCCTATTTTTCTCACTCTACTGATTTCTACTGTTCTCCAGTCTACTGTTCTCCAGATTTGCATTGCATTACATTGAAATGACTGTCGTCATTTCAGCTTTTAACTTTTTGTTCTCTCTCTTTTTTCTTCATAGTAGGTACACCTGGTCTGACGTTCTGTTAACTGTGACATCATCCAGGGAGGACAGATCACCGACTATAACCATCTAATGTAGAACAGATTACTATATCAATGTGTGCTTCTGTGCTTTTTGTCTCTCTTGTTGTGTCTCTGCTCTGTCTTCTGTAACCCCCAGTCGGTCGAGGCAGATGACCGTTCATACTGAGCCCGGTTCTGCTAGAGGTTTTTCCTTCCCGCTAACGGGTGTTTTTTCTTTCCACTGTCGCTTCATGCTTGCTCAGTATGAGGGATTGCAGCAAAGCCATGTACAATGCAGACGACTCTCCTTGTGGCTCTACGCTTCTCCAGGAGTGAATGCTGCTTTTCGGGACTTTGATGCAATCAACTGGTTTCCTTATATAGGAACATTTTTTGACCAATCTGTATAATCTGACCCAATCTGTATAATATGATTGAACCTAACTTGTAAAGTGTCTTGAGATGACATGTTTCATGAATTGGCGCTATATAAATAAAATTGAATTGAATTGAATTGAATTGAAAATATACTGTATATATATATATATATATATATATATATATATATATATATATATATATATATATATATATATATATATATATCACTGTCTAAGTGTGGACTGCTCAAGACCACTTTATTTTAATTACATATGTATATCTGCAAATTATACAGCACAAATTTATAACCCTGTAAAATAGTTACGTAGGTGTTAGAAAATAAAGATGTATTTGATGAAAAAATATTAAGATCTACTCAAGGGAGTTCAACCATCTGGTCTTGAATTTGATTTAATCTTGAAGTATATTTAAAAATTAATTTTGCCACAGATGTCTCATATTTGTATGACCAGCAACCACAATTTAAATAGGCCCAAATATGCAAATACCGCAGAATCATAATGCAACCTTTTTACCCGCTCACAACACCAAATTACTGCTGCCTCTGCCAGCATTCACTCCCCATTTCTTTTCTTAAAGTGTTCCGAACTGAAGCATTCACTAGGGCAACAAGTCATTGAGAAAATGCACAATTTATTGAAATTTTATGGAGGGACTCTTACTCCCTCTCACCACCTCACAATTACGTAAAAGCCATCTTAGCCCTTGTGTAATCCATTTTATAGTAAGTCATTTATGACTCTGGTCGCAGAGGGGATGCCTCTCCCGCCGCAAACACCCTGCAACATGTGTGGATGGCATGAGTATGGAATCCACCATCCACTGAAGGGCACAGCTTTCATCAAGACGGGCTTTATTTTTACTTCATATAGAGCACATCATAAAAAGTTTCAGTCCTCCTTTAGATTTGACTTGTTTCATTACAGGATCACTCTTTTTATGGTGCTGAGAGAACGGAGGCTATTTTGGTTTTTCGATATATTTTTTTTATATTGCTCGAAAACTTCTACTTCAGATGGCTCAGTAAAAGAGGAACACTGACAAACAGGACAAAGAGACAGACTGAGTGGTTTTGAGCCGGCCATTGTCTTTCCTGAGATGAGTATTATGATTGCACCCACATTCGGCTGCAGAGCTAAAACCCTTTGAGGCTTCTTGAACGTGAAATCCTACTTCTTCTTCTCTCTTTATAGTACAACACTTAGGCAACGAGTCTCTTTTTTTATTTTTTTATTTTTTTTCCCTACCCTGAACATTGCTCACATTGCTGTTCCCTGAAGCTTGAAAGCACAACATTTCTCAGCCAGCAACTCCCAGTGGGACCAAAGCCCAGAGATGGAAATGCAAAGAATATGTTTTATTGGACAGTTGCAGACAAATAAATCTAAATATGTATTTTGGTCATGTTTGTGTGTCAGCCACATCCTGGGGGAGTGGGAATGATTATATGACATAAATAACATTGCTGTGGCACGATATGAGGTCACATGTTTACATACGCGGACCTAAGGTCAGTGAGGGAAATAATTCAAAAGCTACGCCTCTTTCTTTGGGAGTAAACATGTTGGGTGGCTTGCACACTCGCTCGGAGCCATGCGTGTCCGGTGTGCCCGGACTGTTAATGAGAGCTGGAACCTCGCAGTCAGGTGAAATATACAAGCAGAGTGGGATGGAATGGCTTAGGCTCAGTGGCCTGACTCAAAGGAAGTCAATGAGAGGTGTCAATGAGAGGGCAGGCGGGGACAATTGTGATCACATGGCCCCATGATTGACACTGCCTAACCTCACAGGCTGGGTGGGGTGTCAGCACAGAGCAGCCCCCTATATAGCCTCAGACTTTGTGGTGAGTTATGGATGAAGACGGCAGGTTCCACAAACCATCATATATCTCTATTTGCATTTGATGGTGAAACATTTTTTAAACTAAGTGTTGTTATAGTAAAGAGAAAGAATTAAAATGATCTATACCTGAAGTGACAGTAGAAAAATAAATGATTTTGGGGCGAACTTTAGAACACTAATCCTAAAGTACACTTGCATTAGTGCCTATTAAACTGTGGTTTGATGATCTCCTGCAAGCTCTGTTGTTAAGGCAATGAAAAATCAATCACAATCAATATCAGAAGTCTCAGAACAATGGCCAACAGTGATTTCAAATCAAACCATGTTACAGTTAAAGAATATTTGTTTGTGTGCTAATACTGATTCTTTTTGTAACAAGTAAATACACCTGCTGTCAAACTGTTTCCTATCTTTCCATCTATGGAACTTTTTCATTTCATCACATTCCATATTGGCAGACCTTTTCCTGTCTTTTAGCGCAGTTCTTTGGTGGAAGAATGTGGTTTGTACTCGTTTGAATCAGAATCAGAACTAACCCGGACCAGTAACAGAACAGCCTGTAAGCTGCTCTGACTTTATGATTCACAATTTTATATCTAAACCAATCTTTCACACATAATACCATTTACTCTTTTTCAGTTGACATGTTGAGCAAAATGCAAAGAACCAGCTTATTAGTTTGTGTTGTGTGTTTAACAGTAGTTAGATGGGTTACTGACTAACAATTTTTCAAACATGTAACTGGAGTCTTGTTTAATGTCAGTCCTAGATCTAAGTTCTTAAGGAAAGCGGGACATCATAGGCAGCTGCCAGGCCTTCTTCGTGGTTTATTCTCATGCACTCTGTATAACTACCTTTTTAGTAAACAAAGTTTTTTTTCCACTGCACATCTCTTTTAAAATTTTTTTGATAAAACAAAAATCAATATGATTTAATAAGTCACATTTTGACCATTGAAGTATAGCTCTTATTCCATACATTTTAATGTTTCCTTATATCAAACTTTTTTTTTAATGTAAAAGCAGCTTAAGTACAACCAGTGCTACTTGTACCTCAATTTGAAAATGATGTATTTAGTCCACTCTTCAACCCCTCTATCAAGCAGCATGTTTTCATTCAAATTCAGTTTCTTAATCCACAGCTATATTAAACTAAACCATTGTTTTAATTATGGCTATTCATTTCTGCCTACCAGCACTCATCTCCAGTAACAAAGGAAACATGGTGCTGTGTAACTACCAAATCTCCAACTCCTTTTTTGAAGGTGAAGCAAAGTTGGAAAAATACAAGTGCTGGCTTATGGCAAACTGCACCTCAGTCACAGAATTCAGCCCCTTCTCCTTCCTGCCTTGTGACAAAGGAGCTGTGCAGAGTTTTATATTTGTCTGTCTAATTATTGCTTTTGTCTGATATGTTTTTTTTCCCCCTTCTCCCCCCGGCTGGGACAGCAGGAGAGGTGCCCTCCAAACTGCATCTCTCGTGCCTCTGACATCCACATCTGTCTGCGTGTCTGCATGGCACTTTCCCAGACATTTTTCTGGTTTTAATGAAAGAGATCTAGGAGATACACCTGCAAAAAGAAAGGTACCGTGATGACACATTTTGATTCTCATCGTGCAAGTAGAATTTCTAAGACTTTCCTTTAATCTTAGCTGTTCACTGCCTTAGAGTTTGAACTACAATCAGAACGTCAGACTATTTCTTTTTAGATGAAAGCATGTGCACAAGCTCTTAAGAAAAGAGATTTAGATAGATCTACAAAACAGAAGTGGGCAGAATTGTAACAATAACAGTGTTCAAACTTTTTGATTTATACAACTCTTTTATAAAGGACTCGAAATATAAGTGAAACATTTTAGTTTGTTTTCATGTTGCTGAAGAGCTCCTTTTTTCTTCTTCTACCGAGAGGCAGAAAAGCTTCTGCTGCAGTGCGGTCACAAGGGGGTAGCATTGACACAGTTGTTTAAGGCCTTCAGAAGCCATCCCAGCATCAGGGCAAACTGTCTTTGATGTAATTGGGGTCCCGGACCTCTTAGAAAAGCATATATTGCTTTGTATGTGGAAATGTTCAAGGAACAATGGATTTCCATAAGTGGATGTAAAATCGTATTTGGAGCATCCCTGGCATGCTAACCATTCTCTAAACAATAACAAAAAGGATTCCTTCAGGATGGGACGGGTAATTCCAAGGCACTTACTGCCTGGGAAATGTAATGGAACGAAGCATTAGGATTAAATGTGTGACTAAAAGATGCAGACTTGACTGGTTTCAGGCACTTCCTTGGGTGATTTATTCAAACCGAATTTCTAAATTCTCCACTCTGTTTAGCTGTATCCTAATATGAGCCAATGAGCAACATATAAAAGAATCTCTCTCAAAGGAATTAATTAAAGGTTATGTCAAGTTTTTGTGTTTAGATGTAAAACAAATAAAAAAAGCTCGCCCTTTAAATCCTTTTTCTTCTTAATGGAAGCAGGTGAATTATGACCTCGGACCTATGCAGATTAACCTGCTAATTATCAATCATTCTACAGACATGGAAGGGCTCCCTTAACTAACATTTTTGTCTATCCATCTTATCATCCAAAGTAATACTTATGATCACAAGTCTGACAGGCCCTCATAAATAAAGCTTGCTTATTTACATATTCAGTTTATCATGGATATTGCGTGCTCTGTACATAAAAATTCAAATGCAGTGTTTATGAAATATGATCATGCAGCAAATGTGAGAAAACACAGAGCACAGCCTCTTCATATAAAATCTGAGATTCTGTGCAAGTGATTAATAGGAAAATTTAACTGATATATCAGGTGAGGGATTAAATCGAAGCTAAGAATTTTCTTGAGAATATTTAATATTATTTGCATTTTTTTTAGCATTATTATAAAACTCCAAGATAAAATTTCAATTTGACAGTTATTAAATCAATGTCACATGTTATCAGTGACATATTTAGACTCATACTCTGTGGTGTTATTTTTATTTGTCTTCCTATGGGAAATATGGCTCCCCGCCCAGGGCACCCTTCTGCCATGGGCAGCTCAAAAAAAGAAAAATCTTCGGTTTTACCCCAGATATGATTTCCTTTGCTTTTTTTGCATACTTGTCCAATAGGAATAGGGAGCCCTATTGTATTGTGCACAATGTAAACACTAAGAAAATATGGCCATCTACTCCATCTGGTTGAGGAGCATCGTCACCAAGCTAAAGGGCCATTTTGCTGTAATATTTGATCACCTCTGGTTCAATACACTTGAACTGAATACGTTTTAACCCAGTATTTCACACTGAACACCAATTCAAAAAAAGATTCTTATTGCTTTTGCCATAAACTAAATAGTTATTAAAAATACATCCGTTATCTCAAGTACAAGTGATTAAGTAAACATGTATACTCTGGCTGGCGGGGTCATTTTCCTGTTTATTTCACCTTTCTCTGTGAATGTCATCATGTTATATATTCAGCAAAGAAAATACATTTTGTGTGTGCTCAAAGTAATAAAATAAAAACAAAAGAGTATGGTAACCTGACTATATTTTAACATACAGTCAATCACTCACATTATTTAGATTGAGAAGAAAGAAAGAAAAAATGTTGGGTTTGCTCTCAGAACCGCAGAGAAGAAAAATGTCATTTAGAAGCAAATACTGTGCAGTAAGTGTCTCATCTCTCCTCATGAACTAGTTAACCTGAAAGAATACGATCTACAAATGTGTTGCAGCAAAAGCAAATTACCTGGGTTTTGTGGAGAGGAACTAATCTTTCCAAGCATGACACTGGACAGGAAAGGCCTCTTACTGTTATTATGATGTGTCGGCTCGTGTTAGATGGAGGGCCTTGATGGCCGCATCAGGAAGGAGCATCGAAGCCCCCTCTACCATGACAGCGCTCTGATGGATGTACGGGTGGTGGAGGGGCAGGGAAGATGGAGGTTAGAAAGCTGGGGATGAGGAAAAGGAGGGAGGGTGATGTGAGGTGTGGTGGGGGTTACATACAATAGTAAATACCTACAAATGCAACGCATTAGCAGTGGGTGCAGAACCTGAGATAACATTAGCATGCGCGATAAGGCTTTCTGTTAGACAGGCTATCGCTGAAACAAAATAAAGGTCGTGAGCGGTGAATTCTCAAAGCTTTGGCTTGTGATGATTCCTTGTGAATGATGAAAATGCTCCCATTTAACAGTAATCTCAGAAATCAGAAAATCACAGTGCCAAACATTGACATAATTTCCAATAACATATAGGTTAAGCGTTTGCAACATACTAATAAAAACAAAGTATTCAATGTGCACTGAGAAAGTCAGATATGCCACCATCAGAACAAGATATTATGGTATTTTAAAAGGTAGTTTTTCTTCCAAAATCCAATTAATGACCATTTGGTTTTGAATCCAGTTCAGTTTTATTTATTTCTGTGTCTCTATACTGGTTGTGCTTTACAAAGTTGGTACAGAATACATTGTACCTGTGTTGGAATTCATAATTAGCAAACAGACTGAAATATTGAATGCTATGTCCTTTGGCTCAGAAATTCTTACCTCTGAATTTAAGGTCGTAATAATTTAGCAAACCAGAAAGGTAAAAGGTAAAAGCTCTATGCTAATGTTTAAGATAACGTGTTCATTAACACATTATCACTCATGTTATTGATGCAAAAAGCCAATGAATTGATGCATTTAGATAATCCTCCAGAGATGGAGACCTTTTTATTAGTTATTATATAATCAGATGAATATGACTGTGTTGTATTAAGCTGGAAATATGGCTGAATTGGAAATTAGGTCAGATTTTGCTGCCACTGTATTTAGGTAACAGTGTGGATTTTATAGAGAACTGCTTATGAAAGTTCACTGGAACCACTGTATTTATTGAAAGAAAAGAGCCGTAACAGTTATGCATCTCAATGCACTCTACATATCAAAATATAATCCAGTATAGATCTTGATTGAACTCAAATCAACATTTCTCTTTTATGTAAAGAACAATGTGTTCTCAGAAGCCATTGTAAATATTTTGTCTGACAAAAGAGGGACTTAAAATTTAAGTGAAACATTAAATCTAAAGTTGGACATGTTTTAAACAACTAGACATTTTTTACACCAATCTGTGGTTTGAAATTGTGGAAAAAGATTAAATTAAAACAATTCCCACAAATTACTGTGTTTAAAAATGAATGGAGAGATTATTTGTATAATATGCAGGGATCTATTAGAAGTTTAATCATAAGCATTGTTGTTTTTGTTTGTGAGGTATATAGGGTTTCATGCATTATTATATATGAACTTTTCTATTTAATGAATACAAAAAGGATCAGGGACAGAGAATTTATAACCTTTCTTCAAAGTCAGCTTCTGAGGGATGAATTCAAAACATGTGACTTAAAGGGAGGTACACATGTGGATCTATTTTAAGGCAACACCTCAAATACACCGTTCCCTTGTGTGATATCATTGAAAAATCTAAAGAAATAAATCAAGACACCAGTGAAGAAAACTGTGGACCTCTATAATTTTTCTGGTTCATCCTTGGGTACAATTCCCAGATGCCTGAAGGTGCCACTTTCGTCTGTTCAAATTATTATATGGAGGTATAAACACGGTGGGAATGTGCAGCCATCATACTGTTCAGAAAGGGAACGGGTTCTGTGTCACAGAAAAAAATATGTTTAGTGCCAAATATGCATATGAACCCAGGAACTAAAACAAAAGAGTGTTACTGTCACCAGTGAAATAAGTCCTTTACCATCATGGGCTGAAAGGCCACTAAGTAAGAATAAAGCCATTTCTTCCAAAAATAGGAATAAAAAAATACAGCTGGTAAACATGCACAAATATATTGTAGCAACATCTTAAGATATCTGCTAGGAAGTTGAAGTTTGGGCACAAATAGGTTGTCCGAATAGATAATCCTTCGCACACCATCAGGTTAGTTACAGGGTGGTTTAAGAACAACAAATTTATTGTTTGAAGTGGTCATTACAAGGTTCTGATCTCTATCAAGAATATTTGTGGGCAGAGCTGTAAAGGATATGGAAAATTTAACTAAGTTAGACCAGTTCTGTCAGGAGGAAGGGGCCAAAATACCAGCAAACTGTTGTGAGAGAGTTGTGAAAGGACACTGCAAAGCTTTGACTGAAGGCATCCAGTTCAAAAGGTGACTCTACCAAAATCCTAAGGGGGAAAAAAAACATTGTCTTTATTCTGACATTTAAGAAACCAAACAAACAATCTGGCCATCTTAACTGACCTAAAACAGGAAATGTCAAACAGTGAGGACACAAATGGTCATGTGTCTTTTTAATAATAATAATAATAATAATAATAATAATAATAATAATAATAATAATAATAATAATAATAATAATAATAATAATAATAATAATACATCAAACTTATATACTGCTTTTTTTGGACATTCAAAGCCGGTTTCCATAAAAATAAAATACTAATTTAAATATGGTATGAAAATATCTGGTTGTTCTATTTAGTTAAAGTTTTGTTGGGATCTTATAGTGTTGCGGCGTTTCAGACATGCACTTGTTGGTGCATCACTATGCTTTCAGTCTTTAATGTGAGTGCTCCCAGCTGGGGGTGTCATGCACTCAGTAACCATACTAAAATATTAATAGCTAGTTTTCCTCTGTGTCAGCAGCTTGCAATTTGATTTCTGGTTAAGGAATGTTGTTTTGGGTGGCACATCTCCCTGAGAACATAGGTCCTCCCTCCCATCTTGCCCCCCCGGTGTCCCAGGAGACGGTGGCCTTGTGAAAGCATTGTGGAGAGACGATGCTCCTCCTTGGCCTGGTAAAGATTGGGGGTGCCAACGCGCAGCGGGACAGGTGTTCTGAGCTGCACACGAGGGAGTCTCACCAGGCTGCAGTGGTTGGCCTACATCCATCTCTGTACCTGGGGAGATAAATGGGAAAATGTGACCCGAACAGTCCGACATCACAGCCATGGCAGGAGGGTGTTCTAACAATGGGGAGTAGGGAGGGTTCCCCCGCATCATTACTAAAAATGAGACATGCACAGCAATTAATTTTAAGGCTAAATGAATGTCTACTGCTTGCAGCATACTTCTCTGCTGCAACAGAAATAGATTAATAGTCCAGAATGGAAAGAAACAGAAAGTAGTATTTGCGACCATGCAGCACAGATATAAAATGAGCTTCAATGCTCCGCTCATTTTTTAATCGACATTTTTTTGTCACCTTGCAAAAGCGACTTTTTTTTCCCGTCTTTATTCTATAAAATGGTGTGATCTTTCGACTGCCCTTTGTCTTGGAAGAAAAATTAATTCTCATTTGCATTACCACGTCTAAATGTCAGCCACCGATATTTTGTTAGACATTAGTAAAGCTGGCAGCAAGAGGCGCTGGATAATTGCACTCAGCCTAGCAGAGGGATTTACATAATTTCAGATAGCAATTAAAGAATCCTTGGGAATTTTCTTTCTGGCCTCCCTCTCCGGCTCACTCCTACAGCAGTACAAAGGAAGCTTTCGTTTACATTAAGCTCCATGCTCCTTGCTGTTCATTTGCATGAAATTAAAGGTTTTCATGATCTTGAACAGCGGGGTAACATTTAAAATGCTGTTTTAAAGCTTTCACCTTGGAATAATGAAATGCTTCGACTTTTTTAGAAGGCAGTGGGAGTTCATTGACTGCCTGTCCGTGGCAAAACTTTCTCCGTTATCAGGGACTCGTACAGTACGGCTCGATAATGCTTTTCATCAATTAAAAAAAAATCTAGCTTTTTCTTCTCTTTTCAAGCCCCCCTTCCTCTGTAGTCTGATCATGCCTGGTCACCATCATTCTGCCTCACTTCTCATTTATAATCAGAGAAAGAGTTCTGGAAGAAGTAGAAATTTATTTGAATTTGTTTCCAAAAATGAAGTAACAACTATACACAATTTCCTCCGTACCTGTATTCCAGACTGAATTGACATTAACTGATATGGACGTTCACCGGTGCTGCAAAGATAAACATATCATGTACAGTATCTTTAATTAGGTCCCTGTGGGCCTCTGCGTTACCTACCGTGCTAATGAGAGGGAACATTAACTCACTTTAGACCTGAGTTTAATAATATGCAATGGTGTGAGATGGCATAAATGTAAGATTCAACTGGACATCTTTTGAAAGAGACTGTTAAATGTTTCTTATTGAGTTTTTTTTTTTTTTTTTTTTTTTTTGTTATTTGAGATACATTACTTTCATGGCCACATAGGGACAAGCAACAATACGTTAATACATTCACGTCTTGTTAACATGGAAGAGAGGTTTGATATGGGCATGGGTTATCTCATTTATGCTGTGGTCTATCTTCTTTGAAAGTTGGAACTTGGATCTGAAAATGATCTCCTTATCTACTAAACTATGTTCTAGTTAAAAATAGGGAAAGCAGTGTTGTTTTCTGTTTCCCTCAGTGTCGAGGCTAACAGCCATTAGCAGTGCAAACTGATACCAAAGCATTGTTCTGCTTTCTATGCATTTGAACACCAAAGGAACAGTTTCATTAGCAGAGTTTGTCCTTTGGCTTGTAGGCTCTTGGACCAGGGTGTTTAATTCCCAGGGGCCGTAGTAGTACTCAAAAAATTAAGACACATTTAAAATGTCACCAATTAGTTAGGAAAGCAAACTACATGTTAGTTGCTTTTGTGCATGACCATTTGATGAGCGAATACGTACTCCCTCTTCGTTGTACAATGTGTCTACCTATTAGTTATAAAGTTAACTCTTGATTTCCAGCCACTGTGTATACGATTTTCACACTGGCGCACCATCTAGTGGTGTGCTAAATACTAGTAACTAGTAGTAACTACTACAGAAGCCGCAGAGTATCATAACAATGTCAACATGTCCTCCATATATTAGCTGCTGCTAGAGCTAATAGCTACGTCATCACATGAAATGGTTTTTGGCACCGTTGCCAAGTCCGCTTGTTTTGTTCTAAAGTTGCTTGTAAATTCTGTGAGTCATAGTTTTTTGGGCTCGTTTCTGAACGTGCAGTCACTTATTTTGGTTCTAAAAATACAACTATAAACACAAGTAGAGACCCGGTTTCGCTGCTCACTAAAGACAGTGAACAGGGCTGATATCACTCCATGTACACACTCCCTGGGAGGGAGAGGGAGACAAACGAGCCATATCCAATGGGAGGATGGAGTAGCTGTTGGACTACACTGCCCTGTTTCTAACATAACGCAAAAAAAAAATTGACATTAATATTTACTTAACTTACCTGTCCAGCTGTAAGCCTGCAATCTCCACATCCATTTTGAGTCCTCGCGCTCTCATGGTAATAATAGCTGGGCCGATTTAGACTCTCACTCCCGGTTATTACTTATTTTTCTTTTCTTGGTTACTTTCCCTTTCCTTTCGCTGCGCAAAGAAAATGGATGGTCCTCCGTTTCAACACAAAACGGTAAATAGAATGAGCTACGGTTGTCTTTGCTTTTTTTCTACTCTTCCTCCACCAACAGGAGACAGATAGGTAAAATGCGTATGGCTTACAAGTGTGGCCCCTTTCGGCTCCTGAAATCAGAAATAAGCAAGGCAACATGGTGCTTCCCAGTGGGTGCACTGACACCTATGTATTTATAAACCACTAAAAGTTATGAGAATACTCTTTTTTGATGTGATGTCATTAGACTTTGCCAGAATATGTATTTATAAAAGCAGTACTTGATTTTTACTAATTAAAAGCCAAATTAGTTACACGCTAACCCTTTAAGGATGAGGCCATACATTAAAAAGCTATTTCACTATTTTTTTAAGGATTATGGACCTCATTTCATGATCTGTACTTCAAATTTAAACTCCTAAGTCTTGTCAACCCTAAAAGTAAGTTACAAATTTTAAAAACCATTACTAGGTTTAAAAAACACAGAGTATTTTCATTACTTTTTCAGCACTCAGAACACTTTACATTAAGTCAAGTATGAATAATGCAACACATAGTCAAGCCTTGTCTTAAGATTGTTTAAATTTGTAAAACCTATACTATATGATAACAAACAAATGGAGGTTCCTAATTGATTACATGATTGCCCAAGGCAGCTACTGCAATTTCCTGTTTTATTGTTCACTGATTTGATAAGATGATTTGATATCACAGATTCAGGTTAGTTTGCCTGTTTGGCAGTTTTTGCACCCTTTTTACCCCTGCTTGGGCTGCGTACATCTATTTTGTTTCTGTAAATAAACCATGTTGAAGCCTTGCACTTTAACTTTTGCATATCCGTGCAAGAATTGTCATGAATTCCTAAGATATAAACAGTCATAAACCAGAAGAAATCTCAGATATATTGCTTTTTTTAATTCATGTGTTATATTCTGGAAATGTTTACAGCCTTTATTTATTGAACGTGGTTATGATCCCTGTTTGGCCAGTTGACTTGAAATATAAGAGATCATGACCCCTGATGATCCAAAAATAACTGCAAGCAACTTGCTGCCAGTTGTTGTGATTTATTGCCGTTATAACCATATTTCTTTGCCGAGAATTATAAGTAAAATATAACAAATTACTTGAAATTGTTGGTCCACAAAGTTTGTGAGAATAAATGCTTAGTCAGTAGGAAACATTCCATCATAGATGTTTCCACTTCTCACCTGAAAATGTGTGAGTAAGGGGCTGAATGACAAGGGTACAAAATGGTAAAAGCATGACATGACAAGCACCCAATACTAACTGGCTGAAGTACAAATAAAAAATTTATAAATGCTGTTTATGCCTAACGGTATAGTGGACAATCTTTTCTGACTTCGAATTCTGGGGGGATCATCTTATCTGCTGGTTGTCCCAGGTGCCAATCATTGTGACGCGCTAAAGCAACACCGATGGGCGGTGTTAGTTTCCTCTTGCTGCGCATTTTAGTGTTAATGTATCCAGTGAGCTTTGGTTTCAGCCATTGTAGCTCTGCTGCTTTCACTGTATACTTTGAAAATGGCTGAGAGTCGAAAGAAGAAAATCCCGTGCAACAAGTTTATGACAAGAAGAGGAAGGCCTCAGAAGAAAGAAATAAGACCAAGTCCCTTTTGGGAGGAACGCGTGAAAAAAATCTCCCAAATCCACTCTGATCTTATTACTTTCAACTGAGTCCTTCCCCTTCTTCTCATAAACATAAACACGGTTCGCTTCTTGCGACTGTCAGCCATATTCAAAGTCTACGGTGAGAGCAGCGCAGCTACAAGGAACGGCTAACCTCTACCCTAGCCGTTAAGCTAACCGGATACATAAACGCTAGAAGTGTTCATGTGCAGCCAGCAAGCGGAAACTAGGAAGGAGCGAGCACAAACACTGGCATTACGTGAGCGCGTCAGAATGATTGGCATGTGGGACAATCAATAGATAAGGCGATTCCCCTGGAACTTGAGGGACAGGTGAGAGAGAGAGAGTAGGACCAACATTATGACAAATCTCTGCTCTTCGGACCGATAGATTGGTTAGACTTTTTACAGGCCTGCAGTTCCCACAGAGAATGATTTTTTCAACCTCCTTTTTGTGACTACATAATATTGACGACTTTCAGGACGGAAGGACGATTTTACCCCGTTTAACAAAAAGTGTTTCTGAACAGGATTACCAACTATTACTTTAAATCAAACGTTAAATGTGCC
Source organism: Fundulus diaphanus (assembly GCA_037039145.1). Taxonomy (NCBI): domain Eukaryota; kingdom Metazoa; phylum Chordata; class Actinopteri; order Cyprinodontiformes; family Fundulidae; genus Fundulus; species Fundulus diaphanus. Next base: position 38,242,083 of record CM073127.1, on the reverse strand, counting down.
CCAGCAGCTCAGCCTGCGTATTACTTCACAAACACAAATGGCACAATGAGTTTGCCATCTTGCTTTTGTATTTATTTTTATAGCTATACAGTAATAAAAAATATGCTGTGATGACAATCTAAACAAAAACATGAAGAAAACAAACGGTGATGAACAGCAGAGCCTTGTTAAGACAATAAAGCTTTGTCACCATGCTTGGAAATAAACACAAAGCCTCATCTGAACAATACCCTTCACACTTCTTTTTTGATTCTCCTTCCATCCTTAAAGGCATCACGGAAGATTTTCACACTAGTCGTCCCACCGCTGTGAAATAAATTGTGACAGTAACTCAATATGAAGTGAAATAGCTGAGAAAGCCTTGAGTTCACTTGCGCTGACAGTGCTGTTTAATTCCGTCTCGTGCCAGCCTGACATTTCTGCTGCCACTAAATATTAAACATGTGTACCCGTTTCATTTGCATCTGGTAATGAGGTGGGAGACGGCGCCCAACTGGTCAAGCTTTCTATCCCACAGTTGTGCGTCTGTGCTCCCTCCAACACAGTCACATGGATGAGGTAAAAAGAAATGTTTTGAGAGGAATGGCAATAAAAGGCGAGGAAGAGAGAAGGATGATCCAAGAGATTCTAGGGACCTAACTCTTTTTATTAACATGTTTTCCTAAACTGGAAAAAAAAAGCTAATATGCAAGCACTAATAAATGTTGACGTAAAAACTATTTTAAAAGGTTGGGATTAGATTTACAGTTCGGGTTACGGAGGTAGCAGCCACAGCTCAGCCTCCAGCAAGTCTCCAGGAAATGAACCCCGCTTGATACACCAAAGTGTGTTTTTGTGCGCGAGCTGCAGAATTCAGGATGGTGCCTGAAATGACCCCCAGCTCTCAAGGAGTGTCTGCTCTGCCTGACATTTCTCCCTGAATCTTTTAAGATGCATTCCTTGCTGCAAAATGCATTAGCGGAGAGAGAAGAAACAGAGGCACAAGAAGAGAGGGTTAAATGCGATTTCTCTAAATGTCATCACATCTTCATAACGCAATATATATTCATGATCCGGCAGTCCAGGAGGGCAGAAATAACCGTTGTGTTTGGTAATCCGAATGTTTTATCCCAGTGTTGATTCCCCGTACAACTCCTGGAAGACATTTCAAACCAGGATGTGCATCACTTTCTTTGGTTTTGTATAGCTGAGTGGACTGGTGGCATCTTAATGTCATGCAGTCGTTATGGAAAAGTCAATACGAGACCCACAGAAAAGGCTAGGGAAGTTTACATTAGTCATTTGAAAACTGCTTTATAAAAGGCAACCGGCGATGCTTCAACTGGAGAAATCTCTCTTCATAAATTGATAATAAAAGATTACATTTCACCAAATATTAATGAACACAGACATGTTGATGCATATATTGACACCTAATATGGAAGCATATTTTAGCTAATTTAATCAGTTTTCTTGTTTGCAAGTTAGAGGTTAGACTCAATTTCAGGCCTCCAACATCTTTCATGTTCAATTTGAACATGTGACTGTACAAATTCTAAGTTATCCAGGTCATGGCAAAAGCAAACAGACTTAAAGCGGAGGCAACAGGACTTTACTCAGTTTTTCTGAAAACATCTTGACACCTGTCTGTAGACCGAACTGTATACACTGGCAAGTTGGTAGCGTAATCTTCCCATAGGTGTAGCTTCAACACATTTCATCTTAAATACCTCGTAACTAAGAAAAAATAACTAAAGACAATCAGGAAATAAGGAAATAGCAACAATAACAAGTTATAATTTATTGCAAGAGCAGCAAATGCACCGCTAAGGCCCAGTCATTTTTGGCTTATGTACATTTGCTGTGGTGCTCTGCCTGCTATGCTTATTCTTCATGGTGCGGGTTGCTCTTTGGGATAATATAAAAGTCAGGTCTTCCAATGTTGTTGAAATAAAAGAACAATATTCTCTTTCTTCTGTCATACTTCATGACACCACACCATGACAACCACTCAAAGAAAGAACATCTACAGAATGAGGAAACTTTCTAGAATTATTTCAATGGGATGACTTCTTAGACGTGGTTTACCTCTTGTGCTGCTAGAGATGAAACACAATGCGTTCCTCTCATAGGCCTGTTCAGTGGATCCAGATTCACCGTACGGTATCTCTCTGTGAGGCCTTGTGTTGTTTGATAAAGTGGTGTAAATCAGATATGACAGAGAAACTTTGATAAAAAAAAATAAGCTGACTATGGTGGAGAAACAGGGAAACATTAAAGAAAGAGAAGAGATTGAAGTTAGACATGAATGAGTGTATGTGTGTGTCTTTGTATGTGAGAGAGTAGAAAAAGAAAGGGGCCTTCCTGCTTCTTGTTAATTCGCTCCTATGAGCTGTTAAGCCCACTCAGCAGTCATTGAGAATTGTGTCCACTCGCAGGCCTCCGGTGGGACTGCGTGTCCTGAGGTTTACTGTTGCTAGCTTGTCATGTCCACGTCAACAGCACTTATCGCCTTCTGTCTGAGCGCTGAGACATTTCCCAGGCATTTAGCTGCCTGTTTGTCTTCTCTTTATTTCCCCTCCAAATCTGTCACATATAGTCTTCACCTGACACCTCACAGAGTGTTCCTCTCTCAAACACTGTCAAAACAGGCAGATCCAACAGGAAGAGAAAGCAGCGGGGAACCACAGATTGCCAAGTGTTGTGCACTGATCAGGCGCTGGAAATAATGACCTGTGTAGGCAAACCAGTCTGGAATCATTTTCTTCATCAACACACGGTCTGCCACCCGAATAAGAGAGAATGAACACTTTCTGTGCTCGCAGCTTTTCGCTTTGCAGTTCTTTTGCACTTTGAAATTTCAAGTGCTGCTTTGTGCTGCTCTCACTTTGCCTCCCAAATCAATAACACTAAGTCCAGAGTTTTTTTTTTCTTTTGCACATCACTAAGACTTTGTCTGTCCTTTTATTTCTTGGAGTAAAATTGCTGGCATGGAAACAATGCACTTTGCAACGAAGGCATGGCGTGGAATCAAACACTTCTCTTTGGTTTGTTTTTCCTTCTCTTGCCTTTCTTGCCTCGCCAAAAACCCCATCTACTATTTCAATAAGCACTTGGTTTTAATACATTATTGATCTTAAGGTTGAACCACGGGCCACTGCATTACAAGGATTCTAGAGCCCATCATGGCATGACACTCATGTACTTGTGAAAAATTATACCAATTATGAAATCAAGCAACTACTACCTCAAAAAGCAATCAATTGTCACTTTGGAAAGCATTTTCTCCTCAATTCTATTGGTTTTGTGGTTATATTGGAGTGGGTGTTGGATGCTTAAAGACCTCCAAATACTGATTTCTGTGAATCTTATTTTTAACACTTATTACTTTGCCCTCTGAGATGCTCCTGCTCTGAAGCCCGGCTTCGATTGCGTCCATGTTGAGCAACTGCGTGCCAGTAAGACAATAGCATTTACCATTGATTAGCCTCTATGAGCACCAAAAGGCTCGACACCACCAAGTGCACTTAAAAGCCTACAGTAAGGCTATGAATTATGATTATTATACTACATACCAGTGCATTAGGATGGGAGATATTTATTCTAATTCTGCAAATACCTCAAAGCAAGAGAAGAAGAGAAAGCTATTTCTGGAGGCTCTAAAGTGGTGGGGGCAGTGCGCTGAGTGCTGGCGGGGTCAAGTGCAAGCCGTGTCTAAGACAGTGGCTGCCTGCCTGTGTTTCCATATCACAACACTCAATCATGCAGTGCCCTCATGCAGAAACCTTTAACTCAATGCCCATAAATGCAGGGAAGCAAAGCTTACTGTCTACTCCAGCATCAACAACCTCTGCTCTTGAATGTGCTCCAGTCACTGGGTGTTTATTTTTGTTGTGTTCGCATCCATAAAAAACAAGATATTGTTTTTCTTATATAAGAATTACAGTTGCATCTAAAGAAGTTCGAATGAGATCACAAAGTTAATTTGTTTTGGCAATTTGAAGATGAAGTCATTACACTTCGAATTATATATTTCACACATAATTTTATGTTTTTGATTATTATGGCTTACAACCTAGAAAAGCCTATACTTCAGTTTCTAAGAACATGAAGATTTCATATTACTAGGAAAAGAAGGATTTACTATAGAGATATTATGTTATCTTATCAATCATGGAAACTGCTGACTTGACAGTTGTCCAGCAGACAATTGCTATCAACGTCCACAAAGAAGGGAAGCCACAAAAGGTCGTTGCTGGCTGTTTGCAGAGAGCTGTCTCTAAACATACAAAAGGAAAGTTGAGTGGAAGGAAAAGTGAGGTTCTAAAAGGAGCACAAGACATGGGGATAGCAGCAATTTTGAGAAAATTGTGAAGCAAAGTGTTGTATCTGGACTAAAGAGAAAAATTACAGTGATACTAAATTTTAGATTTTGTTTGCAAGTCAAAGTCTCAGAGTCTGCAAAAAGTCTGGAGGGCCGCAGTACCCAGGATACACAAGGTCCAGTGTGAAGTTTCCACAGTCAGTGTGGCTCTGGGGTCTTGGTGTTGGTGTTATTTCGATATGTTTGATCAAGTCTAAATTTTGGTCAACAGGATCAATCCCAGCTTAAATCATCATGAACTGTACTGGCCTGGCAAACAGGCTGGGCTGACCTAAAGCCAGTGGAGCATCTATGAAGACAATAGACATGCGGGCCAGCAATGCAGACTTAAAGGCCGGTATAAAAGCAACCTTGCACCTCAGCAGGGCCACAGGCTGGAGGTCTCCATGTTACTGACGCAGTAACTCCATAAAAAATAAACTCTTGAAATACATCACTCTCTGTGTATTTAATATGCATATTATATAACTTTCAGTTTATCAATTGAATTACAGAGATTAAAATTTTGATGATTTTCCACTTCACTAGGATAGACCTGCAAGCTTATTGAAAAGTAGATGGCAATATAAAAAAACTACAATCACTGTCAATTTTTATTGTTTCCAGTCTAAATCATTCATGTGACATCTAAATGACACTTTAATAAAAAAACTGGACAGGTTATTTTCAGCAGTTTCCTATAAGATGCAGTAGGTTGGAATGCTGAATTGCTAGTGTATTTTCTTTTTTTTTTGGGGGGGGGGGGTGTGATCTTGCGTTTGACGGGTACACAAAATCGGAATCAAATAAATGAAGTGGAGGTGGTAATACAGTGTGTTATAGCAGGTAGCGAGAGTGACAAGCCCCGTTCCTCCCATGAAGCGGCTGAGCTGGCATTAAACAGACAAGACATCCCGTTCAGTCAGTTATCAGCTCAGGAATAATGAAGGAACAGGCCGGCAGACCAGGACGAGTCACCCTAGTCAGCCAAGTGGAGAATTTAATTTCGTGCAGGTTTCTCTGCAGCCAAGCATTTCCCCCATCAGAGGTCCACTGGTGCCTGGGTGAGCATGGACATCTCGGTAAGCCAGACACCGAGTCTCTACGGCACTGACAAAGATGTGTGGTGATGGATTTTAGAGTGGCTGGGGGAAGAGGGTGGACTTAGGTTTGGCTAGGGCTGTTAAAGAGGAGAGCGAGCGATGACAAGCTAACTTCAGTGAAAAGTAAGAAAGCGATCACTCGTGTTCCTCATTTTCCAGGGCACGGGTGCGTTATTAAATCAAAGACAGTAAAATGAGAAATTGGTCCTGTCTGACCCAAAGATATGTAGGAAGGAGATAATATTGTCTGTGCTTAATGTTACCTTTGCTCCATTATCAGGCACTGACATGGCTGCCTGGTCTAGATGGCAGCGCTGCTCAGCACATGCACTTTGAAAATATCAGACATCACCCAGGATTTGGTGGTCAATTTATGATTCGTGGATTGTGAAGCGCTTTGACCCGCCAATGCAGCTTTTACCTGATTCTGATTTATCTTTAAATATATGTATTCAAGATGAGTATTATAAATGTCTTTTTCACATCTTTTTCAATGTTTTGTTTAGCATAAAACAGGGTTTTATGTTAAAACAAACACAAAAAGAGTGATTTTAAATTGTCAGAAGCATCTCAGTGTACATCAGTGTAGTTAGCATTACTAAAACAGCAGTTTTCCTTTTCTTTAGAATGTAGAAATGTACCTTAATTCTGAGATTTCCAAAAATCTGTCACCATTTCCATATCCAGATCAGCCATCAGCTAATTTCAAGGTACATTCTATAAGTTATTCAAATGTTCTTTTTTTGTGCACAATGTGTACAAATGACATCTTCAGCATGTTAGAACTATTTTAGGTCAACGCATTTCAATGACACAAAAGAGGATATTATACTGTTCAGTTGAAAATGGTTCATACTGTTACAAAAATAATATCAAAAGCAGACATTTATCTGTTAATAAATGAAATAATACCATTTTGTTCTGTGTTATACCATTTGCTGTTATTTGACCGCATTCACCTGTCTTTTAGCTGCCACACTGATTTAGTTTAGAGACTTTTGTATAGACAAAGTCAAGTTCTTTTGTTTTTTTTCTAAAGGCAAAGAATCTATTTCATGTTAGATGAAAACAGTTTTTTTAACAAACAGTAAGACACTTTGGTTATGTTATCTTCTCTTAGGGGTCTTTGACCTGAAAACATGAAACAGTGGGAAGTCTGGTAAGCTCTTGTCTGAAGTTGGCAAAACGTCCTGCGAATATATTTTTTTTCTCATTATATCTGCTCTTGCTGATCAGTTTTTGCCAGCTTTGTCTTTAAAAATAAGTCCATGCTTTGTTGGGGATGCCATAATATGAATGAAGAAAGCTATTCAGCAAACAGAGAAGAGGGCCAAGTAAACAGTCAATGGCCAAAAACAGGATGAGTGATAATCCAAGTCTGTACCAAGCCAAAGAATCTCAGTGTAAGCATTGCCAGGCCAACTTGTGAGCATTTCAAGAAATAATAGCCCTTGCGATGTGTTGCTTCAGACCACAAGGCAATGAACTCAAGAAAAACTGCAAGAGTGCTCACTTTCAGTAAGGAATAGTTTTTAAAAATATGCTGTCGATGTTGTCTTGCTGAGAGTGAGATGGTGACATCAGTGCTGTTCCATGTATAATAGGAGAAAAAGAAAACTGCCTTTGAATTCAAGACAATTAATTGTGAAAGCAGACCCAACAGCGCATCTTTTTTTTATTCCTTGCAATGTTATATCATCTGTTTCTGTCGTTGCAATGAACGGTGAACAGTGCGTGTGGGCACATGCACTCCATCATCTATAATATACTTAGAGATGTCGAAGCTAGAGTTGTAAAAATTAGCACTTTGGAATAAAAAAGAAGGACATTTCTCTACAAGATGTTTAGCTTAATTCCGTTCATGGCATCAAATGTAGCCTTTAAAAAAATATTTGAATGCAGTTGACATTATACTTAATGATTAATTAACGATTAGTTAAAATGAATGAATTAAAATCCATGTTGTTTTCCAGACCTAATACCACAGATCTCAGATAATGTTTATCTTTCTACACTAGGGGGAGAGTTTATCAGGCGAGCAGGGGCGTGCATACATAGACACTAGGTGGTGCTAAAGCACTAGGAAGTTTGCCCTTTATCAACGAAAATGCCCTTTTGAAACTCGTTTTTTTTTTTTTTTTTTTTATTAATATTCAGGGCAGTCAAAACATTTCCCTGATTATATAATGGAGCGATATTTGTGCCTTCTGGGTGAGCGCGGAGCAGACCCTGGACTGGAAGCCGTCTTTTTCTTTTTTTTTCTTTTTTTACCTCGGAGTGGCCATCCTCCTTTTAGTACTATCTTTGATGTGTCAATCATACAATTTAACCAATCAAATCAACGACTGAAGGCAACATGCTAGCCAATCACAGCTGGGGAGGGGCGGGACACTGAGTCATAGCCTTCAGTCTCCGCTGCAGTTCGGCTGTGGTCACCGTTGGTGTCGGTAGAGCGGGATGGAAATTTGGTCTGATTACCAAACAATTAAAAGAAGTGACAACAAAGCAGAGAGCGAGCTGGAAGGAGCGCTATTAATTTATGTTTGAAATGTCAGCGCTGATGTCTAAACTGGAGTAAACATTCACGCTAGGAGGGTTAGCTAGGGGACAGCTAGTAGGGTTAGCTAGGGGACAGCTAGTAGGGTGAGCTAGGACAGCTAGCAGGGTTAGCTAGGGGACAGCTAGCAGGGTGAGCTAGGACAGCTAGCAGGGTGAGCTAGGACAGCTAGCAGGGTTAGCTAGGGGACAGCTAGCAGCACAAGGAGCAGAACCAAGCACTAAAACTGCCAAACTGAAGAGATTTGAGTTACTTGCAGGTAGAAGGGAACTCTGCTTTGTTCTGATCCTTGTTCTCATAGCTGCTGTAATTACAGAACCTGTTCTAGTCAGAATTGTTACTTCAGTCAGTGTTCAGCCTTACACCAGCGCTCATGTTTATTAGCGTGTAGCTTATGCTGGACTTTTGAGTTAAGACACAGCACTACAGGTTACCCTAAGTCAGTCTGTTAGTTTCCAGTAACCCAAACCAGCAAAAAACCTGCCCAACTTAAAAGAAAAAACAAGGCCAAATCTCAAACTCTCTCATGTTAAAAGCAAAGAACTATTAAACACATAAGAACATGCCATTAGCACACAACTGAGCTGAAGCAAAGAAAAAAAAAACTGCGCATATGGGCCCCAAACAAAATGTACAATCAGACAACCAAATAACACACAAGATCTCTTTAACAATCAGGATATTTCACCCAGAAAAAATAAATTATAAATAGCTTCCCAACATGAGTTGTAAATCTACCTTTAATATGAACTTAATTTCTCTCAGTATAGCTCAATTAAACATTTCTCTTACACGCAGTTATGAAATATTTTTAAGTTGATAAGTAGAACTCAACCCCTCTTGGGCGTTTACATTGACCAAACACTTGATTAACCATTATTCTTTTCTTGTTTTATTATAACAATCAATATTATTCATTATAACTAATTTTCATTGACGATGTCAGATCGACAGATTCAACATATTTAAAAAATAAATAATGACTATTTTGATATATTTTGTTAGTCATTCTTTCTAAAAGCCCAACAAATGTTATGAAAAGCTTACGAAATTTTTTACAATCTGCCCATAAGCTATTTTTTTTTCCAGCTCAATGTGTTCAAAAGCCTTATTGGTTGGAAACCTGCCTAATTTGGCAAGACCGACTACACTATTGCTATTTGTTTGTTACAGTAGTCACAGAGCCACTGTTCAGTCTGAAGTATATATATATATATATATATATATATATATATAAAGTGCACCCTCCTACCTGGTAGTGTGTAGCCTGCCACTGTAAAAAAAGTTTGACTGCCCTGAATATTATTAAGATCTTACTGAGGTCGGTTTTGAAATGATCTTTTGAAAACCTGAGCCATTAAAAACCACTGAAACAATGCCCCGAAATGAGCCACCTCCTTGCGCACACCCGACCAGCCTATCTCTCTTCCTTTGTCACGTGAACTCGCGCGGTCACCTGCATCTTCTATGGAGAAGATGAGGAGCAGCTTAAGACAGAACTAAAGGTCTTCCACTCCAGCTTTACTTCAAAGAACCTATAAGAAATATGTTCAATACTGAGGGAAAACAATGGCCAGCTGATCTTTCCTGCCTTTGTCAAAATGATCCAAATATATGCAACATTACCAGTGATGACAGCTTCAGTTGAAAGATCATTTTCCAAGCTGAAAATCATCAAAACTAAACTAAGAAGCCTGTGTGGAGAAGAAAGGCTCTCTGACCTTCTTCCGCTTGCCATTGAAAAAGACATTGAGGTAAACCACAGCGAGGTCATCAACATCTTTAAAGACATGGCACCAAGGAGGATGCTGCTTTAAAGTAGTACGCTTTAGTCTGTTCTGTTGGTGGTGTGACTTTTTTCCATTGAAAACTCACATTTAGAGAATGTTACAAATAAAAGTCAAATTTCATTCAACATGCGTGTGTATTTTATTATTTTTTTTTTTATAATTAAGTGTTCCACATGCGCTAAAAAGTGCCCTCCCCCCCCTCCTGAGCACCTGCCCCCCAAAATGTCTGTGCACGCCACTGCAGGCGAGTATTGTAAACTAATGTTTTGGTATTTGGCTGGACAATAGCTTTTCGCTCAGATTGCATGTTGAGCATTCAGTTAAAAAGTGTCTGTTTAGTCTGGGTTTTAATTTTTTAAATAGTGCTTCTCTTATCTAATTGTCAGGTGACATTTTTCAACATTCTTGGTTATGGTGAAGTTATTTATATGCGTGCTATTTCCTCAACACTTTCCTCTTTTGATTTGACTTTTACTCCTCTTCATGTTTTATAACACATTCATTGTACAAAATTAATTGTTTCTTCGCCCTTGTTAAGTCTAAGGGGACAGCATCACTGGTATAGTTTCATGTTTAAATGTATGCTGGTTATCTTCAACTCTTGTTATGAGTTGTGATCTTTGAGTTGGTTCTCACAGATTCTCTAACTTGATAAAACTGTCTTCTTATTTTGCGACTTAGTTATGGAAAAATCTTCAAATTACCTTGAAGCTTAATGCATTAGCCTCTCTAGGAGAGATTCCAACTATTTGAAAGACTTAAGTGAGGAGCAGGACTGCAATTCCTGAGCAGTACTTGTACCAGAATTTTTCTCTGAATTGTTTTCTTTTATTTTTGTATTTTTTTCTGTTAAATTTTAGCTAATACATGCTAGCCTTTGGCTAAGTCTCCTTGGAACATCCTGGAGATCACAGAAAATTCTCCATGGATTGTTCTGTTCTTAGGGTCAGAAACTTCTACACTAAATACCTCATGAATCAAACAAGGAACGAAACGGGGATAAGTTTCACAGAAAATCTTAAAAAACACGTACTCCTTGGATAAGAATTAGAATGACCAATTTTGGTTAAAAAATCCTTAAAGGAACAGTGCCGATCTTTTTTGGGTTGCTCATGTCCTGAGGAATTGTCTATTCATATCTCTCTCTCTCTCTCTCTCTCTCTCTCTCTCTCTCTCTCTCTCTCTCTCTCTCTCTTATATATATATATATATATATATATATATATATATATATATATATATATATATATATATATATATTCACAAAGTTTGCAATGTTTGAAAAAATGGGACATTTTGTGAACTTAAAATTTTTTTATTTTGGCAAAAAGTACAAGTAAATTTATGGCACTGATTTAATTTCACTGCGAGACAAATGAAGAAAAAACTATTCATAACACTGGCACGTGTTCATTTGTCCACAGTAGCTGTGTTTATTTATTTATTTTTTTGTGTGGGATTTGAATGTCTAATTCAGAACTACGTTTCTTCATGTAATTTACATAACCTCATATGAAAGCTGCCCTCAAGCATTTTTTCCCAGAACACCAAGTTAGATTCTTTAAATGTGAAGCAATAGTGACATCATATATAGTGACATTACCGGCCCAAAGCCATAATGTAGCGCCTGCCAGCTGTGCCAGAAAACTGTCACACATTCTTACCCTTATCTCTCGTTCTTACCTTGCTGTGCACCATTTCCATTTTGTTCCCACTCGTAACTTTTTAATAAGATGTCAAGGAAATTTTGGTTAATTTCATTTTGCAGAGCTGAAACATTAGCATCAATCTACCTTTTGTCACATTTTACACTGAAATTATGCATTGTCCGGTCCAAATGACGAAATTATCATTGAATCTTCTTTTACTGCCTTTCTAAAGTGTTGCAAGCTTAGTTTCCGATGTTGGATCTCCCAAACTTTCCTGATGTCAGCAGAAATATCTCCTCAGACAACAGCAGAATCTCCCATAAATGAGCCCATAATCTGGAATCGTGCTTGGCTTTGGAAAAAGACTAAGACTAACATTATCACCTCTTTCACACATTCAATAATCCATTACACAGTGTGGAAAAGAGGACCGTTCTGACAAATATTGATCTTATCTGAGTGCGAAATCACAGGATTAAGGAAGTAAGTCATATTTGTTCTATTAGTAATTGTCACATTTCTTTTTTTATACTTGTGAAGCTGCTCTGACCATTTTAAAGGGTCCTTCTGTGCTGTGAATTTGTCACTGCCTGACGCAAGTCACAGCCAATCGTTTTTACAAAGACTGTATTTAGACATTTTGAAGAACGATAGGTATATTTATAAATCCTCTGTAAAATGTGTGTTTGCTCATTAGTTATAGTTCGTTTCTGTAGCAGGTGACTTTGCACCAACAGCGACCACTCATTTGGAAAAGAGCCAAACGCCTGTGGTTGATAAAACCTGCTCAGGGTTCAGGTTCTTAAAGCGGAAATAATTGCAGAGGTGCACGCTCCATTAAAAACAACTATTTAATACAATAATCATTCAATTAAAAAGCCCTTGTAGGAGCTGCCAGGATTGATTTGGATCAAAGAAACAATATTTGTGGTTTGAGGTGCACTGTTAAACTAAGGCAGTTCTAGTGATGCATCAAGAAATTTTGAAAAAATAAAAACAACTCTCATAGTTATTCTTGATTTAACTGAGGAAAATAATTGTCGTTTATTTTTACTATTTTACCTATGAAATAACAATGTTATGGATATCAAATCTAGTGAACAGGAAGATATGTTAGCGTGTTTACTTTCTGAATAATAAACAAGCATATATAGATATGCCTCATACTATATTCTTTAACCTGGACACAGTAAAGGGTTGTAGAGAACGTCAACTTTATATAAAGAATATATCTACAGAAAAAACGTGCTGTTTCTCCTATTCCAGGTAACATTTTGTCTGCAAAAATTTAAGGGGCACATTTCATCCTTTTTTACAGATTTTTTTTTTACTTGTAGCTCATAGTAGTTAGATACATTTTTACATCCAAAGTCAAGACATTTGTGAAAAAGTTTGCAAATAGGATCATCAACAAACATCTAAGACTGCAACCAAAAGGGCCAGACGAATGATGGCATTGCCTAAAGAAAACCGAATTTGAGCAACAATGCATAACACAATGTTTACCCAAGAAGAGAGTAGTGACAGCAAAGTCTCCAGCTCCAGTGAGAGGGCATAAAGTGATGATTTCTGTGGTGATTTGTTCACTGAGGAGGACAAAGTCATGAGAAATGCTGGCCAAGAGCTGTAACTTGGAGACCTAACAGACCGGCACCCTACCAGGGGATAGGGCAGACGGTGGATTTGTAGGAAGAGTAGTAGTGTCTTCCAGTCAGAAGGCCAATACTGTTCACCAATACTCCCTGAGCAAGACACTGAACCCCATGTTGCCTATATAGTATAATGATGAATGATGAGAGTTGATATGTATTTTAGTGTAAAGGTGCTTTCCATGTTTGGTTTGACTGGAAAAGTGTTACATAGGCTTGGTCAATTTAACATTTACCCAGCTCTTTATGTAGAACCCAGTCTGTCAGTAAATCACTGTTAATCATGGTAAGAGACTAAAATTAAGAAGACTTTAAAATTCCTGCTCCAATTCTGACCATGATTATTTTGATGCACATTGAGCACTTCCTTTTTTTTGCAAACTATGTCATCAAAATGCTGAAAGATTTGCTTAAAACAAAGCAATAAGAAGGTCTGAGTACAAAACCTCCATTTTGACTTCTCTTCATTGGTTGCGTGTATATTTTAGGATCCGTTTTAAAGTCATCTTATTTGCCTTTAAATCTCTTAATGGTTTTTGAACTTGTTGTCTTGTCTATTTTAGCTTGTATGTGTTTAATTTGTCTATTTTAATTTTACCGTTATTTGCAGTTGAATATATGCAGCACTTTGTTGACCTAGTTTATTTTAAAGTGCTTTTCAAATAAAGGTGTTATGTTATGTTATGTTATAACAGTAATGTAGCAATCAAAACAATTTTGAAGACAACTTCTGCCACACCGCTTAAGCGCGGTAAAAAAACAGCAGTTGAATTTCTCAAAAAAAGATGGTGTTTGGATCTATAACATCATATCAAGGTAATGCTACTGATCAGGTAGTTGAAAGGGAAGTTAAATGTCTGATATAAAGTATGTCCTTTAGGCTCACACACACAAACGAAAAACAAAAAAAACAGTTCGTCTCTTGTTCCTTTTTAAAGTGGGACAACTGTCCCTGGATGCAACATTGAATACACAGCACTTTTTTTTATATAAAAATGAAAATATTCTATAACAAAGAAAACATTTTCAGTTTTACCTTTAACTTCCATCATTTTTGGTATCATTAAAAAGGAGTAACCTGTTGTTCAACAACTCCAAGGATTTGGATATAACTGGTCTGACTCATTTATACATCATGTACGCAACCAGATTGCTAGAATTATTTTTTTCAATCATCTCCTTAATTAATGCTTACTAGTGTATGTGCTTCTATTTTACTTGCTTTTAGGAAACACTAAATTGTGACTTGAATATAAATGACCCTGCACGGACAGATTAATCTACAGAAAAAGATTTGAAAAACAAAAGGAGCAATTTTACTCTCACTAACCAAATGGCCTTTAAAAGAGGAAACATCAGACATTGTCCAGCTGGTTTGCTTGCGAGCTCATACTTCATTATGGAGAGATGCCTTTGTGTTTTTATCTTGTTGGGCGCCTTTTGAGCAAAGGAGCACATTACATTGAGTCTTTGTTTTATTGTGTTCAGCAAATTAATAAATGGGAAGCACAGTGGGAAAAATAGATATGAAAATGTGTACTTTGCATTATTGAAAAGCCCATCCACTAAAGGTTACCAGCAGCTATTGTAGTACAATCTGTGAAATGTAATTAGAGTGTGTGTGAGAGAGCAGCACAGATAAAGCTGCCTCTGCCATTATGGACTCCCTCATAACATTTTGCTTGCCTCTGAAACTTATTCTCTCTGAACTAATTTTGCATGACATATTGCATTTCTGCTTCAGCTATCATGAGGCTACCTGTGAATTAAACTGGGTTTGCAGTGCAGCAAATTTCCAGATTACACTTTGGACATGCAGATATCTTATATTTGCTATGATTTATTCATTGAAAGCAGGCAAACATCAAAATATTACAGCTGTTATTGTCGAGGCCTGGTGCATATGTAAACATGGGAGTTATGAGTTAGGGGTTTCTGTATCCTGGATTTTAAAAATAAGAAAAAAATACAAATTTAATAATTTTTTTTTTTTTTTAATTATTTAACCTGGGAACAAATCCAGAACATTTAATACCATTACATGTTTGGGAAGGCCTTGTTTGACTTAAGCTATGATTTGTGTTCTGGAAGGTATTTAGGAAGTTGTTATGTTGTTTTTTAACCAGACATTGCATTTTCTGGTTGATTCTACACATTGCTCTGTATTTTCCTAAGAATGTTAACAAGTTTAACTTTTTAAATTTATTTAGTTTGGTCTAAGCAGTAACATTTCATGTAAACAGGCGAAAATGTATTCTCACTCCCATTAGGATAAGGTCTTTTCAACTGGATCAAGTCATTTTGAGTTTAGAGACACCATATCAACACGTACAGTATGTGCCTCTGCTACGAAAATGACATAAATGCCGTGGAAATGTCAATGTAAAATTGTAAAAGCTGCTTCCTTGAGATTTTGCTTATATTTTCAAAATTACTTCTACTACGTCTGTCGCCCTGCGATAGACTGGCGACCTGTCCAGGGTGTACCCCGCCTCTCGCCCATTGACGCAACCCCAGCAGGGATGCACTTGTCCGTCTGTCTAGAAGCAGATCAAAAATGCCGAATAGGCTGAGAAAAGAAGATTGTCACTCTTTGTTTTTCCATGGGGACACAGAACGGGACACTGGCAGGGAAACTGGGAGGGCTCTGGTCGCTGGCTGTTGAGGTAGAAACAGACAAGACTCAGCACCAACAGCAAGCCAGGAATGTGGAATAAATCCTGCAGAGGCTGATTTACGGATCGAGTGGTCGATGAAGTCCTGGGAAGCAGTGAAGCGGCACACAAAGAGCTGAGACTGACAGGGCGACTGGTGGCTTGTATTGGCCGACTGAGAAGGGAGCACGCCTGAGGGTGGACAGACGGACGGTGGCTCGGTGGAGCGTTGTGAGTGTCCATGGTGTGATCGGAGCAGATGATAACAGGAGCACCAAGAAGTCTGGGGTGACCACAGTTTGACCACAGTTGCAGACTGAAGCTTGGGCTATAACAAGGCGACACAAGGTTCAAGTCCGGATTTTTTTTCTTTTTTTTCTTCTTTAGATTAGACGTTATCAGTTTACATTAGTTCAAACTCAGTGCGCCACTTTGGTCTGTTTATGTGATCTGTTTAAAACCTTGGGGACTTTCATGCCTTGTTTAGCAACCCTTGCTCGGCCTTTTTTATAGTTAATTGTAATACAACAAAATATTAAACTGAAAATCTCCCTAATCGTCTCTTTAACCAAGAGTTGTGATTGTATGTTTTTCTTTTTTGTAGGTTTTGTTGCTAGTGAATTACCATCACCTGAATCACCATAGAATAAAACAGACTGATGTGACATATTTCATAGAAAGACATTATTTCAATCTGAAAAACTCACACAGAAAGAAAAGACAATTAGAAGAATTTATTGATACAATATTTTAAGACTTTGGCGCTCAGACCTCGGCAGGAAACATTCACGCTGAATTATACTTCAATATGCATAAGCAGGTGTATGAGAATAGGAATGATCCCCCAAGGCCTGAAACTGGTGGTGGAGTGGAGATAGAAGAAGTTTGTTCAGTCCATGTGATGATCTGTTTGCTAGATGTCCAATTTGATAAACACGGGTTTGCATGACTGTCCATGATGAGCAAGCTTGAAGCGACTGTGGAGAGGAAAAACTCCCCTTTGGGAAGAAACCTCTGGCAGAACCAGGCTCAGCATGGCGGTCTCTGCCGGACCGATTGAGATATGACAGGGAATTCTGTAGAGTCCAGGAGGAATTACACTCTAATAGGAACAAGGTTGTAGGAGCACATAGGAAAGCCAGATGGAGCTGCTATGATGGTGGAGAAGGGGATGGAGGTGGGTTGAATCCGGTCATCAGAGTCCAGATCAGACATCGCACAGCGACTGCTTGCTTGCTGGGTAGAAGTTGCGCTGGATTTAAAGTTCTTTTAAGACGGATCCAGGACACTGATTGGCTTCGAGGAGGAGCAGTTCAAAGCTGATTGGCTTGCGTCGGAGGCGAATGAGTCCCTGATTGATGGAGGTAAGCAATGAGTTTCTTCAGTCTGAATTTCCGCATTTAGCTCCATATTGAAGATATTAACCGAAGACAGTTTAATATTTCTAATCAAAAAGCTCCAATTTAGACAATAGATTAGAGGTATTGTAAATTTTCAAATCAAATATAAAAAAAAATAATTAAGAAAGATTCTTATGGCTCCTCATTTTAAAGGAAAATTCAGCAATGGTATGAATTAAGAAATTGTATTAGTTTCACTGTTTTGCAGTTATGCGTTAGACTTTAGAGCGAATAAGGAGGAGACAATACGTTATAAAATGTGAAGTTTAAAGTTGCGTGAAATATTTATCACAGGAGCCCTCAATGAATTCTCTTCCCTACGTCTTGTTCTGAGATAAGGAAAGTATTCTTTTAATGGCGCCACTCCACATAAAGAGTGATAATGAAAGCCAACCAGGCCAAAAGTTGGGCAAAAAAGAGAAATGATTAAGGAACCTTATTAAAAGCAACCTTGTAGATTCAGAGGCATGATGGAGAGCACATTATGAGGCCTGATCCTTTTCAAATGACACCACGGTTTCCCGAACACGCCGAAAAAACCTGATTAGGGTGACAAGCACTGAGTGATACTGCAAACCTGTTAATAACGTGAAAATTAGAAGGGGCTCATGCAAAGAAAGGAGATTAATTTAGCTGGAGTCCATCTTGTGCAAATTGCGAAGTTGTGAATATGTTTTCAGATAATGAGCCTTCCTACTTGTCAGCTCACTTGTCATTTTCTGTAATTAATGTTAAGGAAGACTCCTTCCTGATGGTTCGTATTACTCATGTACCGGGAAAATTTCTCCCCAGAAATAATTTACATTTATTATCATCAGTCTGTTTGTGTGGTTTATTTCACACTGGAGTAATTTATTGCTGCACCATCTTGCTCGCCTTGATTAGTCACTCGTCAGACTGAGATGTATTTTTTTTCCTTCATATGTCTGGTCTGTGGAAATTGAAAAGTTTTTTCTTTTTTTTTTTCTTTTTTTTTTTGCTCAGCATTGCACCTTTGCAGCTCATCTCTGCGCACCTTTTTCTGTTAAACTGATGTTTTTGTCATTCTTCAAAAAAACATGTTCTCCTTTTTTCCAGAAGAACATTCAAATCTCTGCTGTATTTGGGTCACAAACATGATAAATAAAAGGAAGAGACGTAAAAGTTCATTACGTGCAAACTCAGCACCGCTCACACCATGGACTGACAGAGTTTATTCTACAGAAGGACAAAATCTATGCTCATATTTGCAAAGAAATTAAGTTGACGTATTTGCTTTCCTTAAACATAGATGTGTCTCCCCATCCCCCAGGTTACCACAGAAGCTGAGGAGATTCCCCTCTCTGTGGACTGGCCATAGCTCAAAGAAATCTTCATTTGAGACAGATATTTAAATCCCCCTTTCTCGGGCACTGAGCTCCGTTTTCTTCCTACCAGTAAATTTATAAGCCCACTTCTTAAATGTATTATTCATCCGAGCATGTAAATAATGCATGCCTTGCTTCCTCAGTAAATTAACCCTTTACCTTACCAGGGATACAGGAGTCATTGTTTTGAAAGGCAATTATGTCATTTAATTAATGTTGTAATTAATACCATAATTAGCTTAAACACCCAGCAACTGGGTGCCACTGCTAAGCTGTCTTAATTAAATAGATTGAAAGGTTTCATATATATTTGCACTGTCACTGCCATATGATGTGGAGAAAGACGCAATTACAATAAAAAATATTTTAAGTAAAAAAAGAATCAAGAGCTTACAGGAAGGTTTTTATTGTTTACTTTTCCATGACAGAGGATTCCATGTACTACACACGTATGAAAAGTCACAATGTAAAACAGGGCAATAAGAATAGAAAACAGAGCAACTAACTTTTTTTTTTTCTTTTTGCCTTTACATTTCCAGGATTGATGGATTTTCTTGGTGCACGAATAATGTTTCAAAATTAAGACACAATATTTTTCCAAACTTCTTCAAAAGTTCTTCCCTAACACAGTAAATAAGTGCGATCTTAGAGGAAGTTGTATGTTTGTAAAAGCAGGAATTAAAACTAATTTGAAAAAGTTCTATTTTTAGTTCAAGTGGTTAATTTCTGGAAAGTATTTTTTGATGAACCATATGTTGAGATTGAAATTGTTAGTTAGAAACTTTTCAAAAGGTTGTCAGCCATTTGCACCCTGAATTAGTTTTCCATTGCTTGTCTACATGTCCAGCAGGCCGGAAGCGAGGTCCCCCAGTGTCCTGTGCCATGTAAACACAACAGAAAAGTTTGGGTGCATACACATAGTTTGGCTGATGATGCTGAAGTTAACATTCAATTTGTAGTTCTCAAATTGGCACTGAATTATAGGGAGAGTTCACAATTTTTAAAATGAATCTGGACCTCACTTGATTATCTTTAGTCTAAAAACCAGAATACTTGGACCAGCCAAACTCAAACTGGATTGTTCTACATTAGAGAGAAATTCATTAAAACCAATTTAAGATTAAATCAAACCTTTCTATTAGTGAAAACGTAAAAATGGCACTTTATAGTGGAAACATGAAAAGCATAATATATATTTGGAAAGCAGAGCACTAACACCAGTTTCCTCTTTTTATTTATTCTTAATTTTACAACTTTTTAATATTTTATTCTTCCCTTTTTGTTCATGTATTTCTTATCTTGTGTCATAATATAGATTACAGGATCCATTTTTAGAAAAGAAAACAGATAAAGAGCTGCTTCAACCAAAAAAGCTTTTTTGTCACTTCGGGTCATTTTTTAGCAACTGTTTCTTTTTTCATTTATTGTTTATGTCTTGTTTATTGTTTCTCTCTTTTTCTTTTTTTTTTAATTGAACCGGTTGAATTTTAAAAAATTCATGAAAGAAATCCCACCAACTTCTATCTTTTAACCTTCAGTTCAAAAATGCAACTTGCTAATTTAGCTTAGTTACTTTCAGAAACCTCTTGAAAATCACCAACACACAGTACTCTCTATCTCATGCTCTTTAAGAGCGAGAGCAGTTGTCTGCTAAAATTATTAAACATAATCAATCCGATTCCAAATCATGCTTTCACTCCGAAGGTGTGGGAGCTGTGTGAGCTTGTGTTTTATTGCTCCAGCACAGCAGTGTGAGCCGGCAGACAGCTAATCCGCTACCAGAGTTTTATCCTTGGCCGAGCTGACAGTGATAGAAAGTGTTTTCCCCAAACTAGAAAAATAGTTGAGAGAAGGATGAAAAAGCACAGGGGTCAGTAAATACTAAAGTATTTCCAGTGCACTCGACTCAGCCGGCTGCAGGTCCGGCTTTTGTATTCATGGGCTGTGAGCATTAGTGCAGCTCATCTATTGTGCATGTGTACGTCAGGATCAGTTCTGAAGCCGGGCGCCTCTGCACTAGCGAAGAGCAATAAGCAGGAACTCCCTGCGTGTAAAAATTAATTCCTTTTAGGATGTCAGAGAGCGGCTGAAGATCCTGGGAGTAAGAGTAGAGAAATAAGCGGCTTTAATGTATGGGTTGTTTTTTTTTACCGTGGGGGTAGATTGCTCTATATTCCCCTCATATTTTACTTGCATGTCCATATTAAATGAATGTGGAAAAGTCTGAAACATCCACTGAACGTATTTAAGATGAGTGTGTGATCTATATCATGCAAACAGTGCCTTGCAAAACTTTTATTACCAACTGACATCAATGCATTCTGCTGGAGCTTTCGCTGATGGATTGGTAGAGCATAATTAAACATCCTTTTGTAAATGCAAATTTGAAAAGTGTGGCATGTATGTGTATTCACGCCCTTTTATTCTGAAACCACTAAATATATAATCCACTGCAACCAGTTATATTCAGGAATGCTCTAACAAGAGTTCCCCTTTGTCTCAGTAAAATGCAGCTGTTGTAAGTCCTTAGATGTTTTTTAGAGAACATTAGTGATCAAGCAGCATCAGGAAGACCAAGGAACACAGTCTATAAGTCTAAAAGATTATAACCTAAAGGGTTGTAAAACAATAGGAACAAATCTGGTACTCCACGAATCTAGCCTTCAGAGAAAAGAGAGGCCAAACTTTTGGTCTAAATGCAAAACTAATATGGACATCACCCGGAAGACACTGTCCCCACCTTGAAACGTGGCTCAGAGACAAAGCTGCCGCTGCCAAGGCAGAGGCCAGTTTGTACAGTTTGTTTTCAAAAAAAGTGTATATTGGGGTGAGTTACAGTTTAAACTTTATGCCCAATATCTGTTGTTCTATCGCATAAAATCTAATTTATTTCCATCAAAGTTTAATGTTCAAACATGAAACAATCAGGGAAGGTTGAAAGGGTATGAAAACCTTTGCCTCTGTATATCTGTATACATCTAAATACATACAGTAAATGTGTTGGTGAAAAACTGCAGCATGCTATGTGGTTGCTAGTGCTTCTATCAATGTCATTAGACCATTCATTGAACTAAGTGAGAAATCCATCAAAAGCTGACAGCAAGGCACAGACTAATGGCTGTTAGGCTGTAATATTCTTTAATATAATTTTTATTTGCCTTAATTTCATCTTCTTTTACGCAGGTCCCAAATCAGAGGAGAGCTGCTGAACACCTGAGCACCAAGCTCCACAGGCCACAACACTTCACTCTCCATGTGGATTTTCTTTTTGGCAAAAATAAACTGCAGCTCTAAGTAACATGGACTATGAAGCACATTGTGTGAAAATGACATTTCACTGCAGGGACATGTGGACACGGAGAGCCTTTCTGCTCTCTTCTCTCTCCTTGGACTCCTTTGCATTTGGGGCCTCCGTCATAATGCTTTCCAACACTCCAAATTAAAAATAGCTCAGCGGGTTTCAGTTGTGGCCTGACACAAACCTAATTTTACACCTCCTTTCAGTAGTTTCTCTTGTTCTTACACTTCATATCCTCGGAAACAATCAGCCACAGCCCTGAAATTGCCTGAAACATAACAAAACAAATGAAATGGAAATTAATTTTTTTTTGCAACAGGATTATCTGCCTGTGTGACTATTATCTTCCCCTGCTGTTTATCTGTAGGAAAAGGAGGAGATAATTTCACAATTAATGGCAGAGCATTCAGAACCCTACTGTAATCGTTACATGACACGTCTTGAAGAAATAGCCCTTCATACTGCCTTACCCTGGGCTTCAATAATCTTGACCCTGGGTATTAATGGATGAGTTAATGGCCTGCAGAAATCCTTTAATTTATGCCAGGGTGAATTAGGAATAAGTAATGGATTCTGCTTTTCAAAATGTCCAGACAAGGCATTTCCATTCAGGCTATCTGAGAAATCAAATTATCATATTATCTCTTTGAATGGGTCTTCATAACCCATATTTCACAATATCTGATGGAAATAGTTTTGACATTCATTACATGACTCTTGCTTTATTGTGCCTTGATGGTACATGCTATGACAAAGACAGATAATGATTTTTTTTCCCAGCCAGCAATGTAGAGAATGGGCGGTGGGCAAAGAAAAGGAGATCAGAAATGACAAATCAAACATTCAGTGTCCTAATGTAAATACAAATGCAGTTATGGAGGTGAAAATTGGTTTGACTCTTATAAAAGAGGCCACAACCCTTCATCCATTTCACTAGATTGGAATGTTTGACACAACATGGTACTGTTATCCAAGAAAAGGGACTTTGTGCTCTAGAAGTGGCTTAGTAGTCATTTTATGTTATCTAAATTTTAACATGTTTTATTTATTTATTTTTAAATATTTTTCCAGTGTTTTGTGACATCATTTAGATTTTTAAAAAGAGACTGTACGTAACATTAATCTTGCCCCGTTTTTTTTTTCGTCTATATGGCCACATGGCTTTGGGTCAATTTTGCCCTCTCACCACTTTGTATCTCCCCTTTCTACTCACCCATTACCAGTTTGTCCCAGCCTACTTCCATTTTGCACATGTACACAAGCAATATGTGTCATACGGACATATTTATACTCTTGGAATCATATATTTCGCTTGCCAGTAAACTATTTTGGATTCTGTATAAAGATAAAAATTATGCAAAGGCTCAAATCAGACGTACAATTGCTTTAAATTGCATGTAATCTTCAATAGATTTTATATTCCACACTATTTCCACTGAGGTTTTGTTTCCCATATAAACTAGTCAGCTCTTATGGAATATGAAAAATGTTGACCCCTGACTGACCCAAACTATAAGAGATCTTGTGCTGTTATATATTATTTATTGGAGTCTTTGACAACGTGGCTAAGAATGTATTTATTGAATATTTGCACCTTAAACAAATTCATAATTCAACAAATCTTGCTTTACAGTTATCCATAATGTTTCAGTTTCACATTACCTTTGCTTCACATTACAGTTTACACCTAAGTATGTGTATTTTAAAGTAAACTTGGTTAATCATCAGTTAATTTGAATTTCTCTTTTGTTAAAATTTCTGTCAGGGACTGGCCCTGCACTTCCGGTTTCTATAAATTAATGATGTCATTGGTTGCATCACTGAGTACAACTAAATGGAGTTTTATATATTTTATTTATTCTCTTTAAAGCCACCTTTGAAGTTGAAGTAAATGAAACCATGTATCTTGCAAACCATTTTGTTGTGCAAATGAGTTTGTAAATCAGATAATTAATCTCAATCCTGTTTTTTGTTTAGATTGCATTGTTTGGTTTAATCAACATTAAATGGTGCAGGCTGATGAGGTTCAGGTGTTTTTCAGTCCTGTATAAAACCAGTACGATTTTGGCGACAGGGTGCTTAAGGTTGAAGGTTGTGAGACAAAAAAAAATAAAATGGCTTCCTTTCATTGTAAACTAAATAGCCAAAAAATAAAGATGTCTGCAAATACAATCCTCCTAGAGATGTCTGCCAATGCTTTCTATCTACACCCTTTTCTGAAACCTTTTCTACATCACCGTATAGTCACATAACCAGATTTTCTTTCAGTAGACTATAACTATATAGTAGAAAATTACTAGAAAGTTCCTAAAGGAGCTATAATACTGACACCTTGTGGTTAAAATCTTGCCAGTCACAACAATCTAATATGCCAGTTTTAATCGGTGTGTTGCTGTTGTGAATTTTACTTACACAGGACAGGTCTATGATGTTGTATTCGGTTCTATTTCTGGTCCGCTTCTCTTACTGGCTTCCATGCTAGCAGACTGCTGCTCTTTAGATAAAATACCAAATGCTGCACTCTGTTTTGGGTTCATTCTGCATCAATAGCCCCATTTACACTACCCTTGTTAAACCGATCCATGCCGAGCTCGGTCCGAGCTTGGATCAGTTAACCAAGCCGAGCTAAGTTCTGACGACCGTTTACACATCACGCTATCTCGGTTCCTTGGTTTCCTCGCCTCCTAGTGATGATCTGCGGTACTACTGCTCTCTAGGATGCAAGGAGGAAATCAAGCAAATAAAAATGCCGGCGCCCGTAACATTCAGGAAGTTATGTTTGGTTATATTTCGTTGTTTGCGGAGAGTCAGGCGAAGACGGCAACTTTTGGTGAATTTACTTGACAGAGTCGGCTTTTGGGAAGTGGATAAGACAAACGAACGTCTAATAAGGATTTACAGACGCAGGAAACAACGACAGACGCTGAGCTTCATCACGCTGCTAAGCAGAATCATCACTGGAAATCGTATGTCGTATGGTAGGGAAGCTAGTATTTTTATGAATGTCTGAAATGTCAGCTGGCTGTAAGGAGATGACACAGTCTGCTCATGCGCTCTTTGTTATCTGAGAACCGGGCTACTGAAAAACCGGGCCGAGCTCGGTGAAATGTGAAAAATCATGAGCTAGAAAACGTCGAGCGACAGAAACGGAGAGAGGAGACGAAACTTCTCTCATTGCCCCGACAGACCCAGACCCACAGACTGATGTCACTGACTGAGGCGTTTCAGTCCTCCAGAGAACATCCAGGTAGATAAGAGTGGTCATCTTCAGCAGCAGTTCATGTTAACTTTCAAAGTAGATATTATCTATCATATGTTACTGGAGCAACAGGCAGGTGCACACAACACAGACAAAATTACATAAGGATTGAAAGATATAAGAGGTGGATTAGGAAAAAAACACTGAACATAACATTATTATTATTAGTATTATTATTATTATTATTATTTCATTCTAATAATAAAATAAAAATCACAAAACCCGAAAGGTCAACAATTTCATGATACATCAAGCTTACATGTCAAAGGTACCGGTATCGTATCGATATCGCCGATACTCACCCTGTATTTACTTCGGATCGGATCGATTAAAAATTCCTGGTATCGCACACCTCTAACTGGGACCCGGCGTGTGTTTGAGGAGGAGACAGATGGGGGGGCTTACTGCCCGATCGGATAGTCTGAGCATATTCGCTCAGAGATGGATCACACCGTTAATTTCAACGATCCTGTGTTATGGCCAACAAAACTGACTGATTCTGATCGAATGAATGTTGTGCGTTTAATGGCAAAAAGGAAGCCTTTCTCAGAGATTCAGAGGGCAGAGAATTCCCAAAGTATCTAACATATTCTACTTCCTGCAATGGAAGGGAAAAAAATATTAGGGACTGGCTAATATACAGCAGGTCAAAAAAGGCCATATTTTGGCTGCAGTGCTTGCTGTTCTCTTATGAAGAAAAGATCAACTAGTGCACTAAATTCAATAGATGGGTTGAAAATATCCAATATAAAATACAGAGATTTCATGAAGTATAGAGTTAAGTTGACTTTTTTCTTCCGTGTGTGTGTGTGTGTGTGTGTGTGTGTGTGCGTGTGTGTGTGTGTGTGTGTGTGTGTGTGTGTGTGTGCGTGTGTGTGTGTGTGTGTGGTGGTGGCAGGTGTAGAGGGGGGGCCCAAAAAGACTGTGTTGTCCCGGGCCCTAGCAAAGCTGTCAGCTGGCCTGGTTCAGAGATCTTAGCTCCAATTGGCTTGGATTCCATGCTGGTAAACCTCAAAACTCAATCCATCGTTGTTTTTCGACAAGCGAACATGTGAACGAGTGTGATAGTTAATGACACAGCATGTTTTTACCATGTTTTTAACTTTTTAGAACCAGAAAACAAAGACAGCGTTGCGTATGAAGGCTATGTAAACAAGCAGAAGCTAGTTTCCTGATGCCCCAGTATCCCCCAATGCAGTGCAGTGTTGACGTCACCTTTCAAGCTCCATCAGAACAAATCATATGTTTTGTTCGGATTTTGAAGTGTCTCTTCTGTGCAAGCAGTCTCACTGAAGTCTGTAGAGCAAAATGTAGCAGTTTTCTCACACAGGCCTACAAATAATTTTGAAAGAAAAGTTGTCTAGACTCAAGTCTGTGAAATCAAAAATGTTAAACATCCGTATTTTCGTTTATGACAAGATCAACAAATTTTAAAAATGAACCTGTTATGACAGTAACTTTTTCAGAACTGAGTTAAAAGTTGTTAAAAGAAGATAGTAGAAGAAGCATATTACTGCAGTTTGTAGAAACTAACTAATAAATTTGGATCAGTATTACATCTACATCTGGCACTACCAATGCTGCCGAACTCTTAGTTTCCCTTTACTCAACGGAAATGCATTTTTGCACAAATGCCTTTTTGCACCATTATTTTGCACATTAAAAATGGTTTGTAAATTCTTCGGCATAATGTGACGGCACACTGTTTTCTCCTGCACTGTTTATATGTTTACATTTTGATACTGCTGCACTTTATATTGAAATGTTGCCTTAATACACCTGGAATCTGACTATACTCCTACAAGCTGTATGCAACGAAATTTCGTTCTGTATGCACTCTGTACATACAAAATGACAAATAAAGTTTTCGTAGTCTGCTTAAGTCTAAGTATTAGGCATTTGGATATCCAATGATTAGGATAAGGCATACATAATGCACTTCCTGAAATCTGAACCAAAGTACAGTTGCAACTTGGAATCAATGCTTTAAAGCATTTCTGCACAGCACAACAACATACATTTGTAGCTTTTTATGTTGACAAACATACCTATTTGTTATTTGATCTGTTTGGACTTATGGAACAGGCCTTATAGACAACCTCTTTGATTTTTTTTTTTTTTTTGCTTATTCAGCCAACCCTTTTAGGGCCAGTATAGACATTGTGTCTAAATTGCATATAGACATAAACTGTTAATATAAATGGATGATATTTCGACTAAGTGATATCCTTGTGTGAGGCAGAAGTGCAGCAGAATGCCACTGTAGGACATTACATGTCCATGCATTTCACACATTGTGTGCATCATTAAGCATGAGTGAGAATCTGTAAAACCCTTGGATACAATGGGTGCTTTTGTTGGCAAAGTATTATAATGCACCACCATTCATCCCAATACAAGCACACATAGTTTGTGTACTTGAATTGGGATGAAGGGTATAAATTGTGCAATCTGCAGTTGTGTTGTGATAGTTACATGCTGTAATGTGAGGCTCTATGTGTCAAATGATCATTGGCTGAATAGGTCTGAGTACCCTACTTTTAGAGTTACTTCCAGCATTTGGCATGAATCTTCATGAGAGCAGACAGAGCAATGGTATAATGTATCATGAGTTTAAATGGTCGAGTTATTATTAGATGATAGCTGCAACATTTAGGTAGCACTTGTTTAAACTCCACAGTAACGGTAGATACTGGCGTTTACAATGGTATGTCTAAAATGCAACACATTTTTAACATATCCATAATATTTATTACATCTATGTTAAGCTAAACACTGACCTATGCTACATAATAAGACATATAGAAAGGGAATGTTGGAGCGTGGTTTACTTCAAATCATGTAGCTTGTTATGCCACTAAAGAAGTAGGCAGGTATGCAGTAGCGTGACTGGGTATATTATTATTTGATGTATTTATTTTACAACACGTGTAGTTTTTTGTTTTTTTTTACTGTTTCTGCATAGCAGTGTTGTACATAAACACTGTTTAAATCAGCAATCCACAACTCAGCCCTCTGTCCTTCTGTCTCTCAGCCCTCTGTCCTTAACTTTTATGTCTCCCTATTGCCACACACCTGATTTAAATGAATGGGTCATTAACAGGTTTTTGCAGAACTTGACAGCATGCCGAGGTCGTAATGAAATCAGCAGTGCTGGAGCAGGGACACATCTAAAACAAGCATCTTGAAAACTTGAGTTGTGGACATAC
The DNA here is from genome assembly GCA_037039145.1 of Fundulus diaphanus. NCBI lineage: Eukaryota > Metazoa > Chordata > Actinopteri > Cyprinodontiformes > Fundulidae > Fundulus > Fundulus diaphanus. The sequence goes on along the minus strand of CM073127.1, from coordinate 38,213,827 downwards.
GTTAGTTAAATGTTAAAATTTAATTGTGAACACACCACAAAAGCAAAGCTGACTCATTATGTCTTTGGCAAGGCTTTCAAATTTATGTTTCCTCAGTATTTCTTTTAACAATGTGCATTAGGTTTTATTACAAAACTGATGTTACTTTTTGCATTAAATAAACTGATTACTGTGTGCATATTGTTATCCAGAGCTGTCCAAGGTTGTATGGGGCCCCAGGCAGAATTTGATTGAGGGGCCCATTTCCAGGTGAGCCTACTGTCCACCAGCCATCACACCAACACTAATTTCCCTCTTATAATGTCCACATTTCATAGTTTTGTCACAGTTTGATAAACGCTTGTTCAGTAAGGTTCAGATTTTTTCAAAATGAGGTTCTTGTACAGATTAATTTCCTACATGTAGTACATAGCTCTCTTAGTATTTTAGATGTTCTTTCGATATGTTAGATTTTCCTGGATCATGAGCTAGCGGGTTAATCAAAACCTGGCCAACTATTTTAAAACAACTTCAATCTAAGAAAATCATAGCAGTTCATTAGCCTGCTATTTTCCAAGCCTTTGCACTGTGGGTGAGTTTGCTTTGTAGCTTTACAGCTCACAGTTCTTTTTTTGTCAAATTTCGGAGCCCCCCGCCCAGCAGGGCGACCTAGGCAGCATGCTGGGTTGTTCACCCTTTTTACATCCACTCCCTCTCAAACTTTGCCTGGTGAGCCTGGTGGACTAGAGGCCCACTTGGGGGCCAGGCCTCCATTATTATTCGTTACTATCATGCATGTGCTAATAAACTCTGTCACTAAGAGTTGTTTTGCAAAGATGAAGTCATTCAATAGCAGTACATATCACTTCACGTCTCAGGCCAACCAGCATCCTGGAAGTGTATCCTGAATCCTTCATGCAGATGTTCACCAGACTCACTCATACATGAACAGCAGCTCAACTCTGGCAGTTATTTGGGCCTTGTTTGTAATCTTTTTGGGCGCTTTGTCAGACAGGCACGGTGATATTAGTGTGAGTGCACAAAATCCCCCGAGTGGTGTCAAGCACAATTAATGTCCCCAGGTAGGAACTCCATTAGTCTTATGAACTCAAGTCGCAGTGGGGAATGCTAATGGTGGTGGTGCCGTAGGGCATTAGGAAGGAGCGCAGCCAAAGCTACCACTTTACCCTTCGATTTGACCAGTGTGCACCTCTGTCTCGCTTTACAGCCCTTCAGCCGACACCCCTAGCCTCGTCACTTTAGAGAGACATGCTGTCAGGTAGAAAGCAGTCTCTAAAAAGTCCTCATGCTAGATCTGCCTCTCTCTCCTCTAAAGCTGCATGTTTTCCCTTTAAAACAATCGTTTACTGTATATTTCTAAAGCATATTTTCTAAATATCTCCAATTACATAACCAGCGTAACGTGTCACCCTTATGGAGCATTAAAAGTGCCCATATTTATGGTGTTCATGTGAAAACACTGCACACAGTTAATCATTGTCAGCATTCATAAATTTTGACTTCCATCTCAGCAGACTTAAATCCCACATTGTCACATGACCTCCTCGGCAACAGATCTGGAGCCTGACCTTGCTGGTGTACAAGGCATGCAGCGGTTCATTTGATCTAACAGCCTGCAGCTGAGCTAAACCCAGCGGTGAGGTCCGCCTGCTCCCCTGCTCCATGCCCGCTCTAGCATGGATGTAGTTAGGAAGCCTGGTAGCTACCTTTACATCACAGCTCAATAGCATCATGTTGCCTCCAAACCTACATGTCAATTCCATGTCACACAGTCCGCGGAGCGAAAAAAGAGGTAGAGCTAGTCCGTGATAAAGAGTGAGCTGACAGAAAGCTGAAAGATAGAGGGAGTAAAGCTGGTAATTTGGGTAGAATGAGCCCACATCTCAAAGGAAACTCTGTCCAGGCATGAAAAAAAAAACAACAACCCCGCCATGACAGTAAATGCAAACGGTGAAAAGTCATTCGGAGTCTATTCACGGTCTTTATTACATTATCAATTACAGATTATAAATGTACTCTACACAGTCTGCTTCTCTGTGCCTTACTCCATCATGTTGGGCCGTCATCACTCAAACTCAGGCCCACACGGGAAGGCCAGTGGAGCTCTGAGGTTCCTAGGCGCCTTTTCACTGTTGCTGTGGAATGCAGTGGCTGCTTTATTGCTAGTGGCAGTAATTGCACTTACATCTTACGTTCTTTTGTTGGGATAAACCCCACCGCTGGCCCTCTGGAAGCCTCTTCTAAGCACAAACAGAATTACAAGGCTTTTAAAAATGTGAAACCTACTGACGATTGGCCAAATGTCCAAACCTGAGTGGGAAGATAATCCTTTGCTAGAACGTGCTTTTTACAGAGCAACAGGCAGGATAATTCTTTCTTGTTTATATTCGACAACATTAGCATTTCACAGCAGCATTATTAAAACATACAAAGTGGTCATTCACACGGGATGGATCAGAAAATGTTTACAACTTCGCTTTTAAGTCGAGATCTTTGATTCTACGGTATGAATGAACCAAGCAAGTGTTCATTGATTTATACATTACATATATTTGTAATAAAAAACAACATCCTGCTGCAAAACTATTGAAAAATCAATAGTAATTGGAACCAAAATATTATGAGTTCTTCGTCTGCTGTTGTGCCGTCTCAGCCCCTGACCAGAGAAATCCTGTACTTTTGCACAATAAATGTGGTAAATATTGATAGCCATGTCAAAGGAATGTATGGCTGTAATTTGAAGAGCCAAAATATAAATTGAATAAACTCTGAAAAGTGGGTCTGTGATAGGAAACATAACAGAGCTGAACTTGATGAACTTGTAAATAGATGTGTGTTGATCTGGAAAGATCTAGAGAAGATTAATATACTCACTGACTTAAAATCAAACATTATAGAAATCTTAGCCAATATATGTAAAAATTACTATAATCAGTGCAATATTTTCAATAATGCCATGTAATCCGTTCAGTTATTTAACCTTAAAGTGACTGTCAAGAGTAGTGTCTGTGACAATCGATATTCACTACAAAAAAATAGATATAGATAATTGATATGGGCAGAAACAATCTGACACCACACAAGTACCAATAATAAAAAAAATATATATATATATTTTTAACTTAATTTGGAATACCCAAATGTAACACCAAGCATGTGTCAGGAAGTTTGATGTATTGGACCTATTCTTTATGCTCCTGGCATTGTGCTTTCCTGTTTTCTCATCCTTTAGTATTTGTTTATTATTTTTTTGTGATATTAGTTACTAGCTTCTGTTAGTTCATTTCTGTGTCCTGTTTCTGTAAGATTTCTGTGTTTCCTCCCTGTTTGCCCTGTATATCCTTCTCCCTATTCCTCAGCTCGTTACCTTCATTGTTCTCACATGTCCCATCATCATCTGATTCACTCCACCTGTTCCTCATGTTTTCTCTTTCCCCCAGTACTTAAGTAGTCTGATTTCACGTTCTCATCACTGGTTTGTGCTCTAGTTTGTTTCCCTGCCTTTGATCCTTGGTGTGAGTTCAGCTTTCTTTTATTAAATATATATTCACCTCTGCTATGGTCTACATTTGGGTCCTCATTCTACAAAACATGACGGCATGCTTTTGGTCAGTAGGACATGCACCCGGAGAACATACAAGCAGCATGAAGAAAAGCCCATGCAGTCAAAAATCTTTTCAATATCCTTTTGCCCTGTCACACTATAGCACATCTCATTATTTTATACATAGAAGATATGCATCTTTAAAGGGTACCTTATCCCCAAATCAACTTTTTTTGCTAATAAACTCAACATGGTTGTCTTATGGTGCTGTCTACATATCGTGGTGATTACTTTGACAATTTACCACATATTTGTTAAAATCCTGCTTTTGTGTCTAAAACCGTCAGCGTGGCACCCTCCTAAGGTTCAACGGGTGTCTTGCATTGAATTTTGAATCAGTGTTGCTATTGGTTCAGATGTTTTTGTGACGTTACTTGGAGAAACTGACATGTCAGTAGCGCTGCCGCTGTGGGGTATAAAAGCAACTCCGTCTAGCGTCTCCATAGCAAGTTAGAGCTTGAATAGTGAGTTTTGCAGTCCTACTATTGATTTTCAGGTTGCCGATTTATTAGCTTAACATTCAGTTAGTTCATTTAGCATTTATTTAGCTTTTACTAGTTGCCCAGACCACACCCAGCACTTACTGCCCAGCCCTTACGTTTCCTTGTTGACCGGGCACCGCCTCCTCTTGGGACATTTTTCAAGTATGAGATTGGGCGGAGTAAGGCTCTGCTACGGCGGTGAGTTACAATTTAAGTAAACAATCCACTGGTATTGCCTTCGCATAGGAAGCTGTAGCATACATAATCTCCAGCAATGACAGGCTGCAGCAGATGTTTTAGCCATATGAAACAATTCTGTGGAACCACAATCTTAGAGACACCATACATTATGCACACATGTGTCACTGCTGCAGAGATTCTGCAAGTGCAACCCCAGAGTCAGAGCAATGATCTGTTAATAACATTAATGAGTCACATGTTACTCTTCATATGCTCTATCTATATCACTGATGAAGGTTCACTCACCTTTGTCCTAAGTCACTCAAATGTGTTTGCAGTCCGGTTTTTACGAGTAATCCATCTGATATTATTTTGCACTCATAGACCACATGTAGAACATCAAACTTTCATCCCCAGATGGTAAGGCAATCAGTAAGTTTGTATAAAAAAATAAAACAATGGTGTTACTGAAAAAGTTAATTATTCCGTCCTTATGCAGTTGCACACTGTGAACTGTAGAGCTTTCATCCAAATTCTCACACATTACAAAAAAGCAGGGGCTCATTATAAGACACACATACACTTCATAGATGTGACAGGACTTAATGCTTCTTCACATGTACTTAAAATAACCTAAAACGTGTTATTAGATGTATCAACCTGTTAAGTTACACTGTGAGAGCAGCTTTTCTGTGAAATGCTGCTGCCAACCACTATAACACACAGCCCACCCAGCAATCTGAAAGAAAGAAGAAAATCAATGAAAACTAATTAAACAGTCAATGTCTTCAAAAAGTTGTATGTATTTCAAGAGTCAAGATCCCCATCGGTCACGTTACATGTGACCAGACGTTGTATTTGTTCTAATGGCCACCCAAAAGACAGGCAGAATGTACTGAGGGCATGAAAAAGACAGATAACATCTACAGTTGGCATACACCACTCAAAATAATATTGAAACTTTGGATATAATTTCCTATTCAACCAATGTTTTTGCTTGTTTTTTGACCGTTTACTCTGCAAGTGTAAGTTAGATCCCCGTCTCTCCCTGTTATCCCAGTGATCCCTGTTAAGTTTATTAACAATGCGGAAGCTTGTGTCCATCTTATTTTGATAAATAAATTGCACAAATTTATTTTAAACTAATATACAGAGACGGAATAAAGAAATCCTTAGAAGGAATGTTACCTGACTGAGTTGGATTTCTGTGATGAGCCATAATCTCTGCAGATCCCACTGTTTTTTTTTTTTTTATCACAACCGTTCACAGAGACCAGTCATCATGAATTGCATTAAATATTTGTTCAGGTAAACCTGCTATTTTTGTATCAAACAATGCATGAAAACGCCCTCTTTGGAAAAAAAGAGGTGTAAGTAGAGGTATACTTTCATAACACAGGCTTTTTTTTACATTGTACACCTCCTCTTTAGTGTGGGATCCCATGGAGCAGGAAAACAAAGCATGAGGTGTGTCTTATTCTCCACTGAGCGTCTTGGGGCCAAGGAGTGAGCTTGCTGCCATCCTGAAGGCTTTGAGTGCTTTATAACAGCGTACACAGAGGACCGGCTTCGCGCAGCCCAATCATTAACAAGTGGCCAGCGGTGAAGGCAAAGCCGGAGAGGGGCTCTCCACTGTCCTGCCACCACACCTGCTTCCACATTCACAGAGCCAGGCTGGCCCTGTATGAAGGATGGCTCGCAGTGTGCTGAACTCCAGGGAAAGGAAACCTGCTCTCTTGTCTTGTTTGTTTGATAATTCAAGAGATTCTGACAGTCCACAGCTCTGAACTACAAAACAACAGGATTCTGTGGGTTTGTGATCATTAGTTCCGAGAGGAAAGCCAACACAACACTTTAGTGTACAAAAAATACTTAGAAGCCATCTTAGTGGAGCACATTTCTGTCCACATATAGGATTCTGAGAGTATATATGTCCTGGAGGTCCCATTGGATGTATTTTTAAACATATTCAGTACACAGTGGTGTGTTCCCCTATATTGAAAATAGGCTTGCAGGGCATAAACTACCAATGCTGGGCTTATACTGATTTTATTGACCCTTCTGATCACATAAAAACTGGAAAGGTAACTTTACCTTTATAGTATGCATCGGAAGCCTCCTTTAGAAATTACAAAACTGTATATTTAAATGTTGATACAGACATTGTTTTTGACTGTTACAGTGCAGCCTAAAATTATTCATACTCCTGCCAGCTTTAGGTTTAAAGGATTCTTAATTTTACCAACATGTTAGTTCTGACTGGAAGTAATATTATTGATTTAAAGTGGCCCGAGCCAGAGTCCTGACTTGGATCTGATAGAGAATCCGTAGAGGGTGATAAAGATTAGGGTGATGACAAAGAGGTCTTTCAATGGCAAAGACTTGGAGCTCATCACCACAGATAAATCGTCATATTACCTGTTATGAGTAGCCCCATCAGCAGTGTCTGTCATGCTTGTTTTTTCTGTTGTTTACATTTTATCTTGTCTCTATCTGTTTCTTCCAGGACAACACTGTGTCTGTCATGAGTGAAGTAATAATTGGACGAAATGTGACATGACCATTGAGACCGATGTCGCTTTGAAAATCCTCCCACTTATCCCATTTAGTGTCACAAGAAAGTTGCCTGGATTGCATAAAAAAAAGCTTTTTGCTGTTAAGAGTGTCCTAAAAACACAGATCAATACAGACAGCAACTCTTTCCTACAGGGTGAATGTAGCCTTAGCACTTTGTTACATGTGTATGTTTTGGATTAAAAAACACTTGCTGCTTATTTTGCAACCTATACAGAAAAATATCCTAATCTAGACAGATACATTTATTTTCATGCATCCTTACCTATTTATACACCAAAACAGACTGAGAAGAACCTGTGTATGTTTCCTCAAATTTAACAAGTTGCATCCGCTGCATCTGCATTGTGTTTCTGAACAGCATCGACCCATAAAACAAGTTAGAACGTTAGAAATTAGAACAACAGACATAAAAATAGATTGTCTACCTGCTGGCGCATAGTTAATCTGGAATTAGGCGGTCCAAGTTTTGATTGACAAAAGGAAGCATTCTATTTTTGACCTCTCGAGATCAAACACCAACCCTGTTATTTTCTCATTGCACAAGTCAGTGGACGCAGACAGGATCAAACTAAATTTTGATAGGTGCCATTTGGGACTATTTGACTTTAAGTAAAAGCAGCGATGTGACATTTACTTACACAGCCAGCTCGGCAGCACGCCGCCGTGTTATGTAAATAGCACACCTGTCTGCTCACAGATGAGCCTGGCTCACACAGAAATCTCTTTTAGGGTGGAAATATATAATCAAAATATTTTGTACAATCTGTGAGGCTTCTAACAAAGCATACATTTTTTTAGTTCCTTTTTTGTCCATCATCTGGTTCCCTTATATAGGAAATTTTTGACCAATCTGTATAATCTGACTGATTTTGACTTTGAAAAAGTGCCTCGAGATTACATGTTTCATGAATTAGCGCTATATAAATAAAATTGAATTGAATTGAAAATCAATTCTTGGGACAGTGCTAAATCCAACCCCTTCTCAGTGTAGCTCTCTGTTGTTGTTACTTACGGTTCCTCTTCATCACGTCTTTTGGCAAATAGGGAAATATAATCAAAGAACAAACAGATGAGATTAATCAAATCGTTCTCTGTTTGCATTGTAACTATGAAACGTTAAAGGGGACATATCATGGTTTTCTTTTCTTCCTTTTCACATTTAAATCATTCAGTTACTGTGTAATAGAAATCAGAGAAAACTTAACGGCTTGAAAAATATAACCCCAAAATAATATAAAGATATTTACGCAGCACCTGGACAGATTGCATTCACGTTTTCTCCACTCCTACAGATTCCAAGTACACAAAAAAATGCATTGAAGGGCTGAAAAAGTGAATGTTGCACGATATTTTCCCTTTAAAAGAGAATAAGCACTGGAAGATAAAACAAGGACAGACTCTGTTATACTTCTGTCACCATTAAAGCTTAACGGCCTTTACTTTATCAACAATGAGGTTTGGTTTTTTTTACTCCAAATTATTCTTTTAGATGCCTCACTTGTATTTGCCTAATTACTTGTCAGGCCCAACAGAAATACGGCAAAGAAGAGAATCCATACTTGATAATGATGAAAAATTCATATTGTTGTTTTTTTCATCATTCACTGTCTCTCTTTCTCTTTCCCCCCTCCTCTCAATCACTCACATCCTGCTCTCTCTTATTCTGTGATATATTTAAATGTTAATAACCATTCATTCCTGACACTCTATCTACCAAGCTCCAAGTTTAACAGGAAATCTATTTAATCTGAAGAATCTCATTACATGATCATGGCAGCAGCTAAAGCCCTGACTATTGTCGATAGATGGGAGGGAGATGGGGGGAGAAGAAAGAAAAAAAAGGCCTAGCAGAGAAGGAAGACGATGCTCAAAAAGTGAATTCCTGGATGGATGTTAAATTTAATCATAGAGCATGATGGGATTTGAAAGAGGTATAGTTAGTCTTTAGTCCTGCTTTGTTTAAGAAGATCCTGATTTAATGTTTTCTTTTGTGTGGTACCGCCTTAAAGGGATAGTTCAGAATGTGTAAAGTAAGATTATGTCGAAAGTTATAAGCAGTTCATATTTTACCTGCAGTTGACACATTTAAGCCTAATATTATTCATTCCCCTTGCACACTTAGGTTAAAATTAATCTTTCATTTTACTAGTCTTCTGAATGGAAGTAATATTAACATGTTGGAGTGACTGATTGAGAGTCCTGACTTGAATCGGATAGAGAAGCTGGTGAGGGAGCTGCAGATTAGGTTGATGGCAACACGGACTCCAACCTCAAAGACTGGGAGCTTACCATGAAACATAAATCATCAAATACAAGGCAAAACATGCAAAAAGTTGATTTTAATAAAGGTGTCATCCCAAAAAAGATTTTGTATTAATCGTTGAGAAGGGTATGAATTATATTTGACATTCCGCTTTTTTCTCCATAATATCTAAATGAGTAAATAAACGTGTTGGTGCCAAAAATTTCACAATACAGATTACATAAATGTATATAATCTTTGCTAAGCATTTTCCAAACTGATTCCTTATTTGCCTAGTTATGCATATTTTCCATCTTTTTGTCTCATCTATCAGGAAAAAAAAATGTGTGGAGTGAAAATAATTTTGGATCTAAATCTGCTAGGGACACAATGAATGCAGATTTTCAAAGGGGAAATCCACTTGCATAATACATCTTTTTAAAACCTTAAATACATTTTGTTGGGTACTTGGAGTATCTAGGAGTGCAGAAAATGTGAAAGTAGTCTATCCAGGAGCTGCTTAGATATCTTTATATTCTTTTTGGGTCATATTATTCAAGCTGTCTGCGCCCTAGAGGTGGGTGGGGTATGCAGTGCCTCCTTTAGATTTAAAGAGACCGCACCAAAATGAGTTGCTTACAGATCCACCTCCGAACAGCAGTTAAAGGGGGAATGTGGCGAGGAATTCAGACCAAAGCATGGCAGGTCCAATTTATATAGAACACAACTCAATGAATTCAATGTGAAACGTAAGCCTTGAAAAGCATGACATGCCACTTTAGGACTGCAGACAAAACATTTCAATTATTAGATTTTTTTTTCTCTTTTTTTATAGAACGTTCTCTGACATGGGACCTCTTCATATTACAAGAATTTATTAAATATATATGAGAATAAACCACTGCAGTACTGATTACATACAGATTCATTTATTTTAACATTCCTTTGTAGTGCCTCCATTGTAGTGTTTCACCTATGCTACCTGTTTAATTGAACACTGAGATACAGATGGCCACCTCTGTTCAAAGATGTCCATTTTCAGTAGCAAGCTTGCAGTTATTTGTTCCATAATAAAATTATTTCAATTATTTTCAACAATTAAATGCTGTGCTTTATTTCCTTTTTTTTATTTATATTTTTTTCGACCCACTGTATATATGTGGACGCACTGTATATACCTCATGCACCTTTTCCTCCTTTTGGCACCTTCTTTTGACTATTGAGCTGATGTGACAAGTGAATTTCTCCACTGTGAGATCAATAAAGTCTATCTTATCTTAATTAATAATTTCAGTTCTTTTTTTTTTTTCCATTGAACTGTTAAACTTTAATAAACATATGATTAGTAATGTTTACAGGTTAAAGAACAATTTATGTTATGAAAACAGTTAAAGGGGCCTCACTTTAGACAGATTATTAAAACCAAAGAGTGTCTATTCCGCTGGCTGCTATTTGGACATCTATAACGTTTAGCCCTCCTGTCCTGCTGTCTGCTGTGCCTCTTCAGTTCCTGTGTAAAAAAATCATCGCCTTGTTTCAAAATGTATGCAATACTGTTTGCTTAAAATGCTGCCATTTTTGGACAGTGGAGTTGTTTTAAGTCAGTAGTGGTCTACCTTGTTTTGGCCCCATCCAGATTAGCTCTTTGCTTCAGCCTCTGGGTTCAACAAATCTGTATTTATACTACATGAAGATGCCAAGATGTGTATCTAGTGCAGTGGATATATAACATTTTAAGAGGTCCTCAGTTAAAAAGTCCTGAACTATCCCTTTAAGGTTTAGTCATGTCCAAAGGCAAATTCATTAGGCTGGAAAAAGGTAAAGCATCAGACCCTTTAGAGTATTTGACAACAGTCCAAATCTGAACTCCTCTAAGGACCATTGAAAGATTATCACTGATTAAACAAAATGCATATTCAGAGCATTAGCCACAGACGGTTCCCCAAACCCCGCCGAACACCATTTTTTAGAGTTTCTATTATCTTATCCACCCAGCACTATTTAATTTCATTTCCATGAATATGCAATGAATTTAATTTTGAACACTATTTTCATCTGCTCCTGTAATCACAAAATGCCAGTGTAATTAGTTTCTAATTACTTGCTGTAATTGTTGTAGTAATCATTTTAATTACCCAAATGCACAGACATTAGATGCTAAAAGGAAAATAATCTGCTTGTACCTCCTACTGTGTCCCTCATTCTCCAGAGTTTGATAGCCGGATTTTGACACCGAGAGCTTTGCAAGCCAGAGACAAGAGTCAATAGAGGGCTGCTGTGTGCGGATGTTTTATACCACTTGATAGGGGAATCATGTACTGTATGGGAGGGAGGGCTAGGGGAGACAGAGGCAGACAGACGGGGACCAGACTTACACTGTAGCATCTCTGCAATCTGCTCTGTGGAAATTTGCATGCCCTGAAAAGCCATTAAGTTAAAATATACAGTTATTGTACCTTTCTGGGACCGGCGCCACACAAATGCTTATTGCATGTGCTTATAGCTCAGACTACCAGATGGTAAATCATGAAATTTTATGAAATTATTGCACCAGTGAGGTGTTTTGAAAAGGAGCAGCTGTGAGGGAGATGAGACATTATAAACACTCACAGGTGTTCTGTCTTTCCTCTCCGCCAGCCACAACATAAAAAATTAAATTATAAACAAACCAGCAAATGTTGTAATCTCCCTCACAGATTCACTACTTACAAGAGGAATTGCTTAAACCGGAGAAAGAATTTAATTTTGATTTACATAAAATATTTATTGTGGCTGAGAAATTCCACAGAAAGACTGGCTCCGCTGCCACATTTGGAAATTGCAGAAACATACATCCCACTAGCGTCACAGTGCCATGGATGAAGAACCATTAGGGACGGCTCTAATGGGCACTTCACCCAAGCACATATGGGCAAGTACACCTAATAAGAGGAAGCTGGTCAGTGCCAAACACCACAACAAGCTTGTGTTTCTCATTAAGATTTTATTCCTTCCTTAGTATTTAATTAGCCAGTCTTGCACAGGGACCATTGAAGATAGCTTTACATCCACCACTTTTCCACCATCCGAGTTGTCAAGAGGTACACTAGAGGTCTCTAGCTCCCTGGCTTACAAGTAATATGCTATTGGACTACTTGTTGCTTTGAAAACAGTCAGATTTTACAAAACATAGGTCTTGTCGAGGTTTAAGTTGGTTGGTACATGAGAGTCGGCTTCTTAACAGTACAATACTGACATTCAAACTACTTAACAACGTCAAACTGACAGCAGAATTCCCGAAGGAGAGACATTTATTTGACTTTAACTGTATCAAAAGATAAAAGTAGGGTGGTAGAGGCTGGTTCCTGGACTCCAACATCCAGCATTCACTCCTCGGCACAGGCTGGAATGAGCTTGCTAAACTATGGTATCAACACAAAAATGGACAACGAAATATATGAAAAGAAAAATCTGCTGCTATTCAGGTCAAATAATACTGCACAGCAAATACGGAGGATAGAAAGAAAATTCTTTTTAAAAAGAAAATCAAGTCATTTACTTCGGCGCAATCTCAGTGTAGGTATGACTTATTTTCATCTTCATTTACACCACGGATATTCTGATTAACATGTTGTGGTTACGACGGCTCATGTAAAATATTCAAATAAGATGCATGTATTCTTTCTGTGTGAAAAAATAAATAAATAAAATAAAACTGGTGCCTTGTCGCGGACTTGTGCTCCAAGGGTAGCTTTGATAGTCATGCATATTTAAATCCACTGCTGGACATGACTGCCCTAAATAGTCGAAGAGCGTGCAACACTTAAGGGTGGTTTGTCTTCCATGTTTTGTTTTTTTTTATATTATTTATTTATTTATTTTGCTATTTTGTTTTGAGGCACCTCCAGCACAGACTGATCAAGGCCCTCCTAGGCATTTATTTGCCATTTGCTGCAGGCACTTCATGGCCCTCATGCCTATCAACATCACATAAAAAAAGCTCTGCATCAAAAACTAAATCATTAATCTTTGTTTTATAAACAACATTTATTCCATATAAATCTTTCTATCTCTCTTTCTGTCTCTCTGTCGATTGTAATTTTCATCTTGGGGAAATAAAGACAATCTTTTACTAACAGTTGCTATATTGACAAATTTCATACAAGTATTGCCTTCCGTTTCTAAGTTCTGCCACCTGTTGGTGTGAATTGGCAAAAAAGGGGTAAAGCAGTGGGTGTAGGGTGCAGACAATTTAAAAGTTCCAATAAGGTTTTCGTAACAAAAAAACCCAAAAAGAAATCTTCTGCCGCACTCTCACATAAAACCCCCAAATATCTCAGCATTATCCATGCATTATCATAATGGCAATGCAGAGCATGGTAATCAAATGTGCTCGCATATTACCTCAAACTCATCAACAAGAGCTTTTAATGAAATAACATCCTTAAATGAACGCTGCGAGAGGCTGAAAAGTGAGCAATGGCTTTGCAGGGTAGTTTGAATTTTTAATTGCCTGTCGGGAGAATATTAGATAAAGCTTGATTAGAAATAAATTGAAAATCTCTGCTGAATGCATCTCCGGGTAGACACACCAAATGAGACAGGCTAGAAAGGCAGGACATCCATAAAGGCCCAGGAAGACTTTGGAAGTTGATTGATTTACTAGCTATTAGTGTTTTTTTTCCCCTTCTTATATAATTTCCTATTAACCAACTTCATCACACAGACATACATGTGCATAGATTTATAAGATTTATAAAACCATTGCTAAATAAGATTGAAATTAAAGAGTGATACAACACATTAATAGTACTTTTAATTTACTCTTATCCAAAGTCTTTTTCTTTGTAGGTAGAAGTGCAAATGAGTCTCCTGTGCCTATATGTCTAAAGTAGTCGTAACCTGATCATTTTGCTGGACTATGATGGCAGCTCTGCTCTCCTCTAGTTCCTGCTTCTCTCTTTAAAAAGTTTCTAACATTTTGCTACTCAGTTTAATGTACCTCTCATGTCTTTAGTTCGGGATGATTCCCAGGAATTCTTAACACAAAATTAAGTATAAAGCTCTACAGGATGAGTAAGAATGGTTACAACATTTTATTTCATTTGTATATTCATGTCTCGCTTTGCCCACTAACAGGGCAAAGGTTTTTCCATAGTGGTTAGATTTTAAATACAGTGTTAATCTCCTAATCGCAAATTATATTACTAATAATATACTCTAATTACGTCATTGCCACTGTATATATATATATATATATATATATATATATATATATATATATATATATATATATATATATATATATATAGCTTTATTATTTAAAGTTTTAAGGTGTATGTTCCCATTAGTGATGCCCTGCGACATCTTGAATCATGTTTTTCTTTTTTATGATTTGTAATGCGAGTCCCTGGAAAAACTCAATTCCAGATCCCTGTTCTTCTTATCCTCTCTGTGATTGTGTTAGCCACACCCCAATTAAGACACAAGGCAGCCAGTGCAGCCAGGTTTTACAGATCAAATATTATAGTTCTTGTTTAGAAACAATTGATGAAGCTACACATAGTTTAGGGGACATGTTATCAGGATATAACTTTCTTAAACAACTTAAAGATAGTGTTGGAACAGAATATTGGGACTGCTCTGCAGAAACCTTGGTTGAAATAAAACCACGAACACGAGGGACTCCAGAATTGTCTTTGTGAGTGAAATGTAATGCTGATTAGCTGTGACCTACCATTTTAATGCACTAAAAATTACTCATGCACATATTTGGCTATGGCTGTAATAACTTTGATGCAGTATCAAACTTGTTTTACTTCTTTTGATGTGTTTCCGGTGTGAATAGTCCCTGGGTAATAGGGATCAGTGGTGTATAATTCAGTGTTCAAATGTGTCCAGACGGAAAATAATTTCTAACTGTATCATACTGAAAGATCAGTTGACCATCAAAAATGATCATCTGAGTAATTCAAAAAGTAAATCATACCATCAGTTTCATTTTCAGTTTCCAGCACCCAGCATGTCGAGGTGAGAGAAGCATCAGGAAATTATTGCATGAGATTAAGTGGTGCAAATATTCAGTTATTGCTGTGATATTTGATCTGCTTTTTTAGCATTAGCACATATGTGCAGTATGCATGTCCTCTGAGAGGCGCTGTGCTCATGCAGCCTAACTTTTCAATTTGACCAAAAGCCTGGCTTATGTGGTAATCAAATATTTTATACAACATTGTGAGATGTGAACAAATCTAAAAAAATAATGGAAAAAAAATCAAACCATGAAAGCAATAGAAAATCTGGATTTTTTTTTTCGGTTTAAGAATAAATATGAAAAAACAAATCATTGTTCAGTGGAACATTTTTTTCAACATCAATTTCTCAATTTGGTGGAAATTTGGTCTAATGATGTTTTTTAATTAAAACGAAGTAAAAGCGAAAAGCATCTGTATGAAATAACCACCTCCAGATTACAGAGGCCATCACAGTGACAGGCAGGTCAAGAGGTCGGCAGACTGCAGAGCATGTGCACTGGGCTGTGTGAAATAAAGGACACAGGGGACACGGAGCACGGCTCATCTGAGCAGCCTCAAAATATAGGCTGCGCTTTACTCACCGCAGAGAGGACAACATAAACAAACCTGAGAGGAATATTTCTACACACTGTATTTCACCGACAACATGCCACTGACATGAAAGTGCTACGAAGAATACTTGAAATGGTGTTAGGTTTACAGAATTAGGCAGATCTAAAGAGGAAAACGCATCATTACAAAAAACATCCATCCTGGAACAACGCTGCTGCTGTCTTTTTACACAACTATGATAGTTGCTCCTTGTTTCCATCAATGGTCATTTCTGCCTTCATTCAGACTTCCTCCAAAAAAAAAAAAAAGAAAAAAGAAAAAGTCAGCGGCAAATTTAATTCCAATCATCACAGCAGTTGCATGGACAGAAATTGCACCAAACGTGTTGAGAGGGGGAAGAAAAAAAAGATCTATTGTTGAAATGTGTCTGTGTTGTTTCATATATCATTGATTAGACAAAATAAAAAAGCCATAACATTGGGTCAGGACAACACGGGGCACGGGTGCTGACATTCTATCACGGCAGACACATATTGACCGGTGCTCTGAAAGTAGTCACTCACTCATCAGTGTGAGGCAGGCTGATTGAGTTGCCAGCAGCCACTAAATGAGGCCTCCATCCACAGTGGGTCGAAATGAACCGCAATCTTTTCAGACCTTGTTGCAGCCAAGAGACCCTGTGAATGTGTGTTAGAGAGAGCGAGAGACTCACAGAGAGAGAGCCAGACAGCAAAAGAGAGAGGGTAAAACCCCAGGAGGATTTCAGATAAGTTTACTGAGAGAGAGAAAAAAACAGGACAGAGGAAAGAAGAGAGACATGAAAACAAAGCAAGTCGCCCTTTGAGTTTAGATGTTTTTTGTGTACTATATTGACTATATTGCACACTCTTTGTAATCTTATGAATGATCTTTGGACCGCATCAGTCTCGTGTCATGCTATACAAAACCGAAGCCTGTGATATTTCTGTATATGAACAGCAGCTATCCAGACAGTTGTTTTTTCTCCTGTGCATCCGTATCCTTCTTCTCAACCTGAGCTTTCCTAGAATTGCAAAGACAGAAAGCATGCAGTTAATTATGGCTAATGAAACCTTGTTTGAGCAGTAGAGGAGGGGTGTATATTAGCAGGGAGAAGGAGAGAGTCAAGCGGCTTGAACCAGAGGGTTCCACGCACAATTTGTTTGAACCTGGGTCCTCCTCACTCTCTGCATGCTAATTTACCTTGGGGCTGCACCGCCTGTTTTTAAATATCGTTAATTGACTTAAGAGCTCATCAACGTGCTTCGTCTTCATTAGGTTAATGAAAAGGCCCAGTGTTTATTTTTCGTAACAGATTGTGGCAATGACACAATCTAATCGGTTACTTCCACTTCCTGAAGGATTGAGTCCTGATGCAGGCTGCTGGAGTTGTTCAGATGTTCTGTGTTTGTGGGTGTCTGTCTGTGACAAAGTGGAGATGGGGGAGGAATTAGAATAAACACATTTAGCCCTTGGCATAAATCTATGTTGCCCTTCTCTAATCGACAGAGTGAACTAACAAGAAGGTAATGGCGGTTTTGATGTGTGGGTTGTCGGATGAGGCTGGCCGGGAAAAGTGGGAACACCATCTGAAAATGAGGAGTTGAGATTTGTCTTTGTAATGGGGTAAAATAAATCTGTCACGCTGGAATGTCCCTGACCCACGTCTTGAACCTAAGAGGCCTTGGATGATTCTGAGCTGAAAATAGAAATATTCCCTCCACTTTATCTATTTATTTATTTATTTATTTTTTTTGGGGGGGGGGGGGTTTGGCGGACAACATCTTGAATACCCTCAATCATGTTGTTCACATTAGCTGTCTGAAATGACTGTACTTTAACCACTGAGTGTGAATATTAGCCATCTGTATCTAATTGACACAAAGTTTAGCTTTCCTCGGACTCTTCTCTCACAGCAGACAGCAGGCTCCCCCGGTCATCCAGAAAACGTCTCCCACAAACTCCCCCCACCCATCCAGAAACACGCAAGCAAGCTAGAAGAGAGCGTTGCAAACACAAAGGAATCCTAGGAGCTCGACCGTGTTCAATACTTTGCATCAACTAGAGGGAAGTGGTAGTGCAGCACCTCAGGTTACTCCGTTAAGTAAACCACGAACAATGTTCTGACAGCGCTTTACCTAAAACATGTAAAACATACGCATTTCCTGTTGTATAAAGTTTTTTTTTGTTACGGTTCTAATAATCTAGGCTCTTGAAGAAACTATCAAAATGGTGTCCTTCTTGCCTGAAAACTTCTATTTATTTAAGAAGTGCTTATTGAAGTTTTTACATAGTTTTTATCCATTATAGACATCACCTGATCTTATGAAGTGTACTTCAAAGTCTGCATATTGCATATTGTTTGTCTAGATAAACCACCAACATACTGCAGTGATATTTTTTGTTGGTATTGCTTGCTTCTAGTGGATACTGTGATGATAAATACATACAAGGAACAAGGAACAGGTTTGAACTGTCCAGTAAGGACATAATGCCAATGTGATCAGGGCTGCCAAGCTCCAACCTGGTGATCACCTCTGTGAAGCAGACACATATTTATATTCCATCCCTTGTTCTAATAATGAGAAAAATGTTTTTGTGAAAGGCTATAATTTAGTTTTTGATGTTGCCTTTTATTGGAAAGCGCTAGGTTGACAAAATGCACAGAACAAAGGCACAACATTCACAAAAAGGGTGAATAAGTGCAGCACTTAAGAAAACTGTTCTGATCTTCCTCCTGAGGACAGTAAGCTCTGAGCCCATCTTGTGTACTGTGGCCCGTAAAGAGTGACATGGTTGTAAAATAAATCATTGCCTTGACCCCTGGATTGCCTTGACTATCCGACCCCCTCCCAGTGTCTGGACCATGTGGTCATCAGAGAGCTGCAAAAGGTCATCAGTAGGAACTTGAGAATCCTCCGAGGAACTGTTCGGGGGGTCAGGCTGGCCCCTCTACTCCATAAACAGCTCCCGTCACCGTCAGGTTCATCACTAACCGCACCCCCCACCACCACCCACACTATTTTACTCACTGTCCATCCTTGCTCTCCTTTTTTCTGTAAAACCCAACAGCAGAAGTTTCCAATAAATCATCTGACCCCCTCCGCTTGTCTAGAAACCCCTGTCTGTCCCCGACTTGGCCTGAGATGATGCGTTCTGCTGAAGTCACTTAAATAAAAAGATCGCAGTGGGAGACATAATGTGTTAAAGTAATAAGATGGTCTCGGGCAGGTCACGGCCCCTTTCCCTGCTCCACTGCTCCTGCGGAGGCTCTTTGAGTTAATGGGCTGTGGTCAGTGCACTGGTGAGTCATAAACGCTGCCCTCTGAAACTAAAGCCCTATTCAGAACAGGGGATCCTCAAAAAGCCACTAACGGGTCAATGTATTAAGAGTACACCTTGCTTTATTTCCAAAGCGCTTCCGACAGCTCGAGGACCTGTAAATCAGATGTATTTATCATCTCGTCTTGTTAATTCTTTGCTGACGGCTGTTCTTACGCCATCGTCCTTCAGTGTCAGATCATAGCTAGATTTTATGTTTAGTCTGCTAAAATGCATAACTTTCATTCCAAACCCCATTTTCAACTTTTTATCCGTTAACTTTTTTTTTTTTCTTCATTTGTGCATTACAATATTCTATGAACAAACTGTGTCAGCTAATCAAAACAATCTGATTAGTGAAATCATAAAGCTGTAACAGATTCCTCATATTGCATTTGAGCAGCAGGTTATTGTTGTCACGGCTTGTGTTACTTCACTCGACTGTGTCCTCTTGCTGGATGGATGGAGTGACCGTTAATGAATGTAGCTTCAGGGAATAATGAAAAGAAGCAGGGGACGTGTCGCAGAGAAGTGTTCTGGCATAGTGATGACGACACAACAGCCCCCATCTTTGTCTCCACTCACAGTGATTACATGTGAGCCCCTGTCATGTGTTATAAGTGGTTTTACGAAATTGTATTAAATGCCATTGTTTATGCTTCACTTTTCACTTCCTCATTGCTCCACCGCGGTCTTTTCGTTGCCTGCCTTTAGCACGCTTCATTTGAGCCTCACTTCAGTTTTCATCATCAAGGCGTTAGCATGCTAAGTTAAATTAACCAATTTTTCCTCGTGCCACATTGGTGGAACCTCACATTTTTTTGCCCACTGAATGCTTTTGCTTGTGGATGATTAATTTGTGTGGTTCTCTATCAGTAGCAGCAGCAGGGAATAACTAGCATCAGTAACCCATTTGCTAAAGCAGGTGCATTTACAACAACAAATGCTTAGGCTGACAAAGTTTCAGTTCGCTTACGGTACCTTGCAAAAGCATTACCCACCAAACTTTTTAGAAAATGTGTCTCATTAAAATGATGGAGATGTGTTTTATTGGGATCTTGGCTGGAGATCAACAGAAAAGTAGTGCACACATGTGATGTGGAAGACAAAGGATACAAGGTTTCCAGAATCTTTTAAAAGTAAAACTCTCCAAAGGGTAATGCATACTGTATGTATTAACACCACTTTACTCACATATCCATATGCTTTTCTTCAGCAAGGACAGTGAAGTTGGTCAGAGTTGATGGGAAGATGGATTGAGCTACCTATAGGGCAATCATGGGGAAAAACCTGTTAAAGTCTCAAGATTAAGCAAAGGTTCACCTTTTCTGGAGGACAATGACCCTAAACACCTTGCCAGAACTATAATAAAATGGTTAAAATCAAAGTATATTTGAATTTGTTTTGTCAGGTAGCGATCACCTGTTCTCCACTTAGATATCATTCCTTGTTGGCACAAGTTTACACAAGTTTAAAGTTCTGTTTCTTTCCCATACATGCCCTTACAATTGCTCGATGCTTAAAATTAATTTTACTCTATTTACAGCAGTTGCCTCCATAGGCTCCATTTGTCAGTTCAGTGATCCAGGTCATATTATCTGGTTGTGACACGCTGTACATTCTCTTTCACCTGGCTACTTTGTTGTGTCTCCACCCCACAAGTGCCCCTCAAACCATCTAGTGCAGGGGTCACTAATTAAAAATCAGCGGAGTCCGAATAAAGAAAATCAACAACCAGTAAAGGTCCGGACACATTTGTAATTACAATCCGTTACTTCAAACAGTATTTAACACTGAAATAAAATGTTTATGCATCCACAAAAAAATAACATAAAAATAGAATGTTTTTCTATTTTAAAATCCAAAGTGCTTTTTGAAATAGAGAACCACAATCTTTCACAGTTTGGTATATAGACAATTTCTTGACTTTCACATCTTTTATAAAACACCTGAACTTTTTTAAATTTCTTTTTTATGGCTTAATGAGAGAAGTGAGCTTTAGGCTGCCCTGCAAGGATTTTAAACCTGGGTTTGATTGGCAACAAAGCCAACCTCAAGCACATATCAAGGTGCTGCCTGTCACATTCAATATAAACCAATTTTATGATCATACAAGGCTAAACACAACCTTGGAAATGCAGGACACATCACCAACACTATCATGACATAATACATTTTAATTTGACACAGATTGCACGACAGTAATCAGTCTCTGCTTTGCCCGTTATTGTTCACCAATTAATTATTACAGTTTATTAAAAAAAAGGCATGATTTACCTTTTTTGAAGTTTAATAAAATGGTTATATTTTAGCCCAGTCACTGGAGACCTCTCCAGGATGGACCCTGTGTCCGCGCTCCACTTTAACTTCCAAATATTTGCTATTTGGTCATGATTAAGTATATGTAAAAATCTCTTGATAGTTATTGTATTAGCAAAATACTGCCTCCATTCATTACACTCTTTAGACTGAAAGATTATTATTAAAATATGGCCACTCTGCCTGCAACAACAATCTTTTTATGCAGTTTCTGGCTCTACAACACATAAAAGGGCAGAACAACATCTGAAAAAAATGAATGTTGCTAACAGATTTCATAAGGCTAATAATTTTCATCTCAAATATTACACCTAATAACATTTTCTTAACAATCTGTAAGCATCAAAATCCTTGTCATTCTATTTAGTGTCCTGCAGCGCAGCTGCTCATCAGGTGATCACTGCTGCATACTGACTGACAGCCGATGCAGCTCTGCCTTCTTTGTTTCAGAACAGCGCATGTTTTTTTTTTTTTTTTTTTTTTTTTTTACTTTTTCCCCAATCGAACTCAGTCAAATGCCGACTTCAAGGGTCACGCTAAATTAGCCTGAGCTAGCGCGTTACTCTTCTTTGTGTTTTAAATAAAACATAATAGTTCACGAGGAGATCCCTGGTTGGTCGCCGCGTTTATCAGCGAGGGAATAAACGCAGACAGGCGACATGGCCACAGGTGGAAATAATTCATTAATTAACTGCCGGAGCAGATTGACACGCTTACCGAGGGAAGTTGTTGTCAGCTGTTCTATCTGCTGAAGTTTCTGACCTGCTGGTTTGCATTAATCCAAAGAAAACCTTTGACCACCACTACTTTCATTCATACCATCTGTGGTCAGCTTGAGATGTTCTTCCAAAAGTCAAAATGATGAACACCGATAAACCTCAGACTGGCAATGTCCGCTTTGCAAAGACCCGCCCTACTCTCTTTCTGATTGGCTAATGTCCCGCCTCTGCCAGGTTTGATTGGTTGAGAGCAGCTTCAGCGCAAAACCTTGAATAAAAAGTCTAGACGGGACTTTTTGCGCTCAATTTCCTAATGACGGAAATCCGTCGCAGCAACGGAGAACTTTAACATCTGAGTTAGAAACTGTCGTTGGACAACATGCAGTAATATATAAATGTTTTAAATCAGGTTGGGTCCGGATTAGCCAGCAGGTGGGTCCGGATCCGGACCCTGGTCCGCTAATCCGTGACCTCTGGTCTAGTGTGACAAAAAGGAACTGATCACCGATCATGTAGCCATGTTTTCCTCCCTAAAACAATAATTTGACTATTGACTCAAATATCAAATATTTCTGTTCAAAGTAACATTGATGCAATTTTTCAAACGGCCCAGTCAAAGTCTAATTGAGATTCTCTGCCAGGGCAGATGTACAAAGATCTCCGTCTCTGGATGTGTAAAGGTGGAAAACCCTAAAAGACTTGAAGCTCTATATGCATTATGTTTTCAAAGACAAACTCAGGCTTCATTTATGTAGAATTGAAATTTTAAACTTAAGCTATTTGGATTTGGTCTTGCTACTGTCATGACATTTTATGTTATCCATGGATAAATATATTAAAATCATTCTATGAGCACTTGGTCTTATGTTTACACACAAACAAAGTTACACATTTGAGTTTAATTTTATTTTATTTTATTGGTAAAGCTGAAAGACGCAAAATTCAGATTATTCATTGTCCAACCCAGATTGCATAAATAGCTATCAGGATCTACATGTCAGAAGCTTTTAATTTTTATGCAAGTTTCTAAGTGGAGTTTAGTATTCATGTTCTGACACATTTCATGTGTCAACGATTGAAAAACAGGCAAACTTTGTTTTTTTCTCTGCAACTAGTAAGCATTTTTACTCTCAGTAGCTATTTTTATATTTAGTTTTATTCACATGTGTCTTCAAATGTCTTTTTTTTTGGTTTTGATTTTTTTGTTTTCCCTGCTACCTGTGTCTGTGTAACATACGCATTCAAAAAGAGGTGAGATGGGGGCTTTGCTGGACAAAACTACTGTCTCACTGGGGGGAGGCAGTAATAACCTCCTGGTGTTGAAGCAGACTCTCTGAGAGATATCCTTGAGCCTCACCTCCATCTCTCTAACAGGTCAAGTTGAGATCCAGTAGATAGTGAGCTATAGTTAAGGTCCAGATCTGCTATCTAGACTTGAATGATGGAGGAAACCATGTGGCGACATGTTTATTGTCACCGAGATGGTCCACAATGCAGTGCCTTAGTGAGCCACATCAGGTCCTAATATAATTCATGGGGTGGCACCATTGTGGAGTGACTGATAAGGCCTTCACTTTGCCCCGCACTGGTCACTTGTCTCAAGGAGACTCCAAAGAAACTTCACTTTGTACAAATGGTGGCCAAAATATCCAATCCCACCTAGGTTTGCACTTTTGTGCTAAAACTTGCAGCGAGGTTACAGAGCTGGGAAAGGCCATTTATAATAGAAGAATTCTATCTTTGCTATTTGGCTCCTTTAAAGAAGCCTTATTTAAAGAGGAAAAAAGCTACATCTTGTGAAAAAAAAAACAGTGCAGAGCAATTGTAAAGAAGATGAGAAGGACTAGAATAACAGCGCAAGCCCACCCAGTGAGAGACTCATAGGCATCTATGGTTGTCCACACAAAATTAGGCCTCCTGAGGCTTTTGCCTTGGCATGTCAGAGCGTTTTGGCACCTTCAACTTATAGAATTTTCCTCCTCAGCAAAAAAGCTGAGAAAATGTTATCCTTACAAATTACAAAGCCATGGTGTGTTTGGTGACATTTTGATAGCTAAGGACACCATCAGAAACACATTGCGGCAGGGGAGGTTAAATGAAACCAAATGCAAAGTTGTCCCAGAAGAAAGCAAAATGGTCACTGATGAGTGAGGTCAGAAGACATCGGAATGATGCTGTGTTGACTTTAAGGACCTGTTTCTCATCAAACCGTTGTGCCCAGCTTTCCCCCGAGAATCTTTTTTCTGACAAGGAAAATGCGTATACCCGCAGATATTTACCCGTCTGTTGACCATTATCTGAGCATGCATTAGAAAACTCTGGGCGGTGTTGCCTTTTCAAATATTTATCTTTTCACATTTAAAGGACCCTGCAAAAGTACCCACACTCCTTGAACATTTTTTTTTAAATGTGTCACATTATAACCACAGACTTTAATGTTTTAATGGGGTTTTGTGTAATAGACCAACACAAAGTAGTACATAATTATAAAGTAAAATGATGAATGGTTTCCAAAACCTTTTACAGGTAAAAATATAAAAGTGCTACATATTCAACCTAATTTACTCTTAAACCTATAAGTAAAATAGAGTACAACCAGTTGTCTTTAAAAATTCATAAGAGTCAACCTGCATGTGGTCTAATCTCAGTATAGATTCAGATTGTCCCTGATGGTTCCAGAGATTTGGTAGACAGCATTAGTGGAAAAAGAAACAGAGTAAAATTAGAAACCATACCCTAAGTTTTAAACGAACACAAATGGAGCTTCAGCAAGAATTAAGAGTTATAGTTGAAAGAAAACAATGATAAGTCATTTTTGTAGTTTGGTTAAAAGCCATGTTGGCTAAAACCGCAAGCACATGGACAAAGTGGCTCCGATCAGATTAAACCAAAAGTTGTCTATTTGGTCAACATGCAATACACAGCACATCAACCTGAACACCCCATCCCCATGTTTAAACACAGTGGTGGCAGCTTCATGTTGTTTGAATCCTTTTATCAGCTAGTCAAGGTTTATGAAGAGACTGATGGTGCTAGCTGCAGCGGAATACTGAAAGAGGGCCTGTTAGAGGCTGCAAAGGACTTGCATCTGGGGCAGGGGTTTGAATCTAAACATGAAATTAAATGATTCAAATTAATGACATTTCCATGTCCTATTCAAATACCGGGCCTAAATACACTTGGAAGTCTGTGCCAAGACTTGAAAACTGATGTTTACCGACCCTCTTCATCCAGTCAGGCAGGACATGACCTGTTTTGTAAAAAGAATGAGTAAAAAAAAATGACTTCCTGCTGTGATTGTAGCAAAAGCTTGTTCTAAAAACTGTTGACTCAGGGACGCACTCTAACAAAAGCACTCCACACTTTT
Organism: Fundulus diaphanus; assembly: GCA_037039145.1. Classification (NCBI taxonomy): domain Eukaryota; kingdom Metazoa; phylum Chordata; class Actinopteri; order Cyprinodontiformes; family Fundulidae; genus Fundulus; species Fundulus diaphanus. The sequence continues at coordinate 38,188,432 of CM073127.1, read as the reverse complement.
CAGATTTTTGTTTAAAAATGATGTATTATTTTCTGTACACTTCACAATTACCCACTAATTAGTGTTAGTCTGTCACATAGCATAATAATAAAACATATACAATTTTGCGGTTATAACTTTCAAACATCTGAAAAGGTTTAAAGGTATGACTATTAAACACTGAACGCTCTAATCAAGCCCCTTGTTCTGTTTTATTTAGACATATATTTGCTATTTGGTCATGATTAAGTATATGTAAAAATCTCTTGATAGTTACTGTATTAGCAAAATACTGCCCCCATTCATTACACTCTTTAGACTGAAAGATTATTATTAAAATATGGCCGCTCTGCCTGCAACAACAATCTTTTTATGCAGTTTCTGGCTCTACAACACATAAAAGGGCAGAACAACATCTGAAAAAAATGAATGTTGTTAACAGCTTTCATAAGGCTAATAATTTTCATCTCAAATATTACACCTAATAACATTTTCCTGGTATTTCTTTTTGCATGTGTTAAGCCTTTAACTATTACCTTTTGCTTGTTTTCATCCCATTTTTTGCATTAACAGAAGACAACCAGCAGAAAAAAGAAAGAACTGTATGATGCAATCGACCAAAGCAGTCCTGCAATAAATTCTTTTCTTAATAGCTCATGTGTTGACTTTCTTCTGTGATGCTATATGTCATTATGAAAGGTGTTTCTTATAATTCTTTCTGTTCCCTTGGGCAAATGTAGTTTGTTGTTGTAGGTCAAGAGAGCAAAACTACATGTTCTACTTCCCCAATGCTCAGACTTGTTATATATATAAAAATGTCCTCATTTTGATTTTAAGCTCTTGCTGTAATCCTTTTTTTCAGGATTACAAATTGCAAGTTCAGAAAAGAGCATTGTAATTAAGCTAAAAATACAGAGTGGTACTTTCAGTCTGTGCATATATTTTTATGCTGCATTTGATGAAATAATCAGTATTATACTTCCAGGTGCACAACATCAGCTGCCCTGTCTTTTAAAACGGCATAAGTAAATACAAGCGGACTATATGTGCTCAAACCTTTGTTCTTGTGCTAAACATTCAAAAGACATTCATAAACGGACTTCCAGTTTCCACTGGCAGCCAAGGCTTGTTTTTCAGAAAGACCACTAGCTGGAGTTCTGCCTATCGAAGCAGCATCTTTATTCGGATGGAAAATGAATCCTCAAGGAACATGGCCAGGCGCTTTATTGTGTATGCAGTGTGTGGCCAGGTTCAAATTGGCAATCAATTATCCAATTAAGACTGACAGAAATGCACATCAGGAATTCCAGCCCATCAGTCCAAGCTTCTGATTGGAACACGATTAGAGGGACTTAATTAAACCCTAGGTGCTGGGTGTTTAAACATCATTTGTGCAGCGTCGGAGGGCTTGGAAAATATAAATCTGGACTCTGCACACTGCATCCCGGTCGCAGGCCAGGGGAAGACATGATAAGCTGCAGACGTGACTCCATCTGTTTGTGACCACGTTGGTTATTCAAAGAAGAGCAAGGACCATGCAATTGTTACATTAAACCACATGCCCTTGGGATGATAGGGAGAAAGAGATAAATATTTGGTAAAATTGCTCAGAACAATGCAATAACAACAGTGGCCATGATATTGTGCCACATTAGTCTTAAAAGCGTTCTCGAGGTTTAGCAGGTTGTGAATAATTCAAGGACATACCACACCACGGAGAGCCGTATAAGTGTGATGTGTGGAATGAAATGCAGCTTTGCTGTTGAGATTCTTTGGGGTGTTTTCTAACTTGGCCAACCTCGGCTTCTCCTGTGTGGTTGTTTAGTGCCTGTATTGATTTCTTAGCTGTTTCTTCCTGCTATGTCAGACGGTGTGAAATGGAAGGCACTGCATTTTAATATTGGGCTGTGAATTAATCATTTTTCTGATAGCAAAGCTCAGCTCCGTCCCTGTAGGAGAACACCTTATCACAGCAAATAGGATTCAAAGGGAGAGGAGCAGTATAATCCACAGCTAATTGGATGAAATGGCTGTGCTGCCTCTCCCTCCTTCCCATCGTTCCAGGGGCTAGCGTCCATCCGGCCCCCTCCACAGGGATCTTGGAGCCACCGAAGAGGTTATTACAGTTTTTTCCTAAGGGAGCATTAATACCTTAGCCCTTGTTCAGACATGCAAATAATCTAATTCAAGGTCTAGCTAATTAACAACTTAGCTACAGTAAAGACAAAGAGGCCCAATAATAAGCCTTTTTTTTAGTGGGGAGGGGACTGCATTCCACCTACCACAGATACAACAATGATACAAAAAGCAGTAAACAACCTTGTATTAGGATAAAAAAAAGAGGCTTTAAGCCAAACGGTGGACAATTAATACTAAAGGCGGATGTAAAACTGGTCATTTAAGGGACAGTAGTGGGATTAATAGGGTAACAGTGTGGCAGGGTGGTGTACGCTTTTTAAAGGGACGTGGGGGAGGGGGTTTCATGATTGAAGATTTTGTCTCCTGAGAGCACACAACATTTGTCACTGGGCTTTAGCAGGAATCCCAACACAACAGAGAACACTACAACACTAAATAAAACAAGAAATAGAACAAAAAAAAAAATAACAGTTTAAAAATGCAGCAGAAGTGACAAAAATAGTTACATTTAACTAAACTTAAGCTGAACACATTGTATAAGTATGAAAAGGTATATATGATTCTTAGTGGAAAGGATGGACCATCCAAAAATACAAACAGTATATTCGTGCATTTATGTCTAGCACATTATTTTTGCTCATTCTGAATATGGTTACAATTCTGTGCTAGATTTGGCTGTTAACCCTTAAAATTCAGGGTAATATGTAAAACTAAATGCATGCCATCATGTTCAGAGCAAGTTCAGATGGAAATGTCAACAGTTTTTGGCACCTAGTATGTTTAAATCTAATAAGTTTCTCCTTGAGTGCTCATGCAGCACACCGTGGGCACTTATTTGAATAGCCTCTGTAGGCTGTTATTTCATAATAACCTGTAGAAAAATGGAACACGTCTCAGGGCATCCCTGGCTTTTTCTGGGGTAAAATGTTAATCCAGCTTGAGCAAGGTTACATGGTCAAGGTTGCCAAATTACCGACAAGCACTAATCACTCTGCCTCGGAGCGAGTCTGGCTCGGCAGCAAACACTGTGAAACGTTGCTCCCCGTCCTCCACTGAAAAGCCTCACCACACTTGAGTAGGGAAGAGTGATTTACCACAACAATCCACATTCAAAAGCATCACAAAGCTTTTCTTTAAATGAACAATGTGACAGATGTGTCTGTTCTCCATCTGAGGATGAAAAATACCTCAGTTTTGATAGGATTTACACAAACAAGAAAGTTGCTGACCTTTAGAAATTACATTTCCATCAAGAAAGCGTCATCATCGATTAACACAGAAACATTTCAAAATGAAAAAAAAAAATCTCTTGTTTTGTTGGAACTATTTCTTTTCCGCAAAATGGATCTGTAAAACTAACAGTTATAAACATATCAGTAACTACGCTATTATCATGCTGTCAGCATGTTAACTATCCTTTTATTAGGGGCCAGGACATAATTCACTTTTGAAATGCTTCTTAAAATGAAATGCTATATATATATATATATATATATATATATATATATATATATATATATATATATATATATATATATATATATATATATATATATATATATATATATATGTGTGTGTGTGTGTGTGTGTGTGTGTGTGTGTGTGCGTTAAAACTGATACTTCATTGTGTGTCTGTTAAAACTGCATTGTCTTTTGAGCAATGCCGCTCTCATTTCCTGTCAGAAGCACAGTTCTTGATCAAAAGAAAATAGCTGTGAACCTAAATCTCCCAGAGTGTATGAATACTTTTGGGCTTGATTGTATACTACTTAAAACTACATAAATTGTAAAAAACTATGACTATCAATTTGTTGAAATACCATACATTCAAAATTATGTCCTATGTATGTGTGCCTAATCCTTAAGTGTTTGAAGAATAAATGTTTTTGTATTGTTTTATTTTAGCATTTTAAATTATCTTCATAAAGATGTTTTAATAGAAAACTTTTTTTATTCACCCAGCAGAATAACGCTATTGAGTATGGAAACACGATTAGCTCTCCCAACTCTGGTTAACCAAAAAAAAAAACAAAAAAAAAAACAAGTAAACTTTTAAATCAACACAAAAATATTAATTTTGTGTGTTTTGTGGCATTACTAGCCTTAGTGTTTATTGAAGTGCTTGTTGTGTAGAGAAAAAAATGGCTAACTATGCTAAGCGCTATTCAGTCATGATGCTAATCAATTTTTTACACTTGGTTACTTTTGTATTAGAGCGTAATTAGAAGGAAGACACCCTGTGGCTATCTCTTCTGTTTAAAACACATGCAAGATTTCAGATACCCAGCAGAGTTAACTACTAGATACATGGTCATCTGGTGTAAAATCTGCAATACAGTATAATGTCGGCCATATCAGTTTTCAGTTTCGAATTGTTTTAGATGGTGGAAATCCTCTGTTTAATTGACACCTCTATGAGCTTAGCTTTATTCTTCCATTAGAAATGTTTTCCATGCTCCAAACCAAAATCACTCTCACTGACAGCTGGCTGCTATGGGCTAGCAGACTATTGAAAAGTAGCCATGAATTGTACCACTTTCAAACCCACTAAAATACTCTTTTATACCATTCAAGGGCTTCAGAGTTTTTTTTTTAATCATATGCCTAAGAAAGTCCATAGTGAAAGTGACCACAGAGGTTTCCAGCTGTATAGAAAAAAAAAAGAGTACCACAACTCCACTCCAACCCCACCTGTTGCTGCTTATGAATGGTTGGCTGGCCAAATAAAAGTTCAGCATACATTAAGGACAATTTCTGCTGTTGGAAAATTTTTCTGGACATGAAACACATGAAGAGTGATGGAGTGCTACCCATCACTTCTATTAGGGAAACATTTCAGACTAAAGCATAACATATAACACTTTTATACCTCTGATAAGTCAGTGTCTTGTAATATCAAATGGAAAAGTAGAGATCATCTTATAGATTTATCCTTTAAAGCTCTGTTAATACCGCAACGCCGTAAAACTGTGTACTCAATACAATCTGACTTTTAAACAAAAAATTAAACAATCTTCAGCTTTTTCTAACAGTCGGTAAAATTAAGAAACCACTTTTTAAAACCTGACATTCATTTAGGACTCATTGAGCTTTGTACCACCAACAAGGTTGTGAAACTAAAGAGGGTTAAACAAATTATCACTTCATGTTAGGCCAAATGTTTGCCATAAAAGCATCATCTAGAATTTAGAGACCTTGACATTTGTCTCTATGTCTTCAACTTTGTTTGAGGCTCAGTTAGTAATCATTTTAAAACACGTGGTGATCAGTTGCTATCATAGCAGTGTAGTCCAGTATTCATTGTGCATCGTCATCGTCCACTGTTATACATAGCAGCACACGCCTTAGTTCTTTTTATTGAAGTAAGCATCATTATAAAGGGTTAATGAAAGTATAGTATAAAATATGTTACATCAAGTCCTGGAGTCCAATCACTCTTTTTAATAGCTTTGTAGCGGCCAGAAAATCAAGTATTCATGAAGATTGAGGAAGATGATCCAGTGAACTTCAATTTAATTGGTGCAAATTAAAACAATCCATCTTTTGCAGCTGTCTATCTATCTGCTATCACCACTTCATTGCTCGTCTTGTACCTTGATTACAATTATCTTTTAATAGCAAAACTTGTCAGCAATTTTTCTCCCTTCTGATTTACGTCTCGGCCCAACACAGTGTTGTTCCACTCATATAACTCATGATTTAGTGTAATGCAGAGCAACACTCTGCAGGGCAGATGTGAGACGTATTGACACCATTGCCTTCTGTGCTGCATGTTTTGACATACGGCAAACTGTCTCTCTGTAGTACAGGCTGCAATCCTTCCCCCATTCATATAATAACAGCAGGCTAGCATGCTTGGTCCCAACAGCACGCACAGAGTGAAGAGTGTCATTTGATTACACATTAAGTGTGCATGCATACAGTGTTTTCTGCAGTTTTCGGTATTGGTTCCAAGCAATTAGACCAAAAGATGACAGCCTGACTTTAATATGGGACAAAGTGATTTCTCTCTTGCCTATTTCATCCTCCCCTGCCTTTCACCTGATGTGCTGAGCTAGGGCCTTTTTAGAAATACATCGATGCAGTCTTCCTTTATTATAAAAACAGATCTTTTTTACTGCAGGTTAAAATGCTCATCTTCAGCAACTAAAGATTTGGTTGGTCACACGGTGGTGTTCCAAACAATAACAACTGTTGGGCTAAATAAATCACACAGGGCAGTCACTAGAGTAAAATATTACAAGTTTATGTCACCAAGGATGACTTAAAATGTATGGTGGGCCTTTTCTGGTGAAGGTTCTTCTCCCTGTGCCCCAGTTTCCTCCCAGAGGCTAAAAGCATGCATTTGAGGTTATTGCTACAACTAAATTAACTATTTGTAAGAGTGTAACTTCTCTACTTTACATTTTAAAGTTGTTTTTTGCATGTTGGTGTAGTTTAATACATAACAATACTGTGTAACATTTATTCTGAATGTCAGGTTGCCTTTACCTCTGTTTAACAGCAGAGTTTCATGGAGTAGAGCATAAACGAGGCAGAGTTTCAAAAACAAGTGGATACGTTGCAAAGCAGCAGTGCTATTTGTGATTATGCTTTTTTTTTCTTGTGATAAAACCAATAAAATAATTACTTCTTCTATAGTTCAACACAGAGAGAGAAACAAAACGAGAGAGCAAATAGTGGTAAAAAGCAGCATAAGGCTTGCTGAGGGACAACGTTTAATCCACACTGTCTACTTTCTGTCTGGTCAGGATACAGCTTGATAGATATCCTGTGACTATTGGCTGCATAGGTAAGTGTCACAGTGCACCAAGATCAAAGTAGAAAAAGGAAGTGTTAACTCTAAATGGAGCACGGCACAAGGTTCAAAGTGCGTCAAGCTCCACTTTCGTCAGCACAGGGCAACAGCACATGTAATGCAAATGAATGGGTTTCAGAGTGCAGCACTGTAAGGTCCAGGGTATGCCAAAGTGCGTGAGAATGATCCTTTTCAAAGCATCAAGATCAGACTAATTTGAGAAAGACAGCATGCCCTTTCACAGCAGCCTTTGCTGCTTCAGGAATACTAGCTCTGTTTTGGGTAAAACGGGGGCACAAAATGCGGGCTGCTTGGAGCCAAAGGCTGGGAAGCCGAGCCGTTGGGAACTGTCAGCAGGCAGCCCCAAGCTCAGTACAAAACATGGCTGCCATGAAACAAAGTGAAACTTGCAGGTATATTCGCTAGCACTAATGATGGTTTATATCTGGATAAAACAACAGAACACATAGCTTTTTGCAAATGAATGTGGAGATGTTCCAATTTAAACACACAAAACAAAAATGAATACATTGTTGTCGCCTTTTTATTGCTAATAGTAGGTATAGTGTCACTATAAATAACAACTCCCCCTGGATTTCTGACTCGCAGTAAGACTCAATTCAAATGAGACATAATTAATCTTAGCTCCACTGTTTAAGGCAAAACATTGGCTGCATTTGGGACTGATGTAGTTTTGTCTAGAGCTGTAACCACAGCAATGTGTCTAAATCAAGCTGGACAGACTACCTATGCTGGAAACTAACACCCTTCAGTCCAGACGATAAAGCAGTGGATGTGCTGCTTCATTTGCTGAGGTGAATTTTCTGGATTCAAATTTGATACAGCAACGTGAGTAATGGAGATCCAAGTCCATTGTTCAAGTACAACAGTTGGTTAACTTGGTGGATGGACGTGATAGCTGACTATCATCAAGAGATGGGACAAGAGCTGCAATTGTCCCAAATGCAGTTCTTTCCTGCATCTAAAGGAAGACTCTACCTCATTGACTGTCATACAGTTTCCTTTCATTGTATATTTTGTGCCCTGGAATGGACCGGCAACCCGGAGTACTGCACCTCTGGCCCAGTGACATGTTGCAAGGATAAAACGGGTCTGGAAAATAAGTGGATTACACCAATCAGTCATAACAATATGGTCACAGGGACAAAGTCAACACCTTGAACTTCCAATTTTGCTGTTCAAACAATTCCTAAACCATTGTTTCCTTTGGTACTACATGCTGAGAGATTTTACAGCCATCAGGCTGTGTACTAATGAGTCTTGGCCAGTCATGACTGTTGCTGGTGCCACTGCAGACCAGGAATACCTCATAGGAGCCGCAGTTTTGGAGATACTCGGACCAAGTCGTCTAGCCTTCACAATTTGGCTCTCGTGGAAACCGTTTAAATCCTTATGCCATAATCACTGTTCATGTCTGATCTGTTTATATTGTAGATATACAAAAAATTACAACCAATTCTTTGCATCAGTTAATAGCAATTCAAGTGAAGAGATTTAGTATTTAAAATTTCTGGCCGTTAAAACAGGAGTAGACTATGAGCAATAACCAGCATTGAGATAGAAAAAGAAACAGCGCACATATACAACAGTATCAAGACCTGTGACCAATGAGAGAAAAGCATTTTTACTCTAGCATTTTATTGCCAGTAATTATTCACTTACGGGGGATAATAGATGTAATGTAATGTACCGCTAGTTTTTCCTATATGTAAAATAATTGAGCAGGTGCTTCTGAGATGTAAAACAGGGGACTAAAAGGGATCACCAAGTTGGTAAGTTTCACATTTGACCATACTTGTATCAGTAAATTTTGTGGATCTAAGTCTCTCTTTTGCTTAAAAAAGTATTTCTGTGCTTAAGGGAATTGTTTCAACCATTTACTCTATGCCCCAAATAAACTTGGATGTTCTCCATCAATCAGGTGACTACATGGAGAGCTGACCTGTCATAAATTCACTCTGTGGGGATGATGACAGGGCTGGAGCCAATCTTCATGAAAGAAAAAAAAATGGCATGAAGTTCCCATCCCCCCCACTCCCTGAGCCCTTTTCCCAACCCCAGCTCACCCTTTACCCTCACTACTGGAGCACCTTCGCTCCCTATCTTTCTGCCTATCTCTCTGTCTCTGCACCTACAAAGCTTATCTCTCTCTCTCTCTCTCTCTCTCTCTCTCTCTCTCTCTCTCTCTCTTACTCTCTCTCTTACTCTCTCTTGCTCTCTCTCCCCCTTTTCTCTCCATGGGTAAGCAGGTAATCATGAGCTGTCACAGAAAGGTGACCCATTAATGTGATGGATACGGTGTGAAAAACAAATGGTGTGAAACGTGTGGATTGCTGTCCTTACTGCACCTTGGCCTTTTGTTCTGTCATATCAATATCCACACAGGGCCTCATTACACCGCTGCACTACACAATGAGTGGAGCGCCAGGGTCAAGACTGCGCCACGCTCCCTTTGACTGGCTCCGACTGGGCTTTTCAGCTCAACCTCACCCAGAGGACTCCCAGGTAAACAGGAAGAGGGGTAGCCTCTGGAGCCACAGTCAGCGCACATCACCCTAGACTAAATAAGCAAGACCCCAACAGTTCGCCATCCATCAGGGGCCACGGCTATGTTTACAGACATTACAGACAAGAGTCACATCAAGAAATTGTTCAGTTTTAGCCACTGCAGCTGTTGTTTCTTTAAGGCTAAATTGTTGTTATATTTTAAAATCATTTTTTTGCCTCTTAACAGTTCAAATGTTTTATTTTAGGGTTCCTCTTGAGAGTACTGTGAGTATGAAGAGTTCCAAGTTAATCTTGAGTCATCCCTGCAAGGTCAAAACCACATCGTGATTGTAAGTACAGTGGAGCTGTCGATGTTTCACTGGGTTTTTGTTTTTTTTCTGTCTTGCAAATGTTCAGATTCCTCGGCTATAGATCACTTTTTCCCCAGACAATGGCAGCTCACATAGAGATAATTGATACTCTACATTGCCAGACTGTGTGTGAACAGCAGCGAAAGAATCAATAAGCAGGACTTATATGAATGTGTATGGACTTCTAAATTGCTTCAGGCATACTGTAAGATGGGCACTTAGACTTTCAAAGAGCCATACGGTCAGTCAAGGTCAGGAATGGGAAGCAGTGAGAAGCGATCACAGTTCAGAGATATCCCGCTCTGTCCATTATACTATGCTGCTGTGGGTCAAGTACTTATTAAAGACTCAGGCTAATTCCACTGCCAAGACCTACAATCTAGGTAAGCGCTAATCAATTAAGAAGTAGCCTGGATTACAATGAGTTGGTTTTATGTGTTGGATTTTGTCTTGTGGTCCCTGGAGAAATGCACAGAAGCTGACTTTAACAATACATACCATGCTGTTTGCAAGTTAGTGCTATCCCTAAAGGAATAGTTGAAGATTTCTAAAGTGGGATCTTGATAAAAGGTTTTAAAGCTCCTAATATCTCAACCTGCAGTTGATAAATCTCATAGCATCTTAATTTAGTGTAAATCTAGGTTAGTTGGTCATGGCTGAAGCTGACTGTCAGATAATTGCTAAGACCCAAGCTGATTTCTTCAGTCTTAAAACGACTTCAGTTTTCAATCACTTTGTTGAAATAATCCGCCTTATTTCTGAACCTTTAAAGAATCTTCATGTTTACACAGATGCTGAGCGTTACTTACACAGGAAATTGAGGCTGGATGTAGTGCGCCACTAATAACCTTCCTGTGTGAAACATCTAGGGAGAATGGAACATGTATAGCATTTGTTGTAGTGAGAGTACCTGTCTGATATCAAAACAAAATACTAAATTAATGCTGTTTTATTTAATATTACATTTTCTATTCTCTAAGATAGTTGCTCTGACTGAAATTTTTAACATGTTAAATTCTCCTTATGTGTTTCACACAGCAAGATCATTGACTGTGCATCACTTCCAACCTCCCCTTCCTGTGTAAATAACCATTGGCAAATCTCATAGTGACTTAACGGGTTTGTTTGTATTTTTGAAATGAGGCTCTCAGATGATGTTATCTGTAATAGTTTATTTACCTGTAGTTGAAAGATGTAATATCATCATGAACCTGATTGAAGTAAATAAATCTTAAGTCTTGGAAAAAGCTAATCAGTGGTGTGTTTTACCTGACATTAGCCATTTAACACAATTCAAAATCAAAAGGCTAAAATCAGTTTGATACAATGCTATCTCTACAATTTCACAAGAGACTGTCGTTAAGTTTGGTGCCGTTTGGTCCAGTCGATTTTTTATGTGAAGCTTTTTCAATCAGCTGTGACTCGTTGGTTTGCTCCAGCTGAGCCAAGAACGGATCAAAGTTTTGGATTTTGCACCAGACTGTTAGTTAAGCAGCACCATCAATGATGATGTATTTATGTGCTTTCCAGGTGCAATAGTTGAAATTGAAGTCTGTTAATATCTTTTACTATCTGCTAACATAGCATTCCTTTTTTTCTTATATTTCATAGTTGGAGCTGTTTTTAAACATAGTCAGTTAAAGGCTATGCATCTTTGACTAGCTTGTTAGTCTTCCACCAATCAGAGGTTCAAGTTTAAGATAAGATAAGTTAAGATAAGATAAGATAAGATAAGATAAGATAAGATAGAACTTTACTGATCTCACAATGGAGAGATTTACTTGTGACATCGGCTCTTATAAGCAACAGAAGGTGCACAAAGGAGGAAAAGGTGCATGAGGTATATACAATACATCCAGATATACACAGTGGATGGGAAAAAAAAATAATATGAAAATATCATGTTTTCATGCAGTGAAGTAACATTTTTGTACTACATGAAAGGGAACTATTGCTGATAACGTCAGAGAGCCTCACTTAAAAATATCCAAACAAACTAATTGAAATCAAAAGAAAAAGCAGCGGCCGAATAAGCCGCTCCAAAACTGACATGAACAAAACATTATCTTTTGCTTCAGCCTCTGGGATGGATTTAATACTTAATAAAGATGTGAGAGACTTTTCTGGTGCAGTCGAGATTTTACCTGCTTCTAAAATTTTAACAACACATCACTTCAAAAATCCAAAGCCATCCCTTTAATGGATGTAGCATTTCCTCAGAAATGACATGTGAGAGCAGCTTCCAAAATGTGTGTTTTGTGGAAACTCCAATATGGTGACTTTATAAACGTGTGACTTGTTTTGATTAGACACGTGAAGCACATGATGTTCATTTAGGATGCCAAACCACACATGACCCACACCATCTTTTCCCCTGAGATCCACAGTGGTGGTCTAGTGGATACCTCAGATGAAATGCTAGTGACTCTATTAAGGACTGTGGTTATGGGCCACAGACTAATCTGGTATGACAAACTGGAGGTGTCCTCTTATTTCCAGACCCAGTGATGAATCGATGGCTGTAGTCCCCCCATGCTGTCATGTCAGAGTGGAGCTGAAACAGATTGAGAGGAGGCAGACAGCAGATTGATGTTCAGGGATTCTTCCCTCTCTTTTAAAACCCACCGAATCAGTCCATTAGCCCTCCTCCCATTTGACTTGTGTTTTACAAAGGCTGCATCTATAGACATTAAAAACTAAATTACAACAAATCAGAATGGGAAATAGGGAAGTTAATTGTGTTTTAAAGTACTGATCTATACAAAAATGAATCCAAAACGTAAAAGATAGCAAACGGTTTGCGTGGGTATCCTTAATGAATTTAAACTATTACTACACTTCTTGAGTTAGTTGAAGGTTGGAAATTTATTTTTTTTCCAAAACTTTGTAAAAAATATATTATAACTAAGTCCTAGGGACTCAACTCACAAAATAAAGTGTGTATAATATCAAACATGTCCATCAAAGGACAGACACAGTAGAAAACAATATTCCTCTGTCATAGACCCACTTTCGTTCTTTGGAGTGACATTTGAATGGACAACGTGATGGAGTGAGAAACAGAGGAAAAATGTGAGACTTATTAAGTCACAGTTTAAATACATGTCAGAGTTTCATTATTTAATTGATCAGTTATAACAAATTGGTTGTATTTGAAAAGAGTCCATGCTGTATCCTCCGGTGTTCATTTTCAGGGTTTGTGTCAATGTCTGTTTTAAACCACTGAGCTTCTGGTAGAGTTCAGGATTCTGGACACCTTTAATCAGGGGTGGCCAGGTCCATTCTTCAAGAATTGCTGTCCTGACTGTTTTAGATATCGGCTCTGATACAGGAACACATCTGAAGCATGTAGGATATTGACGCTGGAGGACTAGACTTAGCCACCCCTGCTTTAAATGCAAGGATTCTTGAAGTGTGGACTAAATATGGTTATTGATAATGGAGGAGTAAAGACAATGATGGCACTCCATGTAGGTGTTGTGTCTGCCCACCCCTAGCCAACACACACACACACACACACACGCACATATTCTTCTGCCATCCCCCCTCTCTCTGCGATGACCGCATCCCGACTGTAATGCACCTGTACGTGTGTGAAGGACATCCCGACCGGCAGGGCTATCACAGACACAATCTCACAGCACTTTAATAACTTTGAGAGCGGTCAGCACCCTGTGCTTTAATAACACTCGCTGTCAGCTCACCCCACACTGCGCAAAATTGTCTCGTTGGAATTCTTTATGGTGGAGGCCAAAGAACTCTGGTGATGGGGATGGAATATAGCCACACTCAACCCGCCTCTAGCTCTAAATGGCTTTCCAAGAGTATGTTTTTATCTTGGTCTCAAGACAAAGAGGAGGGACGACTGGTACTTGCGTTGTGATGCAGGAGCAAGTTTTAAAAATCAATACCACTGCTTTTAAATAAAATGATTTGTTTAAAATAAAATTCATGTGCTAGAAATGTTTTTTTTATTATTATTTCTACCAGTTTTCTACCAAACCATCAGTACTGTCAGTAACAGGTTGAAAATCCATGAACAGTAGCCTGAACAAGTATTGGTAATCCTGGAATCGTTTAGATTTTATCCCATTAAAACCACAAAACTTTGAGGATGCTACATTGCAAACAAGCACAATGTAGTGCATATTTGTGAAGTGGAACAAAAGGGACAACGTATAGATTTGCATTTAAATTCAAACCCCTTGTACTCTGATACCCCCTGAATAAAATCAAGTGCAAAAGAAGGCTGTTAGAAGTGATCTAAATTGAAAATAGACTTCACCGAGTTGTAATTTAAAATCTGTATAAATACAGCAATTCTGTGAAGGTCCAAAATGTTTGATGGAAAACATTACTGAGCAAACAGTATTATCATGACCAATGAACACAGCAGACAGCTCAGGGATAGCTGTGGAGAAGGTTAAAGCAAAGTTAAGACATAAAAATGTTAGTATATTGTATCTGAACTGGACTGTTAGATCTATGATCTGAAAATATAAGGGTGTGGCGCAAACTTTCAAAAAATGCCCATCCAACTGAACTGATCGATTGGGAATGCATTAACCAAAGAAGCAACCAAGAGGCTAATGGTAATTCTGGAGGAGCTGCACAGATCCACAGCTTAAGTAAAAAGAATCTGTTGACAGGATATCTATTACTCATGCACACTTCAATGATGGCCATCAGGAATGAATGGCAAGAAGAAAGTCATTGCAGAAGTTAAGCCACAAAAAATCCTATTTGTGGAAAAATATTATGTGGCCAACATTGCACATCACCCTGAACAGACCACCTCCACCGTGCTGATGGCCGCATCATGCTCTGCTCTGCCATTCTGCACTGGCCAGAACTGATGTGAAGATGGATAGAGCTAAATAAAGGGTAACCATAAAAAAAAAACCTGTTAGATACTGCAAAAAGAGGTTCACCTTCCACCAGGACAACAACCATTAAAATAGAGCTAGAGTTACAATTGAATGATTTAGATCAAAGCATTTTCATGCATTAGAAGGACCCAGTCAAAACACAGAACTAAATCTGATTTAGAATCTGTGGCAAAACAGGAAATTTGATGTTGACAGATAATCTCTGTCTAATCTGGTGTATTTAAAAAAAGAATGGACAAAACCTTCCTTCTCTAGATATGTAAAGCTGTTGGAGACGTAACCCAAAAGTCTTGCACCTCTAATTGGAAAGAGATGTGGTTCTGCTTTCCCTTGACAGGGTTAAATACAAATGTACACCAAATTTCAGATTTTTAATGGTAAAGAAAATGTTTTGTTTTCCTTCCCTTTCACAACTATGTACTACTTTGTGTCGTCAAATAAAACCTAAATAAAATACACATGGGTTTATGGTGCTAACAGGGAAAAAAAGTTTATAGGGTCTGAAGACTTTTGCAGGGAACTGTATAATTTGACAAGTACAGCTGGTAATATATGCAGAACCAACACCGGATGATTTCTAGATACTGAAGTTTATTTTAGCCTCCTCTCGCTGCCATTAGAAGCTGCCAACATCTAGAGCTGCCTGGTGTACTGTCAGTGTTCTTATCATTATGCAAATATTTGATTATCAGTTAAGGGAGATCACAGCGAGTTGCTTCACAAATGCACCATGTTTATCTCCAGAATACATATTAAAGGAAAATTCAAGCTGAGCATGTGAAGTGTAAATCGCCGAGTGCTGCACACACTGTGCAGTGACTGTGTTTCAGAGCTAATGATGGGCTCGGGCTGTGTTTTTGCGATGCATCTCAGATTAGAACTCTCTCCTCCAGCAGTACCGCTGCGTTCCTGGTCATCACAGCCTAGTACTGCTGATTAACATAATCAGCCAACATTAGTTATTCATGTGATGTGCAGAAGCGCTCGGGGGTCAAATCTTTGCCCTGTCTAATAACCTATGTTAAATATTAAAGAAGTACATGGGCTGCCTGATTTACATGCCTCTCATCCTGCCTTTAGATGCACAACTGGAAAGAAAAAAAATCACTCTAGGCCTGTGGTCTATTAATTGTAAGCAGAATAAACATACAGAGTGCTGAGGAGGCACAGCTTTGACTATCTGAGGAAATATTGTTATAGTATAACAATGAATATCAAGTACTGGGCCATGTGCAAGTGTTGTTTATATAAACAGTGCATGATGATTTCATGTCCAAAACAGCTAGTTGTATCTAGCATTTCCCAACAGAATCCCCTCTGTAGTGCTTGTCGACGTGTGTGTGCGCGCGCGCGTGTGTGTGTACAATATTAGTGAGCACTTTTTTCCACTCGACTTCATCTGACTGTCTGACAAAGAGGACCCCAGTGGGCATGCATGAAGTGACTCGCTGCATCTTTATGCCTCCCATTTCTTTATTAGGAACAATGAGAAAGGCTAGCCAAGCGTTGAGCTGTCCGTGCAGGGCGGGCGATCCGCGCTGTGGCTGGTGAGGGAGACCCCATCGGCTGCACAGAAAAGGGGGCCAACCATGAACCCCGAGGAAGTCATTAGGAGACCAGTGACCTCACTGGTGCGGAGCACAAAAAAAGCTGTCCACAGGCATGAAGTCATACTTTACATGTCAGCCTTCATCACAATGACATACTGAAGAGTCCCAAAGTGTGAAAACTATGTCACGTACCTGGCAGCTTTAGCTCTACTTGATGTGTGCTGTTGAACTTTGCATTTTTTTTTCTACATGCTTTGAAACATTTCTTATATGGTAGTATTTAGAAAACAACTTTTGGAAACCTTCAAACCAAAGGTTCAAAAAGGATGACAACGTAATTGTATTTGTTCATAAATGTATAACAAATGTATTGACACATTCTTGTCAGTTGAAACTTTGCCCACAGCCCAAAGCGCTGAATTATAAAATAGCAGAGAGTGAAATCTCAAATTGCACAAGCTGTACAAGCGCAAAAAGAAAAGGTTTACCGAGGCCAAAGTGTTTACTTGTTTGTAATGCAAGGGCAAACACTGGTGTAAATGATATCCTAAACGAAAGTTGTATGAAAGCCAAGGACTATGTGCAGAAAAAAAAACATTCAAGGCTGAAATAGACCAAACCATCCGATCCGTACAGATGTTTTTCCTCACCTCCTGGCTGTCCCTCCATGGACCACCGGACTCGTGAGATCGAGTATTGACGCGAGAGTGTGTACCGCAAATTTCAGAAGATCCAACAGCATTAACAAATTTGGCAGTAAATGTAAAGCTGCAGCTGTTGCTCGCTCAAAGAAGATCACTGTTTAATTTTCTTATCTGTTTACTGTACTTCTGAGCTCCTACAATGAGTAAGTACCCAGTTTATTGAAATGTTTTATTGATTATTTTTTGATTTCCAGGACAGACCTAAATGGGGACGAACCTGTCCGGAAACTGCATTCCATTTATCCTGCGGTTTGGAGATTTTATTTGGTATTTTTCCCAAAGCAGATGTGTTTTACTTTGCCAAGGTGTCTCTCTTCCTGTCTGACCTATGGATTTCCCATCAAAATGCTGCATAGCTCCGTCCAAAATAGAGCATGGGTCTACCATGGTCAGAGCTACGCAGTAGAGCTGCAGAAAACCGGAAGACGGTCTGCCCAGCCCCATTCACTTCAACCAGATCTAATTGCTACGACGCAAGTTTCTGATCGGAGGGTTTGGTGTGTTTCTTTGGCCCCTATTCCACTGGCCCTACTCTGTTTGGCCCGCCTGACTCCACCTGGCATGGCTCTTTTTTAAACCGGCCTAGAAAAGCCTGGAAGAGGGAAACACCTTCTGGCCTTTAATCCCCATCCCACGTGTTATTTGAAACATTAACACTAAATCAGCGAAAAACGGTACAATTTTGCCAAAATGTGCAAAACCTTAAGGGGTCTGAAAACCTGTCCACTTGATCCTATCTCATATACAGTGAGGTAAAATGTTGCCATTGTCAGTCCAATGGGAGATACTTGCATCTTTTTTTGACTGTTATATAACTGTTATAACCAGACAAGTCTTAGAGGTTGTAATTTATTTGTCCACAAGAACTCATCCAAAATGTTTTTCAGTCAAAAAGTTGGCTATAAATAGACCAAGTTTGATGCATTTCTCTACAAAGAGGACTTGCCTTTGAAGCACATTTAAGATGTGAGTTTCTGCTGATGTGAGGTCCACTTCCTTGCAAAGCTGTTTTATTCTGCACACTTTGAAAATGATGCTCAGACCTTATGAATTAAACAGAAGTTTCACAGCATTTCTAAGATGAGCCAATGAAACAACTCCTAAAGTTTCTATCTAAGAGAAACTCCATTGGAGACGGGGAGGCTCCTGCAGCGTATGAACTGCAGGTAAAGGAGTGCAGTAGGATTAAACTGTGTAGATGGAAATGCTTGTAGTACACAGATTGTATATTAATTGTAACTGAAGAGGTACACGGTATAGATTACAACAGTTAAATGCATTTAAAGTGATGTGATGTCTTGGCTTTTTGTGCATTTAGCATTGGGCAAATGGCAGAAGAACAGTTGCTTTATCGCTGCAAAAGCAAGAATGTTTGCATGATGTAAGTATCAACTTCAACATGGTAGCGCGGACATCTGCAGCGGCCTGAGGCTTTCGGCTCTTTAAGTCCGTCTTCCTGTTTTCGTTTGTGTTTCGCACCTCCAACCATTGATCCAGTCTTTCCATGGGTGTTTTTGATCTATGTCTGTGTGTTATATTTGCATTCTGAGCCGGAATCTCGCCAATATTTCATTATGGTGACATAATGATAATAAAGACACTTGATTCTTATCAAGGCTGGAAATATGGACACAATGTAGACAGTGTAAATGCAGTAAATGCTGAAGACCATACCCATGTTTGGCTACAGAGATTGTGTGTTCAGGGTGATGTACATTGTTGGTTTTACACTGTAGATGGCATCTATTCAATCTTCAGAGACTTATAAAATATGGCTAGATATCCCAGATATGGTGAGGACATTGTCTGGCTAGTGGTCTTTGTTTCAAGAACTTTTTCTTCTTTCCGGAGGCCAGTCAAATTTGAAACCTAACAAAACCCACACACTCACTGTTACCTCCACACAGCAGGTGAATCTGAAATGTTGCACTGTTTTCCAATTCCAGGATGGACCTTTAATGACAACATGCACAGTGGAATTGAACGGATGTGCGATTTATCACCTATATTCTGTAACCCCGTTGAAAAGGAGGATCAGGCCAGTAGACTAATGAACTGCAAACTCTCCTCTAGGCTTAGGTTTGTAATGATGGAACCACTCAGGATTTTTCCTTTACTTTCCTTATCCCTTTTTTAATTTGCTCCTTAAGAAAATAACAAACCTCCTTGGCCCTGCTCATTACTGCTTGGATGTGGTGACCATTAGGAAATGAAAATAACTTTGCTCATTTTGTGCAAAGCAAAGGCCCCAAGGCTGAAGGTCTGAGTAAAGAATTGGCTTTCTAAATATAACTTCAGAGCTCACAGGCCACTCAGCTCTCACATAAAGAAATGGTGTGATGGGCTCGTTTACAAAGCTCCTAAATTGCAAATAGAATGATTGTTCTGTGCAAAGGAATCGAAAGAAGAATGAAATTAAAACTTAAAAGACTTCAGTGAGCATTTCCTCATCACACTCAAGTGCTTTGCATGGCAATGCATGTTAGGTATGCTGTTAAAAGAGTAGCCTCACAAGCTGTCCTGAATGGGTTTATTCATTTCTAGTCCTTCAGAAGGCACTTATTTCTGTGAGGCATAATAAATAAACTATGTATATACTAATTTACTATAAGAAATTACAGTAACCAAAGACAAGCTAGATGTGTTGAATGATTCAAGATGCTTAATATCCTAGTAATGCATTGGCTGATATCTGCAAAGCAGTTTTTAATTTTCGTGAATGCTATTGGTTTTTGTTAGCTGCACAGTGAATCCACGGTGAAACTAGAAAACAGCCAGCTCAAACCTCAACTGAAGTGTTTCTGTATTAATTTTCAATGTTTTAAATGTTCAATGATTTGTGGATATTCCAGCTTCCTCTAACTGTCCAACAATTTTGCAGTGTCTTGCAAAAGTGTTTCAACCATTGAACATTTTTGAACTATTTCAGTGTGTGTTTCATTAGGGTCTTATGAATGACAATAATTTGTATTCAGCCCTTTTTACTATGTTACCCTTAAAAATGCAGTACAATCAGTTCCCTTCAGAATTTCCCTCATAAACTGGGGGCCCCTGTGTTTAATTTTATCTCCGTATTAACTCAACTGTTCTGTAAAGACCTCAGGGGTTTGGTTAAGAAACTTCAAGATCAAGGAATACAGCAGCCAGGGATAACGTCAACTTTAACCCAGCGGCTGGGTTATAAAGGAATGTCCAAAACCTTTAATATGTTTTTACATGATCTTCAATCAATCATCCACAAACCTACCAAGAAACAAAAGGCAATTTTCTGGCCTACAGGCAAAATTCTGTGTGAAAGAAAACTACAGCAGTACTGTATCCTCCCAGAAGACTGAAAAAGTGCTGAAACCTATTTGTTTAGAGTTGCCTTCTTAATAACTTAAAGGTGCATAGCCACTTTATTTGACTTTTTATTTATTTGTATGTCAGTAGCTCACTCTGGTTGAATACTAAGTTCATAAGAAAGGTTATCATGTCCTGCTGGCATATTAGTTATTATTTTGGCGTTTTATGCTTTGTTTTGCTCAACTTGTTAGTAAATAAAGACCTTTGTGTTTATTTGTAATAACAGTGGAGTGCGACACTGGATTTGTGCTTGTGCAGTAGGGGATAAAACAAGGAAGCAGCTAACAGCTATTAGCATCTCCCAGCGAAGTAGTGGAAACAATGAATAATGGTCCAAGATCTGGTGGGGAAATAAAACACAAAAAAATACATGATTTCAAGAGGGAAAAGACTGGACTAGTGCTGGGAATACAATATGACTGTTGGTGTCCACCAAAGCAGAAGCTAAAACTGCTGAGGCTCAGATGTGACTGCAGAGTTAATTGACGTGAGTAAACGTCCTTATTTATACTGTGATAATAGTAACAGCAATGCTCTCCTTAGCCTCTACAGTCTTAACTAAAAACAACATTATAAATCAATTCAATTCAATAAAATTTTATTTATATAGCGCCAATTCATAAAACATGTCATATCAAGGCACTTTCCAAAGTCAAATTCAATCAGATTATACAGATTGGTCAAAAAAATGTCCTATATATGGGAACCCAGATGATTGCATCAAAGTCTTGACAAGCAGCATTCACTCCTCCTTGAGAAGCGTAGAGCCACAGGGAGAGTCGTCTGCATTGTCCATGGCTTTGCAGCAATCCCTCATACTGAGCAAGCATGAAGCGACAGTGGATTTATCGATTGATTGATTGGTTCTTACCTTCATGCTGTGTCCCTGTTTCCGTTTATGAACGTGAATTTTCTTTTTCCTGAATGTTGAGATTTGCCGTGGATCGGTTTATTTAATTAATAATGGTTGGTCTTCAATAACGCCAGGCTGCCGCTTTACAGCGAGGAATTGCAGAGGGGTCAGGCTCGGCCCTGGATTAATTATTAGTGATCTATTAGTCGCCATCTTACTTTCTGATAGTTCTGCGATACTGCCGGTAGATGGCGCCACATCTGTTTATATCTTCTCATCTCGCCCGTTGTGGGGCTCTTTTTAGGCTCAAAAAGGACTATCAATACACTATCAGGATGGGTGCTTGGTGTATATAACCTTATTTAATCATGATCAAACAGTTTTTGGCCTTTTTTATAAACATATAACGTGGCTATATACCTTTAATGTTCAATTCAGACTGTTGTAGTTGAACTTATCTCGACCTACTGCTACTATTCCACTGCAATGTGCTTTCCTTTGTAGGTTTTCTTTTTCTTATGTTCTGTTCATGTACATCACTTTGAATTTTCTTGTTACCAAGATGTGGTATACAAATAAACTTGCCTTACCTTACTGCACATCAAGCTGGGCTGACAGCATCCCCACCGTGAAGCATGTGGTGGCAGCATCATGCTGTGGGAAATCTTTCCTTCAGCAGAGAAACAGAACCTGAGAGGCAGAGAAACTGTCCAGCGTATAGGAGAATGGTGAGGGAGATAAATGCAAGGTGATACTTAAAGAACCAGAGCTGTTTGAAAAGCAGTAAACATTTTAGTGGGATGTAACTGGATGCTGGATTAAACAGGATAGGGGAACGAACCTACAGGAGATTTAAAACCCTTTATTTGCAACGAAACACACATTGCATGTCTAAAAATGCTGCTTGACCTAAATAATAGTTAAGCCCAGGGGTTAAAATGGCCCTAAGCAGATGGACTAAGCACGAGACTTGATGCAGATAAGTCATCTTTACAAACAATACACTTAAAACTTTAATCTTCCTTCATCAACACCAGCTGAGAAAGATGCCAAATAAGCAAAAACTGAAAAAATAACATGTTTCAATCTATTTCTCAGCGTAATTATTTTATTCTAATATTCCAAACAAATATCACTTTACATGTATGTCATTATAAGTAATGAAGACCTTCATTACCCCGGGGTTATATTAGGGGGAGGATTTTAACCTCCAGGTTAATTAGGTTTTATGTAATCAAAATATGAACCCATTTTCTGGGTTACAAAGAGCTCAAAGTTCCTTCCTGCTCTAAAGACAAAAAAAAGTGTCCGGCCATAAAAGAACCCTAATTATTGTCAGTAACATTAATTGTTGGCTTTGTGGTGGCTTCATACCCCTACATCTAGCTGAAATCCTCTTGTTCTATGTTTCGTGGGATTCTGTGAATCATCAGCTTCAGGAGTTCCAAAAACAAAACAAGATCAAAAAATATTTATTGAACAGTCAACAACACTTTCCTGATTTTTATTTTGAGCCCACATTATCTGCAAGTTTTGCTTCTTTCTTTTCTTGTTCATGTCCTAATTGTTCTCAAAGGGGACTCGTATATAATACAGTACTCGGGCCTTGACCACATATTAAAATATTTTTCACTCCCATCTTTCTGGCTGTCGTTTCTAAGATTATCTGCGTAAAACAGTTTATGCATAATTTGGCATTGAACGTACAGTTCCCTGCGTCTATGTGGCACTGTAACACTGCCAAAATACACCAGAAATGGAGACAAGGGCGAGGAGCATGAAGGTCATTCTTTTTTTTTTAAACGTGGTGTACAGTTTGTGAACCAGCCAGCTCCAAGACCTGACTCTTTGTAACAAATGAGAAGACAGCTGCTCCTAATCAGCCTTTCCAAAACCTTTTTTTGGATTGGACCAATTCCATGCAAAAATAGATTAGGATCAAACCGTTTTCGATAAAAAAAGGAAGGGTTGTAATACTCCAGGTATTTCTAAATCACATACCTTCACTAATGGATTTGATCCAAAGTGTATTGATTTTGGCCATCCCTATTTAATTTGTTTGCTGTGGTTGTTGTGGTTCTGTATTCAGTTGTTCATTCAAAGGTAAAAAAAACAACAACATGTATTTACCTAATAGTGAATGTACAAAGAGAAGTACAAAAAACTGAATAACACTAACAATACTGACAGACATTCACACCACTCATGCTTACTAAACAGGATGAAAACGAAAAGTTTTGTGTGATGCTAAATTAAAGGTAACTTAGGAGTTAGCTCGTCTTAAGAGCTTGACAGACCATGTCCATGAGCCTTCTCGTCCTAGTCGTTGCCAACAAATATTCTACCCCATGATTGTTTTTAAAACAAGTTTAACTTTTTATTAATAATGATGATGATCTGCCACATTTTGCCATCTGATTCTTTGAAAAGGTTTCGCTCAAAACACTGACATTTCAGAAGCTCATACTCATATGTTTTCATTAAGGCGTTGTATCAAACCGAAGCTGTGTAAAAAAAAATACTCTGTTGGTTCTTTTTTCTTACGTTGTTAAGGGACACAAGGACAAAGTCTCGTGGCGCTTGTCCAGCATCAGTTCGCTCACTCCAAACACAAATGCGGTGGCAAAGGCGATGTATTTGGCAGAGACCTATGTCCAGTGGTTGCTGGATGAATGGCCCTCAATATTGCACTGAGTGAGCACACTCCCACATCGGGGCTCGACTGTTGTTTAAATCAAGCGGGTGGTCACACTCGATGTGTACATCACCACTGAGGCATGGTGAGCAATGAGACGCCTGTAGAAGGCCCCTGCCGGCCAATTCTGGGGCTGGACTGCTGAGGCCCCTAGGCTGCCTAATCAAATATGAAACCATCACATTCACTGGGCTCTCAGGCAAAGATGCATACAAAAAAAATGTCTACATCACCAATCATCCTCCTCCCCCACTGCTCTTAAACGCAACCATTAGCAAGGCAGTATTAAAGAATATGTGGGTATTAGCAGTGAAACATGTCATTTGTTTCCAAAGAAAAGCGAAACAGAGGCTGCAAAAGTGGACCCAGTCTTTGGTAAAAAAAAAAAAAATGAACACGTGTTCTCTGCAGTGCCCGTATCATCAGCCATATGCAGCTGATAACAACAATCTCCCCTCAATCTCTAACTTTCCATACCTATGAAATTGATGTGTTTATTTAGCGTGTCCAAGCCAAGGCAGAGCAGTAATGGCCTTGTCTAGTGGGTGAAGATGGAATCCCGTCGCTCCTCCATCGATGTAGGATAATGGCTTCCTTTGATGGAGATTTGGGCCATCTAAACATAATTAGGCAAGCGTGAACAATGATCTCCATGAAGTGCAGAGTACTAATTAAAACAGTTCAGCATAACAGCATTTCAAACATGACAATAAAAATAACAAGAGGACCCAAATGGATTGCACACTGAGCCCGAAGATCCAAGCAAGAAAAATGCTCACAGATATTCAAAGAGAATTAAAAGAAAATACTTTGAGGGGGGAGGAAAAAAAGGGCACATTAAATTAATCGCTGGTCTCTCTCTGTTTACCCTTTATCTGCTTTTTATCTTCTTCACTCATGTCTGTGAACTAAAAACTAATGTTAATTAATGTTAATAATGCCAAGATTAATCCTCAAATGTCAGCCATGTGTAAGAATTATAGAATAGCTTTTATACTACTTAAAGAAGAATTTATTCAAATTAATTGAGTAAAATGAAGTGCCTTACAAAAGTATTCATACCCCTTGAACGTCTTCAAAGTTTTGTGTTCCAACCACAGACTTCAACATACTTTGTTGGGATTTTATTAGATACACCAATGCAAAGTAGTGCATGCTGTGAAGTGGAAGATGACGGATATATGGTTTTACATTATATAAAAACATGATGTTCAATCAAACTTTACTATTGAAAAAAAGGTTTTTTTTTCAGGAAAGTGTGACACGCATTTGTATTGATCTCCCTGAAATCAAACCCGGGGTCGGACCCTGGGTTTGGCTGGACAGCCAGACCCTGTGTAACGCTCTTTCAGATTTCTGTTTAAAGATTGAAACACGTTGTTATAACCTAACCCTGGTTTAAACTTCTTAACAGCTTCATTTCTGACATGTCTGCTGTGTTCCTTGCCGTTATGATGCTGTTTGTTAACTATTGTTATCTAACTAACCTCTGCTACAGGATACATACTAATATGTATACTAATATCCAATCACATTCATAGATAAACCTTATTTACTGATTACGTGACTTCTGATGACAGTCACACTGAATTTGTATTCTTGAAAAACAAATTCAGGATATAATTTGTCAAAACAAAAATAAAGCCATGCACCATTTTCCATCCAGTTCACAGTTATGTTGCACTTTGTGTTTGTTGTTCTCATAAAGTCAAAATAAAATATATTTAAGTTTGTGGTCGTAATGTGATAAAATGTAAAAGGATTTATACATAGCACATAAATAATTTTGCAAGGACCTACAAGCCTAGGAGATGCTAACAAAGTCAAGTCGCTTCAGCTGAGTTTTTATTTACCTCATTGCTCTTGGATCTCTCCTAATTAGAGTGTTGCTTTCAATGGAGATCCATTAATAGATACCGGCTACCTGCTGTATAGGTCTGTTTGCTGCCTAAAAGCATCCAAACCTGGGAAGATCAAAATAGTAACAAAAGGTTTGCCAATTGGGGATGATGTGTCTGATTTATATGACTAGTATCTCTTGAGCCACATTGATTTCTAAATGAAGCAGAAGAAAAACTGATCCCCCCCCTCAAGACGCGACGTTATATCTCTTCTTTAAATCCCAGCAGCACTTTGTGCATTTGATTACAGAATGAGGAGAAAATCTTCGCATCTTTATAAAATATTCATTGAGTTGGATGGCTGAGGCAAGCCTCTGTAGATGGTGAGTCGGTGATGTCTTATGAAGTTCCCATGGGTTAAAAACAGACGAGTTTTCTTCTGTTTCAAGGTTTACACTCCCATTCCAGACATGGTCCAACATGTTTAATGAACAGCTCATCTCATTCGGTCTTTAATAAATGCTGTGCATCTAGTTAATGAGCTGATCAAGTTGATTTACGGATATAAGATGACTTTTGTTCCAGCATCTTTCATCCGTTCTGTGCAGACAAAAGATTGATTCCAGATATAAACATGCTTCAATTACTGCTGGTCCCTTTATTACCCAGTTGACGTTCTCTCAGTTTTGGTTCTTTCTTTGCCTTTCTTTATGTTTTTGTCCTGATCCAATCGCGAGTAATGACTGAGGCTTCTCTTCAAGGCACTCTTAAATGACTGGTAGCAAATTGCTTGAAGAAACTCAATTCCTGGTACCTGCTCTTGGTCAGCTAGCTGGGATTCTATTGGCAATAGCCATTAACAGGTTGCTACGTTTTGAGAACCTAGTTGATAAAAGTCAAAACCTTTTTTTCGTGTTGATGGCTCGCAAAGCTTTATCACAGGTTAAGCAAATTATTTTACAAACAAATCTGTGTTTTCCCTAAAAGTCTAAGAGGTTTTGACCATTTACAAAGACCATGTTGGTGAAAGAGACTTCCTCAGCTCCAGGTCTTTCTTTGTTAAGTGACCTGCTAAGGTGTCCCAGGAGATATGAAACCCTATGATTAGGTCTTGTTGATGCAGTCTGACTGGACTTCCTGTTTGCGGTAAGGCGTATTGTGTCACTTCCTGTTGTTGCTGTGTGAAGGACGGATTTTTGCTCCAGGCTCTCTCGCTTTTTATCTTTAAACCTCTTTGCTGTAACATCTGTTTCCAGACATAAGCACTTTTAAAACATTTTCTGTGGCTGCTCATCACGTTTGGGAACTCCTCGTGTTTCACACGGTTTGTTCTTTGGCATGATAACAGGGTGCTAGCCTAGCTTTAGCCTAGCGTTAGCCAAGCCTTAGCCTCATAATGGCTTCTCCGTCTCTGACTAAGTCTCCTATCTGCTGCTCTCTGTGTCAGATGTTCAGTTATTCCTCTGCCTCCTTTAGTGATAATGGTACATGTAATAAATGTAGTGTTTTTGTAGCTTTGGAGGCGAGGGTGTCAGAACTGGAGACCCGGCTCCGTGCTGTTGAAAAACCAGCTGATAGCCGCTCCTTTGCTAGCGCGGAGCCACAAAGAGTAACTTCACGTAGCGAACCAACAGCCACACTCGAACAACCGGTTAAGCAGGCCGGCTGGGTGACGGTTCGTAGTAAGCATAGCTCTAGATTTCAGCCCCCAGATCACCACCAACCCGTCTACGTTTCTAACAAATTTTCCCCTCTGAGCGACAGTCTCGCCGAGGAGCCGACCTTAATTATTGGCAGCTCCATAATATGAAACGTGGCACTAAAGAAACCAGGGACTATAGTTAAATGCCTACCAGGGGCCAGAACGGGCGACATAGAATCCTACCTAAAACTGCTGGCTAAGGATAAGCGTAAATACCGCAAAATTGTTATTCACGCTGGCGGTAATGACACCCGGTCACGCCGATCAGAGGTCACCAAAGTTGGTGTTGCTTCAGTGTGTGAGTTTGCTAAAACAATATCGGACTCTATAATTTTCTCTGGTCCCCTGCCTGATCTGACCAGTGATGACATGTTTAGCCGCATGTCGTCATTCAACCGCTGGTTGTCTAGGTGGTGTCCAGAAAACGACGTGGGCTACATTGATAACTCCCTTTCTGGGGAAAACCTGGTCTGATCAGGAGAGACGGTATTCATCCCACTTTGGATGGTGCAGCTCTTCTTTCTAGGAATCTGGCCGGATTATTAGTTCTCCTAAATGCTGACAACCCAGGGTCCAGACCAGGAAGCAGAGCCGTAGTTACCCACCCATTATCCTATTGAGACGGTGTCTTTCCCACGGCCAAAACTTAACAGATCAAAAACTGATCTAAAGGGAACAAATCATAAAAATCTAATTAAAATCCATACAGATCACTTTGAACCAAAAAATAAAAGAATTAAATGTGGTCTATTAAATACTGTATAAGGTCTCTCCCTCCAAAGACTTTGTTAGTTAATGAATTGATTTCTGATAATCAGATTGATTTGTTTTGTCTCACAGAAACCTGGCTACAAGAGGACTACGTTAGTATAAATGAGTCAACTCCCTCCAGTTATTCAAATTTACAGATTCCCAGATCTGTGGGAAGAGGAGGAGGAGTGGCAACCATCTTTCAGTCTGATTTATTAATTAGTCCCAGGCCAATTAATAATTACAGTTCTTTTGAACATTTAACCCTCAGTTTCCCTCATCCAAACTGCAAAGCAATAAAACCTCTTCTGTTTATTGTTTTGTATCGTCCACCAGGCCCTTACTCTCAGTTTTTGGATCAGCTGTCAGACTTCTTATCTGATTTGGTGTTAAATACTGACAAGGTTATTATAGTGGGTGATTTTAACATCCATGTTGACACTGAATGTGATAACCTTAGTGTAGCCTTTAAAACTATCCTAGATTCAATTGGTTTTGCTCAAAATGTGCATAAGCCAACGCACTCTCGGCTCCATACTTTGGACCTTGTGCTGACATATGGCATTGGTTGTGAAGAATTAACAGTATTCTCTCACAACCCTGTCCTATCTGATCATTTTTAATAACATTTGAGTTTAATCTAACTGAGTTCTCCACCCCCAAAAGAGGGTTCCATTATAGTAGATCTTTATCGGATAATGCTGTATCAAAACTTAAAGAGTCTGTCCCTTTTTTAATATCCTCAGTATTGCAGAAATGCCCTGAAGATGGCAGCAATGCTGTTTCTTCCCATTCACAAATCGATACCTTTGCTAACAGTGTGACTTCGTCATTGCGTTCTGCATTAGACAATGTAGCTCCCTTGAAAAAGAAGGTGATAATTCACAGGAAGCTGGCTCCCTGGTTTAATTCAGAGCTGCGTTCCTTGAAGCACAATGTTAGGAAATTGGAGAGAAAATGGCGCTCTACACACCAAGAGGAATCCTACTTAATGTGGAGGGACAGCCTATTGTTGTATAACAAGACCCTTCGCAGAGTTAGAGCAGCATATTTTTCATCATTAATTGAAGAGAATAAAAATAATCCTAGATTTCTCTTTAGTACAGTTGCCAAACTTACTCAGAGCTGCAGCTCTGTTGATCCATCCATTCCCTTAGCTCTTAGCAGTAATGATTTTATGGGATTCTTCATAAATAAAATTGATGCCATTAAAAATAAAATAATTGGCATCCTCCCAAACATGATTACCTCATCCCCAGTAAGTAAGGCAGCATTGGAGGAATCTTTAGAACCTGCACAGTGTTTGAACTGTTTAGAAGCAGTAGAGCTTTCTGAGCTATCTAAAATATTAGCTTCATCTAAACCTTCTACCTGTATGTTAGACCCAATCCCAACCAAGTTGTTTAAGGAGGTATTCCCTTTGATCAGTGGTCCTATTTTAGACATGATTAATCTATCCTTAGTAAATGGATATGTACCACAGGTTTTTAAAGTGGCTGTTATTAAACCTTTACTTAAGAAACCTTCTCTTGATCAAGATGAGCTAGTAAACTACAGACCTATATCTAATCTTCTTTTCTTATCTAAAATTCTTGAGAAAGTAGTTGCTAATCAACTTTGTGAACATTTACAAAGCAATGACCTACTTGAGGAGTTTCAGTCAGGCTTCAGAGCTCATCATAGCACTGAAACAGCTCTGGTGAAGGTCACTAATGATATTCTCATGGCCTCAGATAATGGACTTGTGTCTATACTTGTCCTGTTAGATCTCAGTGCTGCATTTGATACAGTTGATCACAATATTCTCCTACAAAGACTTGAACATACTGCAGGAATTAAGGGGAAAGCATTAGGCCGGTTTAAATCTTATCTGTCGGACAGATTCCAGTTTGTTCATGTTAATAATAAATCTTCCTCAAACTCTAAGGTCACCTGTGGAGTACCACAGGGTTCAGTCCTTGAACCAATTCTCTTTACTATATACTGTATATGCTTCCGATCGGAAAAATTATCAGACAGCATGGGATTAATTTCCACTGTTATGCTGATGACACTCAGCTATATTTATCCATAAATCCTGATGAATCCAATCAATTACTTCGACTGCAGTCATGTCTTGATGACATCAAAAGCTGGATGACTTTAAATTTCCTGCATCTAAATTCTGACAAGACCGAAGTTGTAATCTTTGGGCCAGAGTCCTCAAAAAAAAAAACTTCTTAACCAATCACTTAATCTGGATGGCATTAACTTGGCCTCTGGTAATAAAGTAAAAAACCTTGGTGTTATTTTTGACCAAGACATGTTATTTAAATCCCATATTAAACAGGTTTCCAGAGTTTCCTTTTTTCACCTCCGGAATATCGCCAAAATTAGAATCATTCTGTCCAGGAGTGATGCTGAAAAACTAGTCCATGCATTTGTTACTTCAAGGCTGGACTATTGTAATTCTTTACTATCAGGAAGTCCACAAAATGCAGTTCAAAGCCTTCAGCTGATCCAAAATGCTGCAGCAAGAGTTCTGATGAAAATCAACAAGCGGGATCATATTTCTCCAATTTTAGCTTCCCTTCATTGGCTTCCTGTTAAATCAAGAATAGAATTTAAAATTCTTCTTCTAACGTATAAAGCCATTAATAATCAAGCTCCATCATATATCAGAGCTCTGATTACCCCGTATGTTCCTAACAGAGCACTTCGCTCTCAGACTGCAGGTCTGCTGGTGGTTCCTAGAGTCTCTAAAAGTAGAAGGGGAGGCAGATCCTTTAGCTATCAGGCTCCTCTCCTGTGGAACCAACTCCCAGTTTTGGTCCGTGAAGCAGACACCCTGTCTACTTTTAAGACTAATCTTAAAACCTTCCTTTTTGACAAAGCTTATAACTAGAGTGGCTCATGTTACTCTGAGCTACCTTTATAGTTTTACTGCTATAGGCTTAGGCTACTGGAGGACATCAGGATCTAATTTTCTCACTCTATAGAGTTCTACTGTTCTTCAATTATGCATTACGTGTTGTCATTTCTGCTTTAACTTTCTGTTCTCTCTCTTTTATCTTCATAGTAGGTACACCTGGTCTGGCGTTCTGTTAAATGTGACATCATCCAAAGAAGACGGCTCACCCGCTATTACCATCTAATGTAGAACAGATTACTGGATCAATGTGTGCTTCTGTGCTTTTTTGTCTTGTTGTATCTCTGCTCTGTCTTCTGTAACCCCCAGTCGGTCGAGGCAGATGACCGTTCATACTGAGCCCGGTTCTGCCGGAGGTTTTCCTTCCCGTTAATGGGGAGTTTTTCTTCCCACTGTCGCTTCATGCTTGCTCAGTATGAGGGATTGCAGCAAAGCCATGTACAATGCAGACGACTCTACCTGTGGCTCTACGCTTCTCCAGGAGTGAATGCTGCTTGCCGGGACTTTGATGCAATCAACTGGTTTCCTTATATAGGAACATTTTTGACCAATATGTATAATCTGACCCAATCTGTATAATATGATTGAACTTAACTTTGTAAAGTGCCTTGAGATGACATGTTTCATGAATTGGCGCTATATAAATAAAATTGAATTGAATTGAATTGTTTTATAGGTTGTAAAACTTGCGCTAAAACCTTTAAAGCAAAGTCCTTATGTTTATTAGCCAAGAAAATATGTTATTCATGTCAAATCTCATCAAAACAGAAAGTAAACATATTAACTTTAGTGCATGTTAGCAAAAATCTCTGTGTGTTTATTAAAGACAGTTGCTTGATGAAGGTCTCTGCTATATCTTTAGAAGCAAAAAAAAAAAAAAAAAAAAAGTTTTTTCTACTGAAGCTTCAGTTGGGGCAAAATATCTATATTTATAAATATCAATATTTGTTTCTATCAAGCAAAATGAAAATCACTGTGACCAGAACGGCAACAGTAACTTAGTTAAACTGGTGGAATGAAGCTTTATTTTACTACACTTTGAATTGATGGTTTAGATGGTTTGAAGAGAGATTCTGTGAAGGGATGGTTCTCCTACCAGGATATGTCATATCGCAGATGGAAAACTGCATAACTCTTTAGAGTAGTGGAAGGCTAGCAGCTAATTAGACACCCCTGTTTTAGCTGATTTTAGTATTTCAAACAAACTCAAACTGAAAACGTCCACATCAGTGCAACACAGCGCTACGTAATCAGATGTTAGGTGTCTATATGTTCAGATGTTACATTTATTTTCTCAACTGAACAACAACCTGGTTACCATGCTAAAATGACGTAGGGGGAGGCTGCAGGTTCTATTCATCCACCTACTTAGACCTCATTTAAACCTGATTCAGAGACACGTCTATTCAGAGCCATGATGCCATTCTATATATTTCGTCTAATAAAACTGCCTGGATAACAACATAATAATGTCATAGCAACAATAATAAAAAAATAAAAATAACTGAATAATATGTATTGAAAGATCCTTGACTTGTACGTTGTTTGCACAAAGTTAAAAAGCTCAGCAAGAAAAGCATAGAACCAGTTATTAAATGGTTCAGAGTTTGAGAATGGTTGCTTTTACTCCCTTTTTGTGTTCATCAATCTCAACTGAAAAAGGTCTATGTAAAGACTTTAGATAAACGTCTAAAACTAGCTCTAGATGTCGAGCACTTTCCCTTATAAACCAAATACTGTATCTGCACAATCGGATTCACTGCAACCCTTAAGGATGGACGGATAGATGGCCGGACGGAAGGACTGATGGATGGATAGTCTATACATAAGGCATTTCTTTTATCGAGTGTCAATTTGTGACTCTCAGCAAATGTTTGTTTTAAACACTTTCCAGCCTGGATGGCTTTACAATTCTTTAAAAAAAATTCTAATGCAAAATTAATTTGAGCTTGTTAATTCAAAACAATCCAAACAATAGGTAGAAATATAAGTAGCCAGAAGCAGTTTGAGGTGAATTTGCAACACAAATCTACAAGGAATAAAACAAATTGGATTCTTGCGGTTAAGGACAAAGAAACTTGAGCCAGACATCCCTAATTTGCAGACATTTGTACAACTCTGTGCCACTGTTAACTCTTTTTAAAAGAGTTCCCAACTTTCTTGATACCTTCTGCTCTTAAATGAGCTACAGTACACGGTTGGTGATAATTGGCCTAACCACTATTACAACCAGAATGCACTCCATTGATCCTGGAGTGCATGCTGTTCATGTTTTTGCTTTCTTTTATATTTTAGCATGCAATCAATCAGAGGAGAAGAAAAACAAAAGAGCTGCATTTATTATACAGTTATATTTGAAGCATCTTCTAATTACTGTGCATCTTCAAGTTCCAAAATACCAATTTTTTTCTACATACTTCCATTGAGCTGCCTGTTAACATACAGAGTTGTGGCAGTTCCAGAGCATGTGCGCATTTATGAGAGAAGTATGAAAGACACTTTGTTTGAAAAGTAATTATTTTATTTTTATTTCCCTTTTAATATTCCAGAGCAATTGTGGTTTTGTGTATGAACATAAACAAAATATTGAAAATTACACATTGCATATACTGGTTAAAAAGCAAAAGAAAAAATTATTTAAAAAAGAAAATAATAAAAAAAATGGCTCTATTGACTTACAGTAATTATCAAAATATAATGGGCACAAACAATTATGTCCAATGTCAAGTGCTTTAAACTCCTGGTGTTGCATCCTCCTGAGATGAACTGTGCAGCGACTTCAGTTTCATAAGTGCTCTTTTCAGAAAGCCAGAAGGTGTCACTGTTCATGCAACACCTTCACTCTCAACCCTGAAGAGCTCAAAGCACAGCAATGCTTTGTAAACCCCTGCGTGCACAAAGAGCTTTTAATTTGAAAGTGGATTTTAGTTGAAGGGTCATTAAATGCAATGACAGCTGCTTAATAAGGAAATTTTCTTTATCTGTAATAAAACAAACATTTTACATTTATCTTAGTAGTTAGTTTTAATTTTGCCATTCAGATGAGCAGATATCTGAGGAAAACAAAACCTCACATATAAAAAAAAAACTTGACCCGTTGTGGACAGCAAAGGCAGACCCACTCACACAAACAAATAAACAAACAAACAAACAAACAAACACATACACACCCCAAAACCACACACACTAAGTTTAGGTGCTTGTCAAAGCATTAATACTCCTTGCTTGGTATCTTCAAAACTGACTGGATGACAAACATGTCTGTCAGCACTGTGCCAATATAGTTTAGGGCCTCTCGTGATGGGGCACACACCCAATGACAGAAGCAGGTCATTTCCGCTCCTTGGCATCATAAATCCACCGTCTGGCCCCTGTCCGGCTGCTGATGCTGCAGAACGCCACACACAGTGGACCTGTCGGAGCACCGTGAGCTACTGCACCATCCCAATGGCACGGAAAAACACAAACACCAACACACACATGCACAACAAAACCCCTCTTGCCATACAGGGTCGGCAGTGTGGTTGCACTGTCCCACCTGCCATGCATCTCAGGTGAGTGAGGAAAATCTGCCTCACCTCATAGCTCTATATATATATATATATATATATATATATATATATATATATATATATATATATATATATATAGTTTATGGAGCACCTTTTTTCACTTGTCGGAAAAGAAAGATGCTATGTTGTGCCTCACCTGTCCTTTTGTGCAGAACCTGACAGCTCACATTACCGTCTGCAGTAAAGTGTGTGCCTAATATACAGAAGCACTGTAAAAAAAATACAGTGCGAGCGGGGGGATGAGGGCTACTGAATGTAATATATTCATGTTTGCTTAAATCAGGCTCAAGGTTAAAACAACACCTATTTCTCTTGGCGTCACATCTCTTTGGCAGAACACAGAGTTTAGATGTGCCAAACATGACACCTCCACTCACTAATACCAGAGAAATAAAGGATGAATGATAAATAAGTCTGCCTTTTTCACAACCTTCAGCCATATACCCCACCCTCCTGTTCTTCTCCTCTGCTAGACAGAAATGCAAATAGGTCATTGAGCTTCACCCCCTTTTATCCTAACATGCAATGACAGTCTTTAAATTTGAGGCAGGAAGCAGAAGAAAATGTAAGAAACTTTCCCATTTAGTATGAAGAGATGGTAATATTTTCCCAATGTAAGGCTGGGGATCAAAATATATGCTTTAGGGAAACCATGACCGCTCTCAGGAAGCCATGACCGGGGTTGAGCGGAATGCTAAATGCCATACATCCTCAAGGTTATCTCTGAAGACAGAGCCCTTTTGGAATCTGCCTTCTGCTTTATTTTCTTGGATGCATGCATCAAGTCAGCTGAATGGGAGAAAAA
This sequence comes from Fundulus diaphanus, assembly GCA_037039145.1. Classification (NCBI taxonomy): domain Eukaryota; kingdom Metazoa; phylum Chordata; class Actinopteri; order Cyprinodontiformes; family Fundulidae; genus Fundulus; species Fundulus diaphanus. The sequence continues at coordinate 38,153,023 of CM073127.1, read as the reverse complement.
AAAAAAAGATGAAGGTGACTCCTTGAAGGAGTCGAATGCTGTCTCTTTGTGCGCCCCTGCCTGGTAGCATAGAAACCTTGCTGTGCTTGCAATGAATGGCTGTAATTCAGACAGTCCTCTTCTCTTCAGCCATGCCAGCGTCTCTGTAATGTGTGCAGTCCAGTTTATGAGCTGGGATTAGAGGTACAGTAAGCCAGGGGCTAATACAAAGCACTTAAATGTGAAAAGTGTCATTTCCATCCCCAAGTCCCCGAATATTGAAATTAGGTCATCAGTGAGGCAGAGGCCAATTTTCACCCTCATATATCATGGCTGCCCCCGCACCGAAGCTCTCATTACGCCATACATGGTCAATAGGCCATTAACATGCAGCAGATAATGTGTAATCTTCGCACAAAGACGATGTGTCTACTGTACAGTAAGAGAAGCGAGTCGGTGATTCAGTGCAAATAAATATTACAGTTGTGACAATACACAATATCTAATTCACCAGGTGAGACAAGACTCAAGCAATATTTTTGAGGGAATAAAAAAAAAAACTTTTTTTTACAAATAAAGATATCACAAATCAAAAACTGCATCTCAAAGATCCTTTTCAATTTAGAATTAAACACGTTTAACTAGTCTAAATGTTGGCATTCATGCTGATTTGATTCTAAGGTTGTCCTAATGCCAAAATACCTTGAAAATACTACTGTAAGTGTTGTTACTATTAGAAACACTTCATTGATCGAGCTGTTTAAAAGAATTTCTACGCAGTGTAGACTTATCCATTTCACTCAGGCTTGATCAGTGTAGTGTTGCTGTTCCACTGTTTCTTATCATGCCTTGTATTTTTTCACATTAAACAGTATGCAATATGAGACTCTAAAAGTAAAAAAATAAGCAAAAGAAGCAATTGTTTTTGAGAACTTCATGGTCCTGTTGTGTCTTCAAAGTATTTGTTATTTATTTATTTTATTTTTTTTTTTTTTTGGGGGGGGGGGTCTTGAACGTTGTTATTGTTATTACTGGTATAAAAACCCAATGAAATGGACACTAACCGGTCTGCAAACAGTTTCTAAAATTAGCATTAATGATAATATGATGAACACAGAGTTTGCTCCGCAGTTATCTGTTTTCAGATTTGCCCACCACTGGTAAAACTTGATACTTTGACAGTTTTTGCAGTTCTCTATTATTAATGAGCATGTAGTCAGTCATACATGTACTACTCACACTGTTTAAAATATCGCATATAACAGTGTTAGTGTCATTGTTATTGTTTAACAGCAGTGGCCAGAGTGACTAAATCAGCAATAAATGTTTAAAATGTCATCTTCAGTTGCAGCACAGCTTAAAACGTGATGAGGATTTTGCAATGAAATGTGATTTTAGAAAGCATTCTGAGACTCACCTTTGCTGTATTTGTACATTGAATAATGGCTGTGGTGTGAGTTTCCATGTTTTTTTTCCTGTCAGACAAGCGGAAAACTGGAACGCAATAACTCAAAGAAGACATAATCTCTAGCTTCCCAGTTCTGACTTCTTAGGTAAATGAAACGCACCCTAACTCAGACTTAAGTTTCACTTCAATTTTCAAGCATCCTGCATGCTGACATGAGTAAAGCTTCTATGTTTTGTCCTGTGAGATTAAGTAATGATTTTTTTTCAATAATCTCTGAGATATTTTATTGTAGTTGCTTGGATTATGCAACAGTGGTGAAGTTATGGCAAAAATGATGTGACACAGTTGTAGCACTAATGCCGCAGAGTTTTTCAACAGGTTCAAAAATGTGTGACAGTCTGTATTTTAGATTTTGAACATGACGTAAACAAATGCAGTTCAGACTCATTAAAGCAACATGAAACAGTTAGCCTGTTTTCTCACAGTGCTTATAAATCTTTCATATTTACTCCATCACTCTATCACTGTTTCTGTTTTCTTGAAAAACTGCCATACAACTATTTAAAAGGGGTTTATTGAATGCTTTTGTAACCAAGTGTCGTCAATTAGCCTGCTGAGATCTTTATAGTTAACTCTATTGACACAACAGGCAGAAATCAAAGGACTACGTCCTTGTATACTTCAAAATAAGACTAATTGCTGCAGAATGTCAAGTTTAAAGAACTTACCTTTACTAATGGGTTTCATAAAAATAGCTTTCACTTACATGTTCAGATGAAGTCATGCTGACAGCAACCAGATAGTGCTTCGCAAAACAGACTTTAATAAATCAGAAATACTGTGCCATTTCAGTTTTGGGATATTGACATCTCTTAACATCCCTAATATATACATTTCAGAATGGGGAGAAGTAGGGACAAAATAACCGTGTTTCTGCAAATTTCAAAAAAGTTAAAATCATAAGTCTTTGAGACTTTTTTATCAATACAAATTTAGGTCTATATGGATTCATAACCTTAATTCCTCAGCAAAAATAAATAAATAAAGGAAAGGAAAGTCCATTACCTACTTAAATAAATAAAAATGGGTACAAGAAGCCAAAAATCTGGACATATTTAAAGTCCTTTAAGACCTAAAATAGAAATTATTAAATGTGAACGTTGTTATGACTTTTTAAAACCCTACAGAAACCGTGTAATAACCATCAGTTGAATTATTTGGGGACTATGTTGATGCTGGTGGTCGTTTGGCAGGGAAGAAGGAGGGGAGGGACTGCTTTTGTATTCAGACTTCTTTTCTTCCAACATCAGTTTGCCAGTGTGATATTCATTTGTTGGAAGCTGTGCTGCATAAACAAACAGCGCCCAAGGCTATCACTGGCTGGTTAAACAACCACGGGCTGTTTTCTCTTTTCTCCACCGTAGCACATTGTAAATTCCATGTTGGACCACAACACGCTTTGCTTTGTTTATTTAACAAATAGCCTACATGCACCGGCTGTTTCACCTTACAATAGTTATGCCTTGGACAAGTATTATAAACATCATAATGTTCAGGCTCAGCTTAATTAAAAATTGTCAACTTAAAAAAAAATATGAGCCCAATATGAGAGAAGAGGGCAAGAGTGATTGAATGTTGTTATGAAAGGAACATTTCTTTGTTTGCTGATATTCCGGCTGAACATTTCCTCTTGCTTTCTCCCTGCGATAAATGAAAAGCATCAACATTCCTTTTTAACAGTCTAAAGGCAGACTGAGGCTCTTGGCTGCCACTGCTGTAACAAATGTGGCAAATCATTGTCACAACCCATGTTTCTTTCTCCTTTAACGTGGTTACATGACTGTGCCGGGACATTTATGGACTGTCTAATCCAGTGCTGGCAGATTAAAGCAAAATCAAGCCAAAACCGATTTAAACCTCTTCAACAGTGAGTCTCTCAGCTCATTGTAGAGCAGAAAAGAAAACATTTTATTAACAATAAAACATTGTTTTATTTTATTCTCTCGCCCTGATTCAATCTATTTCCCTCAACATTTTTTTTTTCCCAGAGAACCTTCTTCCTGCTTGTGAAAATGGGGTTTGTATTGATGAGCTGGGCCCAATATTGATTTCCCATCATTCCTGGTGTGGACATTTTCTGGTCTATTATACTACAGTCGCAGCATATTCCCCTAGCAGCTTTAAAGTGGATATATGGACAACCTGACCTTGGCAATATGGAGATAATGAAATATCCTTAATGATCCTTCCTGAAAGATTTTACAGGCTGGACCATGGACAGCCAACCCATGTACAATAATAGTTAGCAGAGGAGGATTTTAGAGGCCTGACTAAATTTAGAGCTTTCTACTCATCGGAAAGACTGTTACCTTGTCTATTTTACTAGGTTAATGTAACCATTAGGGCTGTGCAGTTATGTGAGAGTGGATAATATAAATGAGTGGTTAATACTTAAGGGCAGTGTCAGCCATTGCTCTTTGACTCATATCATATTTAAAGAGGAAAACTGAAATTTTCCAGAAGCACACTTACAATTTATGGACAAAAAATGTGACTTGACTAAAAGCATTGGCATCAATTGCAGATGTGTCAGAAAGATTTATTTGTGCTTTCTGTACAGAGCCTTGCAGAAGTATCCACATGCCTTGAACTTTTCCACAGTTTGTCATGTTAAAATCCCGAACTCTGGTGTTTTATTGTGGGATTTTATGTAACAGACCAACAGAGAGTAGCTCTGGTTTTGAATCGTTACCAAAACAAATGCATGGTTTCAATATGCAAATGAAAAATTGTAAAAAATAAAATTTGGCTTGCATTTGTATTCATTGTCCTTCATTTTGATGCCCCTGAATTCAGTGCTCTGGTCAGATAAAAGAACAGTTTTTTTTTTTTTTGTCTTGGAAAGCTAACACTGCACATCTCACTGAACACACCATCCCCAACATGAAACAGGGTATTGGCAGCATCATGTGGGGGATTCTGGAATAAAACCTGTTAGACCGGACTTTCCCTCAGTTCTTTCTGAAAACTTTTCAACTCCTATCCAGGACTCTTTGTCAATTCTGGTGCCTAGCATTTGAGCAACCTGCAGTCGGTGCACTGCTGTTTTTAAAGGACATGGAGGCCCATCCTCCTAAGTGCATTCTACATCGGATGCAAATCAGTGACCCACCCGTCACTGTCCTGGGTCGTAAGAGGCTATTGCTTGGTGTGAGTGGAGTACTTGGCCACCTGAATCATGATGAGACTGCTGATGTAATCTTGTTGGAATGTGTTGGAAAAACAAGCTGTGGACACTGGGGAGTCAATCGTTCCCCTCTGTTTAGTGATGGATTTTCTCTTTTGACCAAGATGGCTCCTTTCAACCCTCTTTCAAATCATCTGTTCTCCCCGTCCAAAATCTGGACATCATTGTCGTCAAAAGTGTGCCCTTTGTTCTAAAGGTGCAAATGACTGAATCTTGCCCCGAGCTGCTGGCCCTCCTGTGCTGTGCCATGCGTCTCCGTAGCTGTTGTTTAATTTCTCCAATGAACTTAAACAACAGTCTGGTTGCCTCCAATTTAAGCTTGTTTGCTGTTGCGATGACCCAGATAACTGAGAATCTGCACAGGCGAAACTTGTTAGATACTGCAAGTTTACATTCTAGCAGCTAGGGTGGCTAGCATTCTTGACAATGACTCGGTCAAAGGTCAGATCTAAATCAAATTGAGAAATTATGGAACGGCATAATAGACAGTCTCCATCCAATGCAACTGAGTTTAAGCTACGTTGCAAAGAAGACAAAACTGTAATTTGCTAGGTAGAGACACACCCCAAAGGACTTGCAGCTGTGGTCACAGATAAACAGTGGTTTATGTTGGTTTAACAACTACAGTTTATGACTTTAATGTGGCAAAATACATTAAAAAATATGTATACTTTGCTCTACAGCACCTTACAAACTTTTGCAAGGCACTGTAGGTTTAAACACAGTACTTAGTGCATTCTACAATGTCTTTGGCGTATACGTATTGAGTATATGATTTGTAGATTTGTCAAATCCAGTATTAAATCCACCCTAATACACTAAATCTAAATGTTTAAGAGTCACTTAAAAGAACATGTTTTAGTATCAGTCAGGTCTATTATAAAGTAATGTGTATATTTTAACTATGCATTAACTGATCCATAGAGCTCAGACGAACAAAGCAAAAGGTTGGGTTTGAAACAGGCATTCACCTAATTTCCAGGAGCAGTCTAATACTGCAGCCAGAAGAAGAAATGAAAGTCTGAAACCCTGGAAGATATTTAGGTGTCAGAGCTGGTTTGGCATCAGCAGGTGAAAAAGGGAGATCATTATTCACATGTCACGCTGACAGTTGTTTCAGAGATTCGTGCCGATAGCAGCTGATAATCATCCCCAGAGCGAAGCAACAATGAACTTGCCCCACCACTCCACTGTCTTCAGAACACTTCAAACATGCTCCACTTCAAACACAAAAGCAGCCATCTCCTTTGATGTCATTGTCAAAAAATGAGTTTTGTTCCATCGCACTTAAACTCCTCCCCTCCGCCGAAACCTAGACGGAGACGTGCGAGAAACAGATTTTGAACATGAAAAGAGCAGCTGTGTTATCTGATTCATCCCTCTATCCTCAGGCTGCCACACTTTTGCGGAATAAGATCGAGTCAGAGACGTGCATTTCCACACCTTTATGCTTTTCGAGGGAGCCACTTGTGCTATACACGACACAGAATCTATATTTTCCTCTTAACTCCCTCCATAGCAAATCTGAGGCTTTGTATTATTCGTTATTACTTCTGCAGCCCTGGCTCTTTGCACAGCTCATTTTACTAAACAGGACCTGGTTGCAGAGGCAGCTGGCAGAGCATGTCTCCCCGTGATGAAATCTCACTGTGGACACGGCTGCTTCATAATGACTATAATCACAGCACATAAGCAACTAGTGAGTGCATGGGAATGGTGGAGATCAGAGGGTGAAAGAAAGAGAGGGAGCGAAAAAGTAATTGAATCTTTTGGAGGCACATTCAGATGAAAGCCCTTGGCTGTGTGGGAGATGCTTTTCAGTGAATGACATTTAGATTACAGAGTTGCCCTGTTTGCCATCACGTTCAATACCTCCTTCTTCACAATAGCACTCTAAGTCTGAGCAACACCGCTCTCGGAATAAAGAGTTTCAGCGGCGATGTGGGTTTTTGGGGATGTTGTGGCTTCTTTGTGGATATTTGGAGAGAAGCAGTGGTAGAGGTGTTTTATGATTTGTATTTTAGGTTATCTGTCTAGATATCAATGCTTGATCGTGTCTGTTATCACATGATGCACCTTCACCAGTTACTTTTAAAGACACTGGTGTTGAAAAGAAAAAGTATTTCCCCCTTCTAAATTTGTCTTTGTCTTTGCTGCTGTTACTGTTAAGTCTTTCACATTTACAGACACATTTTAATACCAGTCAAGGATAATGCGAGTAAATACAAAATGCACTTTTCAACTTCAGTTTTGTTTAAAGGAAAAAAGCTGTACAAACCCACCTTGCCCTATGTGAAAAAGTAATTTCCTCATAAAGCAACACCTGGAATCAAGGATTTGCAATAACAGGCAAGTCTCTCAAATTCTGGTCCATTCTTTTAGCAAGGATAGTTCTCATTTAGCCACAGTTAAGGGTTTTCGAACGGGAAAACCCTGTTTAAGACCAGGCTACATCATCATAATCAGAATAAAGTCTAAACTTTGACTAGGCCACTCCAAAACAGTCATTTTAAGATTTTCTTTTTTTTTCAGCTGTTGAAAAGGTTTTCTAGCTGGTGTGTTTTGGATCATTGTCATAATCTGAATGTACATGAATTGCAGGGCAGCTCCTTTGGGAGTGTCTGAATATAGACCAGAATCCATGCTTCCATCAATTACAGCCAGTATTCCAGGTCCTGAAGCAGCAACGCAGCGGCAGACCATCACACCATCACACCATGACAACCATGTTTGACTGTCAGTATCACGTTCTTTATCTGAGATGCTGTGTCACAAAACTGATGTGACAAGACATGCAACTTTCAAAAAGTAACATTTGTGTCATAAGACCACTAAATACTTTACAAAAAGTCTTAGGGATCATCAAAATGTTTTTCGGTAAATATCAGACGGGCCTTTGTGGATGCCACTTTTGTCCTCCCTTCTTCTCAGCATTCAGTCATGAACTTTGACCTTAATAGAGCCAAATGTGGCCTGTCACTTCCTGCATACATTGTAAATGCGCTCTTGGAGCAACTTTGGCCTGCTTCCTGCCGTGGTTCGTCTGTTCAGATCTTTTACCCTACTTCATTTGTCAGACATGTTCTAATAACCAGGTCTGTGAAAATAATCTTAGCTTTCCAAAAAAAGTGGATAATCGCAATTAATTAATTATTTAAAAAAGGAACAATAGATTTTTTTTTCACAAATGGCTAGGTTGCTTTGGGTAGCTGTTTCCCTTTATGAAAAAAAATTGTTTTTTATAGTGATGATCCAAAACATTTTGTTGTGACAAAAAAATTAAAAACAGAAGAAATCTGTAAGAATCCAAATACTTCTTCACAGTACTATATAAAAACATTAAAATCTCGAGGTGGTTTACTTAAATATTCATTGAACCACCTTGTCAAAATGCAACCAAGAGGATTTTTCCCTAACTATTTTATCCCTCCCATCTCGAGTATTGACACAGACCTGCATATTCTTAATATTAAAGGGATCACATATTGCCCCAGTGACACACTTCAAATGTATCTCAGATTAATGATATATCACGGTAAGGAATCTACAAAAACCATTAATAAGGCTGACACTTTGACGTCAGATTTTTAAAAATTCCCAAGTAATCTTTTTGATTTATGAAAGTGTGTCCAGGTTCATCGAGAGTGATTCCAGATTTATCACATCCTGGTTAGAATTATTAATGATTTTCAATTTGTAAATCTGATGCCACCGACGTTCGGAGCAGCTCTGCGGAATCACCAAGGGCTGATATCAGAGTCCAAGCTTTGCTCCTGGAGCATGATTACTTTATCAAAATATCGCTACCTGTGACTTGCATTTCACTTATTTTCCACTCCTGCAGCGCCTTCATTTCTCTCGCCTCACGTACGAGTACCACAGACATTTTTCAAAAACCAGACTTCTAAACACCAGAGCAGCCACAGCTTATGTCATTGCTCGGTTAATCTTCTGGAGTTAGACATTGCACTATTAGTTCCGACTTCCTGACAAGTGCACTTTTAAGGGCCCGTGCTGCGTCAACTTGTCAGGCGGGATGTAGAGCATGGACGGCTGTTCGTTGCAATCTTTCTCACTGTTGATGAGAGGCACCGCTATGATCATCATCACTTTCCAAAGATAGCCAACTCAATGTTAATGCAGGGCTTTGCTTCGATGTCACGTCAATGCATCAGCCCAACAACTTTACTTCCTTTTGCCATGCTGGATCACAGAGACTGGAACCCATTCTGTGTGAGAGGTCCTCTGTGTGGCATATGCCCACTCAGACATGAATAAGAATGTCACTTTGCAAGTAAGCAGTATGAGCACGTAAGATGCATGGGTATGATGACAACTAGTTGAAATGTGCTGAACCCAGTGAGAGCAAATCAGTTGACGTGGACGGGAAAAACTTAAGCCACAACGCAGACTGTCTTAATCTTACAGCGAGGCTTCAGTTATGATGCATATTATACTCCAAAAACAATAACAGGTTCATACTTTTTCAAATATTTCTGTTTGTTCTCTAACACCTATATTGTATGCTGCATCTCACTCCAGAGGGACTGAGTGGAAGTGTGAATCCGATCATAACCCTCTTTTTCATCTGCTTGGAGATAAATGCACCATTTCACCACAAGAATGATTCAATACCAATGCAAGAATGTGTTTGTAAACTCCTTTTTGTTGTGGACAAAAACTCAAGTAACAGGCACCTGTTTCGGGTTATTAATAAGTAAAGGTTAATGATGGGGTGTAAAAATACATCCAGCTCATGAGAAGAGATAGCATGTGAGTCATATTTGGAAAAAAGTTACCTATTTCCATATTTTGTTTTCACAAATACAGTAAAGATTTTGCAGAGCTGTTTTTTTAGAACATTTAATTAGTGCATAATAATCCAATTCAGGTCTGACTACGCCATACATTAGGTCATAATGCCAAAAATATACTGAAATTGCCCTTTTTGTGTTTTCCAAAACTGTTTTTTTTTAATGGCAGAGAAATCTAAAATTGTGTTTATAAAATTAAACCTGTTAAGTGTTTGCAGTTAGTGCTACCTCCAACTACCCAATGGAGAATAAAGTCAATTCGTTTTACCTTTATAGCAGACATTTACCCCAAGTAGAACTGATTCACACGTTCTGTCCTCTGTATCTGTTTTACATAGGAAGATCCCTCCTGGTGCACCGGGTCCAGGGTCCATTTCAATTGTAAATAATATTTGCAAATACACAGCCAATACAAAAAGGACAACAAATTTAAAGGTTCTGAAAATAGCTTTCAGATGCATCATCCAGGAATTTTTCAGACTGCAGTTATTTTAAGATGGTAAAGTTCACTTTCTTCTCGGCCCCTCCCTGACTAGTTGTTATTTTTAGCCTCTGGGACAATCATATATGGATTTATACTAAATTACACTAAAAGTTATGCACTGCCGATAACACATTAACTGATTTTAACCTGAACAATCCTTTCCAGTGAGATGTAGCAAATAAGTTTCATAGTCAACGTTAAGTCTAAGTCATTCCAAAATGTTGAGCTCTGCATTTTGGCCAAAAATTACAGTCACAGACTTCTTGCATCAAAAATATGTGGAAACAAAAGGAAACAGCTGGCCTGTATTGGGAAAAAAGGTAAATGAAACCTGTCTGTGACTAACAACATCACTATATTACACTGAGGTTGTCAAGAAGACATAATTTCACTGCTGGTTAAAATATACTCCAGAACGTTTGAAAAACTTGGAAACATTTAAATCCTTGCAATAAAGTGGAAACTTTTTCCTTAATCAGAAGCTAATCTCTCTTCCTCAGCAGCAAACTGAGGCCAAAAATGTATCTAACTGCAAGTATGAACAGTGAAATGTCATACATGACTTTCAGTTTGATAAAACAAAGCAAAATGACCTTACATGCTATAGTAGAAGAACAATATTTTGTTATTCAATGTCAGCATAACCTGCTATCGACTGGTTTATAAAAGTTGAAGGTTGTGCCATGTCAGATTAATTTAAAACATTTATTTTGGTAAGGTTACAGTTAAAATACTAACCACAAGAATTTCACAATTACTTTTGCTTAGTATAGTAGTGGAAATAGAGGAAAACGTCTTGAAAGGGCCTGTAAAAGGGGAACTAAGTCTGCCAAGCTCAATTACATCACACTCGCAACGTCACGATTACCAGATGTTTGGGTTTCGATTTTCTTTTGTGTGTGTGTGTGTGTGTGTGTGTTAGTGTTTCAGTATTTCCTTGTTATTTAATGGTCATTTTGTTTTTTGCCACATTAGTGTACGCTTTTGTTTTATTATATTTATTTCTCTTAGATCTCTGCATATCTTTTCCCCTTTGTTTGCAGTTACTAAAGGAGCAATAAGTGAAATTCCATCATTTTAGATAAAACTAAAAAAATAGCTTTGTGAAGAACTAAAGGTATCATTTCACATGGAATATGGTATGATGTCGCACACCTCTCTGTGTTGTTCTCCAGTCTCTTGTTTAAAAAGCTGTGCCGGCTAGCCCATCCTTCCCCATAAAATGCCACCACCGCATTCACCTGAAGACGATCAGGACCTATTATTACCACAAAAAAAGTCTTTGGCAAAGAAGTTGACAGATAAGGAAAGAGACAAAACAGGGATTAACATCGGCCTCGCGTTTCCACGTTGAGAGCACTTTGAGAGCAGAAGCAGCTCCAGTTTGACTTGGAACTAGCTTTTTTCCTCTGTCAAATGTTTGTTTTTGTTGGTGTTACAGTCTTATTAGACTTGTGTTGATTTGTCGATTCAATTCAATGCTGCAATTGTGGCATGAGGTTAATTGTCAGAGTTTGACCAGCAATGGGCCAGGCTCGTTTCCACCAGGCTCGTTTGGTGGAGTAACATTAAAAGAGACCACACAAGGATGTTCTGGTTAAATTAAAATTGAATTTATTAAATTATACTAAACAAATAAAACCTGAAGAGGGAATACCTGAAATAAGAAACCAAGATAGATTAATGCAAAACCCATAACCAACCAGAAATAAGCAAATGCAAAACAAACCCAACCCAAGATTTGATACCAAACCAAACGGGGTTCTGAGGAGAGAGAGCAGGAAGAGAGCCTCTCCTCTGCTGCATGCATAGCAGCTTTAAAGCAGCAGAGCACCAATCAGGGCAATACACAACACCTGCAGAAGGCCTGTCTCTCGAACCCTACATGGAAAATAAGGCAGACCCTCACTGCAGCCCTAACACCTCCCCCCTTAAAACAGAGGATCCTAACTAGGACCTCTGTAACCATTTTCCTTGTTATGTTTGGTCCATCGGCATCTGAAATCGAAGGAGCAGAAGGAGTTACCAAGAGTCACCAGAAGGAGCTGAACTACTGAAACAAAACTGGATGCAAATTGTTAACAATTAACCTGATGTAATTTAAAAAAAAAAAAAAAAAAACACCCATTAAGACAAAACAAATGACTTCGATGATGGCAACATTCGACCCAAAAAGGGAGCACAGTCAAATGGATTATTACACGAAGTTAACACACAATTCCACAAGTGGCAACTAATAATCCAAACCAACCATTCTTTGTCAAATTTAAACGTCGACTTGAATCCTTTGGATGTTGTGGGGGCAGGTAACAATGCCTCCTATCACACAGATGGAGATTCAGCAGTCTAACATCCAGGTTCCCTGGCCTAAAGGCCTAGTGGGTAGCTCGCCATCAAATGGGGACCTGGCCTGTATAGAAAGGTCCAACAATAAGTTAATTTCCTCTTAATAGTAAATATTAAGTCATTAATATCAAACACTTCCTTTTTAAAGTAAGTGGAATCAATAGGAAAATATCTACATGTACATGATTCAAATAGAGTACTCTTCTGCATAAATATCTGATTGTAAAACATTAAATAGTGCACCATCAGACAATAGACAAACATCTTTCATCAAATACTGAACAATATCACCTGAATGGTACCAGGTCAACAACCAAAGATAGTATTAGCTTTATTATAGCATGCTCCAAACAATAACACAAACACTCACCAGTTCATTGCTTCCCATTTCTAAGCCCAGGAATACCCATTCAATGTAGATTTCAGGCATCTAGAAACTGCAAGGCGTATCAGTGAGCATAGCATAATCAAAGATGACAAATAACTGATTTAAACTGATTTAAAACCCACCTGCAACAGCCAGCCCTGAACTTCCTTGTTAATGAGACCAAACATGCTCTGACCAAATAATGGGCACCGCCCTACTTTTGAAAACTAAAATCCCACAAAATTTCACGGGATTTCACACTTAGTCCAAAAATGGTGGACAGGATGAAAATTTGAAAGGGAGAACCTTAATTATAAAAGATATCTGGATTACCCCCAAAAACCTGGGTTACACGTTACTGTTATGTAAGGCGAGTAGTCCAGCTAACACAGTTAGCATTGTTTCATTTCATATGATTCTCGTTCAAAACCTACCTATGTAGTTTCTTTTTCTGGACCATTATGCATTATTTTGTTTTGCTTTGTTAAGATTAATTCCCAATAAAATATATTAAAGTTTGTGATTTAAACAGTTACAAAATGTACACATTAAGTAAGTTTGAGTGTTATGTCTACTTCTACTCGGGAGACATGCATTTAAAGTGAAGAAAAAACCCTTTAAAATCTTGCTTTTAAATATCCCCACAAAGAGGGTGCCTTTTTTGTTATTTTTCCAGCCAGTGAGTCAGAGCAACACACAGTTTAGTTTTATTTATTTATTTTTTTTGGCTTTTTGGCTTTTTGGTAAAGAGCCTAGGGGAATTATGGGTTGCTGTCTAAGTAATTAACACAGATGGTAGGGTGGCATAAAAATCATTTATAGTGAGATGACAGCTGATTTCTGACTATCATAAATGATGTTGCTTTTTCCCACTCTCTGCTAATTCCCCGAACTTTTTATATAGTGCTGAACCTGTGGAATTTATTTTCTACATTTTCTTTATCAAACTTTGGCTTAATCATTTAGTTACGCTACAACACTTTATCTATTAACCAACACTTTATCTATTAACGTCATTCAAGCTTGACTATGTATTCAGTTTGATCCCAAAACAAAGAAAGGCTTTTCTGCTTATTTATGATGTTAAAATGAAATTATAAGAGGCTGACCCATTGGTCACCTAGAAATCGGTGCTTCCCTTGTAGATTATGAGTTTCACGGGACCATTCAGTATTGGCATCCTTGGTCCGACTTCCTTTATGCCTGTCTTAAAGTTGTTTGAATTAAAATAGGGATTTAATTTAAAAGTAGGGAGATCTGGAAAAAGACAAAGAGATTGCACACTAAGAAGGATAAAAGACAAGAATAAGGCTTTCCTGCTTTTACCAACATTGTGTTGTTAATTTGTTTTCAAAGAACAATATTATCTTCTGGTCTGTTCTTCTATGTTTTTGCCTGTATGACAACATTTATTTTGTCATTTGTTTCAAGAGAGAAAATGCAATCCTTGGTATACTTGTTTATACAATGTTTGGGATCAATTGCCAGACTGGGGTTTTATAAACAATGCAGGTAGGACCGGAGTGTGAAAGTGTCATTGCTCTCTCCCTCCTGTCCAACCAGTCCTGCCAGGCTTTGACAAAGGAAGCAGCCGGCTAACGGACTTGACAACAACTGCCTGTGACAACCATACAAATTAAGGATGACTTATGATGAAGTATTGTGGTCTGAGAGGCACGACAGAGAGTACCAGGACTTAATTTGTGTCAGACCAGCAATGAGGGTAATGAATTCCTGCGGTTGAGTTGGACTCAGTGCCAAGGTCTTGAAATTCATGCAGGGAAGATGCCGCATGTAGATTCCAAACACACGGTGCATCATTTATTGTTGGGGCACCTCTGAAATGTATTCCTTTTGCTCTTTCATGTGGATCCTTCCTTCGATTTTATGTCATTGCCCATTTTGTAAATAACTTGCTATTTTTGGTCGCAGCTCTGACCACAATTTTCAGCTGCATTTTATGCCATAAGGTTCTCAGGCAATAGAGGCTGATCATTTTATCCATACAATAAATGACCTTTATTGAGAATGTCAATAGAAGGATCTGGTTACCTATGTTCACTGAGAGGGAGGAACTTAATTGCTCCCAGTGAGTGCAGTCTGAGGACTTGATTAGACCTTGAACCACTTCTCATGTTTTTCATTTGTGTGGTGATGACCTTCCTCCCCGACTGAAATCAGCCCGGGCTCATTTCATGTACACTTCTCTCTGGAGATTCATGGCCCAGTGACTCCAACTGACTGCTGATTTCATTCTAGTAACTCTGAAGAAAATCTGTTAACTCTTTTAAAAGCATAGAGCTCATTATATACATATGGAAAATGTCTTTTGTTATCTAGCTCATGACTAGCAGTTGGCTCCATAGAGTACGGATATAATCTAAGTGCCGCTTGAGGGCTTTATTGATTTAAAATAGTTCAGCAATTCCCACATTTTAAAACAATGTACAGCGGGGCAAAGAAGTCCTGAAGATCACAACATTTTTCTTTTTAAATATATTTCTAACACATACTAACATAAAATGTACACCAGATATCATCAACATTGTATATAAAAATCATAAAAACACAAATAAAAACAAATCAAAACAGATAAGTGAGCCAACAATGAGAAAAGGCCCACTGGGAGAATATAGTCTCGTCAGACTGAGGCTGAAATCTTTGGATGTCACGGCACACACCAAGTTTGGAGTAGAAAGAGAACTGAAAATTATCCCTTGCCAATAGTGAAATTTTGGGAGTGGGAACAGTTTTCATTGTATTGCATTTGCAAGCCTTACAGTATATACCAAACAAGACTTTTTTTCTACTAAAAACTTGATGATTCAATCATGTTTAGGAAGTTCTTGATTCCATTCTGTTAGACTTAGATTACATTTTGTTGACTCATCTGTATTGACGTCTATATTCAATAATAAATTAAGTAATCTACACTTTTCTTTGTGACTCATGCAAGCCCTCTCAGAGACAAAACATGTGCAACACATAGACTTGTGTTGCACATTTAGGTACTGAGGAGCAACAGCAAGATGGAAATCACAATTATAGCGCTCAACTGACCTACCTGCCATTAGCAAGACAAATTATCTGGGTCCACGCTAGTGACAACTGCTGGAGAGGTAAAATAATCCTGGTGCCTCGCAGACGTGGGCTCCGAGACACCACCAGGAAGCAGACAGGGGCCACTCGGACCCAAGAGACCCTTACAAAGAGAGGAGGAGAGAAGGGGAATAAACCAGATAAACATGTTTAGTAAAGCTGTGATTGTGTGGAAGAGTGATAGCGCTTTACTTCTCGTGCAATAAAATAAATTATGCAGCACAGTGATGCATAAAGGCCACAGTGGTTCCAGTATACAGTCCTTTGAGACAGTTTTTAAAGCTTACTAGAGCAAATGAGGAAAATATGAAAAGAGTGTTGGGACATGGGATAGGGATGCTTACTGTGTAGTTGGTATATTTTTACCAATAAACTTGTGTTTGCATTTTTTTTAGGTTTGGATAAACAGCAGATGTGTTGCTACGTTTCATGCACACAATCTTTACATTTGTATGAGGTTATGATTAGGGGTCAGGATTCCTTTACATTTTTTTAATAACGAGATTCCTTACTTTTCCACACTCACTTTTCTAGGGATTTCAGTCAGTTTTTGGGGCTATTTTAAATGGATGAATGGAACCATTAGAAAATGAGATTGGGTATGATATATAGAAATACAAATATTTCTCATTTCCTTCTCTATTTGCTCCACATTGTTGAGATCTCGAGGTTACTTAAATCAAATTTCTGACCTTTAAAAGAAAGAAACCCTGTTAAATTTAACTAAACTTTAATGACAACATTTTGAGAAATATAAAAATGTACTAAATCAAAAAAGGTCCAGGTTAAAGATTTCTCTTTTGTGAGGACAATGTATTGTTTCTGACACTGAAACATGATTAAGCATCTGTAGCACAAACCCTGTTTCTGCGTAACTGTTGAGTTGATTTAAAGCAACATTTATCAGTTTAGAAACAACAGATTTCTGTAGCTTTCAGTCTTTACATCCTGTCTCTAAGTTGTGCATTGGTCCATCTTAGGGGGTCAGTTTTAACTTTTTAAGAATAAATAAAAACAAAACTATAAACCTTATGTTTATATTAAGGTTGTGTTTTTTTGTCAAGGGTCATGTGCAGAAAATGAGTGTCATAAAAGAAGAGCTGTGTGGTACCTGGCCACTGGACAATTAGCTGAAGTCTGAAGCAGGTAGACATAAAAAAATAGGAATCAAATAAGTTTTTGGTGAAAGAAACATCAATGCACCATTTAAAGGACACAAAGCAAAATAAGAAAAATAAAATATCTTCTCATCTATACATAGATAACAGGAGATTTTCTTTGCCGACAAAATTCCTGTTATCTGTCTATCCTGGACATGACGTATAAAGCTATCCTTGGAGGCAATAGACTCTAAAACATGTTAGGCTAACTAAACAAGCCAATTTGGGAATTGGGTTATTTTGTTGACCTAGCGCTGGCCCAAACATTGAGTGATTTAGCCCTGGGTTGGTTCACTACAACAGAGTTTTGGAATGACTCTGACCGAGCATACCAGGTTGGAAAGCAGGTGAAAGAGACTAAGGTCTAGTGTTAAGGCTACAAAGTGGGGGTTGAAAAGACACAGTTCTAATGTGGATGACTTTAAAAAGTAACATTTGATAAAAGATAATGGTCTTCTTCTGTGCTTTTTGTCCGTCTTGTGTCTCTGCTCTGTCTTCTCTAACCCCCAGTCGGTCGAGGTAGATGACCGTTCATACTGAGCCTGGTTCTGCTGGAGGTTTTCCTTCCCGTTAATGGGGAGTTTTTCTTTCCACTGTCGCTTCATGCTTGCTCAGTATGAGGGATTGCTGCAAAGCCATGGACAATGCAGACGACTCTTCCTGTAGCTCTACGCTTCTCCAGGAGTGAATGCTGCTTGTCGGGACTTATAAAGGAAATGTTTGACCAATCTGTATAATATGATTGAATTTGACTTTGTAAAGTGCCTTGAGATGACATGTTTCATGAATTTGCGCTATATAAATAAAATTTAATTGAATTGAATTCTTCTGCCGTCCAATTTCTATACCTACTATTTCCTTGCAGGGTTGCAAATGGGTCTGGGCCCCTGATGGGTGAGAGACTGGATACATCCTGGACAAGTTGCTGGTTCATCACAAGGGATCACACAGGCATCAAAGGGTTATTCAGAGGGTAATTAACCTAACATGCATGTTTTTGTACCATGGTAGTTAGGTCAGAGTACCTGTTGAGTAACAGGTACTCTGGGAGAAAATGCAAACTCCACATACCGAACAGCACTCTGAATTCATTTTATTAATTCTACATTAAAATAGTTGGATAGAAAAATATAACAGTCACAATATCTAAGAAAGCGTTTATAAACAATTTAATTTGAATAACAATATTTATAACCAATATTTCACTCTATAACCTATGTTGCCTGTCTGTTGAGTAAATGATTCATTGTGTTGTCAAAGTGTGAATGATGAACATAGCTAGCACTAGCTTGTATTAATTGCTTAGCAACTAAAAGAATGAGAATGAAAGTCATTACACAGCATAATGACATTAATATTATCTAGCATCAATTTGATATTTTTTATTTAATCTTTTGGAAAATTTTCAGTGATGTCTGCTCGTTTTACTTTATAGCTCAAGATATTGGTTTGTGAAGAACGATGAAGCTCCGTCTAGTCTCTTCAGTAACAAAATGAGACACAATCCTTGGCACAGTGTATGGGTAAATCTATCTAACCTCTGTCCCAACAGAATAAAGCTGCCATTTCTACCATTATGGGAGATATGATTTTGGGACTATCTGTGTTCAATGTTTCCTCCAAACACTGTAAATACAGTCATGTGAAAGATTTGGATAGCCTTTTAAACAGTTGTTAAACAATCAAAATGTTTAATTATTTTTCATATCAGAAAAATTAAAAGCCTTTAATTACATGTAAAATCAAGGAAACATTTTGGACACCCTTCCCCATATAGCTAGTGTTGCTCTCTATGGTTGAAATAACTTTGGCAAAATGCTTCTTTTAGCCATTTACCATTTCTGGGCATCAGTCTGAGGAAAGTGTGTGCCATTTCAAGTGACATATTGGACTCCTCTGAACAAATTAAATTCTTCCAGAAGTTCTCGTCTTTGTCTATGTTCACCGAGCCAAACTTCTGTCTCTTTCTGACTGTAGAAATATGCAATTTAATATCAACAGTTTATGTTGCATAGAACAGCAAGTTGAGTTTTCTTTTTAAAAACTTCTTTTAGTATCTTGCAGTCTGCTTTCATGGCTCTACAAATGACCTTGGACCGTCATATGTAGAGCCATATGTCCTGACCAAAGCGGCTGGATCAAGCAGATATCACAAGACATCCTGATGTAAATGTTGTTTTGCCTTTCACTTTTCCACCACATTTTCATATTGTTTAAATGGAAGACAATGTTGTTGTTTTTCTGTGTCTTTTCACTTACTTGGTGCTCAGTAAGAAGGGTTTATGGATCATGTATTCTAATCCCCCTGTAATGACGACACGCTTAGTTTGCGACAAATACATTAAGTTAAATAGTTCCAAGTAACAATATGCATTAATAGTCAATAACAGTATTCTTATTAAACGTGATGGCCAAAGCTGGTACAATGACTAATGATATAAATAGAAAAATGACATCCTGCTGGTGGGCAGCAGCTTTTTTGGGATGTTCAGCACTGTAAGATCACTGTTCTTTTAATGTCTTCCTGAGGGCTCAGAGCCTGACTTCTTCTGCCCAGCTTTAGGCTTTTTCTTGTGCATCAGGATGTCTTAGCCAACAGTTGAGGTCAGATTCAGAACAAACAAAGAATGCATATTTATCCAACCAGTCCATGGACCCTATAAATGGTTATAATACATTATTTAAAATGGTAATAAATTCTGATTTATTAAAAAGAACTCAAGGTTGTGACCAGTCTTTTATTATTTGAATGACTTGAACTAATGCTAATATTAAATCAAAAGCTATTTTTGAAACAAGTGACATAAATGTGAACCGTAACTGATGTCTTGCATTAAAGGTTAACTAATTTTGAGGAGGGAAAAAACTCTGAGGATTTTGCCGACAAAAACTCCAGTCGCTGAACAAATATGTCCTCATTTTAACCGCCTCACATCTGTATTTGTTATGCTCTGAATCATAGGTGGCCCAAAGCTGTCTTGATAAATAGCTACTGCGGGCAACTATGCTGCATGCTCTCTGACACTATAGGTCACATAACCTTGTTGTCAGGACTAAGACTAATGCAATGTGAAGTGTCAAGTTATTATACTGAAACTAGACTGTGGAGCGGAACCTGAGCCACTGTGGTGATAGCAAGAAGGTGAAACAAGGCAAGGTGAATGTAAAAAGGTCATAAAAGGAGATAGATACTGAGCAAATGAGAGGGTATGGAAGGGAAAATATTTGACACTAAGTGGGTCTTGTTGGAGGTGAGAAGGGGCACTGAGGTACCTGCTAGACAGCGTAAATCATAATTTGGAGCTAAGAGTTGGAGCTATGCTAAACAGAACCCTGACTAGCGAGAGACACATAATACCAGCAAGGGGATGTGTTTGTTTATTTGTGAGGGAACTAAATAATGCAGTAATAACCCTCCTCATCATGTCTCTGAAGCAAATGCCTCAGCACCTGTCAAAAATGTGCAGTACGTTGTCTATTGAGAGCACTGCAAGAAGAAAACATGTTATTATTACAAAGCCGGGTAAACTAAAGTAAGCGTCTGCAGATGGCAAAAACAAGCCACAGCTGTTAATACAGTGTGAAACATGAGATATGAAATATAAATGTAGCAGCAAGGGACTGAGAACAAACTGCATCAGACCGAAAGCTAATGACTTCCCATTACACCATGTAGCCTATAGCAATGCTGCACTGGAGGATGGAAAATATTCTGTGAAATTAGTCGGGATTTCAAATAACTCCCAGAATCAAAGCAGTTGGGTCATAAATTTGAGGTCTGAATAAGTTTCACAATAATTCTGTTTTCTGCATAGAGATAATTTACACAACATCAGCTCTGCCAAGGTCTGAAAGTAGATGAAATTATCTTACAAATACATCGCTGTGAAAAAATATTTGTCCACTTACCGAAATCCTTTCGCTTTTTTTATGATCTTCCGTAAGATCTATAAACAAAATTTCAAATTAGACAAAAATAACCTCAGTAAAAGTGCAAAGTGGTTATACAATGACGATTACTAAAAGAGTCAAAGGTCAATAGGTCCTGTTGAGATGTTGTGGCAGTCTTTAAACAGGTAATTTTAAAAAGTTTAGTGATCTGAAATATTTAGGTCTCAGAAGAAAGCAACAAGCTTGTTCCTAGTAATGTATGGTTTCTCCACTCCCATAGATTTAAAAGATAATTGATTATTTAGACAAATTTATAAACAAAAGCTTAAGAGGAAGACTTTCTTACCTCTTTTCTCTTGTTAAAGCTTTAAAATCACTTTTTATCAGAGTATTTACTGTGCTATTAAGTTTAAAACAGAGAAGTGTAAAAATGCTGTTATAGCCTGAACAGAACAACAGCAAGTTACTGCAAGAATTATTGATTAACTGAAAGTCAGAGAAAAAAAATCTAATGTCTCCAATAAACCGTTTTTAATGTGAATAATTAGTTGCACCCAAATATTACAATGTGGCTTTATACTGAGAAAAAAATAAGTAAACACCGGTGCTTCTCATTGCCATTTTAGTCATGAATTGTAAAGATTTTGTTAAATACAAATTTTGCTCCAGTAATTTAGACCCTCTATTAAACCTTGCCAGCTTGTTTTATCTTAGTAACCCTTACAGCAAACTTCATTCTGGTAATCTCTGCTTATGTATAATAAGAATATGAAGGGTAAAACTATTTTAAGAGTAATTCATATCCTTCATAAAACACACCAAAACCAAAAGCTTTTTTATTTTATTTCTGAGTCAAAAGAACAACCCCACATGGTTAGGAAAATAGAAAAGTCACAGAGCTAAAATACACCACTCTTCCACCTCCATATTGCCTCAAGATTTTCTTGGTTTCTTCTAACAGATCAATTAACATGTTTGTTATGGCTACTGCTTTCCTGGGTGTGTTTAGTTATTATAGCTAACCCAAGATTAGAAATCAAAAACAATCTGCTTGTGTTACAAAAATTCAAGTTTCCGCTGTCTCACAAGATCATTCATGAACGTAAATTCAGCACATCATATGTAGTTTCTATCATGCTTCAACAGTTAACACATTTCTTAGATGTATTAATGTGGTGAGTAATGATTCATGTATGAACACATTGATTCTTGTTCCAACAGCAAAGATTAAGCAACAAGGATAAAACAGAACAGCTTTGATATACTCTGCCCAGCCTTCCTGTTATCTCCTGAAAATCTCAGTTTTTCTCAATGCATCTCACTAATTAAAAATACAGTTCCCTTTTAATTAGCTTCTTACATTTCCGTGCTTCATCTGACATAATTTCAAACACCTCACTGAAAATAGGAAAAATTAAGTATTCTTACCATCCTAAAAGCCTCTGCAAAGAGGGCTGATGTCGTCAGTGTGACCCAATACTGCTTAGCATGCTGTGTTCAGCAAAGAAAAGATTGGATTTTTAAGTTTTCAGCAAGCCAGTCACCCATCCTGGCAAATCAAAATACCATTCGCATATTTTCAGTCAACAGCCAGATTCTCTGTGCAGTTCTGCTTCTTTGGGGACCCAGTTGTATTGTTAAAAATCTCCACAGCTCCTTATAAGACATGGCACATCATATATAAGTATTGTAACCTTATTTTCATTGGATGATGTGGACAAAAATATTAAAAGGAACATTGAGCACATTATGCCAGCTGCTGATTCCTGATGCTCTATGACAGCTCTAACCTGTGTAAACTCATTGGAACCTAAAACCATTGGTGAAAGAAAGCTTTTGAAGCAGCAGCAGTGACAAGATCATCCAATAATACTCATCCAGGTTACAAACTTCAAATACATCCCCGAGTTCTTTTGGTAGCAGATCCATGATATTTCAAGAGGCTTTTGATAATCTTTCTCAGCATGTTGCCGTCATTTGTTTGAATTACTGGTGAAAAATGTGACAAATGACATTTTGCAGACCACTTATGTTTGAGACAAAACCATAAATAAAATCATGTAGTCAAAAACAAATTGTTACCTTAGATCTACCACTTTTTACCGTCTTCAAAGCTGCAAATTAAGTCAATTTTATCCCTGGACGTTCTTTTCAGTGACCCACTTGGTAAATCTGGAATTACAAATAAGTTCAGACACCTTCATCTTTCCAAGAAGCTGAAAAGAAGCTGTTCTCAGATGTCAGGGTATACATCTAAGCAAAAACAGACATAAAAGGTAGACATGACAATGAAATCCTTTTATAGTATACATATGTCACAGCAAATTTATTCATACTATATTTTGTATCTAAAGTCTCTAGATTCAGAATACATTTCCAGCTAGATTAATTGTAAAATAAAAGCACACCCCATTTAAAGCTATAGTTGGTAATCCTGTTCAGAAACACTTTTTTTACCCAGTATAACAAAAAGTGTTCAAAAACATGTTTTGTTATAATGGGTAAAATTGTCCTTCCATCCTGAAAGTAGTTAATTCATTGTGTAGTCACAAAAAGGAAGTTAAAAAATTATTCTCTGTGGGAGCCGCTGGCCTGTAAAAACTATAACCAGTCTCTGACGTTCGGTCTGAAGGGCAGGAATTTGTCAGCGTTTTGTTCCTGCTCTCACCCATAGACGTTATATCACCCCCTCTGTCCCTCATGTTCTGGGGGTATCACCTTATCTATTGGTTGTCCCACATGCCAATCATTCTGACACACTCACGTAACGCCAATGTCCGTGCTCGTTCCTTCCTAGTTTCTGCTTGCTGGAAACTTCCGGAAAAATCGCAGCCTCTAGCTTTAAATTATAGACTTTCACTTATTTGTACATGTCTACATGGATAAAACAAACTTTTTTGGGAGTCGGGCTGATTTTAATTACGTTTTTCAAGTAGAAATGATGTAAACTTAACTAAAAACATTCGGACCAAATATTAAATAAATTTTGCTCATCTGGTTCACCCATTTAAAAAAAGAAAAACAGTTTTTGAATGATTTGAAAATAGTTATAAAACTAGTAATCCAATGTTTGAATCTATTTTAACAGGGTTGCATGTAAGCCTGCTCCCTAACAGTCATAGCTAAGCTGTGGCATTTATCGGCAACGGTTGCCTCTGGTTTAAGAAGTTTAGATTGCTACCAGGTTTTGCTTTAGCATTAGCGCTGTTGGTAATCCAGCTAAAGTTGAATACAAACTTCTTGCTCTAGAACACAAACTTTCTCAACCACAAGTCGGCATTTTTTCTTTCACTAAAGTGTTACATTAGTTTAAAATAAAACCCACATCAACTCATTAGCTTTGCTGTTCTCTGCTTAGCCTTACCTCTGCGTTAGACTTACCAACATCTTCAGTTAAATTGCCATTAAAAAAACATGTGGTTAATAGTGTTGAAACATAATTACATTTATAAATTAGCTTCCCTAATCAAAATGGGAAAAAAAGTTAACCAGCTAAAATTTGATACATTTCAAAATGTCTTTTTACAGTATTTTTGGTACACAGTTTACAGTATCAGCAAATCAGAGGCAAGGTAAGGCAATGTTTACAGCACATTTCAACAAGAAATACTTTATATGATCATAACATAAGAAACCACATGAAAAGTACTTTGTAGTGGCCTAATAAAGAAAAGGAAAGAAAAAATAGGACTGCAGACTGAAATTAATGTTTCTGACACACAGGGAGCAGTGTAAGGACTTCAGAACAGGAGGTAATGTGCTCTGCTTTCTTAATCTTAGTGAGGATGCAGGCAACAGTGTTCTGGATCAAGTGCAGCTCTCTGATTTAGTTCTTAAAGCAGACCTGTGAAGACACAGTTGCAGTAATCAATTCAACTAAATGCATAAATGCATGGATGAGTTTTTCAAGATCCTACTGGGAAATTAATTCCTTTAATCCTGCAAATGTTATTCAGGTGATAAAAAACTGACTTTGTAATTGTCTTTATGTGACTCTGAAGGTTCAGATCTGAGTCCATCATTACACCCAGATTTCCGAGTTGTAGTTTTCTAGCTTTAATAACTGACTCTTGATCGTTTCTCCTTTCCTCTCCTCTCCTAAAAATTACCCCTTCGGTTTAGTTTTTATTCACCGGAAGACAATTATGGGACATGTCCTATGCATCTACTCAACGTTTGAACGGGTTCATTGATAACTACTTCAGTGAGAATGCCCTGGACTGGAAGAGCTGTGTTTGGGTGTGTAGTGATGGTGCAATGTCAATAAATGGCAAACATCACGTCGATCAAGCATATACTTGATCATGCACCAGAAGTTAAATATATCTCGTGTTTTCTCCACTGTGAAAGTCTTGCTGCAAAAAATGTCACCAGAGGTCCATGAGGTGATGAATTCAGGTGTGAACACTACCAACGTTATCCAACGTTGGTAGTGTCCATCTACTCTATCAAAATGAGGTGAGATGGATCTCTTACGGGTCCTCAAGCATTACTTTGAATTTAAGAATACAGTATGTTATTTTCTCACTGAGGAAAAGAAATCTCTTCTTGCACATTACTCTGCCCCTGTGTAGTTAAACTCACCAACTTTTGTTACATACCTTTTCTGCTAAACCAGCTGGACATCTTTCTACAAGGGGGGAATAGCAGCATGGTTGCAGACAGAGTTCAAGCTTTTAAACAAAACTAGCTTTGTGAACAGAAAGGCCCAAGAAGAGAGGATGAACAGGGTTCCACTTTTATCTGACATTCTGTAAGCCTTTCATCAGGTGGAGATCAGTTTCTCAACACCTGTCTCAACTGAGAGATTTGATGAATACTTTCCTAAGATTCCCAAAGAGGAACATAATGATGATTTTGACCCATTTTCTGCGGATGCTACTAGAAATGATGTCGCTTCATTTCACATCTGGAATCCCAGCTTTTGGAAGTTTCCTATGATTACACTTTAACTTTGCACTGGGACAAACCGGACCTGCACTGCGTCGGGATTGCTATTTCAAAGAAGTATTATGTCCAGAACTCCTCCTCCCATTCACAACCACGTATCTGTGTAATCAGGATTCTCCATTTGGGTCACAACAAGGACCAAAGCCCAAAACAGGATCAACTACACTGGAGACTACTGTGAGTGACTTTGTCCCCTATCCCACCTGGAGTGGATCTTAATGTGACCAAGAAGTGTCTCATAAAGAGGTGAACAATTTAAAAAAATTAACTGTTGTGATTGTTGTTTATCACAATGTGGAGAGCAGTATGTCATTTGAAAGTTAAGTTTGTTCAATGTATTTATTTTACTAACACATTTTTATTCAACTGATTTCCCCATTTTTTATTTATTGTGGTCATAAACCTTACATGAGCCATAAACTTTTATTCCAGTTGCAGTTAGATTTTTTTTCATGAATCGCTCACCTGTTCAGAGTCCTGTTGAATGTACAGGTTTACATATGATAAATTAATTGTACTTGTGATAATCACATTATGACATTTTATTTGAAAAGGTTTTTGCTTGTTAAACTCTACATATCCAGAACTCTATGATCTAGGTATTAAATGTAAATTAAACCAAATGTGAGGCAAATTAGGTAAACCATTAGATTGTTAATGTCGTCTGGCTCCAGGCTCGTTTGAACTGAAAAGGGTGGTCAAAAAAGTTAAGAACCCATATTCTATAACAAACTAACTAATTCTCAGAGTCCTTTCAGAGAGTTCCTATCTTAGCCTAAGTTTTAACTTAAGAGGGATTCCGATAGAGAGAGAGCAAGTCTGAGTAAGGAGAGAGAAATTTTTATCTTAGTGTGGAGGTGTGGTTTACCCCGTTGCTAGGTGTGACACTGTCTTTTAAGAGCTGTGATTGGTTGATGTAACAAACAAATAAAGGCAAAAAAACACACAAATACAATCAACAATGTAGAGAAATTAACCAATTAGACTGTGTTGAGAAATGTGTGACATAATGATGAAACCTAAAATTTAATAATTATCACACAGCATCAAAATGTTTGAATGTACCTTATTTTACATCCTGATCATTATTTTGATTTGCGTGTTATGTTCACTCGGCATACTGGTCATTTTACTACTACATCTATTTCATATTAATGCACACTCACCTGTCAGCATTTTATTATTATTGCCTGCTTGAATCTGTCCGCACATATCTGGGAGGAGAATATGAGTGTTGAAAGGTAAATTGTTCCCTGGATCACGGTGCCAAGAAATGGACTTCATTGGGCGTTGCTGATCATATCAATCCATCTTTTTCTCTGCTTTTACGCACTAGCCTGAAAAGTGAGAAGCGCTTGGTGCAGTGATCAAAACCATTAGAGGAGATGGCATCACACAAGCAAACTTCTAGATGACCATTTAGGCCAGGGGTCACTAACCTTTTTGAAAATGAGAGCTACTTCACTGGTGTTGTGTCATACAAAGGGCTACCAGTACTGACCTTTGAACGAAAAGAGTCAGAGTTCACTTTATGCAAGAAAAATTTTTCATGCTTTGTTATAGATATTATAATTTTTAAATCTATATTAATGCAAGTGTGAATAAACAGGAAGAGTAACGGGATAAAATTAAGTTTTAGAGGCAGCTCACTGGTGGATTGTGCTCATTGTTAGAACAGGCTCGTCAGCACCACATGTGGTCCTCGGGGGCTACTTGGTGATTTAGGCTATTGATATTATTATGTATAATACAGAAAATGCTTTCTCACATCATTTACAGCTTCCCACTATATATATATATATATATATATATATATATATATATATATATATATATATATATATATATATATATATATATATATATATATGGAGCATGGACCGCGGAACGCATTTCAAATTGGTTGGGCCCATCAGGCAATACTCACAATAGCACTACCCATCACATACGCACGCGCCCGCATACACATAAAACACTAGCATCCCCTTGATCACGCAACTGATTTGCGTCACATGACACAAGACAAGCCAATCCATTTTTAGACACCAGAATTTATTGCTTTCTCATAGGCTGTGGTCCCTGACCATGATAAATGTGTCTGCCATGTTATAATTAAAATCGGCACAGAATTTTTATTTAACTTTTTTTCTGACGTTCCAGCACACACGCCCCGGATTTATTTCCACTTACAATCATTATATTACAGCTAACACAATATTTACAGAATAAAAATACTTTAAAAAGAAAAGTCAAACTCACCCCTGCTCTAAATATTCCCGAAAAAGTGTCTCCGTCTGTCATTATGCTGGATGAAGTCCCTGGCTATCCTCAAAGCATCCACTGTGGTCAAAAGATCCCTGTGTGTGTGTGTGTGGGCGCACATCAAGCTATTTAGTCTTTTCTGGGTCATTGTTGATCTCAGATAGGTCTTGATACGACGGAGGGACGAGAAACACCTCTCAGCACTTGCAGTGGACACAGTTAACTAAGCTAACGAAGCAAACGAAGCTAACGAAGTAGCGGTCAAAAGCAGCGCAGAGGTGGGAAAACTTTTGTTTACATCACATGACACAATCAGCCAATACATTTTTAGATGGGATGATTTATCGCTTTCTCATTGGAGAATGATGCTGCTGCCATAGACTACTGTGCATTTGAAAAAAATAGCTATTGAATATTTTAATTTTATTTATATATATTATTTTACATGTTTGATCATCAAAAGTAGGTAGGGCCGCGGCCCTACTGGCCCTACCCGTTCCGCGGTCCATGATATGGAGTGTATGTTATTGTACTTTGTCTTGTCAGGAGTGTGTATTTATGTACAATTTTCTCTGACGTTTTCCCCATTCTATTAAAATTATTATTATTGAGAGCATTTTAAACTCTGTAAATAGTGTAATAATTCATCTGTACTATATTATTTGAACTTTTTTCCACTTTTTAGTCATGATTATTCATTTTCTTTACCTACTTTTTATTTATCCCCAAAAAAATACATTGGCCCCATCTGTAACCCGCCTGACTGGTGAAACTAATTAACTGACCCATTTAGGGATGATACAGTTTATCTTATATACATATTAATAATTTAATGATTGTTAAAGAAGTTTCTGTGCTCATTTCCTTTTCTGTTTAGGAGGTGGATCAGCAAATTAGCTCTCTGTTTCTGCCATCTTCCCTGCTTAAAGGGACAGTGTGGAATTAATTTGGCTTTTAATTAGCAAAAATCAAGTATTGCTTTTATAAATACATATTCTGACAAAGTCTAAGAACCTCACATCAAAAATTAAAGCGTTCTCATAACTTAGAATTAGTAGTTTATAAATACATAGGTGTTGGTGCACCCACTGGGATGTTGAAATGGAGGACCATCCATACCCTTTGTCCAGCAAGAGGGAAGAGAAAGTAACCAAGAAAAGAAAAAGTAATAACTGGGGACAAAACAGGAGAGTCTATATTGGCGTAGCTGTTATTACCAGGTGGACTTGAGACAATAGGCTATATGTCAACCGTCATGGTGACGTACTTCCGTTTAAATCTGAACCATCACTGCAACTTTTAGTAGTCTTCTTCTTCCTATTGTTTGCTTCTGAGATCGATCATGAGTAAAGTTAAAAGATTTAAATATCAACAAGTTTCTGGTACAACAGCTGAGCATTGCTATGTGCCAGGCTTCAAGAAGGTACAATTCCGTAGTTAGCTTCTTCACTTTTCCTGCTGATAAGGAGTTAAGGCGCCAGTGGGTCGTTGTTATTCGCTAGTCGCGATATAGGATGATGGCTTTTGAAAAGGGGAGCTGCTCCAGTCTTATTTTAGTGGAATAACTTCTCTCTTCCACTTTCTGGACCAGGGGTTTGGGAGAGAAGGCAAAGACCGCCATTGGAGGATGAAGACGACGCTCCTTTCGTTGTCTCGATGGACGTGTTCATGGAACACGACTAGACGTCAGCTACAAACCCCACAGCTATTGATCTGGTGTTGAAGGAAAATCAGTCTCTCCAGGAGGAAATACGACAGCAGGTTGAAAACCTAACGCTGAATGTAAGCCTGTGTATGTGTGTAAAATAAAAGTCACCAGAATAATGAAATGAGAAAAGCTCTTTTCATGGTATAAACATGTCCAAGCCTCTGTTTCTTGTAATTTTTATGATTATGGCTTAGAGATAATGAAAACCCAAAATTTCAGTGTCTCAGAAAATTAGAATACTGTGAAAAAGTTAACTATTGGAAACTCAAAGATTTCCTGAGCCTGTAAACGATCTCTAGCTCTGTTTCGGTAGGATAAACCTATTTATATTGTTTACCGTTACTTTCGGCAGATCCTGTTGTGATCGGGTAAAAAAAATGTCATGGCTGACAAGCTTGTTTCCTGAGCACCGGAAGTTCGGACACTGGCAAGAAAACCCGGAAGCGCTAGAACGGAAGTGCGCGGCATATAGGCTATTCATGAAGGACCGCGGACTCAGAACTGATGCAGAGGTTGCAGGCTTTCTGCTGGACAGGTAAGTTAATTTAATATATTGCAGTGAAGTTTATTTTTGCCGTTATGTTAGAAACAGAGCAGTGTAGTCCAGGAACTACTCTGTCCTCCCAGCAGAGAGGGTTCGTTTTTTTCACGTCTCTCTCCCTGAGAGGCAAAGATGGTATGTTTGGACAGAACGCGGAGGGATATCGGAAGGCCCGTTCACTGTCTGTAGTACAGCAGCAAGGCCGGCTGGGTCTCTTTACTGGTGTTTATAGTCGCTTATTTTAGACCCCGAGGAGAGAACAACCCTAACGACTCCTCGTTACAGAGGAGTGGACCAGTTTCGGTCCAATCTGCTGGCTTAATGGCTTTAACGACCGCCCATTACTAAGGGGTGGACCTGTTTCGGTTGAATTTGCATGTTATCTAAGCCATTACAAGGCCTTTGTTTGGCATTGGTATAAAGCTGGTTACTCCACATTACTCCAGACTTTTTGAATTGAGAAAGCTTCCTGGAGAGGAAGCGAAACGTCTTCTACTACGGATAACAAGTCCAGTTGCCTTGTTTTTTACTTTTTTACTTTTTTTGGAATGACCATGACCTGGATGACTGAGAATCTTCACCAGCATATGTACCAAATACAGCTCCATGGGTGTCCAGCAGACAAAATCACAGACAGTAGATCAACAACAGGCTACCTATTAGATGCTAAGTTGGCTCAAGGACTCCTACACTGATGATCACTGAAAAAGCCCTTAAAATTACCTGCATCTGATCCCAGATATAAGTTTGGGGTTCTGACATCTCTGTAGTGATATAAATAGATTGCAATATTTAATAGATCATAGTTCTTCAGATATATACATTATAAAAGATACAACTGAAGGAAAAATACACATATAATTTGAGTATCTTGTAAATTAATAACTGACCTACAGCCCCCTTCAACTAATTAGAATATTATTGAAAAGTTCATTTATTTCAGTAACTCAATTCACTAAATGAAACACATTGATTAATTACACAAGACTTGTTCTCAAGCCTTTGTTTCTGTTAATGATGAGGATTTTTCATACAGAAATGTGGGCTTGATTAAAAGTAGGGCAGGATGATATAGAAAAAAAGCATATTGATAAAATAGAAATCATATTGATCGATATCGATAATTATCAACAAATTCAAAACATATATTTTAAGTGCAGCCCTGGCCATTTTATGCTTGTTGCTTCGGACCTATTTTTAGATACAGAACAAACAAACACTGAATTCAAACTCAACCCTTTATTCAACTAACTTTTTACCAAAACTGCAATTATTTAAAAAATAAAAAAGAACACGAGCTCACTGAACTCTTTGAAGGGGGCGGAGCTTGGGATGGAGCATTCCTGGGTCTGTGTTTGTGATTGGTTGGGAGGATGTAATACTGTAGTATTAACTTACATGATAGGCTAGAATGCAAAAGGAAGGTGTCGTGAGATTGGTTTCTGCTGTATATCTACAGTAATGGTAGTTCGGCTTCCTGACCACTGGGGGAGCTCTAGGAAACTAGAGTGATATAGGTTCGAAGCAGAAGAGTTGTATGTTGTTACTACATGCTTAAGGAAAATAAATGGAAGCATCGTTTTCCAACTGGGACAACTTCTTCTGTCTTTCCTCATAACATGACATGGTGTCAGAATTAAGGACTTAAACGCCTTCTGAGAGAACACAATGGCAAAGTTTGGACCTCCGGAGCCGTTTGACTTTATACAGCCTGCGGAGTGGCCGACCTGGCGGCAGAGATTCTCTCGCTTCAGAGTCGCGTCGAAACTCGACAGAGAGAGCGGCGAAGTGCAGGTAAATTCCCTCCTGTACTCCATGGGGAGAGATGCCGAACCTATTTACGGTTCTTTCGTGTTTCCTGCCGCAACGGAGGGTATGCCACATCCAGAGTATGAGTTCGCCCTAGTGATGCAGAAGTTTGACGAACACTTTGTTCCGAAAAGAAACGTTATCCATGACCGCGCCTGTGTTCACAAAAGGAGCCAAAGGGCCGGTGAGACGGTTGAAGCTTTCATGTGGAGCTTATATGAGCTCGCGCAGCACTGCGAGTTCGGCGCGGGGAAAGATGAGCAGATTCGGGACCAGATCGTTATTGGAATAATGGATAAGGAGGTTTCTCAAAAACTTCAACTAGAAGCGGACCTGACTCTGGAGAGAGCCATCCAGCTTGCACGTCAGAGTGAACAAGTGAAACAGCAAAGTGCGGAGCGCGTGGAAACTGCAGTGAATGAGGTGAGGCAGAAACAGTTTAGCAGCACAAAGAGGAGCTTTGGGAGACCACGGCAGAAACAAGCACAGACACATGGCAAGAATAGACAGAACTGTCAGAGATGCGATAGGATGCACGACAGAAAAGAAAACTGTCCCGCCCGCAATAAAAGATGCAGAAAGTGTAACAAAATGGGACATTTTGAGGCTGTGTGTAAAACTAAAATGGTAAAACAAGTGAGAGCTGAAGCTGCTATAAATTCAGATGAGGATTCCTTTTTCATTGGTGAACTGTTCCTTAGAGCAACAGCAAAGTCAAATGTCATTGAGGAGTCAGTTTCAGACATTGACTGGGACATTGAACTGCTGGTGAATGGCAGCCCAGTGAACTTTAAAATCGACACTGGTGCTGATACCACAGTCATGACAGATGCAACTTTTAATAATCTACAGCAAAAACCAAAAATGCATAAGTCCAGATCAGCAGTGTACAGTCCAGGTGGAAAGGTCAGATGCGTGGGTACGTTCCTCGCTACCACCACAAGCAATGGTCAGAGATACCAGTATTGGATTACAGTTATTAAAGGACAGTTTGTCAGTAACCTATTAGGCAGAGCAGTGGCAATGCAAATGGGACTGGTCAAACGAGTCAATGCCATTTGTGGTGACTATTTGTTATCCAGTGACGTGTTTGGGGAAATAGGACTACTGAACTGTGCGGCGGTTAAAATTGAGCTGACTGATGAGGCAATTCCATACAGTGTCAGCACACCACGCCGAGTCCCTTTTCCCCTTCTTCCAAAAGTGTAGAAAGAACTAAAGCGGATGCTGAATCTTGGGATCATTGAAGAGGTCTCTGAACCTACAGATTGGTGTGCCCCAATGGTGCCTGTTCCAAAACGGAACAAGGATGAAGTCAGGGTATGTGTAGATCTAAAACGCTTGAACAAGGGGGTTAAGCGGGAACGCTACATTTTACCTACATTAGATGACATAACACCTAAACTGGCTGGAGCCAAGATTTTCTCCACTCTGGATGCCTCTAGTGGGTTTTGGCAAATTCCATTAGACCCCAGCTGCCAAAGACTGACCACGTTCATCACCCCGATGGGCCGGTTTTGCTTCAAACGCTTACCGTTCGGGATCACATCAGCTCCTGAGATTTTCCAGCGACTGATGAGTAATCTACTTAAAAACCTGGAAGGAACTGTTGTTGTGATGGACGATATTCTGGTTTACGGATCTTCTAAGGAGCAACATGACCGCAGACTCGATGCGGTTCTGCAGACGATCAAGGCGTCCGGTCTTAAGTTGAATAGAGACAAGTGTCACTTTGGGAAAACTGAACTGCAGTTCTTTGGACACATCATTAGTGCTGATGGTGTAAAGCCTGATGTGAGCAAGGTGGATGCTATTGCTAAGATGCCTCGTCCGTCAAACGTGGAGCAGCTGAGACAGGTGCTCAGGCTGGTGAACTATGTCGGGAAATTCCTGCCAGGTCTGTCTATGGTGCTGCATCCACTGACGAACTTGCTCAGGAAAGAGACTGCATGGGTTTGGGATGAACCCCAGGAGCAAGCATTCAACAAAGCCAAAACAATGCTCATAGATGCGCCAGCCCTTTGCTACTATGACGCCAACAAACCGACAGTGGTCAGCGCCGATGCCAGCAGTTATGGCCTCGGGGCTGCTCTGTTACAGGACCATGAGGGGGAGTTGCGTCCAGTTGCATTTTGCTCACGCACGCTTACTGATGCGGAGAAGAGATATTCTCAGATCGAAAAGGAGTGTCTGGCGTCGGTCTGGGCCTGCGAACGTTTTGCTCGCTACATCCAAGGGATGGATACATCCATGTCCGGTTACAAACCGATCATAAGCCACTAGTACCACTGATTAACTCTTATGATCTTGACAAAACGCCACTGAGATGCCAGAGACTGCTCATGCGTCTTATGAAGTTCAACGTCATCGCTGAACATGTTCCCGGCAAACAGCTTGTAGTCGCTGACACACTCTCCAGACATCCGTTGAAAGACAGTTATGTTCCGGAAACTGAAACACAAGTAAAGGCATATGTCAACACCATTGTGGCTAGTAAGCCGATCAGGTCACCAAAGCTGGAGGAACTCCGCCAGACTACACGAGACGATGCTAAACTCCAAAAAGTAATCACATTCATCAGAAAAGGGTGGCCTCGTTATATGTCAGAGGGCTCACTAATGCATGGATACTATGCAGCCAGAAGCCACCTATCGGAGTTGGATGGGCTGGTCCTTTATCACGACCGTATTGTAGTTCCAACAGCACTCCGAGCTGGTGTTTTGGACCAACTACATGAAGGCCACCAGGGCCTCACCAAGTGTCGTGAGCGTGCGAAGTTGACGGTGTGGTGTGTGGTGCCCAGATCACAAACAAAGTGAAGTTCTGTGACTTTTGCAGAGAGCACAAACCTACACAGAGACACGAACCACTGATGACAACTTCCCTGCCCGTGGTCCATCGCAGAGAATTGGAGTTGACCTGTTTTTGCTTGAGGGTAAGACGTATCTCGTTGCTGTTGATTACTTTTCCAGAGACATTGAAATTGCTTCCCTCACCCTGCTTCCAGCACCCAGGTTATCAACAAGCTCAAACACGTTTGTGAGATGGGGCATCCCGCTAGAACTCGTCAGCGACAATGGGACACAGTTTACATCTGCAGAGTTCCAGGAATTCAAGCAGAGGTATGAGTTCACTCACACAACCTCAAGCCCCCATTACCCACAATCTAACGGAGCTGCAGAAAGGGCTGTTCAGACTGCAAAGTACATCCTTAAACAACCTGACCCCTGTTTAGCTCTTATGAGTTACCGCTCCACACCAGTGGCGGTAACAGGTTGTAGTCCAGCGCAGCTTATGACTGGCCGACAGATCCGCACCACTGTTCCTGTCCTGGAGAAGACATTGATGCCAAGTGCAGTCAACCCAGACCTGGGTCACATGAAAGATGCCAAGGCTAGAGATTCTTACAGATTCTTCTACAACCGCAGATATTCGGCTCGCCCTCTTCCCGACCTTCTCCCTGGTCAAAATGTGAGAGTGAAACTTGATGGGGAAAATGGGTGGACAACACCTGCCAAAGTCATCAACAAGTCCAAGGAGCCGAGATCCTACTTTGTAGAAATGGCCAACGGGACTGTGACCCGTCGCAACAGACGTCACCTTCAGGAGGCCCCTGGGACGGATATTCCTGTGGCACAACGTTTGGCTGACTCTGCGGCGCCACAGCAGGACTGCAGATCCCCAGCTACAGAGGTGGCCATACCATCTGAACAACCATCAAATCAGCCAGCGGCGAGTCCTCCCACAAAATCCTCCTTCCCACCAACTACTCCTGTGAGAACAACTTCCAGAGGACGTGAAATGAAGCTGCCTCTGAGATTGAGAGACTATAAGTGTTAAAAGGGCAGAATAATCCCTATCAGGACTGAGGGCAGTCTACCCCCATGATGTCCTGTATTGTTCTGTGTCGAATTTGTTGAAACTGAAAAAAAAAAACACATGTATATGTGATGTGGGAAAGCTATTCGGAAAACATCCA
The DNA here is from genome assembly GCA_037039145.1 of Fundulus diaphanus. Classification (NCBI taxonomy): domain Eukaryota; kingdom Metazoa; phylum Chordata; class Actinopteri; order Cyprinodontiformes; family Fundulidae; genus Fundulus; species Fundulus diaphanus. The sequence goes on along the minus strand of CM073127.1, from coordinate 38,116,979 downwards.
AGTTTATGTTGGACAGAAGCCTCGGTTGAAAGAGTTGTGACAGCTAAAAGTTGAGTTAAATAGAGCCATCAATCGTATCAGCGAAAATATTATTCAGGTTTCGTTAAGACATTGAAATCACTTGCAGACGTTTGGGATCTAGCAATGTTTAACTTTAAAAGAAGGGAGATGTCGTGAGATTGGTTTCTGCTGTATATCTACAGTAATGGTAGTTCGGCTTCCTGACCACTGGGGGAGCTCTAGGAAACTAGAGTGATATAGGTTTGAAGCAGAAGAGTTGTATGTTGTTACTACATGCTTAAGGAAAATAAATGGAAGCATCGTTTTCCAACTGGGACAACTTCTTCTGTCTTTCCTCATAACATGACAGAAGGAAAACTGTTCTATTGAACTTTTTATTGACACCTTTTTTTCTATCATCGATATACGTCTATTGATCGATATATATTGTTGAATTATTATCCAGCCCTAATTAAAAGTATGTTTAAAACCTACTTAAAGGTTGTTATTTAAAAAAAAAATAACTTTCAAGCTGACAATTGAATCTAACGTATATTTGAATTTATTTGATATGACTGTACATTGCGGCAGTAGTAATAAGCAACCACTATTTCCAGGTAGTCCAGGGCTCGTTTCACTTGTGGTATCACTCACTACACAAACATGTTTTTTTTTTTCATTTATTGACTACTGAAGGCATGTTAGATCCTTTCTGTAAAGGTTTACTTTGTTGTAGAACCCTCAAAAAGGACAAAGAGCTGAGGTCATGGAGGGAATCAAACGAAAAAAGGCAACAACAGGTTGTAACACTATCTTTTCATTTTCAAGAATGTTTTTAACAAGTCTCACCAGTTGCATTTTTGGCATCAAGGTGACAGCATCAGCAGATTAGGCAAGGATGCAGCTTTTTGTAAAAACCCAAATTACTGATCATATTCAGAGGGTGTTCACATGAACAGTATATTTAAAAATCAAGATGTACAACTTCTACTAGTATGCCAAATGCATACCTTCCATTGTCAATACCCATTTATCCTTGATGGGTCGCAGGGAAGCTGGTGGCACACTGGACCAACAGCCATGCATGCGCACACTCATACTGAAGAGCAGTTTATAGTGTCCAATTAACCAAACAGTCATGTTTTTGGACTTTGAATGAAGCTGAAGTACTTGGAGTGAAGCCACGTATGAGCATGGAAAACTTGCAAACTCCATGCAGAAAGTGCCCAGACCTGGATTTGAACGCAGGACTTTGTAAACTGTGCAGTTTAGTCAGTGATGATGAATTTGGCTTATTTATGACAACTTTATAAAGTCAGCCTAAAAAGCTTTTTAAACTTTAATAAAAGAAACCATTCCTGGTTTAATCAATATAAGTGTGTAAATATCTGATCTGCAGACAGAAGTATAAGGCAATGAAAGAAGTGTGGCTCTCCTGCTTTCTTCCATTTTCCATCTTTTCCTGCTTGGTGTCAGGATATTTGAGCAGCACAAAGGGAGCGCTTGTTGACATGTGTCTGCTAAGAGGTAAGGCAAACATCTGCTTCCTGTCACAAGCCTTCAACATGCCTGTTTTTTGCCCAAGCAGCAGCAATGTGAAAGCACCTCTCAGTTCAGCGATGACACTTCTTCCGATGTTCCAGCACAAAAATGAGTGAATGGCTTGAAATGGAATTGAAAATGAACTTCTGGAGATGTAAAGGATTCGGATCAAATGTTAATTAACTCTCTTTAACTCTACTGTTTTCAGCTCAAAGGCCACCAAGGACCTAATCTCTTTCTGTGGAAGTCAGTGCAGCTGGACAGTTAAGTGCAGGGAGTCTATGGTCCAATGTACCTCTGCTAAGTAAATCATACTGCTTTCTCAATTTCTTGAGCCTGGCCATATGCTCATCTCTCTAATCAATCACTAATGAAAAATAACCATTTTCACATTTTACAGCTACCTTTTCGGAAATTCATACACCATATATTAATTATAATGCAACATTTTGGCAAGAAATTAAGGTACAAGGCAGTTAAATATGCGAGCATCATTCTTGTTTTATTGTAGTGAAAACCAACATTTTCTTTTTTTCTTTCAAGGCGTAATTTCCTATTTTCTCCCATTTCAGAGTATAACTGAAGCCAGACCTTAAGTCAAGAATGTATTTGTCTCATGTTATTACTTGTTTTTTAAATATTTGAATTGATAATATGGCTTTATTAGCTAATGATAAAAGTCCCTTTCTGCTCCTAAAGAAATATTCACATTTTTATTAAAGGTCATAAAGGACCAAGTCTTGCTTCCCAATAAACATTTTAATAACCTTGTATGATTTATTGACTCTATTAAAAAGCAACTATAGACTGCTGTCTATAGACCAACATTCAGGTAGATTCATAGCATTCATTTTTATTTCTGCACTTCCTTAATGTTTTACATCCATCCAAAATGTTTTATTTACATTTTCCATTTATTTTTATACATTTTTAAAATAATCTTGCTTTGGTGGCTTACTGTTTGGTTTACTGTAAGGCACTTTATCTTTGAAAAATGCTATATATATAAACTTGACTTATGTAGGCTACTTAGTTTTACTTAGAATGTCATTTAAAAATTAATACATTTCAGTAATTCACTTTAAAATGTGAAACATGTATTTTAAAGGCTCATTACACAAAGAGATATATTTTTAAGCATTTGCGTTACATCCATAGTTATCTGATTGGTTCTAACTAAGTTCAGTCCATTTACCATAACCATCAACACGTTTTTCATATCGGATATCTTTGAATCTTATCAAAAAGTTAGTTTATTTCAGTAAATACAGAAATGAATGTAATACAGCTTCCTGACAAATAGAATAATGTATTCAAGGATCTACAGCCCCATTGACGTTATGAGAGATTTGTAAACATAGCTACAATAAAAAATGTAGAATGCTCCTCAAATAACCATATCTAACTATTCTGAGATGGGATTTCCTGATCCACAATTCAATCATCAGAATAACTCATTAAAGAACAGTGTTTTTGTTTATTTACTTTTTTTAAATAAACTTCTACACAATAAATATTGCTGGAATATTAAGATTAAGTCATATTAAGTTATGTTGAAAAAAGAAGTACAGTCTGAGATTTGTGCCTTTCCTTGTGATGTTGCGATCTTTGATCACGGATCAAAGCTGCAGCATTTTGTCACAGACTCCGCCCAGACTTATTTATTCCCCTTTCTGAAATCACATCACTTAAGTGTTACAGAATGCATTAATGGTTCCACGGTTTTTGAGCTTTGCCTCTGCTTTCGTGTGGTTGTTTGAACGCAACCCGCAAATGGCATCGCATTCTGCAAGAAAAAAACCAACATAATCCTGATTGTGAACTTTTAGTTTAAATCTCATAGCAGTCTAATCTTCTATTAGTGGGAGGCAATTACAACATTTTACATTTTAATGCAAACAATCACTCTATTAAAATGTTGTGTAACATGGGTCTGTGAACAATACACTATGAGCAATAAATCAAACCATGACAAAAATTACATTACATTTAATCTAATATGGACCCTACCTTAATAATATAAATGATATCTTTCTCTAATTTAATTGGCACTAGCTTTGTGCATATTGCTGATATAATTCTGAATTTCCATATTTAATGATGCATGCTTTTCACTGTGAATTTTACTTAGAAAATGTCATCCTTAATGAACCTTGGAAAAACCTCTAATAGGCGTAATCTAAGAAAATGTAACTTCTTTATTCGATAAGGTTCTGCGAGCAATTCTGCAGAGTACACAGCTCAAAATCCAGCAGGCGAAGTTGCAGGGAAGTGAATGTGTTTATTAATAAAGGCAGAATAAGCAAGCAGGCAGCAGTGCAGCCAGCTCTGTTTTAATTTACAGTTTTTAATTATTCCTGGTCTATATAAAAAAACATGCAACCTGGTTTCGAGCAGACATTTTTTTATATTAATAATAAAGAAATGCACTAAAAACCTACCGACTATAACATTATATAAGGAAATAAAAGAGCTACATTTCTTGTCTGTTTCAACAGCAGTGGAATAATACTGTTCAAACTGCCTTGTGGAAAAGGCAGCTGGAGATCTGAAGCACGGATGTGTAACATTCAGGATAAAGATATGATTTCAAGAGAAAGGTGTTCAATGAAGTTCTGCACTGGTTGAGTGGACAAATGTGCTCTCCCGGGAAACCGTCTGTGCATTGCGCTTGAATTAAACTTGTTCTGTTACATCTCTTTTCCGCTTCCCCCCACCGTCATATGTTGAGATGAAGCCACATTTGCATGTTGCTCGTGGCGAGCGGCAACCATCTATTTGCAGCAAGGAATTTGGTTGCCAATAATCCAAGAAGGTCCGGGAGTGAGTGACACGGACACGGGACACAAGCTGAGAAGGGGAAGAGAGAGGGAAATGGAGAAGTCTGCTGTGAAAATGAGAATAAATGGATGGGAATTTCCATGTGGAATTGCCAACCAATGATCCATTAAGCCCGCCTTTTCACAACAGACAAAATAGCCTGAATTAGAAGTGCCTGACATTTCAGTTAATTGCACTAACTATGTCAGCTAACGGTAGCTTCCTATCAGATCCCCACCTTGTACCCACACAAAGCATCCTTATGCAGTGCCTCGACAAAGTATTCACATGCCTTGAAATCGTCTGCTCTTTGTCCTGTTACAACCATAAACTGTGAGAGACTAACATCATTGGACATAACTGTGAAGTGGAAGAAAAGGATGCATGGGTTTCATGTTTTCATAAATATAAATCGGTAAAGGGTGATTTGTGTTTTGGATTGCACCTCCCCGAGTCAGTACTTTGTAGAACCCCCTTTTGCAGGTTTTTGAGGTTCGTCTGTTCCTGCTTTGAACAACTGGACAGAATTTTTTGCCAAATATTTTTTTTGCTCAGTCCAGCTGGATACAGAGCATCTGTGAGCAGTTTTCCAGGGGCGACATGGATTCTCAGTTAGATTCAGGTCTGGATTTTGACTGGGTCGTTCTAACCTTTGAACATGCTGTGATCTAAAACACTTTGTTTTAGCTACGTCTGCATATATGCTGGGAAGTGAACTTCTGCCATGGTCTGGCAAGTTTTCTGCCAGGATTTCCCTGTGTTCAGCTTCATCCATCTTTCCATTAGCCCTGACCGGCTTCCCTGCGGATTAAAACCATTCCCACAGTATGCTGCTGCCAAAGCCATGTCTGACCATGAGGATGCTGTGTTCAGGGTGGGTGTCGCACACGGTCTATTTATATGTTGGCCTTCTTTCACGTTAGCTGAGTCTTCCTTGTAAGCTGCAAACATCACGTTTCTTTCAACAGTGGGTTTCTTCTTGTAACTCTTCCATGATGGCCAGATTTAGGGAGTATGAAACTCAGGCCTACAGCAGGGTGTCATTCGCTGGACTTTATTTAAGGGAATCAGCTTAAACGTTATACACTGCAAGCACAATAGTCCCACCTTTAAGATTTTATTTGTGAAAAATAAAATAAAGAATCATGTTTTTTTTTTTTTTATCAGTTCACCTTTATGGTCTAACTTTGTGTTGCTCAGTCACACAAAATCCCAGATTTGTTTTGGGCTTTAACAAAAAGTTAAAGGGGTATGAAGAGCTTCTAAAGGCTCAGTACATAAATGATATGAGACAATGGCCTGAAATATTTGATTTAAAATGTTCTTGCACCAAAAATACTCAAGCAAAATGCATTGTTCTGTCATTGATTAGATGGAGCATAGGAACTTTATGAATGTTCAGTCTTACGCCTTACAGTTTGTTTGCACTGTTGATTTAAACAATTAAAAAGGTACTTAAGAGTCTAACTCTCCCACTTATGCAACAAACAAAGAAACTCCTCTGTGTCATTAAAGCAAAAATGTTTATTCATGTTTGAAATTACACAACTACCACAAGGAAGACTTTTCTGTCCAGGGTGTAGTCTGGTTAGAAAGTAACACTAAACATCTTTAATACATTAGAATCACTGCCACAAATCATTTGTCATGACTTTTTTTTCCAGTTTCAGAATCACATACAATAGAAAAAAAGAGAAAAAGAAGTCTTGAACCCTGTTGAACAGAGCTGAAAATGTGCAGTTCTGAATACTGAAACCTCTATGCATTACACTTTTTATAGTGATTTTTTTTTCTTTTTTTCTGAACGGTTTAGTAACAAGATGAGCAACATTCAAAATGTTTTTTTTCCCCGTCAGTATTTACAACAGTTTTACTGTTTGGTGTTTATCACCCCCCTCGATAAAAGCCATTAACCAACAATTCCTTCGCCCCTATCCCTGTCTGTGTTTCCCCATTGTGTTAATATTGTTATTTTTTTTTGTTTTATTTTGAGTTGCAGCACAGCAACACCATTTTATTAAAAGATTAAAATATACATTAGATTACATAGAGAATGAAGAGTTTACACTGTTGGGAGATGTAATCAAAAGAAGTGGCTTAAACCATCAAATCAAAATCAAATAAGGACCAGAAAGAAAAAGAAAAGAAAGACGTTATGTTGGTGATATTGTTTAGAGGTAGTAAGTGAGCACTCTAAGCTACCAAAATGTTGAAAATGACTGGTTTCTATGAATGAGGTAAGAAAGCGGCGAATTGATTGGTTGGATGTTTAATTACTCTTAAGCTATATTATGTACAACTTTTCCAGCGTAATGGGGCGGGCTCCCGTGTCCCGTGTCAGGATGATCTACTGCGGGGGAGCTTTGTTGATTCCATAAGCAGTACAAAAGAAATGTTTACATATGTACAACAAAATGTCAAATTATAAAATATGGAACCGTGTCACGTTTTAGTCAAGTCATCAATTACACTTCTTTATGTTCCATAGTTTGAATAGTCATTTTCTCGCACTCATGTACACAGCTGTGAGACAAAAATAAATCTTGAAAAGTAACCGCAAAGCTGCCACCGAGCTGTCAGCGAGAGCATTGTTGAGTCGCCGGACAGGGATGCAAGCGCATTAGAGTCAAAGAAACAGCTGCATTAATTGAAAGAAACGAAGGAGAGAGCTCAATTATCAAAATGGAGAGCGGCAATCAAACGAGAATCAAACAAACGGGCGTTTAAAATGTCACCCGGTTATTTTTGAGCAGAGCCGGAGATAATTATCCTGATAGTTTGCATGGTGATGTTGGAGGGCTGTTTGTATTTGTACATGTCTTTGTGTTTGCCGCCACAACAAACGAGTAAAAAGCATGGCGATTACAGTGGATTCGTGGAAGAAAACACTAAGCGATCAGGAAACACTTGCTGTCCATAATGGAGGATGCCATTTGCATGTGTGCACTGCGGTCACAGGAAATCTTAAGGGAAATTTTTTTTTTTTTATGTTTTAAATTCCTCTTCTGTTTTACAGGAAATGAAGTCCATGCTGCGCTGCAGGGGAAGATGCATTTTTCAGTTTGAGGTGTCCGAGTGCACACTTCCAGGTCCTTCCGTGGGAGAGATCACAGAACATGGAGTCCTTGCACCTTGCCATCCTCCATTAGCCTGGGACACAAAGGGAAAATGTCAAGATCTCAGTTAGACATGCTGCAACAACAAATGGTTAGGCTTTAAAGATAGAAGAGAGAGTGAACAACTACAGCAGAGCGTATATAAATCTCACTGATGTGATGATTAAAACTTTTTTTTATGGCCACAATTGTTTGAGATCAAACAATCTTTAATATACAACAAAGGGAACAAGAGTTAATATATAGTTTTCAAATTATGATTTTATTATTAATTGGAAAAATCTATTTAAACCAACCTGTACTTTTGTTTATATAATTTAGACTTTATTTCATTAGCCACAGCGAGGCTTGATTAATGGCTGAGCGGTAAAAATCAAGAAATCCGTTAAATAAACTATGTCTGACAACATGAAAGTAACCATCATGTCCCTATGTAAAGACATCCCAGAACAAGTAAAAACTTAAGTTATTGACATCTGTCTGGAAAGGTTTATGAAGCCAATTCTAAGGCTTTGGGACTCCAGTAAACCACAGTGAGTGCTGTTATATGAAAATAAAGAAAACATGGAACAGTCGGGAACCTTCCAAGGAAGAAAAAACAAACAAGAACAACATCGAAGGCATGGCAGGCCTCCCTTGTCTCAGTTAAGGTCGTTGTTGTTGATTCGACAATGAAAAATGAATTATGCTCTCCACCAGAGAATCCTCAAGGAGAATGCCATGGCATCAGTTTGTAACCTTAAGCTCAAGCGGATTTGGCCTATCAGCTGGACAACAACCTAAAGGGTTAGCCCATCAACAAGCTCCCCACTGGAAGGCTTAAAAAGCTGGTTTTTAAGTGGCCAAGATGCTATGACGTGACTTTAAACACATTGGTGAATTAAAACAATTCTGCAAAAAAGGTCAAAAACCCCTGTAGAATTGTGACAAATTTATAGCAACTTATTGCAATCAGTTGTTGGAGCCCAGCATGGCAGCCACCCTGAGGTTTATGGGTAAATCACTTTTTGACATATGGCCAGGCTGGTTTGGATAGCGTTTTTCCCTTGGAAAATAAAATCATCTTGTAAAATGGCAGTTTATATTTACTTAGATTCGTTGTTTGATATTGCAATTTGCTTGATAATCTAAAGCATTTATGCAAGTGCAACAAAAAGGCAGGAGGTTTTTCAAGAAGACGTCTTAAAGGAAGCAAATGCATTTTTGCGGAATTGTATCTCCAGATATGACGATGCCATGAGATTAGTCCAGTCTTTGCATTACAGCAGCATCAGCAAGAGACACCCGGAAACAAATTTGTCTCTTGTCCGAACCAATGGGAGCAGTCCCTGAAATCAGTGTCTAAGCAGATTTCAGCAGCAGCCGACAGCTTGTCGCTACATATTCTCCTGTCAGTCAAGAAGAGGGAGGGCTCGGCTGGGTGAGGTGGGGAGAGCTGAGTGAAAGTGACAAGGCAGGGCCTCACCAAGAAAGCCAGTCCTAGCCAGCCTGACTATGCTTTGCTCCAGGCGTGACCTAGCCTTTACTGGATCTCTCTACGTCACCGTCAACAAAGCTAAAGGTTAGTCGTTGCAAATACATGTAGAAGTCGCTGGGTGGATTGTTGCAAAAAAAAAAAAAAAAAAGAGGAAAAAGGAGCTGTGCTACAGGAGTAATACACTTTTTAAAATTTTTGTATTACGTTTCTGTTACTTGTATCAGTCTGCTCTAGCGAACCATCAGGTCTACACTGCACATGGAAGTGAGAAACCTTGGGAGAAAGTGGAAAACCCTTGATCCTGTTTGGAGCTAACACGCCAAAATAGCTTACAGCAATACAGCAACAGAAAAGCCAGAATGACACTAAAACCCTGAACTCTTAAAAAAAAAAAGGAAAAGAAAAAAAAAAACAACTGCCACTACTTGTTTACATAAAACATGCTAATTTCATTTCACAGAAATCCTCCTGTAATTTTCAGTAAGAGGTAACTGTGTTATTTTATTTTGATGCCTTGGCTTCAAGTGACATTTGAATGTGTGTGTGTACATTTTACCCAGCAGGCATACAGTAACAATGTAAAAGGGAGCAGCTCTGATATACTGCAGAGAGAAAGTTGTCGGATACCATTTCTCTCTCCCTCTCTCATCCGCTCCCTCACTCTTCTTCCTCCCTCATCAAGAAAATTAATCTTTACTCTAATGGCTTCAGATTATGCGTTGCTTTACAAAAAGGCGCCATATCAAACCTCATCAGGAAAGATGGAGTTCATGTCTGGAAAAGGCTTCGGGCCATCACATGTTCATATTTTATAATGAGGAGAAGTCCATGGAAAATTCTCCAAAGCATTTCAAAACAGCTGAAACGCAGTGAAATATGCGGCAGGATACTTGATTTTAATATAATTCATATTTTGAGACAAAGTGATGCTGAATACAATAATACCAGGTGATGAAGTGGCAACATCACACAGATCATTCTTCGAAAAGATAAACAAATAGAATTAGGCCATTCTGGTTTTGTTAAATAAAGGTTAAATATCACATTAAAGGGATAGTTCAGTGTTTTTAAGGAGATTCTTTGAAAAACATGTAAGCATTTGATGTTTTCCCTGCAGTAGATAACTCTCCTTTAACACCATTTAGTATTATGCCAAATCAGTTGGCTAAAAGCTAGTTAAAGATGGGCCAAGACCAAAGGAGACTTCAACCACCTTTAAACAATTCCCAACCTGAAAATTTTCCCAACAGTTTATACAAACTCCACTTTTTAATTAACAGAAAAGCCAATGATTACTGACATGGGAAACAGAGGGAGAAGTGCCGCAAATTTATTCTTGCATGATAGATACTGACAAACAAGGCGGTCTCCGGATAATTTTCTAACATTAAGGTAAAGCAAAGCAGTGTAAAAGTCTGTGAAATAGGATTTACATAACATTACTTTTTTTTTCTTTTACATAACATTACAATATTTCAGCATTTTACACTGCTTCACTTTTACATTAAACAGTTACTCTGGCTGGAAACGCTTTGTTTCATTATGTTTCATGTAGGAAGATTATTAGTGACGCATCTCTTGCCATTTCAATTTCCTGTGTAAATAATAATAGGATGCAAATGTGACAATGGTTTAAAATGTCCAAAGTGAGGCCTGGGGGCCATATGTGGCCCTTGGGCTTAATTTGGTTTAGCCCCCCCACTAAAATTAAAGGGCGTTACAAATCTGGCCTGCCAGCACAAGCAGTTGATGAGGATGGACGCTTTTTATAGATTTCATTTTTAATTCTTAAAATGGAAATTGTTAGGCAAAAAGTTGGACACAATTGGTTTAATGGATTATAAAATATAATTTGCATAAACCACCAAAACAAGGTTTTAATTTGAGTTATTTTAAAAAAATAAATAAAAATAAAAAATAAAGTTACTACCTCAAGGTTTCCAGACATATCATGTCTCAGTAATTTTGCAGAAAAGCAAAGAAACCCTTACAGCGGTTAGGCTGACTTAAAGCTCAGTCATACAGCCGGCAGCATTGCCAACATCACCCTAGCAACATGGACATTGATTTCTACAAAGCTTAAATTCGGTGGATCCAAAATACCTGTTTAGAATGGTAGATGTCTGCGTTGGTTTTAACTCCTCTTGGACTAGCAGTTAGTTTAAAACCTTAGCATACAGGTCCAAAAAATATGGAATTTTAATCGCACATTTGTTCCACGCAGAAATGAGATGTAGCAAAAAAACGTCTGCAGCATGTATGCTCTGTGCGGCTTTTCCTCCCTTCCTCCTGGACTCTAGAGGGCAGTGCTGTGCTCCTATGCCAAGTGTACTACACCCTACTAGACAAAAGTGAAAAAACAGTTGTTTCCAATATTTTAAAGCCTCTTCCATTCTTCCAAGAGTGACAACAATTTCTCTCCAGTAACTGTTAATTTGTTGCTCATGGGATCTTTATGGGCCGAATCATAAAGATGTCTATATGTATGAATCTCCGCCAGAAGAAGCTCTTGCTCGTCTGCCATGTATTTTCTGCATGGGACTGTCTGCGTAGTTAAAAATTTTCGTAGGTGCACGGAGGAAAAACCTTTGGCCGTGTGAAGGGACCTGCTAGCCCAAATGGCGTAATATAGCCGAGTGGACCTTGCGGATGTGTCAAGCACAAATCAGGCTTTACACTCCAAATCATCTACTATCCCTTTAACAGTGTACATGATGATAAACGCAGTACTACAGAAGGTGCAGCTGACTTTGCTTTATCATATAGCATTGGATCTTAAACTTACATTTAGGCCATGTGGGCTATACATGGTGTTTCCTGCTAGAGCATCATTGTATCCTGCCGTCTGACTGATAACATGGCGCAGGGTATCCACCTAAAGGGACAGAAAAGGTGCACAAAGTGGTCAGTTTGCTGCCTCCCAGCAGTCCAAACATAACTGCAAACATGCTAGGTAAAGCAAGGGATGCTAACTTGTGTAAAATCAAAAGCTTTAAAAACTCCCAAAACAGCCAGAGTTCTAACTACATAATGCAGCTAACCAATTATCTTATGAAATAAAGCATACCAATGAGACAAGCATGCTTAGATGTACTGTTGTGGACTGTAGCTATGGGTTGATAAACAAGGAAAATTATAATGAAATCATTAAAGAAAGCAAAAAATAGCACATCCATAATGGCTTTAAGAAGTTATACTGTCCAGGTTGATAATAAAATCACAAGATAGAAGACACTGACCACAAATAATAACAGAAGGAGACAGGAGGACAACAACACAGCACAGGAAATAAAGGGGAAATATAGTACCAAAGAAACCCATTACCAAACCCAAGAGCCCAAGTCAAAGCCAAATGCATTTACAAAAACGTTCGTAACCAGGAAATTGTTTCCTGGCATGGTAGCAGTGGGGTGGGATTATATTTTGGCTGCCAAAATATTCCATCCAAAGCGAAATAGTCAGTAAACACTTCATACAATGGGATATTATTGGAGGACTCACTGGGTAATTTGAGCTGCCCTCACACAGCATGTTTTTTTTTTTCCTTATTTTCTATTTTTGGTTTAATGTGCTTCAGACTGCACTGTGGATGGCTCAGTACACAGGCAAGACAAGGACAGCTCTCTGTGGTGACATCTGAGGAACTGTCCCTGATTGGTGGTCCTACCTGTGACTGTACATTGGCTCCGACTTGTGCCCCTTGGTAAGATTCCCCATTCAGACTCTGCATGCTCAAGAACATGTCCCCAGTGTTTGGGAGGCTAAAAGAACCTGAAGAACCTGGAAAGGGAAGATGTAAGTGGCTGAATACATGAGATGACTATAAAAGGGAGAAGCACAGACACACACCCGCCCACGCACAAGTGACACGCGTGCGTCTGTAAAAACAAACCCAACTCAGGCAGACAAGTACACAGAATAAAGCCTCCACAGAGCAAGCAAATACAAGGGCAGAGGGAGTGAAGGAAGGAGCCAAACAGAGGAGGTACGAAATGCAGAAGGACCAAATATCTCATGACGAATGTGATGAACACAAATGGGATGAGGATCACACGACACACAGGGGGGACCGGCTCTACATGTGGTTGGGCCGCCTAAGCTCCCAATTGTTCCACATCAGCTACTTCCAGGCTAAATCTGACAGGGAGGATTCGTATGGTACATGACAAAGACAATAAGAAGCTTATGAAAAGAGCAGTACCAGTAAACATGTTGCTTAAAAGAGTGTTTTTGCTCTCTGCAGAATCCAGCTGAAACTCTTCATCTTTCATCTGGAATCCTGGGTGCAAGAAAGAGGGACCACTTCATAAGCTTACCACATCCCAACGCAGCTCAGCCAAGTCCAATCTCAGTTAAACATTGTTTATTCAAATGGACAACAGCTTCTTGGCTCTATTTCTATGTTTTAATAAATATACAGTGCCCTCAAAAAGTATTAACCCCCTTTAAGGATTTTGGATCAAACAAAACAAAAACAAAAGTTTTAAAATCAGAAAAAGACTAGAGCAAATACAAAACGAACTTTCCAAACCAACCTGCCCATATGTGAAAAAGAAATCACACCCCAAACCTTATAAGTGCTTGTGACAGCCATTGTGGTAGCACCTACTGGCGTTGACTCTTCTACATCGCTGTGGATTCTGACTTGCAGAATTGTTTTAATTCAGTCTCAATGGAGGCGTTCTAGGAAAAATGGCTCGTTTAAGTATGCCACATAATCTCAATCAGATTTAAGTCTGGACGTTGACGAAGCCACTCCGTGAACTTAAGATTGTCTACTTTTGAGCCCTACAGAGGTGGACTTGCTTGTGTGCTTATTGTTCTGTTGCATGGGTTTGCTTACGTTTAAGGCCATGGACTGATGGCTGAAGTGCTGTCAGTTTCACACCAGATATAACAGGATGCACACATTCTTAAAAAAAAAGTTCCAGTTTTGTCTCATTTGAAATCAATCAAGATGTTTTTAGGCAAATATGAGATGGGTCTTTGTGTTCTTTTGGTCAGGTGCATTTTTTATTTATTTTTGCCTTGGAACAATGCCAATGATGCAACTATTGCTCAGTCTTATTCATATTGAACAATCATGAACCCTAATATAGAACAATGCAAATGAGCCCTTAAGCTACCTAGTTTTAGATGTTGTTCTGGGTTCTTTTGTATCCTTCTTGAGAAGTAACCAATGCACTTTTGGATTAATTTTGGTAGACAGGGTACTCATGAGAAGGTTCTGTGTTTTCTCTAACTGTCGTCAATAATCATCACTCTGGTTCGCTGGAGTCCCAAGGCCTCAGGAATTGCTTTGTAGCCATTTCTTGACTGATAGATATCAGTGACTTGGTGTCTTGACCGTTCTTGTTTTTGAAGTTCTGACATGATGTGTTGCTTTTTTAGATCTTTTGGCGTACTTGATGTTGCAGATGGGTTCTATTTAAGGACTTCCTTGATCTACATGCAGTTATTGAGCCTGGGTGTGACTAGTGAAACTGAACCCAGTTTTCCAAAAGCTTTCACCCAAAAATCAGTGAAATGATTTGAAAACTCCTTTTTGTATTTGCTGGTAAAAAAATAAATAAATAAATGTTTGATGATCTGAAAAGGACTGAAATGTAACGTAGTGTGCAAGGTGTAACGTAAAAGCGACAACGTAAAAGCGACAATTATATTTCTGCACCGTAAACTCCACATCATCCCATATTACCCTTGATAAGATGCCCCTAGCAATTATGTTTCATTTAGCTTTTTTTGAAAATCTCAAACTATTCAGTTGGACTATATACCGTTACCTGTCAAACAACAAGAGGTTGACAAAGTCAAGGGAAAACGAATCCCATGGCATCATTCTGAATATTCTCACTTTTTTCTTTATTTCCCCCAAAATACATGTGTTCTCGGTTCACAAGTCAGGAACACTCTCTTTATGCATGAGTTTGCTTGGCATCAACTGTCTTATAGACAGGAGACACTGTGATCCCCAAGCTGGGAGCAGAGCCTGTCACTCTTGCCAGTGTGAATGGTGCATGAGTGAGTGTGGTAGAAAGGCAGCAGGTTTAGGACTGAGGCTGAGGGCAAATCTTTTATCTAGTTTTTTTTTTTTTCTATATGGTGGAGTGCCTACCGGAGTTGGGAGTGGTGGGGGAGTTGGCCTGACTGTTCTGCACTGCAGCGGCTGCAGCGTGCGCCGCGTTCACCGCAGTCTTGGCGGCATACAGGTTGGCCTCTTCCTGAAACTTGCCGATGTTTTTCTTGTACCGGATCCTTTTGTTGCCGAACCAGTTGGATACCTGTGTGTGGGAGACAGCAGAGGGAGGAGGAGCAAGAGGAGTCAGACGTCAAGCAGCCACAGCAGCGTGCATTCAGCAGTGAGATTGTTTCAAGATGTCATGTTTGGGTCCATCAAGTACCCAATTCCCAGCCTCTGCAGTGATGTCCGCCGGGTACACAAGCTAATTAAGCTGTAATCAGGAGCCACTTGTGTCTTCTCATGGATGGGAGCATGACACACTCTCACATCTGTCTCCTGACAAAATTAAAACACAAGAGGCTCCTATTGCACTAACATTAAAGTCAGTGTGACAGAATTTCTCTATCTGGACTGGTTTTAAAGGCTGGTGAAAAGTTAGCAACATTCAGAGTTTTGTTCTCTAAAGAATGCTGTCTGATTCCACTCCAGTAACTCCAGTTGATTGACACTTCATAAAAATACAATTTCTTCAAAGAATGCACAATATTAATTGATAAGGAAAGTTGGTAAATAAAGCTATAGGACGTTTAGCTTGTGTTAGGAAATATGTCAGATTTTGCAACAAAACTGAAAAATGGACAGAAAATAAACTGTAAAAAAAAAAAGAAAACTAAATGATCATACTTGTCTGAAAATATTACTAAAACATTGTTTAAGATTCTTGTTCTGAACTGATATTTTATTTATGGTATGACAAAGGACTAAAACACTAATGGAACATTTTTGTGTGTTTGTATGCATGCACAACTGGTGATCTGGACAATTTCCTCTTTATAAAATTAATAAACATGTACAGTGGAGTAAAGACATGCAGCTATACGAAGCAGTTAAACACAATGATCAATTATAAAAGTAAAATGAGATTCTAAAGTTTTGTTGGAACATCCAAAGTATTCTATGATAGCACATATCAGCTGATATTAAGGTTTAACAAAGTTACAGTTTTAAAACCATTCATAAGGCTCATACGGTTTAAACTTATTTTGATAAATTGTCAAAAAAAAAAAACTGCCACTGTGACCAAAGTTTTGCTCAGCTATCTAGAGAATAGGGTAACACTGTGCTGCCCTTCCCTCACCTATTGGTGCATATTTCCAAAAATAATAGTATTTAAAAATATAGATTATTTTAACAGCAGAAGGAACACGATTCATTACTGACTTTTTATATAATGTCACCTTCCTAAAATAATGGCCAAACTCAGGTTTTTCCCAAAGTTTGCATTTTTGCCTAAATCAACTTATTGCCCTGAGAAAATTCTTATTTTAGGAACATTTTTATTTTTAATTCTTTTGTAATTTGTGTACAACTGTGGTACTTTTACTCAAGACTATCTTACGGTGAGAATGTCGTTCCTAACAATAACTAGCCAATGCTTTATTTTCATAATCTTACAGTTACCAAATGTTATAATTGTTTTTTTTTGTCCAAAATGTGCCTGACCTATTTTGAATTATTTATTTAGCAGCATGGGTTAGGGTCGAATAACTCTTGTTGCTAGCTGAACCACAATAATCTGTACACTACAACTCCAATGTGAGCCTCATATAGTTTCCCTAAGTTAATGTGGTGTATTTCTTCATTTATTTCGGGGGTTAATGCAGGACCCAAATATAAGAAAAAAAAGTGGTGAAATTAATGTTACAATTTGGTTTTCGGCTACAGCCATATCCAGTTCCGACTTGCAGTACAGGTATTAATTTTATTGAACTGATGACATCCACAATCATACACTGAAAAGTTGCATGAGGAGTGAACCTTATGTGCGAATGCTGGCTCTGCAATAACAGCAGAATAATAATGAGATGATGCTTGTTTTTAATGGCCCTATAAATTAGAGTGTCTTGTCGCTGTGCTGCAGCCCCCCTCTCAGGCCCTTGCAGCCCACGGCTGGACCAGCCAAAGAGCAGCTGCCCCTAATGACGCTTTATTTAATTTCCACCCATGTGCTTAAATTTTAATATCCCTAGCAGCCCGCCAATGCTGTGGTGTAAAAACTGACTGGATTTGCAGGACATCAGATCATTTCTATCCTGCACGTCTCTGCGCTCTAAATCTTTAATATCTAGGCAATTAAAATTAATGACCATTCAGGCGAGGCCCACTGTTGGCAGGGCTTCCTTGACATCAATTGTTTGATGGGTTTACCTAGAGGTTAAACTAACAAGCAAGGTTTAATTGGAAGCAATGAAAGCCCTGGCCATCATCCTTTTTACTTAACCTGCTTACAGTAGATTGTAGGGCCAAACACCGTGCAATATTCCCACTCATTTGGATGGTCTGTATGTGCCCACAAACAAACAAAAATCATAGAAATGTTTAGCGCTCTGCTTAATTTAACCAAATGCGAATGCAGTGTATTAAACAAATCCACTTTTATGAAAATAAATTAAAAAAAATCTATGGTTATCCCTTTATGAGTAGGCCATGCACTACTTTAGCAGATATTATCAGAGCATTACAAGAAACAGCCACCAAATCCTGCAACAGATTTTGACTGATTCCCACTTTAAATACCATTTTGTCTTAATTTTGTTTATTTTCTCTTTAACTGTGAAGAAATCTTTGAGGACACCGTCTTCCTCTACATTCCTCTGTCCTGCACACTATTACTCTGGCTTTAATTATCCTCCAGTTTAGCTAAACAACGAGCAAATGCACTGCAGCGTGAGGTGCGGGGCAAAACCCAATCTGCAGAGCTAATTCCCTTCAGTCTTTTGGGAGGCAGCGCAATCACTTCACTTCTGTGTTCGGAAAGAGTCCGATTGTGAGACTGCAGTGCTAAACATGAGCTTCCTAAAAGTAACAGATTGTGTAAGACAATGCAGACAAGATAAAATCGCATGGAATCATGATTATTTAGTGTTATTACTTAAAGAATTTTAGCTTACTTAATTTGGCATCCTGATTCTGGGCAATCTATGGCAATGCACAAACCCTCCCTAATCACTTCTGCAATACATCATTTTAAATCAGACAAGATGCCATCACAACACCTTCAGTTTTTCATTGTCAAACAAGATCAGAAAAAAAACAACATGCCTATTTAAACTTCAATAACATATCTTTGCACTGGAAGCAAGTTTAGGGATTGAATGTGGCGTTTCAGTCAAAAACTCATATCAATGGGGGCCTCCAAAGTTTTGGACAAGAATAAAAATAGTCTAATGTCATGCTTTTTGTTGCAACATACAGGGAAAGTGACCTGCATGTATAGATCCACTGAAGAGATGTCAACGTCAGCTACGACTGAACTTCAGTGATGTGTTTTAAAGGAGCCGAGACATGAAACCAAGTTAGCCGCATGAAACAGGGGCATTGTAAAGTATTCTCTCTAAACTTCGCCAGACTGAAGCATTTTAAAATCAATCATCAAGGCTTTTTCTCAGGGATGACGTCTGCACATCACAGGGATTTTAAATGATCCCTGCTAAACTGATGCTGGGTGTTTCATCAGCGATGATGCATTGAGCAAAGCTGCAGAGCGATATTGGCATACCATACACAACGGATGGTGTTTACTTAATGAACTCCGTGTGCAATCAACAAAGCAGCATAAAAAGAGCTACGGGCAGTTTAAAAGATGACTTAGCCAGGTCTTCAATGCAACCACAGTGAGACGTTTCACATAGCCTTATACCAAGTTTCTAGCTTTAGACTCACGCATTACCAGCCAGAATGGAAGGGTGTTATGAAATCTATACCAAAATGCCACAGTAGTTTTGATACGGCTCCCTGCCCAGAGCGCACTTCTGTCAAGGGCGTCATTGGCACTCCAAGTTTTGTCAGTTGCATCCCACTGAAATTTTTTATTGTTTATTTGCATGTCCAGTTAATGGGCATGGGGTGCCCCCTGCATTTCCTACAGTGTAAGTGTGTTCTTGTACTCGCAGCTGAGCAAGCATATTTTTTGCTCATTTTACAAGTAAAGCGAGGAATTTGATGTAAAGTGAGGACCGAAAAAGGTCTTCATGTTGTTGCTAAGTTAAAAGATCTATTTTACAGATTTATTAATCTGTCTGGAGTGCCTTTGATCAAACTAAAGTTTAAACTAAATACAAAGGTAAACCTGACCCTAAGATTTGTATCTAGAGTTGCAGATTAACAAAACCTCTGTCCTATTTGTCGGGCATTAGGACCAATTTAGAATTAGGCCAGTTTAAAAGCAACAATGTCAGGACCAGTCAAAACTAGATTGAATTAATCTACACTAATCAAAGATTATTTAAAAGATATATGTAATATAAAAAACCTATATTGAATAATAAAAAAGCAGAAAACAAACAGAAAATGGTGTTCTGAAAAATCTAGATATTTAATCTAGGTACTTAAAAAACTACTGGAAAATGTTAAGATGGACTGAGTTTTTCTTCCACTCAAGTGCAAAGCAACAATGCCCTGGGTGGAGAAACACGTAGAAAAACACAAACCAAAATTAATCGTAGCACTGAATAAAATTTAAAAAAGGAAAATCAAAAATAATAAATTATGATAAATGACTAAAAGAGGAATGTGACATCGTTTCACACAATAAAGTGATTACATGAGTGTGATGCAATAATTGATCTGTGAGGCTTGCAGGTAAATTGTAGGTAAATGCTGAATGTTGTCTTAAACTCTTCAAATGTAAAGTCAAACTTCACATTCCTTTCTCTAACATTAGCATTAATCAATGTGTGAGAGGGGGAAAGGTTCTGTGCAGTAGAGAAAACTGTAAACCTATGACATTCAAAAAAATAATTTAAATTAAAAAAAGGAGGTTTAAAGAACATGAAAACAGTGGATCAGGAGAGGTTATGACATACCTGTGATACTGTGATGGTGCTTCCCACCCCCTGAAGGCAAAAAAGAATGGGCTTTTACAGTATCTGACTCTTCACGACTACACTCAATATACCCCCTCCCCACACACACAAAACACTGCAGATAATTGTATAGATTCATGTTTCCATGTTATTGTGTCTCAGGAGGACAGCCACAGAACAACAGAGGATAGAAATCTTGATAGTAGTCACAATCACAGCAGAACAAAAAAAAAAGGAGAGCACAGGATAATAATACTTTGGATGTGTAGGGGGGGTGTTAGGTGTGAGAAATATTGCCTTCAGGTGTACCCAATGAGAAGGCTATGATATATAGAAAGAGGGAAAGCTTCATCTTTAAGGGTAAGGTATAACAGTGAATTAGCAGACTCCTACCAAGCCAGTTGAAGGGGAAACATACGGATAAATACCCAATTTCACCCAGAGTTTTGAAGCACCAGCCTTAACTGCTTTTCTTAAAGTAATGGATGATGCCATTTTTATCTCCCCAGCTTATGACCTGAACGACTGACCGGGCAACAGAGAGAGAGAGGGAGAGAGGAAACATGGTGGATGGGAATGAGAAGGAAAAATGTCAGGGGAGCCACAGTAAGGAAGGACAGCAGAGTGCTATGATTGAGGCTAAGATGATATAGGCCTCCCTTCCCCGTGGCCCCGCTCTGACTGACTGGGGCCGGCCTTGACTGAAGCATCATTAGGCAGTCACAATGTCAAGGTTAGCAGAGGACATTGTGTCTCAGTGGTGTGACCCACTGTAACGATCCCTCTAGGCTCCCCCACCTCGATTTGCCCAGCAGCCCACTGTTAGAGGAGCGCTACCCACCTGGGAAACGGTGATGCTGCACTTCTTGGCCAGCTCCTCCTTAGCCTCCTCGCTCGGGTAAGGGTTGCTGAGGTGCGAGTAGAAATATTCGTTCAAAATTTCTGTTGCCTGCTTGCTGAAGTTTCTCCTTTTTCGCCTGAGTGGAGAGCAAAAAAAAAACAGACAGAAAAGGGCCTGTTAGCGAGACCAGCGTGAACCCGTTCATTTTTGACTGCACAATCAGCCTCACACATAAATGGTGAATATAATGAGGAATTGTTTTTAAGGGCCCCCGGGAGCAGAATATTGTGTCCTGCACATATAAAAGAGCATACTCGGACCCCAATAAACTGACACACACAAGTGCGCGCGGTCTCAAAACACATACAATGTTTAATTTGGTCTGTTGGTCTCCAATCCCCAATCCAAGCGTGTAATGTGGAGAGTTTAGTGCAGCGGATGGGTGGGCTCCGTGATGGAGCGCAAAGCCCAGTCGGAGTGCATCTCGGTGCATTATAGAAATCACGGCATGCACAGTTGAGCATTGCTCCTGAAGTGCCACAGCCCTGGCTCCAGCAGCAGAAACAAGGAAAACTCTAACTAGATCTGGGTCCCCTTCCCTCCCAAGGGCACTACTTATCATGTTGTTGAGCATTTGCTTATTTTGCCTTGTTTACCGCGCTCCACGCAGGCGGCGAGCAGCAAATGTGCTTCCACTTGGCTTGCTTGGCCAGAACTTGTGCAGCTCTCGGCATAGCTCCACACCCTGCCCGGTTACTGCTAGTGATTAGGGTAATCCACAACACCTGCTGATGACCTCCCTTCCATCCATTAAACATGACGCGTCTCCCATTTCATTTGGTCTTAACTGCTCTCAGGTGTGGGTCCGTGATTGTCTTCAAAATGGATAATGCAAGGAACATGGACGTAATTAAATCCATGCATCTCCGCGGTGCTCATACTGTGTGCTGTGCTAGAAAGGTGAGCGTAACTTCAGACCTGCACAAAAGTCTGCAAACGCCCCCTGGGTTTGCCTATGTGGGTCATCCAGAAGGAAAGGAAAGTGTCTGCACACCTAATAGACATATACACACATCTATGGGTATAAGAAGTGGACACACTCTTGTTAAAAGTCACAGGTTTTTGTTACACACAAACTTTTGACCAATCTAAATAATTTTCTGAGATTTGTGCCCATTTAATGTGACATATACCCTATGTTATTTTACTGGAAAAACAAACATCTGTTAGGGAGAAACATATGTTTAAAAAGTTGCAACAATCTAGTTGACTGAGTACAAACAACTTTAATACTTTAATAGAACACCTTTTCATTCTATTTCTGGAGACTTAAAACATTTTCTGTCAGATTTTGTTAGGGCCCTGTCTAGGCCGTTCCAAAACTTTCTTTTTTCTTACTGTGACGCAGATAAAGAAATACTTCTAGACCTGGTGTTTTCTGGTGTTTTCTTTTTGTGTCAAAGGAATACTTTGGAATTGTGCCCAAAGGTTGAAGTTTGGTTCCATCTGATCATGACGCATTCTTCCACAAGGTTTTGGGAGATTTAGCCAGGCCTGAATGTTTTCTTTGGGAGAAAAAGCTTTTGTCTCCTAACCATACCTTATATAGTTCAGATATAAAGAGAATACCAAAGACTGCTGTCCCTTATACCACCAGTACAAACCAAAATTTCTTCCAGGTACTTCTTTGTTACTCTTAAAGTCTGAGGTTCTTAGCTTCCCTGACTAGTTTCTGTTTATCTGTGCTCTTTTCCTGACTGACACCATTGTGCAATGAGATTATTCTGTCTTTTGTAACTTCTTTGCAAATAATGGCTTTAGCGAAAGGATGCAAATTAGCAAATGTCACGAAAATCCAACAAGAGCATTTGAACTTTACTTGCAGGTCATTGCATTCTTTATTACCAATGGCAGCTATGATGCCAGGAAGACTAAATACTGACAGTAAATCAAAAGATACTTTAATAAAGTAAAGTTGCGAGTGTGTACACTTATGCACCCAGGTTGTTACTGTTTATTTAAGTTTTTCCTCCTAAGTGATGAGTTTTTCAGCTGATGTAGATCAGAACAATGGTGGAAAAGGCGTTTTCTCACTGTGGTTTTTTTTTTTAACATGACAAAAACCTGGCATTTTAACAACAGTCTGCGGACTTTTGCCATCCACTGTGCACAGATGTACACTAAACACACCCAATCCACAGACCTGGCGTCCAGGAATCTGGAGCGCAGGATCATGACAGCCTCGCAGGTGCTTTGCTTCAGCTGCATCTGGATGGAGCTGAATTTGCGGTGGATTATTCCCACCATGCGCTCGATCTCTTTGGGCGAGATGGGCCGCGTGCGAGATTGTTCCCTCAGCAGGTTCATCACATGGGTGGTGAACTCGTTACATGCCTGAAAGGAAACAGAGAGGCATAAACAACCACAGTGAGTCATCTGAAATCACAAACATTTAAAAAAAAAGCCACTGATTGATTATTCAAGTTATTTCCATTTTTCATTCATCAAGTTAACTTCAGGAGAGTGCTTTGGTACTCATGTGACTCTGATGACACAACAAATGAAGTCATCTTTCAATAAATGTGCATTCGCAACTTTTGCTTGGCAATAAAACAGAGTGAGCTAAAACCAGCTTCTGTTAAACCAGTAGTTCATACAAGATTAATTAGAATAACTCATTTACACAGTGCACACTTTAGCTCATTACTCTAAGTAAAATTCGTTAAGTATTTACATTTAGATAATTAAAACACGGAAACACCCTTAAGAAAGATGCATTTACTCCTGGCAAAGTGTTGTGTGCCCCCGTACCTCCTCTCGCAAAGCACAGAGTAAATTAGTCTAATTTAGCTCACTGGCTTGCTGAGGCATCACTGTTACACCTTTTCTCTCGACCCATAATGCCTCAGTGCTTAATGGGAAGCTCAAAGTGCTAGGCGAAGGAGCTGATCATACTTTTTATTGAACAAAGATGACGAGTACAATCTGTGGGATCTCTATAATCATCTACAACGCAGTGCATAATACTGCAATTTATTTTCCTGAGCCGTTCTCTCTCATCATATTACCAGGAATGTTCGCTGTAATGGAGGGCATAAGCTGCGCTCCCCGAAGCAACCTAAACTCTGAAATACATCTCAACATTTCCATAAGGAAGTCATGTAAAAGTTTTAACAGTTAAACAGAACACAGAGAAAAATGTTTTTAACTAGATAAAATGCACAAAAAAATACAAGGAATTTAACTGCCTGCTATTTAAACTTTCCAACATTTCACCCACATGACAACCACAATCTTCAGTGTATTTTATTGGGATTATATACTGACACTATTTACAGAAGATTTGCTTTTTTTCATGATCTTTTAAAATCCAGTGAACCAAGTGCTTGCAGAAATCATCTAATTCGTAAAAAGACTTGACTTGTGAGTAATTTAATCTCAGTGTAATCCAGTTGTTTTGCAAAAGCATCAGAGGTTTGTTAGAGAACATTAGTGAACAAAAAGCAACATGAAGACCAAGGAACACAGAGGTTTAAAGCAAGGTTTGGTTAACCCACAATATGCCAGACTTTGAACATTTTACAGATGACTGTTCAATCCATCTTTTGAAAATGGAAAGGATGCGGCACAACTACAAATCTGGCAACTCGTGGCTATCCACCTTGGAGAAGGTGAGCACTAATTATGGAAGCAGCCAAAAGGCCTGTGCTACCTCTAGAGGAGCAGTAGAGATCTACAGCTAAGGAAGAATCTGCCTACCGAACAACTATAAATCGTACCCCCCGCAATTATGAAAAGAAAGCCAGGTGAAGCTTAGTTAAAAAATTATGTATTGGGCACAGCAGGCATGTGAAGGAAGGTTATCTGTTCTCTGCCTGCATGCAAAACGCTGTGCAATAGAAAATTAACACTGCATATTTTCCATAACACACCATTCCCAAGGTTAAACTTGGTTAGCGTCAACACGTGAGGATTTATTTCCTAAGCCAAAACAGGGAAGCTAGAAAAAATCTATGTAACTTTTTCTATCCTACTTTGACAAATTGTGAAAACGTTCAGAAGTATGAATACTTGTGGGCACTGTGAACCGGAGTAAAGCAGAGCCTCAACCCTGACACAAATTTTTGGGAAGAACATGACTCTGGAATTTGAGAGGATCCCTCCTTACCTGCTCGTACTTCTCAAGCTCTGTGTGGTAGATCTGTCTGATCTGTGTGAGTTTGGCTCTGTAGTCAGAATGTTCGATGGAGTTGTCGGCTGCCCCGCCCGAGGCTGCGGCTGCAGCGGCCGCCGCCGCAGATCCGCCACCTTTCTCTGGTCCTGCCACTCCCTCCGCCAGCAGCATGTTGTCTAAACGCATGAGCTGGGGGTCTGGAGGGTCCTCCTCCTGGGCGCCCCGGATGCTGAGACCTGCAGCGGCACATAAACAAAAAGCAAGCACTCAGCAAATGCCAGTCAGGGTAACAAAAAAGAACAAAAGAAAAACTGTAACAATTATAAAAGCAATGACTGAACAGTCACGTGCAATTAAATGCATTCTAGCTGTAGTCTCCCATGCCGTGATTCTCAACTCGCAGGTATGAACCGAGCGCCTCCTGCCTATGTGTTGTGTTCCTGTCCCCCGCATCTATGTCTGTTCTCTTTTATTTACACACTGCGCTGCACACTATGTGTACAGGAAAGCTGACATGACAGCAACATCCATAAACTGACAAATGCTCAATAGTGAAGTGGCACTTCCACTCTGTGAAAGGATGCTAAACAGGAAGCTATACCTACTGTAAGTGTCTGTTTTCCACAAACTGACTGAAATGATCCCCAGAATCTGAGTACAGCTTTCCTAATTTGAATCTGTTTTAATTTCTGAATACTATTTTCTAGCACTAAAGTGTGCAGTATTAGAAGATGTAATAAACACTGTCCAGGTAGAATAACATCTTCATACAACAAGACGAGCACTAAGTCAGTCGTATGCAAAGTGCCTATTTGTGAAATCTGTTTTTGCTCACAGATCCTGCTGTTTGTCTCCTCTGGTTGCCTGTCTCGGCAGCCTCTCAGCGCTTCGTAATCACACGGCAGATAGCATACATTCACACCTGGGTGCCCTGGCATTGCAGCCACCACATCAGGGTTTTCCAGAGAGTAAACAAACACAAAAGCACTGCGGGTCAAAATTACAGCAACAAAAAAAACAAAAAAAAAAGAACAAGCATGAGCCAATCCAGTTTGGGTTAAGTGGATAAAAAGGTGGCTCAATAGGCAGTAAATACTGAGTGGCCACTCAAACGTTATGATTACCAGAGTTGTTTCGATTCAATAATCCCTCCTGCAATTCAGGGATTTTCAACAGCTCATTACAGCTTCATTAAGATATGGCCAGCCTCTGGATTCTAAATAAGAAGATTAGAAGCTTTATTGTGTCTGCCAGTGGGAAAGAAATCAGAGAAGCCCTAAAACCAATCTTTAACCAGCTGACCCACTATTCACAGGTCATGGTGGTTTTTAATATGGTTGATATGGCTCACTGCCCAGGGTGTCACAGCCTGGGTGGGAGGGGGTGGGGGACAAATAATGCCAATTTATTCTCTCTAGCCCAAACTCTCACGCCTACTGTGGTTTTTACTTATTTATTCTTTTTCTGGGTTTTTACGGCACTAGAGGCTCACTTTTTACAAAGTAGGCTGACAGGAAAGGGAGAGGGGGGAAGACGTGCGGTAAAGGACCTCAGGCCAGAATCGAATCCGGGTCAGCTGCGTCCAGGACTAAGGCCTCCATGTATTGGTTGTGCTCACTACCCCTGTGCCATCTGCATACACCTTTGAACAGGGATTATTTAAATGCCAAAAACAATGCACTTTTTTCAAATACATGACAAGATTCAGTTTTCTACAGAATCTCCTTGATTTCCTCACGATTAGACTGACGATGCATTTTTTGTTTCCAATATGTCAGCATATAGTACATGGCAATACAGCAGACGGAGTGACTGATCTAACCTGAACTCACACAGTTTGTGATTTTTGAAAACCTTATTTTTGTAAAAAAAATTAAATAAAAATAAAAACATGGATTCGAGTTGGGCCCCCCAGGATGCCATTCGTGGAAGGACTGTCACAGTCCACGGGGGCACACACACAACAGAAAACAACCCCCTTTCCTCTTTGGACCCTTCTTAAAAAAACAATCTTCTAAGAAAAAAAAACAGCAACAGAAAAATATAGGCAACATATTGTGGCCTCCTCGCCTCTGTTGGTGTTTTGTTCGGTCACAGTGCCAGCGAAAAAACAAATTTGCGTCTATTTATGGATGGGCTGGCTTCAAGTCTTTTAGGTGTAATGGTGTGAGAGGAGTGGATGAATGTGCCTATTTGTGTTGGAGACATTGAGATGCTGGACAGGGCTCCATCATGCTTGCAGAGCCAAGCCATCCAAGTGGACAATCTGCCGCTGCTCCACTAACTCCCATCCACATCGCGCTGCATTTGCACACTGCTCCCGACTCCACTGCTTTCTGCTCCAGCTTGTTGTGCAGCGTGAAACAAAAAATGGGCACGCAGCTCAAATGTTGATTGACCAGACGCCTGGCTACATATCTCAACATGCTCTAATAGCTGGTGGTTTATCTGCCATAACAGTTCATATTTCCTAATTTGCTATTTACTCCCACTCTCCGCTTCAACCGGCGCTCAGCAGGCCACGGCTTTTCCTTTGTGCTGCGGGTGGCGGTAAGTAGGTAGGCACGTTTTTCATGTCAGGTATATTAAATATAACTCTGGGACGTGGCGCACTATTCCACACCAAACCCAGTTGTCACTTTCACTCTGCTCATTCTACATCCAGGGGAAAACGCAGCTGAGGGGAATTTACAAGGCTTTTCAGCTAAATGGGCATAAATCACTGGTTTCATTCAGACTAAATAATCACAGACCATAGAGAGCTACTTGTCTCTCGCCATATATTACCACCAAAGTTCCCGCACGCAATATTGTGGCCATTCGCGGCAAAACATTGGAAAGTGACGTGTAATCCTGTTACTTCACAGACATGTGGAGTGGCCGCGACACTTTTATCATATGTGTCCATTTCTATTTGGGAAATCAGCGGGATAAAAATGATTACTCCGCTGCTCCGAGAAGCAGACGGCCCTGCAGGAGTCCGCCAAGGGTGCGTTTGTGCCACAGCAGCTGAAGCTGGTCATTCATAACCAGTGTTGGGTAAGTTACTTTAAAAATGTAATCCGTTACAGTTACAAGTTACTTTGTTTAAAATGTAATTGTAGTGTAACTTTTTCGATTACTTTTAAAAAGTAATGTAACTAATTACTTTTATTACTTTTTGATTACTTTAAGGTTTTAATGAGTATTGACCCATGTTCAACATTTAATTTTTGAGAACTGAATGTGAACCTTAAAAAAGCGGAATTGGGAATTGACACTTGTATGACTCTATTCCTGTATATCCATCAGTAGTTAAAGGACAAGAGTCAGCAAATGCAAATTCTGCCCTGTAAAACAATGACAGCACAATTGTTGCTGTATGATCTGAAGCCCCATTTGGAGCTTTTAAACAGGCTTTGAAAAACTTTGATAATTTGCTGCTGTAATATTATAGATTTTTTACAATAAAGAGCTAGCAGATGTGCATAATCAAAAATAACAGAAATACAATTATAGAGCATTCAGTATTGTAAGAAAGCCCACACTGTTTCTGGATAAATACATTATTGTATGAGTTAAGTTCTGTTCCGTTTTCTGCCTTTTTCATTGTAAAACTGAAATGTCCCATGCTCCTGAATGCACCATAGCTTACCGACGCTCACGAACGCAACACTGTGAACGCTGAGCTGTGTAGACGCGTATTTGATTTTCCGCTTAAGACAATGTTTTGCAGTTTCACAACACACGTCGGCTCTCACGGTTTATTGTTGTGTGTGAATAACAAGAGGTGGCTGTCAACAAGCTTGAAGGCTGTCATTTTTGATGCGCTGCTTGAGCTGAAATAAAACCGTGAAACGTCCGCTCGCTTGCTGTTCTTTTAGAAGGCGCCACCAGCACAGGATGGATCATCAGAGTGATAGAGACAAGGAGCCGTAGCGGGAAACGGCGATACAGGGCGCGAAGCAATAAAAATATCATTACATATTTCGCAAAGGTTTTTCTTTATATTTTTTAAAAAAATGTAACTAAATTTGTAATTCTTAATATTTTCGGAACTGTAACTGAATTACATATTTTCTCATTGTAACTGTAACGAATTACAGTTACTCTTTTTTTGTAATTAAATTACGTAACGTCGTTACATGTAATCCGTTACTCCCCAACACTGTTCATAACGCGTGTTGAGAGGGACAAAGGCACCGAAAGAAAGAAATAAAAAATTGAAAATAAAAAAAACTATACAAGCTCTATCTCTGTCCCTTATTGTGAACCTTGGTTGGAGGAGCTAAAGATTTAGGATTCACTGCTTAAGCTGAACATCATCACACGGCTCCACAATATAACCTGCAGCGAGATAATATCTTTAATTTGCTGTGTGGCAGACAAATCTGTGTGCTAACTTACGATTCCAGTCGTATTTTAGTGCCGCGGAGCTGCTTTTCTGCTCAAATCTTTATCCTGTTTTTTTTTTTTTTTTTTTTGTCTGATGATATGGGTATTAAAACAAGTTTGAGCTCTAATCCACCTCCACAGTCAAAGTGGGATTAATCTCAGTGCAAAGGGAGAGTCACCTTGCTAAAGCCTGCAAGCGACGAGAACTTAAGAATGAAAAATCTATACGTGCTGCAGTTACTTCACACGGGCCACAACGATGACGTCGGCTCACTTAATTACCAGAATGCATTTATTGATGTAAAAATGAAATGGAAAATCAGAAGTAATATTAATAACGATGCCACGTGTCCTTAATCGGCCTCATCCGTCTTTCAACAATACAGGTGGGGCCGCTGGGAAAAACCACTTGCATGCGCGATTGTTCCTCATTCCTCTTCTTTGGTTAGGATAAAAAGGAAATACTGTGATCAATCCATTAATACATGCCACAGCCGGTTCCCCTTTTGATTTTCTCCAGGTTTTACTGCAACTATCTGATCCAAAGGAAGGAGTAAATTTGACAGATAAGGACAATGCAGCTCTTTCTTCTTCCTCCCCCAGTGCTCTCTGTTTATAATCATTTCCGGTTCATGGCTGTTGTCTCGTACATCACTCCCTGCTTGAAGCCCTGACAGTGATATGAGCAGCGCCTCGGGCCGCTCTCCTTTCCTCCCACCTCCTTTCCCCCTTGTGCCCTCTTTTATTCTGTGGGCTTAGCTGACCTTTGGCCCGCTGCTTGTTTACTCTCATCACTGAAGTGTGAGCAGGAGAGCCATAAAGGCAGAGCCCTGCTGGGTTAATGTGGCCTGCTGAAGAGGAAAGGGGTTCCTCTGGGCTTCTCCACCTCATTCTGCTGCACTCACTGCACTGTCAAGCCTCAAGACAGCGAGCTGAAAGAGAGGCAGCTCTTGCAAATAAAGCCTGAGATTTATTTGGAACGCTCCTGTTTCGATAACGTAATGCTGTTTTTTTGTTCTTTTTTCCAAGATTCTCGGTAGAAGTGACATGATTTTGTCAGTGGTTCACCCCCTAAGATTGTGAGCCTGTTTCTTCCACCTCTGTTTCCAAAACAACTTGTTACTGGGCGTGTAACAAAATCTCAAGCTCTGAGATTTTGCAATATTAAATTTATATTTCTCCTTAAAGTGAAGCTTTGCTGTATTAGCGTAAATTAGCTCCATTTCCACTGAGAGTCCTGGGATTTAAATAGCTGTTTCTTTCCCCTATGCTTTCTGTTTCCACTGCTTTGAATGGCCTTAGGGTTTTTGTTATCAGCCTAATGACATAAGGGAAAGTTGTTAAGAAAACTGCACTACACCCCCAGTTCAGTGGGTGGCGGTAATAAAAAACCCAAGGTCAAACAAGCAAAGCCTGACCAAGATTACAGCATTCCGCCTTTTGTTTACAAAATAAGATGTCCTTTTCTTTGGTACATTCTCAATCACAAAATGTATGCTTAAATAGGAATCTCATATAACACAGAAATCAACAACATGCAGGAGCACGGTGGGGGCGCAGGGGTAGTGCACGCGACCCTTGTACGGAGGCCTCAGTCCTCGGCACGGCAATCCTGGGGTCAAGTCCCGGCCAGTGGACCTTTGCCGCATTTCTTCCCCCTTTCTTTTAACGCCTTTTCCTGTCAACTCATTGTGTAAATCCCCATTCCCACCATCTTGTTTTAAAGTTAAAACGAGTGGTCAGAAGCCAAGCTGGGAAGGCCAAACCAAATAAGATCGGCAAATAAGAGAAATGGAGCTAAATAAAGGCCACTAGTGTGACAAATTAAAACAGCAACAACACACAGGTCTTAAATATGGTGAGTGGAAGTCAAAACACAGCAAGAATTTGTGCACCTGTCATCGAGGTTCAGTACATAACGTCGCTCCTCAACAATCCTGGGATAATCTAAAAGTCCTACCCCCAAACAGGACCCTTTATTCGGGAAAGTGTGGTCCCGAAAAAACTCAAATTACTCTGGTAGAAGTTTCTAAAACGGAAAAGGGGCTGATAATTATGATACGCAGATATAAAAGTCAGTGCTTTAAACCTGACACCTTGTTCATATGGTTAATAGTAGTAATGGGCCCTTATCAGGTTCAGCAAAAATTAAAAAAAATGTTCAATACTGCTTGTAAAATAACAGAACACGCTGATCACAAATAACATAGGAAATGCTATACAAATGTGATCATTGTTATTTTGGACTTTGAAATAACACTGGGAAAATAACAAGCTGATATTAGCAGGGTCATTAGTCAGACAATAGTTTGCCTACTCTATTTTTTAAAACAGTGTTATTCTAACCAGAGAGATGGGTGGGGATCTTTTAGTTGCCAGAACATTTTTTCTGCTTTTATTTGTTTGTTTTATCTCTGTTGTAAGTGAGGGGGAAATTATAGGAGCATTTATTTCTGCCAGCTGACTGGCAGTGCACAGAACAATATGAAGGTACCCAGTGCCCCATACCAGCTAAGAAAACTCCAGTCACTCTGGCACTTTTTGCAGCATCTTATAAAATGGTTTAGCTCTATCAAACCACAGGAACAGCGTGACAGAAAATCTTTGCGGTTTTGAAGCCTTGGCTTTTTAAAACATTGTATTACCTTGATGCCAGTAACCATGTCTATTTTTATACTCTGATTTTGAAGCAAAAAAGAAAGCAGTTTTTGAGTTTATTGCTGTGTTAAGAGAGTCAAATAATAAAAGCTTCTCACTGAAGTCTTCCTCCACTACTTTTAAAATGTTTTAATGATTATTTGGAATCTCATAAGGAGAAGACAATGATGCAGACACAGAGAAGACACAATTGATTTCTATGCACTGTAACAACAATACTAGGACTGGCTAAGAGTTAGCCGCTAATGACATTAAAGTTGGCATCTGCTTTGTAGCTTCCTATCAGCACTTAAGTAAATGGCTACATGCAAGTTTTCTAATGAGTCTAGACTTTGGTCATAGATTTGATCATGTCTTGTTCAAAATCTAAAATACTTAGATGAGTCAAACCTGAACATTGCTTTGCAAAGAGCAAAGCAGAGATTATTGAAAACAGTTTGAGATGTATAACATCTTCAAACCACAAAAACCAATGTGCTTTTTTTTTTTAGCAGTAGGAACCCCTTTAGAATTAGACAAGCATATAACCTGGACATACAGCATGGACTAGTCCTATATAGGCTGGATTTTTCTACACCCTTTACAATTTTTTAAACATTTTGTGATTTCTGAAACCTGTACATTTAAGAAATGAGAAATTTTTAGTTTCTCTAAAATCTCATTTCATCTTGTTTAAGCTAGTCCAAGTCATGTATCGTCTTGTGAGCTGAACATGTCATCACCCCTCCATTCATTACCAATAACCCTGACCTCCTGCAGCTCCTCCCAGACCACACGCCTCAAATGAACAGCTCCAGCCACATATCGACACTCTGTTCATCTAATTGCATTGATCCGCAAAGGTCTCCAAAAGCTAACAAATCGAAACAGAATTTATTTTCTGCCAATATTTGCAAAGGTCATCTCTCTTAAAGCTCTAGAGTGGACAGGGTGAGCGGAGACGATTCTGGGAGGAGGAGTATGTGGAGGAGCGCATCATCCCTCCTGTTCCTGAGGCTCGTCCAAGGTGAGGCTTTAACTGGAGCTCGGCACTCAGCATGTGAGCCTTCTAATCCACCATGTTATTAAAACCCACTGCCAAAGCAACACACCAGAGACTACAGAGGGCTTAGGGTATCCGTTTCACAAAGAGGCCAGTGTCACTACAGCCATATTCTGCGTCTCCTTTGACTTCATATCATATCCATTGTCGTGGCGCCGGGATCAGTATCCTTCAGCTGCAGAAGCCGGGAACTGGCTCACATTACCATTGAAAATCTTTTTTTCTGACAAATGAAACATAAGGATCCTGTTTTATCGACATTCTTAAAGGCTTTTTTTTCTTTTCTTTTTTTTACAAAAAATGGTTGGCCTACATCCACAAGGCACAAAGCATCCAAAAGAATGCCTGCAGGCACTCCCTGGTATGTACAGTAATTAACATGCCATTAACACATTAATACACATTAACTATTCCCAATGTTAATGGCAGAGTAATTACCATACCTGATACCGCACTGTGGGGAAGCCAAAGCACATTTGCCACTTTGTGTTTCACTTTCTTTGTTGAGCAAGTTGAAAGAAATGACTTTGTGTGATGGCTGGAACCGCGTTACTCCTCATATGCTGAATAGCCTGCACAACGGACATTGAAGGATGTGATTTTATACAGTAATCTGGCTGATCTAATCTTTTTAAAAACATAAGAAAGCTTTTTTTTTTTTTAGAAAAATTTGGAGAAATTAGGGCAAAAGACGGGCATGAACAATGATTCTTTCTCTCAGTGATTGGAAGTCGAATGAAAAAAGGTAGGGAGTAAGACGGAAACTGGGGAATCCCTGTCTGGAATGGTGATGTATTTCCTCCTAGTGCAGTGAGTGATAAGCTAATCAGCCACGCTGACAGTGAAGTGTTGCAGCCCCCCAGTGCCGGGTCAAGACTTCTCCCATCATACACCAGCAGCACACACTAAACAGACAGTCATGGACGCAGTGGTGGTGGTGGTGGAGTGGGGGGAGTGACAAAAAGTGGCTCTGGTCAGAAAAGAAGATCTCTGTCAGTTCAGGTAGCCTTTGTCCGTCGTCGAAGATGATGAGCCACTCCTTCCCCCCACTAAATAGGAGGCCGTGACAGCAGTAGGGAGGGCGGCGAGGGGGCGTGAAGGATGGAGGAGGGGTGCTTGCCACTCTCGACCCACGACTCCAAGACGCGCAGGAAAATGGGGGGTGGGCGAGGGGGTGGGAAAAGACAACCCAAACAAACATCTTGAAGACATTTTGCCAGGCACACCAAAATTAATCACTGTCCCACGGTGGCACTGACATTTGTGGGAAGTGACACGCAACATGACAGACTAGAAGGAGAGGATGAAAGGAGGCTGGGGGAGGGTGGGAGGGCTGGGGTAAACAAGAGCCACTGTCACTCGCCGTGATCGTGTGTGATGTGTGTGTTTGTGTGTGTATCTGTACGTGGAGTGCCCACTTTGTTTGCTGCCCTCCAAGACTCGGCGCGGGCAAACGGCCAAGTGGAGCAGTGATGGCTGACCAGACCTGACTGCGGCGGCCGCACGCAGCGGTCGGGGAGACTGGCCAAATAAGTAGACAAGACCTCCGCTACAGATCAGCACACTGACTGACCCTACAGGACTCGTACAGCATGGGGCTCCATCATAGGGTCCACATGGTTCACATGGTCTGATGGTCACAGAATACTCCACAAAGCACGGACACTGATGTGTGTTTTTTTAGGAGAAGATCCCAAATCTTTTAGGAGCACAATGAAACATTTTCAGTCTGTTACAGAATACCGTCCCTGCTCTGCGAAGACTCGGTTGGAGACTGTTATTGCACCTCATGTTTCAATATTTCATTCCATCCTACTTATATTGAATTAGCATGTTTTGCTTATTCCTTTTCTTCCGTTTCATTTTAGATTTCATGTATTGATGGTCTTTAGCTGCCAGCCTCAATTTGCTGAAAAAAGGTAGGCTGATTTGTTATTCAGACCCGAAGCAAATAATGCAAATGTGGCACTGAAAGCCACTTATGAAATACCCAAAGGCAACTAATCACTCCTCCTCTCGTTCCAGCCTTTCTGCAGCCTCCTAATTGGAAGCTGGAGATTGCATGAAACCAGGTCACACAGCAGGTCTCGCACACACCGATAACCAGGCAAAGACGAGGGCAAAACTTCATCCAGACACCAAGCCAAGCATGCATTATTCTTAGGGCTGGAGGTGAAAAAATAATGTCATTCATGTTATCAATCTCATATATTTTACTGCATCCTTCAGAAGAAAGGATTTAGGCTCGAAGCGTTTCAGCGTACATGTTGTTTGTGTGCTCTTGCCCTGTGCATACGTTCTTGTCTGCATGCACATGCGTGAAGGCAACGTGCCCGCATAAGCAAAAGAACGGCATTGGTAGCATACAGCCAACCATGATCCACTGCCAGAGAGATTATTCTTTGCAGTGCCATTTCTGCAAGAGAGTTGACAGTCCATCATTTAGATTTTGCAGTGTATCCACAAAAAGGGCTGCTTTGCCTGAAGCAGAAGGAGCTGCTCTTTGCTTCAGTTTCTTTTTAGAAGAGAATTCAGCTCCAAATTGTAAAGCCAGAATCCTTTGCTAGCTGTGCATGCGTGTGAGGACACCACTGATGACAAATTAGCGGCACTGTTGGTGACACCCTGAATTCTTTTAGAGCAAGGATAAAGCTTTAAAAAAACACACATAATCTTAGATATTGGCAAAGTTTCCGAGCAATAGTGCTGTTTCTGTATTACAGGTTAGCGCTAGGTCTGCAGAGCTCAGAGTAGCCGGGCAGATCAGGTCCGAGCCAAACAACAGCTTGTGACAGAAGCAGGCCAAAGAGGATGTGGAGATATGCAGAGACTTAACAGGCAGCCGGCCGGCCATCCACTTTTTTTCAGCTCTCCTTACACTCAACACATCACTTCAGATCCATCGCAACTGTCTCCCAAAGAACAGAGTGAGTATTTTGTTTCATTTTACCATGTAAGAGGAGCAACACAACTGGCTGTTCTACATAACAAATGTGTAGACATGCAGCTCTCAGAATTTTGTGGCCCATTTCGGATCTCCGGATTATGTACTGCTTTGGCAAATGAATGATTTGCATTAGGTCACACCATGAGTGTGTTGGAGCAGTCGCAGCGAAACATGGTTTGTGACCACACAATGAAAAACTGGGAATAAGACTAGCCTTTACTGTTGTTTGAAGCATGGATGGGCCTCCTAATAAGCCTGAAATAACAACTTCTCACCACAATTTCCACAATTTCTTTTCAAAAATAGTTATTTCTTTGTTTACAAGATCTGTGCCAGGCTTACTTGTTGCTGGTTTCCTGGTGGCTGAAAACAACAATGACAATTTTTTACAGAACTGACATTTTAAATAGTCTGCAGCATGCTATATTAGAGATAAACATGGCTATTATTGTGACAATCTGTGTGTATTCATGGAGAATGTACATATTTTCCTTAACTATGAGATTTCCAAAAGACCACCAACATTTCCAAACCCAGCATGTTCCATGACACAGGAGACAGAGCACAAAGAATAAAAAAGAGTAACCTTTCTGTTCAGTCTTCCTGTTGTTTGCTGAATGTCTTGTATCTCTCTCACAGCCAGAAAGAACCACAAACATGTCTTAACATGTCACAAAAATAGATTCTTCAGAAATATCTTCTTATGTCTCTTTTTCCCCTCTCACTGCGTTTAAACAGTTAATACATATGGAAAACAGCTAATAATAAATTGTCTTCACTCCAAAAAAGCATCAACACCAAAGAGGGTTGTCGTTAGCCTGATCTGTTCGGGCCAATGATTACCACATTAACTCATTGGAAAAACATTGGATTTTTGAGTTTCTGACCAGCCAATCACCGGTCAGGATCACCGCTGAAAGTCGTCCGATTCCGAGTGAATTGCTGTTTTGGGAATATCATGTCTCTCATCATATTCGAGCAGCTGAATGGTTTTATTATACACCCACAGACAACACATCACATTTCGTTGTGGTGTGCTATACCCTACGAACAAGGTAACATAGAAAAAAAGGTTATTTGGTGCTAATTACTCCCAGCATGTACTTTACACACCATTTAATGAGTTAGACTGGAGGTGTGGCCATTGCCTGTGGCTCGCTCTCCCAGTTATCCAACATGAACCGTGCAATCTCCCTCACATCACCCCTGTCATGTGCACCTAGTCCCCCTCCACATCCAATTCCCTGCTAGAGCTTCAACGGAGCAGAGACGAGGCCCCACTGAAGCAGCACAACAGCTCCCGTAGCGTCTCCACACACCATGGAGGGAGGGGCTTGGGGAAAGGGGGGGGGGGGGGGGGGCGGGATCGGGTGTGCTGAGAGATCACTCTCATAATTACAATAATTAACAGTTGCAGATTTAATTGGAAGGGAAGGCATTAACAGGAGGAACATTGTGGTGGCGCATGCAGATGGAACCTTTTGCTGCAAGAAGCTTTTGTCTCCTCTGACGGTGCCTTGGCTGTGGTTGGAGTGCGCTGACACAACACAGCAAAACATAAACCGAGCTGAGGGTTCAGACGGTGGGGCTTGTCAGGACTCAGACTGGAGGCAGATAATTAGGTGCCAGGTTAATGAGAGCACAAGCTCTTGATGGCATTTGGTTATTGTATGTGGGCAATTAATGTTTTCTTTTTTTTTTTTTGTGGAAAACACCGTGCCATGCAAAAGTTACTTTTCGACATGTTGTCATATCACAACCATGATATTCAATGCATTTTATTGTAAAAGAGCGACACAATTTCATGCATAATTGAGGAGGGAAGGAGAAAACAAGACATGTTTTTCAAAAGTCTGAAAGGTGTTGCAAACTTTGAACATTTAGACCCCCTGCATCAATACTTTAGGACCACAGTTGCTTCTAAAATAGCAGCAAGTTTTCTCAGCTTTGTCCTGCATTTCCCTTCATCCAGTTCCCCATCAATCCTGACCAGCTTACTTGTTTCAGCCACATAGCATCCATATAGCATGATGCTGTTACTGCCATGTTTCTCTGTGCGGGTGGGTCTCCAGGTTGATGTGCAGTGTTTGCCACCACACATTGTTTTGTAAGTAGGCCAAAAACGTCAATTTTGAGCCCTGTTCCTTGTGCCACATGTTTGCTGTGTCCCCTACATGCCAAGCGGCAAACAGGGCCAGTGTTTTACCAACAATAGCTTTCTGATAGTCGTCCTGTTGATAGTGTTCCTTATTCTACGTGATGCTATTTGTTTACGAATGTTCTCAAACAAACCCCTGAGGCCTTCGAAGAACTGCTGCATTTATTCTGAGATTAAAGTACACACAGGTGTTTACTAGTTGGATCAACTCTGAAGCCACCCGGTTTTAACTGGATTTTGTTGATGGATGGCAGAACAAAGGGGATGAATACAAATGCATACCACACTTTTAAGATTTATATTCATTTGTTTTGATCAAGAATCATTTATTGTCACTATGTGTTACCATGGGGATGTTGAAAAGCATGTATTATCTTCCTTCGTTGTGTAGCACTGTGTCACATAAAATCGAAATAAAATACAGTGAAGGTTGTGGTTATAACACGACAAAAAGAAGGGCTGTGAACACTTTTGCCAGGCCCTATAGCGCCTTACTGACCTCAGGCCTGTGCACGGTCTTGAACGGAGCTGCGTTGACTCCGGCTAAAGAATCAGCTCCATTCACTCTGCTTTGAGTGGTTAACTCGAAACAATACGTACTATATGGCGCGGTAAAAACTAATCTGAGTTCACTCATGGCTACCGGGCTGCGTGACCTTTTCAGAGTGCATTGCCTCAAGTTATCAGCAGTGATGTTAAAAACTCTAAAAGGATGTCAAGCAAACATTGAGGCTGCAGGTCAGGCACAGGACAATGTCGCCGACAAACTCATCAGAACAAAGAAAGCAAGCCCTGTGTTCACAAGGGTTCCGGTATTTCAACACATCATATTTTATAATGTATTTATGAAAGCCTTATCCCCCAAAGAAAAGCCCGGCTTTCATTCTGGGGGATTTATTGGCAACCAACCCACTGAGAGGTCTTTAGACACCCTCTTCTTTAGCCCCAACCACCCTGCGCCTCCTATTTCGGAGTTAGTTGTTCTCCAGCCTGTGGTGGCCAATTAGAGTGCGATAAGATAAATGGGTGCCTACAACTTTGATGTCCATCTTTTTAATAAGCTTTGGTTAAGATGACATCTGCGCGGAAGAGTTCAATATCTTCACAGTGGGAGAGAAAAGAGGTTTATTCTAAAATGAAATATCATGTAAATACTGCTGGAGTTTTAGGCTGGGTGGGGTGGATCACAGTGTCGACTCCGGCTCTGGAGCTGGCATTCATTATCTTCCACTGCAGTCGCACAGATTAGTCAGCGAAAGATGAGTTTTAGAGCTTTGTGAAATCGCTGCCTTTTTTTATACGGCCGAATCCGTCTCGGTGTAAACGGAGAAACGTTTGGGTTTTTTTTCACGAGTGTGGCTGTGAAGACTGAAGAATGCTTTACTAGGTTTTTTTATATATATATATATATATAAAAATGTTATACATAAGAGATTTAATTTAGCCCACAAATGTTAAATAATTGAGCACAAAGGCAACCGCAAAAAGGTACGCCGTAGCAATATCTAAAATTGCGCGGTAATAAAACGTTGTACAAGTCTGTATGACGTGAAGGTGGGGGGAAAAAAGAGCATATATCTAACCTTGCCTGCGGACGTGCTCCTTTATGTGTGTGTGTAACTCATTCAGGAATAATGTAAATGTCTGGAGAGTCTTAAGACCGAGCAGGCCCGTATAAAAGCCCCCTGTTTCAGGCTAGTAAAACAAGTCAATAAATATAGTGGAGGAGCCCGTGCTGTCTGCTGCACTCTGCTGAATGAAAACAGAGGTGAACTGCTTATTGTCAATCTGGCACCTGTGGTTGACAGCAGCATTATGGGCGCTCATACATTCTGACTATCACTCGTCACAAGCTATATCTGTCAACATTACACTCAAGCGCATTTTAGATGTAAAACAAGCTCTCTCTGAAGGGAGTATTTATGGCTTTAGGTGGTCAGCTGCTAAATGAAGTAAGTACCTCCCACAGCAGTAGGTAACCACACTCCCAACACCTCCAAAATACATCTCGTTCTCACCCAATTCATAACCAATTTGTTTGTTTTTTGGATTCTCCCAAATAGAACCGAGACATAACTATTAAAAGCCGAGCCTGCGTAGGTTGACGCTTACTGTTGTAGGAGGCAGAGCCAAATAGGAAGTGTTATACAGACTCCGGCAAAATGGATCCAGATTAACGCAAACCAGTGCATAATTATGAAGTGATTGGAATGAACATTTTTTTTTTACATTTTTAACCGTGATACCCCTACAAAAAATGTACTCCAGCCAACTACCATTAAAGTTCACCTAATAAGTAGATAGGGTTCTTCTGTGCGTAGTTTAATCTCAGAACACGTCATCCCCACAGTGAAGCATAGTGTCGGCGCCATCATGCTGTCGGGGTTCTTGTCTTCAGCAGGGACGGGGCAACTGCTCACTGGGGAGAAGGAAGGAGCTAAATCCTTAGGTACAACCTGTTAGAGGCTGCAAAAGACTTAAAACTTGGGCACACATTCAACTTTGAGAAAAACAACTACACAATTCTGATACCCCTAAATAAAATCCAGTTCAATCCATGACTTCAAAAACTTTCAATATAGTGGTCTTTCTCAAAGAAAAAAAAAAATCACCTTTTTCTGATTGCCCCAAAAAGAACAAAGAACCAAATGCTAAAGCTTTGCAGGTGGGAGCTTATTAGTGGTAAGAGACAGGGCCAAATGGGAAGCCAATGACAAAGACTCGCACAAAATGGAAACACCATTAGGAAGGTAAACACTTTAGCGCGATAGCAGCTACCTGATTACACGAAGGAGGAAAGCAGGGCCACAGCTCTCCTTTTTTTTATATACCGTGTCAACACTTTGGGAAAGCAAATATTTCAGTGACTACCCTCCCTGCGCTTTAATCCATATGGTGCGTTCTGTTTGTCACCTCAGATGTTCTACTAGCAGGATGGGTTTCCAGAATATGGGCAGCACTCACTTGCTCTGAGCTGCACAATGAACACACAGAGGTCACACACCGTTTCACATCGGGGCCAGCGTCAATCCTTTATTAAATTACCCAGCTATCTTATTTTCTGTCACCGCGCTGATATGAGGGGTTATCCTTTTCATTTATGCAGTGGATTTTCAGAGGATTATGCATTAAAGATTAAGGGTATATATATATATATATATATATATATATATATATATATATATATATATATATATATATATATATATATATATATATATGCCTAACACCTCAGCAGAACAGAATGCAATACCCCAGACAGTCCATGGCTGATGTGTGCAAAGGGAGAGGAGGTGTTGTGAAACAAATCTTTAGCAGCCACAACCGGACAGGGTTTATTCTCCTCAGACAATACAAGCTGTGACTATTGAGAACGTTTCAACCCTAAAATACTGTGGTAAGCAATACAAATCCCTTGGACAAAATGAAATGTATTAAACATGTGGATTTCATAAATCTCCCTTTCCTCGGTCTGGGTCAGAGGTATATTCACTGTTGAGCTCAGCAGGCATTTTCCCCCTCAGTATTGTTGCAGGGAGTCGCAAGTGCTCCGAGTGGTTTCGAAATGAATGTCAGCAAAAGCTGCGTGTGTACAGCACACGGCACATCCTCATGTTAAAATGGTTCGGATCACTTTCCTCCGCTTGTTTATTAGAGTTTTACCGGGGCTTGTGGACTCAAAAGTCTGCCAAAGAAATATTACCTCTGCAACAGCGAGGCAAGGTCCTCCTTTTAGATGTAAAACACCAGCATAAACAGCTTTGGATCATTCTTTAGCATCATTCACTTCGTTTTGGAGAGATTTCAGATGTGAGCATAAGAGCGTTAAACACTCCACTGGGATCCCTGTAACCTTGAAAAGCTCACCAAAGGTAGAGGCAGCCTAGGGCGATAGGGGTCTGGCTCCCACAACTCCCAGAGCCATGCTGTTCCACAGTGGGGGCCCACTCTGGCCAGATTGCCAGAAAAGCCGGCAGAGGTGGTGCTATAGAGTTAGCAGGGGCTAATCACTCATCTCCTGTCACATTTATCGAAATAGCTCTATTATCTCCTAAGATCACCAGACGATTTAATTCTGGCAGGCTCAGTGAGGTAAAAGACTGTTTATGCTGTGTTTTACAAAGGTATTCATACCCAATCAACTTTTTCCACATTCTGTTGTGTTATCATACCACCTTTAACTTTAAAGTACTTTATTTAAGTTTTTTTTGTTGATAAGCCAACACACATAGTGCAGCATTGTGAAGTCCAGGGGAAAGTACATGGTTTTCATCTTTCTTAACAGGATAATCCTGCGTAAAGTGGTGTGCATTTGGATTCAATGGCCAGCCAGCCTTAAATAGTCATTACAAAAGATGTCCATGTACAGTGTGAGCAATGCTGGAAAAGAACGTTGGTAAATATAGCCTTAAACAGTTATTCTTACAGGATTACTCTGTATTTAGCTTCATCCATCATACTATCATCTCCGCTAAGCTTGTTGTTCCCGCTTGAAAAAAGTTCCACAGCATGATGCTACCATCACCATGTTTTAGCATTAGGATTTGGTGTTTCAGGGCTGGTGTGCTGCGTTAACTTTCCATCACACACCGTTTTGCATCTAGGCCAGCAGGTTGTATCTTTGTTTCACCTTACCAGAGCACCCTCTTCCACACGTCTGCTGTCTCCCCATTCATGGCTTGTGGCAAAATGCAAATGTGACTTTCTGTTGATGTTCCTTTAACAATGACTTGTTTATCTTTTCATTCTTCCACAAAGCCCAGACGGAAGGCGCAGCCAAAATTTGTCTTAACAACAGATTCTCCCACCAGAACTGTGGATCTCTATAGGTCCTCAAGAGTCACCGTGGGTCTATTAGATAGCCATGTCTTTGTAGATTTGCAGCTGGGCCTTACGCTGCGCATTTTCAAATGCTGGACTGAGCAGCGCTTCTTGAGATAGATAGGGATATTGTTTTGTAAACTATTCCAGCTTTAAACTTCTCCATAACATTCTTCTTGAACTGTCTGCTGTGTGCCTTGGCCGTCGAGATGCTGTTGGCTCGCAGCTTCCTCTTTCTTCACATCGACTCTGATCATCTTTAAAAAAAAAAAAAGCATCCCCACAGCATGACACCGCCACCACCATGCTTCACTGTGGGTATCTTGAAGATATACTCTTCTTTACTAACTGGTTGAAATCTGAGGGCAATATGTTGTTCATGCCTTTCAGATATTTTATTGTGCAAAATTTCGATAAGCATATGTCATTTTCCTTTCACTTCAGCATTATGGTCTTGTGTCTGTTGGTCTATCACATGAAATCCTGATAAGCGACCCTGATGCATGTGGTTGTAACGAGGCCCTGCATGTTCACATTGTGTGTGTTGAAGCATCAGCCGGATGCTTGTTTTTTTCTAATTATTTAGCTGCACTCATGGATGAAATACGACCATTAAAGATGAAGCAAAGAAAGGTGTAATTGCCACCACACTATGGCTATGCTAATAAATGGGAGACCTGGGAACAGCACTCACAACAGATACACAATCAAATGCTCTTGCTCTAGTATTTTGATTTGCCTCCAACTAAAAAGCTAGTAAACAAAGCATGAATGATGCATGAATGTCACAAACGGCCCTGCTTCGTGTGTGTGTGTGTGTGTGTGTGTGGGGGGGGGGGGACCATTGAAACAAAGATGAATAAGAATGGAAGATAAATTAGTGTGTGAAAAGTATATTCTTCCCCCCGAGCTTACACTGCAGATGAAGCAAAACAAATAATGAAGCCTACAACCTATGAGTCACTTCAGCCCTATTGTACACTTCAATCATCTCAGTGACAGCTGACGATTTCTTCATCATCACACAAAGACAGATTAAAAAGTTGTCAAATTAAATATTAAAGAGGGACTGCGGGCAGTTGTGAATTATTAAAGGCATAACACAGATTGGAGATGAAATGAGGCACCTATATGCATATTTTATGCCACCAGGACCAAATGCATATATTTTCCTCTCGGCCACCTACTTTGTAATAAAGAATAGCGAGTGTATAGACGTGGTAA
Organism: Fundulus diaphanus; assembly: GCA_037039145.1. Classification (NCBI taxonomy): domain Eukaryota; kingdom Metazoa; phylum Chordata; class Actinopteri; order Cyprinodontiformes; family Fundulidae; genus Fundulus; species Fundulus diaphanus. The sequence goes on along the minus strand of CM073127.1, from coordinate 38,072,739 downwards.
TGCAGCGCTGCGGAAATGATGTGAGCGAGGGATCGGTTTTACATAATGATGTCAAAAGTAATATTGCTCTGCATGGTCATGGAGGATAAAGATAAGATTTTATTTCCCCGCGAAATAATATTTTTTCAAATGGCTTCTTTATTTCCTTAAAGAATAAAGAGGCCCGCTTTGCGCGCATCATGGAATGTGGCTTCTGCCGAATGGGGCGAACATCTTATCTTTCAATAGCAGGAAAAAAAAAAAGATCTGTTGAATATACCCACGTGTGGCGCTGAATGCTGAATGTAAGAGCTTTGTCATCTCTTGAAATAAAGAGAAAGTGACAAGTGACAGTAAACGCTATCACATTTTCAGCAGAAGGAAGGTTTGAAGAGAGAACAAAGCCATAAAAAAGTGCAGTGCAGAGAGAGGGTTGAATCTCTATAAAGAGCAGAGTGAGGGCTGCATTTCACTAAGTCAGCATCGATTGGAGTGAACAATGACTGATCAATACGCACATAAAAGGCTCCTTCCAACAAAGACTTACATGTGGATTTCAAATATAATGCTCCATAGAGAACATTCTCTGCAAGCCTGTTGAATTAGCAGCACTGCACCCCCCCCCCCCCCCACCTTCTTTGAAATACATAATTTCTTTTCAGCGCGTCTGCACAGATACACTCCGGTGTCCGCGCACACTTACTCATGCAATAAGCATCATTGTCACAGAGCCTTCCCTTCCAAATGGTTCAGCCTCCACCATCTGCAGGCGTTCCCAGACACACCGCTTTGAGTCTGCCATAATGATGCATGACTAAGTACAGTTAAAGTGTTGCAGTCTGTTGGCAAAAAGCAGTCAAGCACTTTGCTATAGTGTCACTACGGATAAACCATACAGCTGAAGGTTGACGATGGATAAAAGGCAGTGACAGGCCTGGTGATGCGACTCCGCATGTGTGTGTGTGTGTGAGTGTGTTTGTGTTTGCGAGTGTGGATTCACATGCGGATGAGAGGTTAGAAACCATGGCACAGCAGATTTGTATGTGTACTTAACAAGGATGTGAAATAGGGTTGGACACAGTGAAATAAAATGCTGTGCTGGAGTCTGCTGAAACTGGGACACGGTTTAAAAGTTATTCCTGCTGCTAATAAAAAGCCATCTTCCTCTCCTGCTGCAGGAGAATCGCAGCCTCAGGAGTTTGCTCGTATCAAAAGCTGCATGTCAGTGCATTGATTCACCAATGGGCATTTTTGCATCTCTGCTGATTTTGATTGTGGTGTTGGTAGTAAAACCCAAATTACTGTTGCTCCGAAAACAAGAACGTTACAATATGCAAACTTAATAGGAATTTGACACAGAAATGTTAGGTTTTGGCCGACACAGGTGCATGACAGTTGTCCGGCTGACATTGCCACAATTCACAAGGCGGGTAAGCCACAAAACGTCATTTCATTGCTAAAGCAGCTGGCATTTCACACAGTGCTGTCTTCAAGCATATAACTGGAAAGTTGGGAGGAAGAAAAAAGGTTTACATGTCACAGGGATACCTGTAAGGGTGGTGAAGCAAGGCCCATGAGGGAGTTTGGGAGATATTCTCAGGGTGGTGATGACTGCAGCTACAAACAGAGCTTCAGTTACATTTTTTGGCAGAACCAAAACTTTGTGTTTTCATTTTTCTTAAGAAGTGAAGCATTAACTTCAACTAACGACAACGTCTTGTGATCTCTCTTAAACTGTTTAAAGGTTTTACTTCATAAACCTCTCAAATAGGGATGGACAGTTATTATTTTGTTTATTGCAATCTGAAAGAAACAGAAACCTTATTGGGATTTTTCATGATAATAATAAACGCTGATGTTTGCTAATTTGGCTATTTTATTTCCCACTGTAGTTTCCATGTGTGCATCAATAAATTTAAAAATATATACTATATACTATACTGATGAATGATGGAATACCTTAACCTTTAGAACAGCATTTGTGTTTGTGATGCTCTGACTGGCTGGTGGGGAAACATTTATAACATAAAACGGCTTGAATTTTTCCTGACCTCACTTCTTTCTTCCACTAAACTTTTCATTAATATACTTGGTAATTTTAATATTCTTTGAAACTGAATTTTTGGTTTCCATTAGCTGTAAGTCATAACCAGCAAAATGAATAGAAATAAAAGATTACAACATATACGTTCTAAATATGTATGTGCTTCACTTTTTTGAATTGATTTCCCGAAACATATTAACTTTTCGATAATATTATACGGTATAGAGATAAACTGTATATTTCTGTTGCTGTAACCCAATGCTAGACCTGAAATACTAAAGACAAGCTCAGAAATCAGTGTTCCTTGACTGTATTCTGAACATTATGTTTGAGCATTAGGTTAGTTTTAAAAAGTCTGCCCATTGTTGAGCATCATTTATTTGGTTTGCTTGACCCCATGCATCTTTCTCAAATCAATCAATACCAATGTCCAGTCTCCCTCCTCATTCCACAGTTTCTTCCTGCATCCTTTAAAGTAAGAATTCACCATAGACTAAATACAGAGGAGACAAAGAAGTCTCCCATTATACTGTAGTCTATTTGCCAAAGTCTTTAGTGTCAAAACGTTCCACAGACTGTTGCCGCCTTGCTGGGTTCACCACTGCAGCTGCTTTCATGTAAATGATCCTGGATGTTATTTTCTAAAGAATGCATTTTAAAGAGAAATTCCCATTTCTGCCTCTGCATCTTGTCACAAACCCCTTTCTCTTCTATCTCCTCCAATCTCTCTTTCTCTCTCTCTCTTTCTCCCCCCCCCCCCCCTCCTCCCGTTGCAGCCGTAGACTGCATAATTGATGCAAATACTGTCACATGTGTCAGGAGTGGAGGCTCTTCTAGTTTACTTCTGTGCTACACTTTACTGGGGAACATTAAGTGGAAAAAGCAGCCTCATGCCAGGGGTGGAAAATCAGCTTGTCAGTGGTCTCATTCACACAGCCGTTTCTTCTGGATTGTTTCATCAAGGTGATTGAGAACAAAAAAGTGCAGCAGCAAATTCCAGCTTATGTTAAGGGGCTTTGCCACATGCATTATTTATATTTGTTGCCCACCCCAGTCTCTCCATTCAGCCATCTGAATACATCATGTTCTAATTCTAAAATATTTCTTCAGATTTCCTCCTGTTTGTGCAAAATCCCCTTCTACATCAACCTTCCCTCAACCATTAGGCTTGTAAAGCATGCTTTTTTCCCCCCGTGTGACACAGACCTGAAATTACAGATAGCTGCTTTCAAGGAGTGCTGGGGCAAGCTGTAATGGCTGTAGAGTGACGAGAGTGCAGTCAGAGACAGGAACAGGATTTCATTTACAACAACGATACAGGAGGAATTATGTAAAATGGTAACATTCCATGCCATTTAATGAGCCATATTCACTAATGTCTGAGTCTATGGTCTAGCAGTAATAAAATGCGCCGGCTGCCAGAGCTCTGCTGCCACACTGTTTCTGTCTATTTACAGCTCTGTGTGAAACATGGTGCATAACAGAACAGGCAGACATTTGCAGTTTTTTACTCTGCGCGCTGAATTCTCTGCCTTCAGACAAAACGAGGCGCTTGTTTGCTGTCCTTTCTCTTCTTCCTCCTCCTCTTTCCCTCATGTGCTCCCCCTTTTCTTCTTCTTTTTTTTTCTGGCCCCACTCTGTGCCACAGATTAAGTGACTCGATCCTGCAAACATCTGAAGAATTCAGCTCCACAAAGAGGTCAGACAAAGGCCAGGGGATAGCCTTACAGGTCCTCCTCCATTAGCAGAGGTACAGAGGTGTCATCAAAGGGGGGCTTTGAGGGCATCAAATACGCCTCAAAAAGACCAGATTGTGAACTGATTTTTTTGTCTCTCCACTTACAGCTGAAACCATAAGTTTACTTAAACCGCATAAATATCCTGTCTGCCTTTAAATCTGAGAAATCTATTCATATTTTAGGTCAGTTACGGTTCCCAAAAAAGCATTTGTGCTTGTGAAATGTCAGAACAACGAGCAAAAGTTTTTTTTAAAGATTTTTTTTAAATGAATCTTATTATTTCTAATTAAGACAATTTGGGAAAGCCCTGATGTTGACATCATGGCTTTGTAAGCCAATAAGAGTGTCGTTATCCACGGTGAAGTAAGTCATGCACTGACATGGGCCAAAACACCACTCAGAGAGGAAGAAGCCATTACTTCAAAAGCAGCATTAAGTGTACACCTTGCAAATACACACAGTGACAAAGACCCTAATCTTTGGAGACATTTCCTCCTAAAACTCAGGTAGCCATCATGACCATTTGGAGAGAGAAAAAATATGTGGGGGGCTAGAATGTCTGAGAAGACGATCCCACCTTTGAAGCACAGGGGTGGGAGCATCATGTTATGGAGGTTATTTTGCCGTCAAAGAAACTGTTGCAGTTCGCAAACACCTGAAATCCAGAGGACAGCGTGTGGAAATCGCTAAGCAAAATCTCAAGACATCAACCAGGAAGAGCTTGGTCACCAATAGGTCATCCAAATGGACAATGACTCTAAGCATACCGCCAAATAATTCCTAAAGTGATATAAGGATAACAAAGTCCATGTTATGACGTGGACGTCACAAAGTCTTAATTTCATTGAGGCTTTGTGGGCAGAGCTGAATAGGTGTGAGGGCGAGGCGGCCTACAAACCCGACTCAGCTGCACTAGTTCTGTCAGGAAGAATGAGCCAAAATATCTGCAACCTATTAGTGGAAGTTTGAGGAAGGATACATTTTAAGAGTTAATTCCACTAAATATTAACCAAATAATATGGAAACTTCTCAGTTTAAAGAAAGTTTAAACATTTCTATAAAAAACTGTCTCTCTCACAATACTGGCAATAAGAAAATAGAAATTATTTTGTTAATCTTAAATTACCTAAAACAGTAAAAACAAACATTTGATTTAATGTCATATGGTAAAGTGAGTTTTTATAAAGTGTATAGAAACATCCGGTTTCAATCATAACTGAATTTTGTTTTTCATACGGATGTTGCTGGAAGAAACTAATTAGCCTTTCATATTGGAAATACCTTGGGATAAGCAGTAAAATATCTCTAAATTGGGAAACCAAGTCATTACTTTTTACTTTTTGTCAACTCTTCACGGTTTGTTTTTATTTATTTATTTTTGGCACTTTCTTTATCTTTTTGCCCAAACAAGTTCACACATGTGAACTGCGGTACTTGTGCCAAGTAAGCCGCAAGTGCTGTCTCTTTGTTTACACGTTTCTTCATACAGACAAACAAAAATACCCCATATTTTCCAAGCAACACCATTCACAAAGAATATCTGGGGCTCCTAGAAAAACATTTCAACTGTAATAAGCTTTCTCCACGAGAGTCTGAAGCGTTTTCAGAGGGCTCCTTTGAAGCTCTCACTCTGTCGACTGTTCACATAAAGACAGTGCTTGGAAAGCCTGAGCGCCATATCGCTGTAACCTCTCAGCGCTTCTGCATTAATAATTAATTGGCAATGTGAGTAAACACCAGTGAAGATACAAGAATGCCCCCAACAACACCCACCAGGCTGCTCCCACTTAAAGCTGTGCGCTCAAAAAATTTTGTTGAGTTTTACAAAGATGCAATGTGGCACCGTTTGTTCGCATCGCGAAGGTAATTCTTGCTGTACCGTAGTGTGTATGTGTGTGTGCGTGTGTGTGTGTGTGTGTAATAGGATGAGGAGTTGAGCCATGTTTAGCATATTTTAGTGTATAAACCTTTCCAGCGCTAAGCAGTCATAGCAGTTGACGTTTTTCCCCATTGTTACGAACCCAAACTCCCTTGTATTCATCTGGATTTTGTGTGACAGGCCAACACAAAGTAGTGCATGGTGGTGAAGTGAAATTAAAATAATATACACTATCTGAAATGTGTGAGATACATTTGCATTCAACTCCACTGAGTCAATATTTTACCACATGTGGGCTTTGACTGGGTCATTGTAACAAACAAATATGGTTTAATCTAAACCCTTTCATTATGGCTCTGGGTGTGTGTTGAGGGTTGGTGTCATGCTGGATGATGAACCTCCGCCACTGTCCCAAGTCTTCTGCCACAACTAACAGGTTTTCAACAGGATTGCCCAGTATTGGGCCGGTTCCACCTACTATAAATCTGTCCAGCTTTCCTTCCCCTGCATCCCCACAACATGATACTGCCACAGCCATGCTTAACTGAGGGGATTTGTTCATAGTGACCTGCTGTTTTGGCCATGTTTTCATAGGCATGCAGTTTTACTCTTTCCGTCCTTAAATGCTCGACTGACCAGTGCTCTGACCAGCGCTGAATACAAATCCAGTCCCAAAATCTTCCATTTCACTATTATGCACTATTTTTGTTGCACCATCACACAAAATCCCTGCAAATGATGTTGGCCTTTATGACTGCAATATGAAAAAAATGTGAAAAAGCATGATGTCGCAAGGCACTGCACACAAATTTAAGCTGGTTGCTGCATCCTTCATACCACAGATTGTAACCTTCCTGCTCAGAAGGAGATTTCGATATGCTGCTTTTTGCGCACTTACCCTTTACCTCACAAGCAACACGCTGCGAATTCACGGCTAACTCAGGCTCATTCATATTACTTATAGTGTGGAATGTATGTGCGGGATCCACTTAACATGCTGACCTTGTCACTGTTAGCTGCTTCTCCTGGCGCCAGTGATGAGCTTGCTGAAGTATTGTTATCCAAGCCCTCAAAGGTGTCCCGCTCGTGTTCCACACGACAAGAAAAAAAACAAACAAAGAAGAAACAAAAAGAAACGCACGAGTCTCTGGAAAACCGTTGCTTACTTATTGAACGGCAGAAAAACGCAACACGCCCGCTGAGCTCTGATTAAAAGATTTTATTACATGTTCAGCATAAGCGCATATCGCTGCACAGTCTAATATCTGGTTTTGAACACGCAGCTTGTTTCCTCATAACAGAAAAATGCAATATGAAATGCACCGCGTTCTCTAATTACATCACCGCAGGTGTGTATGGATCATCAATAAGCCTTATTCAGCTTTAGCTGGTGGAATATGATCAGATATTCAAAATTCAGGAGCTGGGGGAAGCATCTTTTATCTTACTATAAATTCTCATTATTTCTAATAGTGCTTCTGAAGGCTGAGGAGTAGAGCAGAGCATGTTCTCTTTTATTCTTCAGTCACAGGCAGACATGGCCAAGCACTATGGGTTAATGTAATATCACAGTTGGATGCCTCCTCTACTCACTTACATTCCCTGTTAGCTTAAAAGTCCTTCAGTGGAAAAAAAGGGGGGTAAAGTGTGCCCCGCATGAAAGGAGGTGACGATTGGAGATGCCCCTGACGAGAGAGCGTGGCAGAGAGCCTGAGAATTACACCCAAAAAATGGCCCCTCAAAGCGTCCCTTATGAAGATTTGTTTGATCGATTAAAGCAGCATTATCTTTTCATTTTAATAAAACAACAACACCTCTGAAGATAACAAAAGAGTCAGACATCCACATTCCTTTTTTGCTGTGTGGAAACGCTGGGCTAAGAATAGAAAAATGGACTGCAAAAAGTCCGTGGCTCATCTTCTGAGACTGGCATATCAATTAGGATTGTGAATAAGAGTGTAATTGAAAACAACAGGAGCAGAAAGAAGCGGAAATTCATCAAGGCAAGCATGGAAAAGCACAAATGAGCTCCAAGGGAGACACAGAGAGCTTCGGCCCTCTATTCTTCTGCTCTGTCTTTCCTTTTTTCTTCCAGTACAGCCACTACCTAATCTATCCCCACCATTACCAAACAATGAAATCAGCGACCAAACAACTATGCCCACTGTAATTTCCTTTAAGAATTCTAAGCCAGCTAATTGTTTTATTGGAGGTAGAAATAAATATTTCTAGGGCTGCCTCTCTATCCAGCAGCAGTAGATTCATAAGCTTTGCGTTAGGGAGCAAATTGGCTGCGCAAGTCTGCAGCCCGAGGGGTCCCCAATAAATGGTAACTCTGGTTTTATAAAGAAAAAAGGAGTTGCCTCATCATTAACCAGCTCCTGTTGGCTCATCAGTCACAACCTGTTGAAGGTTCATCACCTCTTAGCGTGTAATTTTGTGCAAACTAAGAAATATACACATGGCCTGGGCCAAAGGTCACATTAGTGGGACTTTAATAGGATGGTTTTATTGGGCGTGTCTGTTCTCTCCGCCCGTGATTGCTTTCCTGACTCTGGCTCGCTAGCCAGTAGCATCTGTGTTTTCCTATACTCTTATCTCTGCTGGCAAGCGATCACAGTGGTGAAAGCCTGCCACACGATCATTGTACCATGGCTCCACTGTCACTAAATGGCACGTTCTCTCAGCCCCATTCCTCCCTTTCCTCGGCACGGGCTTCTCCAGCTGCAGCCTAATTTCCTGTGACTTGCCTAATTACTGTAATTAAGGATTAATTGCCATTAATTATTCACACATAAGCTCATCGCAAATCATGGGGTAAATGTCTTATGAAAGCTGCCATACAAGCCATGTATAAACACACTAGGATACTACAGGCGGCTGAATCGATCACTCAGCCCTCCAACAAATCTCCACGCCACACTTAGGAAAACAGCAATAAGTCTTCCCTAAAAATCAACAGTCCATCCAGGTGATGGAGGAATCAATGCAGATGCTTTTTTTTTTTTTTTTACCTCAGCAACGATTGGTCAAAGGCACGTACTCCTAGGCCTTGTGCAGCCACATGCAACGAAGAAGGTGTGGTGTTTTTAAAAGACAAGATAATGTTAGGAAAGGGGATGAGAAATTAGGATATGTAGATGCTAATTCTACTTTAATCAATAGTACTTATTTCATCACACCTACTTTGTCTGCAAAGAAACAGGGAAGGCGAAACTTTATTGAACCGCATTCCTGGCTTGGATGGCCCTCACCAGCCCTGACCAGTAGGCCAATTCTACCAGGTTACTTTGTCAACAACGCTCTTTGGTGTGTGTGCTGCTAGTGAGGGAAGAGCTCCTTAGTCAGTAAAGTACATGCTGGAAATACTTAGCATCAAATACTTTTCTCTACTTTGTTCACAGGAGAATGCATAAGGAATATGTGACGGGTCACCTATAGATGTACAATATCACTATTCAGCTGATGAAATACTGAAAAAAACTAAAAAATCTGATATATTTCTGATAAGTAAACGCACCATTTTATAAGTGCTACTAGTTTGCAATAATAGAGACGTTTCAAGAGAAACAAACTTTATGACATGCTGAGTTTCAGGCTGTGGGAAAGCAAGAGAGAAGATAACAGGAAGGCTAAACACAGTAAAGGTAAACAGGAAGGTATTACAGTAAAGTTGCTTTGTTTTATCATTCCCCAACCTATGCCATGGAACATGCTGGGTTTGGAAATGTTGGTGGCCTATTGGAAACCTTAGAATTGAGAAAAGGGTCTATATTATCTAGGAATACATAGAGAAGCTATTATTTTATACTACTGATCGCTCTTTTAGCCCCATTTACACTACCCTTGTTAAACCGATCCATGCCGAGCTCGGTCCGAGCTTGGATCAGTTAACCAAGCCGAGCTTGGTTCTGACGACCGTTTACACATATCTCGGTTCCTTGGTTTCCTCGCCTCCTAGTGACGATCTGCGGTACTACTGCTCTCTAGGATTGAAGGAGGAAATCAAGCAAATAAAAATGGCGGCGCCCGTAACATTCAGGAAGTTATGTTTGGTTATATTTCGTTGTTTGTGGAGAGTCAGGCAAAGACGGCAACTTTTGGTGAATTTACTTGACGGAGTTGTCTTTTGGGAAGTGGATAAGACAAACGAACGTCTAATAAGGATTTACAGACGCAGGAAACAACGACAGACGCTGAGCTGAGCTTCATCACACTGCTAAGCAGAATCATCACTGGAAATCGTGTGTCACGGTAGGGAAGCTAGTATTTTTATGAATGTCTGAAATGTCAGCTGGCTGTAAGGAGATGACGCGGTCTGCTCATGCGCTCTTTGTTATCTGAGAACCGGGCCAGGGAAAAACCGGGCCGAGTGCACACATGGAACTGGTCTGCATTTAGTGCGGTCCGGTTGTGTCTGGCTTGGTTCAGTTCAGTTTGCGTTCCATTTACACTCGATAGTTATCTCGGTTTCCGAGCTCGGACTGGTCTCGGCACGGTTAAAAAGGGGTAGTGTAAACGGGGTATATGATAGCTCTGCTTACTGTACTTACTGTGAAAATAAGATGCTGACCGATGATCATTTTGCCGTTGCATGAAAATAGCAATAACCTGTTTTAAAGCCACTGCTTTCCCACACATACCCCAGGACAGTACCTGTGCTCCAAGAATAAATAATTTAATACACTTTTATATGCTGTTACTATGTTTTCTTAGAGTATTGTTGTTAAAGAGGAATCCTAATCAGCTAAAATGGAAAGGTCACAGCTTTACAAAAAAAAAACTGAGATCAGAAATTAGCTTTAATATTCTGATCTGTTCATCTCTATACAACAGATGAATAAATGTAAAAAAAGAACATTTAAACCTGATTTGAGCAAGAAAGGAACGATGCCACGACAATCTCTTGGGACACTGGTGGCATGTTCTCGTGGGAGAAAAGCTCAGCTAGAGCATGGGCAAATATTTACACTCAGTTAATTCCCAGGCACTTTTAGGGAAATACTTTTTAAGACTTCAGCTTCATAAAATCATAATAATGGCTGTAATGTAAATATGCTGAACTTAAAATGTGTTCAAGGGACCTGCATGCAAACAGTTTTTGGAATGAGACATTTTTATAAGGCTTTAAATCACCACTGGAGCCATGTGTTGATAGAGAGACGGGAAGGGGGGGGGGGGGGGTCTGGTGAATCACAGCATGTCTGTGAGACCTTACAGTAAACTTGATTGTAATATATGAGTGAAAGCTATTTTCTGGATCCAGATGGGGTCGAGCTGAAGCTGCTGCCTCAGCAGTGACACAGCACACCATATATTTGCTCTTTTGTGACTTTTCTCAGACAGTTTGGTCTGAGAACTTGATGGAACGAGAGGGGACTAATTATTGGACCAAAGGCGGTTCTGGCAGATTAATGCAGGAAAAAAGTTTATTTTGGGCACGTAACTTTGTGTGTTTGATTTAAACATTTATGGTAATGGACCTTCTGGCAGCTCTTAGATGCTCTACGCTCTCTTGTAAACAGCCACTTTGATAATTCATCAATGGACCATCCTCCACAAAAAAAAAACATCCTAAGGCTGCACAAGGAGCGGAAAATGGTTAACTCCTTTTCTGATCGAGGGTGTAACAAGAGCTCAGACATACAGAGGCAGTTTGAGCCGGTTCTGGCAAAATTTCACCTGATCAGCATTATTGCAGCCAGAGTTTAATTTATAGAGCTGAGCTGGTCTTGTTTTATGCGTTTGTTAGAGTAATGTGCAGAGCCATACTTTTTTTACTGCCATAGTCTTTGATCAAGTTCAATTTATTGGGATTAACCTGGGGTTCAAGCAGGGCCTACGATCCATTTCAAGTCATTATATGAAGCCTCTGCTCTCTCCAGCTGTGATTGGGTTCCTAGTCCTTATAATTACACACAAGTTTAAGCTGTCAAGTCTCTCCTCCAGTTGTGACGGTCCCTTAATGACCCTTTGCTATAACATATTAATTTCCTCTTATTTGGAACTAACTTTTATACCTTTCGACTTTGCGACGTGCTCCTGAAATTAGCACATGTTAATTGTTACCTTAGAAGAAGTGCATCGCTGTGATAAATGCTACTTTTCACAGAGACACAATGGGAGTGCCTGATTGTGCCTCGGTGTTAATATGGAATCGTGTTTTACAGTCAACGTGTCACTGCGCTGTGCATCAGCGGCTGAGTTACAAGACCTCACAGCCTGTGCAACTTTCTGTGCACCCTGCTGCCCCCACACATTTCACACTCCCACCTCCCTCGGCGTGACACCTCCCAGCACACACATGCATCATCGCGCCATTGATGCCTAATTGATACTTCCCTATTTATTGTCACCTTGCTTCCTTGTCAGCTGATTTGGCTCTCCGTGTCGCTTTGCATTTATGGACTCCCGGTTGCCATGATCTCAGTAATTAGAGTTTATGTGCTAATTGGTGTAAATACAAAGATGGGAGTTGCAGGCAATCACGTTCACACCGCAGCTATAAATTGTGCCTCTGATAAGTGTGGGTTGTAGTGCTGAGGGGATAGCAGAGGGGTCTCTAGGAAATTAATCACTTTATTTTTTTTCTCTACACATTGGAAGTGCTACATGCATTGAATGATATCCCGACATCTTGAGATATATCTGCATCTTCTGGCTTTGAAAGGCTCATTTACCTTTGCATGGCAAATGTCACATTTATTATTTCAAGGCCAAGCTGGCAGCTTAATTGTCAAGACATGACACTGTTTTTCCGTCTGAATTATACATAGAAATGTGGTTCAGCATCTATATTACATCAAAAACTACACTTCTTTCAAGTAGTCATATTTAATTTAAGTAAATATGTAAAACTATATACAGATATCTAGTTAAGTCAAGGAGTGACCGAACCAGAGTACCGAATTGAATCAGACAGAGAAACTGTGGAGAGAGCTAAAGATTAGGGTAATGACAAGGAGGCCTTCCAAACTTAGAGACTTTGAACTCATCACTAAAGACAAATCAAAGATCAAGTGTTTGAATACTTTTTATCTGCACCCAACCTTATTCTATAAATTTATTTTGGCTAGCCACAAATATGAAAGATTGGGCTTAAGCTTGACATAGTTTTGATTCTATGTTTAAGACTCTTAATTTGTTTAAGACCGAAGTAGTTCTTGAGTTCATTTGTTGAGTTGACAGACTTGGCCAGCTGGGGCAACACCTTTATTTGGTTTATTTGGCAGCATTTTGGATACTCCGCAGAAAAAAAGAGACTGAGACAGACAAGGTGCCAACAGTTTGTAAGCACTGTATTGTTGTTGGCTAGACGTTAGCACCTATTGACACGGAAGTTGGCATCTGTTGTGTGGGTTCCAAGTTAAACTAAATGGCAATTTCATTTATTTTTTTTACTAACGATTTACTAACTTTCTTTGGTAAATCAACACTGATTAAACTTATTTTAATCATTCAGCTTGTGAATTATGAAACTTTTACTTTCAGTTTTAGTTTTCTAATATCTCTTCTTGTGAACCCAATATTGTATCACCTCAGCTCGTGATGTATCACCCCTGATCAATTTCCAAGATGCATATGCTTGAGGTTGAGCGATTATATTATCTGGCACCAAACTCAAATCCAAAATTTAGCATCAGCAACGTTACATGTCACTGTCTTAGTGTGATTCTCAAGCCAGCATGTTTAAATTGCTAAATTTCACTAAAAAGGTACAATACAGTGCCGCAGAAACCAAATTTCCATCTTTCACACAGATTAAAGGCATACTTAAACAATGTACTTTTCACATGCAAACACACATATGCATGTTCCTTTATCCTCTTTTCATTTCCAACTTGGTTCTTTCTAAGCTCAGTCTTGTCAGCAGATGTCCTTCTAACTGAGACAAAGAAAATGAGGGTGGGGGCTGGATATCATCAGCATAGAAATGAGCCTTCCCGTTGCCCCTTTTAAAGCACAGCTACAGTGCTGCTCCAGCCACTGCACTACCTTTTCAACTTGCAAATGACAGTGTCACCAAATGCTATCCTTCCATCAATCAAGTCGGGGGGGTCATGAATATACAAAAGGCGAAGCGGAGACTGCCTGCCTCCTGCAGCTCTACTTGGCCCAATTATACGGGCTCGGCTTTCGGCTGTGAGCTTCCACTTTTTGTTTCAGTCTAAAGGGTACATACCAAGGCAGCTCCAGGCTTAATCAAGGTAGGTCATGCATACTGGACCTCTCAAGTGGACTGCAAATGCAAGTTAAATGTGGACACCAAATGTCATCTTCCTTTTACATCAGTGCTGCCAGGGGACAAAGACAGCAGGGGTCAGTTCTGCACCCATCTTTCTGTGCATACTCTGCCACATCCCATGAACCGAGTTCCTCTTCTTTTGCCCAACACAATACCCCCGCACTAGCTTGCTGTAGCTCTCTCTTCTTCCCCTACTGCAGCAGCCTGCTTGGCCCTTTCTTTACCCTGGCTGTCAGATCATAGCAGTGAATTAGCATTCTAACGGATACGCCTCAACTCGGGGATGAATTAGCACACAGGACTAACTAATGACCTCCCTGCTGAAAGTGGACCTTATAGTCGATGCCACAGTTGATCAATACAGCAACTTCAGCTTAGCTTACATTCTCTTTCCTCTTTTAAGTGCTCAACGGCAACCTTTCACAGCCTTAGAAAAGATAATCAACACAACCGAAAAAGTAAACCAAAAATTGCTAACTGCAATAATAGTGTTTTGTGTTGACAAAGTGTGATCTATAAACTGGGCTGTTTAAGTCGTTTAAACTAACATCATTTAGACTTATTTTTTTCATAATAATGCTCCAGATACATAATAATAGGAAATACCATAAATACAGTGCTATGAAGTAATTTTGCCCTTAGAGATCTCTTTTGTTTGTTTTTTTTCCCTTTGTTGTCCTGTTTCAATATTTTTTATTGTTATACAAATTTTAACATCAAATAAAGATAACCTGAGTGAGTATAAGAAACAGTTCTCAAATGGTGATCCATAGATGCCCTTTTTGCCCAGGATTTAACTGTCATGGGAGAGTCCCAAAGTAAAAGCTACTGCTGACCAAAACAACACAAGCACTCCTCTCACATTTGCAAAAAAAAAAACACATAGGTGATCCCCAAGACTTTTGGAAAGATTTCTTCTTCTTTTTTGATAACAAATGGCTTAACTGGGAACCGTGCGCCCTGTTGCATCTGGCATAAAACATACTCAACATTTAAGGAGATAACATCCAACCAACAGCCAAACCTGGCGGTGGTAATGTATTGTAATGGTAATGGGCTGCTTAGCTATTTCAAGGACTGGACAACTTGTCAAAACTGATGGGACAAAGGAAATCCTGAAGGAATATGTCCATATGTATGTTTGTGACTTTAAGTGTAAACTCGCTTGATGCAGCAGAACAATGATCCAAAGCAGCCCAAGCAACTCCACTTCTAAATGGTACAATAAAATGAAGGTTTTAGAGAAGCCCAGTCAAAGTCTATACTTAAATCCAATTGGGATGATGTGAAATAATTTCCTCCACAGCGATGTAACAAACTCACTTGTAGTTGCCACAAATGGTTGAAGGAAGTTGTCGCTGTCAAGAGTGTGACAACTGGTTTTGGTTCAGGGGGTGATTACTTTTGTACATAGGGACAGGTTGGTTTGGATAGCCATGTTTCCCTTAACAAATGAAATCGTAATCTGAATGCTGCTTATCGTGCTTTCTAAGGTTATGTAAATCTTTCTTTTTTTTTTTTGATGATCTGAAATGTTTAAGCGTAACAAAAAAAGGCAGAAACAGAATACATCTTTAATAGGCCAAAAACTATTTTGCAGCACTGAATAAAACATGAAAGAGGAATACGCTCAGGTCTATCAGAATTTTCTGTCAAATCGAACTCAAACATAAGTTTAAAACGACTGTGGAAAAGAGCTCGCACCAAGATCTCATCAGTGGGTTTTGTAGTTGTTAATGTGTCAGCAGACACAGTAATCAAGCCATATTAAGTCTCAGGGAGCATAAGAATGCAAAGGGTTAATGTAAGCCTATGGCGGCGAAAATAAATTACTGTAAATATGTTAGTGGAAGTTGGAACAGGTCCTGTAAAAAGGGCCTGAGTTTTAGTAAACCAACAGAGTGTCTGCAGTAATTTATAGACAGCTATGATAAATACTATTTGTCTATGACAGTCACATGAAATAATAAACCATGGCTGGCTATAAACATTACTAAATCCTGACACTATTGATTTATAATGTCTAACAGTGACATCAAACCATACAACTGACAGAAACAATGCCAGGGCTTTAGGAGCAGTTTGTCAACTATTAATTCTGTCAAAGGGGGTTTTGCTCTAAGCCGAGGGAGCTTGTCTTGCAGTTGTCAATCCCTTTGCTGGAAATGACTGCAGCACGTCCACGGGTAAAGGCCCTAGGCGCCACTCCGTTAGCCCTAATTACCCACATCCCTGCTTTGGCAACGACAAGAGCAGCCTCTATTTAAAATGCATGTTAATTATGCAAATTATTAATTGGGCTGGTGCTTGAGGATTTGTGTTTATGCCTGGATTAGAGTTAATAACTGTATCAAGATACGTTTTAAGCCTGACCTATGACAAGTAAAGCTGAGGTGCTGAAAGGGATATTTTCCAATACATTACCCTCTCTTCTCTTCCAAGTCCATTTCCCATTTCAGCAAGCTGAATAAATGATAAATGGATTTCCCCAACTTTACAAAAACCTTCATTTTTGATCTGCAAACTGTGCAGTATAACATCACCTATCATGGTACACCATGGTGCTACTTTGTTAAAGGCAATAATGGAGAAACAACACTTTATATTTGCTCACAGCAAACACGCTCACAAAAATGCCTACATGCTGTCACAAAAACAGCTCAGGGTCTTATTTCCTGGTAGTGCAGGCTAATTGCACACGCCTCTGATGGGACCACACATACTCTGTCACCACCTGGCATGGAAAAAGGTTAACAAAAGTCTTTTCTGTGGTTTGGTTCCTCGGTGGAGGATCAAACAGAGATGACTGATCCAGTTGCTGCCTGCAGGTGACGTTGTCTGGTGAAGTATGCGTAAGATTACGAGCCCCAAATATAAAGGTGGGTGTTAAAAAAAAACACTCCTCTAGCTATGGTTGAGACTCTTATTTTGAAGTAAAAAATGAAGTAGCTTTGTTGTAATGAAGTTGCCCTTTTGTGCTTACAGAGTTGGCTAATTAAAATCGAAGACAACTGGACTTAGGCTCAGACTTACTTTCCTACTTCGCTTTTGAGTGAAAATCTGCGTGCCTTTGATTTTAACCTGTTGTAGTAACCATGACTCAGATGATTGAGAATATGCACCGGCATACTCTATGTGCAATGAAACTGTCTGTGTGCACTCATTATAGATTTATCTGGGCTCTTCTCAGGCCTTAATATTCTTAATATTTATTTATCATAACGTCATATTGTTGCATATATGGCTGTGGGCTCCATCGGTTCTCCTTGTTTATTCTTTGCTTCCATGTGCCATATCGTACTTCCGGTCATGTGGTCTTCCTATGGTATACACAAAAGCGCTTCATTTACTAATAAATACCACAAAACAAAGTGTTAAAACACAAATAAAATATAATAAGTCAATAGGACACGATAATTTAATAAGAAAACCTTTGTATACAACCAGAGTGAGCTCATGGCACAGAGATTCATAAAGTCATGGAATTTGACTAGGCTTCTTTAAAAAAATTCTAGTGGCTTGAAAAAAGAAAATAACCTGGAAAAGCGGAACCAATAAACACATAATTTAACATTAAAAAAGCATACTGCTTTAGCAAAGACTACCTTTGAGCTACAGACTGTTTAAATACTCTAAAACTAAGATACAATGGCTAACTTTTGTTTTCTTGCAAGCTAATAAATAGTTAACCTAGTTATCCATTATGTAATCTTGTCCCAAGTACTAATTATCTGGCAGGTAGTCAAAAGGAGAAAGAGCTGAAACTGATTTGAGCAAACAAATACTGAACCTAAAATATATTACCCTAAGTTTCCAAAAATACTTCAGTCAGCTGTTCAAGACGTATATTCACAAAACATTTTATTCATTTAGTTTCATTGAATGCTAATTTGCAGCCCTTTAATTAACACTTAATTACTGGTTATTACATGCATTTTCCAGAAAATCTGGCATACTGCACTTACATGCAAAACAAACTGAGAAGGACCCGAGTCCTCTCTGCCTTTCTGCTTCCTGCCATGAATGAAATGGTTAAAGGAGCATTAAGCTGTTTTGTTCAATGGCCCTTAACCAATATAAAGAGGTACTGAGATAGCATGTTCTGATTTATGTCCTGTGAAGACATTATCAATGCATGCAAGCACACACATGAACAAAAACAGAATGTAAAAAATGAGAAATAGATGGATCATGATATAAAATAAAACAAACCAAAACTAGTAGACAAAATAAACCTAATAAAAGGGGAAAACCCTAAAAAGCCAATAAAGACTTTTCCTTTATTTCCAAGAAAACCTTTTGTTTGTTAGATCTAAATTATAGCTTGATTAAAGTCTAACAGAGAGCTACAGTAAATCCTGTGTGAATGTTTGCTGCAGTTCCTCTAAAATGGGAAATATTGATCAGCATGATTTCCCTGGGTACCAGGGAGCTGTAGAGGAAGAGTGAGAGACATTATTTAAGGGATGTGGAGCCCAAGTTCAAAAAATGAAAAAAAAAAAAAGAGGAAAGGAAAGTAAAAAAGTGACATTTTAGCATATGTCTTGAAACATGACTTTGTCTGAGTGGACTTTGATGGGAAGAGAAAAGGTAGTTCATCATTGTCTGCATGGGAACCACAGTGTGGTTGTCTGGTGTTGATTTTACATTATTAATTTGAGGCCCACAAGGTCACTGGGGCCAGTTTAGTCATGAGAACCAGTTGTTATCTTAACGCAGCTGTCGAGCAGAATCTGCATTGACTGATTATGCCATTGATTGGTAACACGGTAAAAAGGGAGCCTTCAGGATATTGCTACAAAATGTGGTAGCAAATCATCACCTAAAAGCACACCTTATTATTTCAGTAGTGAACGAGAGCTGCAGCTCCTGAGCAGTGCGCAACTGCTTTCCAGACACCTTCAATCTGCTTTAAGCAAATCAAGAGTAAATGTCAAACTGTGGAAAACACATGCAAACCTAAGGAAAAAAACTTGTATGCTAACGGGGGTAGGGGGGGACTAAATAGAAAATAAACATTACAAAAGCTGTGAAATGTTAAACAAAAGGGGGGTTGAATCCTGAGCAGCTGGCATGGAATGAACTCTTCTGGAGAGGGAATGCCAGTTTCAGAGCGCCCCGAGCATCAATTTGGAGCCAAGGCAGTAAACAGCTTTTATCAGCAATAATGATGGCATAATCCCAGCTAAAGAGGAAAGTAGCATATGGTACAAAGCTTACAACTGCAATCCTAACAAAGTAGGGGGGGGATTTCCATCACTGTGTCCACTTGAAAGACAGCCTGCCAATTCTGTCTTTTCTTTTTTTTCTTTTTTCTTTTTGTCTTCCGTTTCATAATCTACATGGTAGAAAACAAATACATATCCTTGGACTCCACATCTCTATAATTCTGAGAGTAATTAGAGAGACTTAGACTCTAAGTCTAAGTCTAAGTCTCTCTAATGCTGCTACAATAATTCAAAGTTGCATTCAAAGGAGCAGGTTGTAATATTAATAGTGGAAGTGAATGTTCCTAGAATGAGCCAATTTTCCCTTGATTGGCTTTGATCGGTGATTGGCAATTCAGATACCAAAAGATGTGATTTTCTTTTCTGATAGCTTAAGGCTTCAAAACTAAGAATCCCCACCATTTTCAGTCTTCTGCAACATATCTACAAGAGGGGTGTCACAAGATCTCACAAAATTGAAATGTCACAATATTTCTGGTCTGATAAAGTAAGAGTCAGCTGCTATTGCGTGTCCCAGATTTGAAGGTGAGTGCCGGTTGGATTTATGTTTCGGAGTCAAATGTTGAAGTATGAAAGTGTTTCTTGAAGGGCCCTTTTGTGTTGACAAAGTCAAATAATAAAGCCTTTTTACTGGGCTGGTCAATAATCTATTTACAAACATATTAAAGAAGCCTCCAGCACATTTGAAACATTTCTCTGTCAGCAGATCCCACTGAATTGTGAGCTCTATCAGAATACCATGAGCTAATGGGCTGGATGCGTTACACATTTTGGTCACCCTTTACTCTAAATATGAAAACTAAAAATGGGGAATCTAAGTTGTGCCAAGAATATTGCCTAAATCCTGTCTCAATCCCATGAACCCATGATCATGTATAGTCTCACCTCATGAGCTGAACAAATCGTTACACACGTGCTTGACTAGTCACTTTAAAAGAACGTCATCACAAAGCTTCAAATAAAAAATTATTTGTAAGCTTGCTACAAAATTGCCATCCACAATGAAGCAAAATACCTTGAATCAGCCATTTCACCGCGTCCTCCCATCATTAAAGAAAATAAAACATCTTTTTTGTTTTTGGACTAACAAAACCCAGGCGAGGAGACAGCTCTTTCTTTCTAAGCAACAGTGTAATGCTGCCAAGTTGCACTCCAGACTGAATTCAACCTCCGCCATTGATTTTCCTCCAAGCTGTGACCATTCATTGTTTGTGACATTCTCCTGTCGGCTCTTTAACACCCTTCAACCAAATCAATTTCATATTTTTGTCGATGTAATGCAACTGGACTAGTCAGATGGGAAAGGACGTCGTGTGATTTAAGATGTCGATTTTCTTGCAAAGGTTTTATCTCCAGTTTTAACAAGACATGGATTGCACGACGGGTTTATTTAAACATGTATAATGCAGGAGAGGTACAAATCAGTGCGCATCTCTGCAGAGCTGAAACAATTAGCTATTGATGAGTAATGTCTAACTTTGACCTGAAAATAGGAGTGTATTTAACGTCAGAATGTTGATGTTACTAGAGGGAAACTTACGTACAGCATTTCATGAACTAAACATCAAAGATTTTTTTCTATACCTTTAATAACTAAACGCATTCTTCACCTTTTCATATTTCTTCCAGACCACACGCCATTGTCCTCCATTATAGTCTCAATATCACACACTAACAATGACAACAATAATAGAACGGGTGACCTTGACTCCCTGTCTGGACTCTAGGAATAATATTTGATAGCAATATTAAGTGCAACAATAATGAGATGAATATTCCCCATTTATTGTAGACAGCTTTAGGACAAATTCTGAAGGGAGAGCCGCCTGCTGCAGCAACATGCTGGTCACTCTTAGTTGTCAAGGCTGATTTATTGCCTCCTAGCTGTTCAATTTCACATTTTGTCCTCGTCATATCCCCGACTCATGATCATTCTGCACTGACCCTTGTAGGGCAGGCAGGGAATATTGATAAAACAATTATCTGCTTGCCGTTCATTTGATTTTCCATTTCAATTACGGATTGGAGGAGGCAAAAAGAAAAGATTGCGGCATTGATTTCCCCCCCCCTACCTTACAACAGGAAGGAGGCAGGCTTTGATGGGATGCTTTTGTGACAGGGGGTATGGGAAGGAGAAGTGCACTAGCTTTAGGCACTAAGGGTTCTCTTCTGCATTGGCTTTAAGCTTCATGGACCATCCATGAATTAAGTACTTTTTCACATGAGCAAGCACGTGTGATTTCGAAGAGAAGACACAGATTCTGCACGCCAGTTTTTAAATTCTTATTACAGACAAATGCATCACATCCAGCTGGTTTAAGCTGTTGCTGACCTGAGGTAAACATTTTATGTGCCTTACACTGTGGAGGCCCAAAGGCCAAAGGTCATAGCAGGATGTCAGTGACACTATTCCACTCTCTCCCCTTTTCTGATGGTCTGCCACTGTCTATTTGTCACTCTAAAATGACAACACAGTTGCATCATACTTGTTTTCCGGGAGCGCTGACACAAAGCCCAACCACCTCTACGCTGTGCATTAGTGTACTTGGGTGAGGATGATTTCAGGCACATATGATACCTTGCAAAAGTCGTGGTTCCCGTATAACTTTTTCAGAACATCGCAACCACACATTTATGTATTTTGTTGGGGCTTTTATTTTGCTTTCAGTTTGGTTTTTTGGTTTTTTTGGGGGGTTATGCAAGTCCTGCATTCAGTGCTCCTGTTAATACTTTGTAGAACCACTTTTCATAGTATCTACAGCGAAATGTTATCTGAGGTATGCCTTGCACATCTGAATGCTGAAAACCTTGGCTGTTCTTTTCTATACAAAAGCTCAAGATCAGTTAGGTTAAATGGAGAGTGTCGCAAACATATTCTCAACTGGATTTAAGGTTTGGACTTTGACTGGGCCATTCTAACGCATGAATATGTTTGGATCCATTGCATTTTCCAAATGCATGAATAGGGTCACTGTCCTGCTGGAAGATTAACAGTATTTAACAAACCTCCAACAGGCTTTAATCCCAGGTCTATCCTCCTCTTTAGCTCCATCTACCTTCCCTCTGATCAGTTTTCCTGTTCCAGCTGAAGAAACAGCATGACGCTGCCCCCACCATGCCAACACAATACCCTCACCATGGTGAGGAGGGTGCTGGCTGTGTTCCGTTTGGGTTTGTTTTGCTTTTCTTTTCTTTCAACAATGGCTTTCTTCTTACCACTCCACTATAAAGACCAGAGTTGTGGAGTGGACAACTAATAGTTGTTCTGTCAATAAATGCTTCCACCTCAGCAGCAGAGCAGGTCCTCCAGAGTTATCATGGGCCTTTCAGCTGCTTCCTTGATTAATGATCTCCTAGACTGACCTATCAGTCTAGGTGTTAGGCCATGTCTTGGTAGCTTTTCTGTTGTGTCATCATCTTTCTATCATCAGTTGATAGGGTAAACTTGACATACTGTTTTAAAACCCACCCTTGTTTTAAACAGCTTCACAACATTTCTCTCTGACCAGACACCTCTGTTCCTCGATCTTCCTGATGCTCTTTGTTCACTAATGTTCTCTAGCAAACCTCTGAGAACCTCGAAGAACAGCTGAACTTATACTGAGGACAAATAACAGAGAGGCAGACTCTACTTTCCCCTGATTCTGAAGGGAATTAACTGCATGACATTTTTTAGGGGCATCAAAGTAAAGAGGGCTGAATACAAATACATGCGTCTTTGCAGATTGGAATTTGCCAAGAAATTTCAGAACTGTTTGCTTTGGCCTCAATCCAGTTATGCACTACTTCTGTTCCTCGCTTAAAACCCCAACAAAAAACGTCAACGTTTGTGATGTGACAAAATGAGAAAAACTTTTGTAGGCAACAGATTTTTAACAGATTGAAATAAATCAGGCATAGAAACACCAGTAAATAAATCCACTGGAGTATGGTGCATCTTAAGAGCAAGACTTTCATTACAGAGAACAGTGTCAAATGAATCCATTACTACATAAAATAAATAGATTCTTCTGTAAATGATTTGGAACACTGGTAATGGGTAAAGACCTAATGGGAGTCCTGGTAAAATAGCCTTTGGGGAGCCTGGGAAAATCTGCCTCAGTGAAGTGCCCGGCTCACAGCCAAAACCCTGTGTAGGGGGGGGCAGAGGGATGGGGTTGGGCAAAGACTTCACAGAGATGACAGAAAGTGAGCGGGCCAGAATGACAGACAGAGAGAGAGTGTGGGGGAGAGTGCAGTCTCCGGGAATCTCCAGCCGTGGATGATGTTAAGTTCCAGTGTAGAGCATAATCGTGTAAAAATGCTGAGGACTTGAAAGGGCTGATGATAATGCTATTGCTGTCCAATGATCCAGCACGGTCAGAGGCTGCTGCTGCAGCAGCAGAAAGGCACAGTGCTATAGCACTTCCTACATCGCAGCCCACTTGGCCGCACACGGTGGCTCCCGGGAGATTTCACATGACTGACCTTAAATAAGTTTGGCTTTGATCAAAGTTTAGCGTTAGCATGATCAGGCTGCTTACTGCAGATCAGGGGGATCAGGGAGATGAGACCTGGGCAAAAAGGTCTTGGCAACGACTCCTTCCCAAGGCTTCAGCACACCCTTCCAACACCAGATTATGTTGGGTAATTAAGGTAATGAACTGGCTAACATAACAGCCATAATGATCCTTCTTATCCCTGTTCTCTAAGGTGCCTCTTGTAGCTCATCTGACACGTCTCTCTTTGCATCCCTAGAAATCACCATTGGTTTCTAATCTCTCATGCCAACTTGTACTATTTTCAGTGCTGGGATTGATACTGTAACCAAAAATGAATGAATGCCTCCAGAAATGTGTTCATAGTTTGGACAGAAAGTGGATGCAGGAGGAGAAAGAGTGCACCTGTGTGGACATGTGCACTTGCCTGCACTGGTGTACAACTGAGTGTGTGGTCAGACCTCTCACCTCCCAGTGAGGCAACAAAAAGCTGCAGTCCAGCTCCCCCCTGTCAACCTCCCACCCTATCAGTGCACAACTTGTCTGCCTGCTCCCTTTTCATTTGAACACATTTTCTAGCCAAAAATTTCACTTCAATCTCACCTCATCTCTCCATACTACATTAACCCCTGGCAATTGCCTTCCAAATGACCCCATTAAGCTGTAATTGCCTCAGCAGGCCTGCTCCCTTGCTTGTAATTCTGTGCAGCGAACCCACCAGACGTTCCCCCGGCATTGTTTCATGTTCTGGCTCCCATCAACCAGTTCAGATGCTAAAGCACAACCCCCCACCCCCCACCAGCACCTTCCAAACCACTCACTACTCCGAATCTCCTCTCTGTCGTGGCCAGAGCTGCTGGTGCTCACCACTAGAAGTGTCACTGGAAAACTCTCCTTGTCTCCACAGTGAGCTCACACGGGGTGAGCCCTGACCTTACTTCCTCCTCACCAGACAAACTCTCTGTTAGATTACACAAACCCAATCAAGGCTCGAAATGCACTGATCAAAGATTTAGTGACACATGCCCAAGTTTCAGGTTTTTATAACATTTAGACCTGCCCCTATCGATTCTGCCCAATTACAAATTCTCCTTAAATACTATAATATAAGAAGACATAAGAACAGTGTGCAAAATATTTTTTCTACCCTTTTGCCAAAAGCAGTCATGAACTATTTAGCTAAAATACCATCACACTGTGTGTGAGAAGGCTGCCAAACAGGTTTTACTGACATTTTAAAACAGACAAATTGATAATAAGGTTTAGCATCTTAAAGCAGTTATTAATGTACATGTTTCAGCTAGCATCAAAAAATTGTACTTTCCACCTTACAAAAAGTGATAACGTTTCAAAATCTGCTATATTCCATGATAGACAGAGGTAGAAAATAGTGATAAAACAGAGTATCTTTGGTGCGCTCTGTTCAGCTTTGGTGGTATCTGCTGGAAGTCTTGCTCTCTCTCGCTCTCTCTCAGCCTGAATGAATCTGAACCTCTGTGTTTCCTCTGACTTTATTCCTAAACACTGCACTGATCGAGAAAACAGGTCATTTTGACTCCTCTTCACTTAGTAAGTAAGCATCCGCTTCTAAGAGAGTTTTTCTTGACTCTGTGCGGCTTACAAGTAAATTATTCCCCCTGAAAAAAAAGATTTCCATTCAGCCAATCAGGGCCAATCATGCTGAAATTCAGGTGGTTGAGGTCAACAGCTGATGATATCTTGGTGCATCTCAACTAAAGGCTTTAAAATAAATCACTACTGTGGCTTTTTCTTCCTTTCATAAGCACATAATACTCAGTGCAGCATTTTTGAGTAAACTTTGATAAAGAGGAGCTGCAAAACCCAACATGTCGGCTTTCGCCTCTCATAATTTACCCTCACGTGTTGATGGCTAAATTAACGTTGGCACAAAATTTGTACATTAAAGCATCATTTCTCGCTCTTCAGTTGTCATTCTAACGCTGTATGGTGCAGGGAGTACATCCTGTGATGACAACCACCACTGCACCCCGAACAAAACTTCACCTTTGCTGCTCCCACTAGGGAGCTGATGTCAAGACTGCTCAACTTTTTGATGAAGGCCTCCATGGATAACTAATGCACAAATGCGGATAGGTGGAGAAAGTGATCCTGACAGTGATGTATTGCAACTAGTTGAACGTGTCAAAAAGAAGACGCTCCTCTAGCCATTGGTGTGTACACTGTATATGCATGCATGCTCACATCCTGGCATTGTATGTTTTTTTTTCATTGCATCCTCCATGTGCTCTCCCGGATATTTGATCCATGCACATGTGACCGTTCACGATACCTCTAAGCTTTTATATGTGACGTGGTATGGGGGAACTAATTACCCATTTAATACTCCCTCTGTTTCAGCAGCACATCCTCCCTTAACCCACCCATAACGTATTAAGTTATAAATGTTTTACACTCACACCTTGATTCTTCCCAAACCAGTCATTCACACACATTATTTGGTTGTTAAAAAGTGTATTCCAAGCCCCAGTAACAACGATCCGTGGTTTTCTATTGCAGCTATCTATGGCGATTTGAAAACAGGTTCTAAATTAATTCTAAGCTCGGGATACAAAAGCTTTCTGAACACCCAAACCTTCAAAATTGCTTTAGATCATTTCCTTCTCTCATTGCCTGTTTATTTAAATTCATCATTTTTTTTTCCTAAGCAAATGTTCCCAGGAATATCAAGGTGTTTTTGTTGCAAAGCTCTAACTGATCCAGGGGGATTTGCTTCCAACAGCCTGTCTCTCCCTCGCCTTTCAACACAAAACTCCGCGCTCCAATCAAAATGAACCACCAGGGAGCCCCGCTTCCCTCCCCCCTGAGCAACGCCTGCTCCGAGTGCTGTGATAGCAGCCTCTCTGCCATTGATCGCAGAGTTTAGCACAGAGCATGTATGCCACTGTTAGCAGAAAAACAAAGACCTCTCTTCCTTTAATAGCGGCACACACTATTAACGAACCTAATGTCTCCTGCTTCCCTGTGCCCCGAAGAATGAATGAAAGAAAGCAAATCACAATTAAAAAGGTTAACCGGGGCCCACTTCTCATCTTTTTTAACACAATTGTTTTGTTTTTTTCTCTTTTTTACCTCATATACAGGCTGATATTTTTAGGGGATGCATCTACAGTTGCCACAATAGATAAAAACTCGCATTCACGACTCGCTCATAACGGCGCTCCTTGTTGCAAATCTAATTGTACACACTGAATGCATAAAGGAAACACAGCTGTATTGATCCACCTAACACAAGCCAGGAGGATCTCATGAATTAAGAATGAGATAAATCATAATGAATATATATGTATATATATATATATATATATATATATATATATATATATATATATATATATATATATATATATATATATATATATATATATATATACATATATATATATCATCCTAGGATACATACATAGATATTGCTTCCATGAATATAATGTGTCTGTTTATTTAATCAAGGGCTGATTTACTTGTGACAGAGAATAAATTCTTCTATTTTCCACGAGCCTCTATAAAATTGCCATCATTTTTAATTAATTCTTAATTAAAATATATTACACCACAGCTTCTACTCATCTCTCTTGATATTCTAACATAATCAATTCAGAACCATTTACATATCATTAATTAAAAGCTTTCCTCTCTCATCCTTAAAATCATAATGAGGGCCGATTCCTCATTAGTAACCTATAAGGGAGAAAATAACAATACAGCAGAGAATGGATGGCACATTCCATAGTGCATTCTTTGTCTCTGAGTTTTCTTTTTTCCTTCTTTTTTCTTTTAGTATTTCTCAATTGGATTTTAGAATTACAGAGTCAATTTTGTGGACTCAATGAAAACCAATATGGGAATGAACGCTTCTTGGTATATTTCTGTGCCTGAAAGCTGCTAGTAGCAGTGATGTAAAGCCCATCAGTGTGTTTTTGAACTAAAATGTATTTAAACCTTAAATTATGCAGATAGTAGGCTACATTTAAAAATCAAAATAGTAGAAATGCTTCCAAAAAATACAAGTATATGTGCATGTATTTGCAATAAATTGCAATATTTCAGTTTTTCGCTATAAGACGCAAACACGCAGCTCTCCAAAGGCTATCATGTAAACAAGTATGCATTAAAATTATAGCCATTTTCACTTTTATGCACATCCAAAGATCACTTATTATCCCGACTTTAAACCAGCCAGCGCGTCCCTCCTATCTCCCCATCTTGAGTTCTCTCTTAAAGACGAGAAATAATATCAAGTAATGATAGGTATTGTTATGCTGAGGATCAGGCGCATTCTGATTTTTATCGCTCATCTCTCACAGGTGCTCCGGCGTTACTTGTCAGGACTGCATGTCTGGGTCTTCCACATGTCAGATAAAAATCGCTGCACTTGGTGTTTCGGCAGCCTGACAGCAATTTATTTGAATGTTTTGTCACACTGGTGTTGGTGCATTTTGTGTGGGCTGCTCGACGGAATGGCAACAGCTCAGAGCTTCCTGACACTCTCTAACACACACACACAGACACACACGCCCGCATGTGCTACACACACACATACATAAACACATGTGCTACACTCACACACAGAGTCTAGAATAAAATCCCAGATGCATAGTGTACTCTATTTTTATAATTAAAACCTGAGTATGAAAAAAATATGTAGTTGTTGACTAACTAGTTATTTATATCTAACACCTTGCAAGGCAGGTGACACTGCATCATTAACACTGGATATCCTTTAAAAATATCATTTACACCTATGTGACCACACACACTGCAGTACGTGAACCCAAAATAAAATGGCAGAGAAGGTGATCCATACATGCAGCCACGGAAATATTTAGTGCATATGTAGGGATGCATCAACCAGGCTTTTCCAGTTTTATTTGAGGATTTTGACCCGTTCCAATGTTTTGTTGTTTTGTTTTGTTGTTTTGTTGAAGGACTATAAAACTTGAAAGAAAAAAATGTGTTGCAGCTAATTTGACTAAGGTAGTAGTTTTGAATTCAGCTACATTTTTTTAGCCATACATTTTAGAAACGGACCGAACACATTTTCTCTGGCTTATACTGAGCTTAGCTTTATTTGGTTTACAGTAATCTTGGAAATGGAACATCAAAGTAGACACTATTGGTTGATGCATTTATAGACTGAAAATGGAATAGTTTTAATTAAATAGTCAATAGTTTTAAATTATTTAAAAATTAGACATTTAAAAAATTATTGTAATGTTTGACTTAACTGAGCCGATCAAAGGAAAATTTGCTAATTCTGATCACCAGACATCAGATGATTAGGTTGAGCCACTTGATTTTGTAGTACTATATTTTACAAAAAAAGGAAGAAAAAACATTGTTTTGGAAGCACGACAAGCGCAAACCTTTCTGCGAACTCCTGATTCTCTGAGCTGCCATGGAATATTGAGGAAGTTAATGAAATCCTCTCAAAGACAGGAACTCTATTTTTACACCGCGATAATTAAAGTACGGTGCAGTTATAATTTACAGCCCTCGCTTAATTGCACAGGAAAAGTAAAATGGGAGAGGTCTACAGTATGAGAGAAGATTAAATGTGTGTCAGTGTGTGTGTGTGTGTGTGTGTGTGTCTTCAGTCAGGAAGGGTGAATGTAAAAGAGCTCTGCGTGCATCTAAACAGCAAGACTGTATCTTTTAGCATCGCTGAACGTATCAAAGATAAAGTAATGAAATATACACTCGTCTGTTTTTCTACCACCGAGCCCTTTGACAAATCGGGTACAATCCCAAATCTTCATAAATCACTATTAAAGACAAGTATATCATCACCAGCACATATATCTTCCCTAGCCTGACCTGTAGACTAATGAGAAAAGGCCCAGACTATCTTGTCTGATTAATTAATTCAAAATGTCGGCTGTTATTCAAATGTGAGCCTGGTGTTATTTGAATAACACTTGACAGCGACGCCTGAAGAAATAATTTCTGGTTTGTGGAGCTGCTGCGGCATTACTGATGATGGCTCATGGAAATGTTAGAAGCCGTGGAGTATTTTTCCTCTCTTTCTTAGTCCTCCTGCACCCCCCCCCCCCCTTCCCCCACCTTCACAGTCATAATAGCTCCAAGAAGTATTTCATTACTTCAACCAGCCATCCTCCTCCCCTCCCATCTTTACAACTATGGCTCTTAGTATTTTTATTTTGTTCCACTTTCTGTCCTTTCCTCTCTGTTTGTATTCCCTCCCACAGCCAGCCCAAATCTACGGGGCAGCGCTTTGGCTCAGCGAGAGACATGCTGGCAAAGAGGAAGGTCATGGTTTTTACAACTGCAGCTCCTCAATGCTGACAGCCTGTGCTGCCAAAGTGACACACTCTGTTTGGCTTTCCCACGTTCATACAGCTCCACTGTGCTTCGTCTTTATGAAGTAGCACACACACACACACACACACACACACACACACACACACACACACACACACAGAAGTACACACAAATGTACGTATTTAATCAGTTCGGAGCTGCGTTTCCAGTCAAAGGGCAGTAAAACGAGCTCATGATCGGACATTCTGACTCTTTGGTGCACTTTTTTTTCGCCATTTTTCTATGTTATTACAAAAGCTGGTAGATACTGCATTGGGAAAGCGGTCGCTGGAAGAAAAAAAAATCATGAATGTACGTGTATCAGGCCCAGGGGGCAGGGCACCCCCTACTCTATCGCTTCCTTCATCAAGCATGGATTCTAATCAGGGCTGGGGAAGATATAAGACGCTCAGTCATTAAATAAATTAACTCTGCCACTCCATGCTCTCCTTCAGCACCCGTGCGGAGCCCCGGCGTGCTCTGCATATTTACCGGGGCTCACCTTCAACGTCGTACCCGAGCGTGCCTGCCAGCAAACGCACTCCTACAGGTTTGGATGTAACCGTGAATGTCTAGAGAAGGAGAGGAACCACACCTCCTGTCCCTCAATAATGAGCTCACATTCCCACTAAAAGCTTTCATGTGATTGCATTAAGAAACCAACAACACAAAAGTATTAGACATGGGCCAGCATGAAATTCTCCCTGTATGATAGACTTTCTGTCACACTATCAGGGATTTCATATCACAAACATTTATATAATTTAAATGCCTTTATTGCAGGGAATATGAAAAACTATTCCCAGTGCTGCTTAAAAAAATTAAGTTCTTACTTTGCACAAAATCAAACTTTTTAGTTTTTTGCCCTTTAGAGTAAAACGAGTACAAGCTAATATTCACTGACTAAGTACTTTGGACATCTGCTCTGGAAGCGTGGCACCCATATCTGGCAGTTTCATAAAATTATTGAAATAGCTTGCCAATTAAAAGTTTTAAAACAATGTTGGCTTAATAAGAGTGATGGGTGGCACAACACCATGAATTTCTGTATTTTTTTTAGTATAACATATTTCCAAAAAGGATAATTTGGCTGTATTTTAAGTAAAAGTGTAGTTGCCTACTTTCTGCCAACTGAGTGGCAGTGTGCAGCAACAGGCAGAGTAGGGAAAGTGCTGCCTTTTTCTTTGCTCCCTACAGCCTGAGAAAAACACTGTTCCCTCTGTCACTTTCTATGGCGTTTTCTATTAAAAACTTTAAACTGTAAGAAGGTAGTGATATATAACATTTACAAACATTGACATACCTTAACTAACTAAGCCATGCTTTAATCCTCATAAAGACTTCAGTGGCTGCCAAGTTACTAGAGCTGGACCAATGAATATTGTCCACATTTATTTAAATTATGTTTCTTTTCTGTTTAACAATCAGAATAAAGTTAAAGACATACACTTAAATGCACTAAAGAGAATTGTGTTGTAATTCTTTCTTTTTCTCACTGGTAAATTTACAGCAATTTCTTTTTATCTTTTATGTGTTGCAGTCCTTGGGGGAAAAATCTGAATTGGCCAAAATCATAAGCGGCAGGTCAGCCTTAATAACAAATCATAACTCAGTACTGACCGGGAAACGCCTGATTGGTGTATCTCTGATGATTATAAATGAATAAAACGAAGGTAAAAAAAAATCTAACTCTCCACAAGTGATGACTAATCTCTAAAATCCGGTGTTGATTTTGACACTGAGATTATTTTATTTCTGTTTGGGATGTGAGCAGCATGCTGCCATTCATCAACAGGAAGCCAGCATGGTGACGAACAGTAAGAGAGCTGAGTGTCGGCTCGGATCACTGACACAAACAATCAAAGCTGACACAGTGTTCGTATAGCACCTGCCACTCCAGCAACACAAATAGATCAATATGAGGGGAGCTCATTCACTGTTTAAAACTCATATCCTTGCACCCACATCATCTTCCAGAGCAAACCGCCACGTAAAAAGTGCACGCTGAATACATATCAATCACCCTGACAGAGGAAATGCTTATTTGAAGGAGCCGATGTGAGGCGAATGCACGGCGTCAGCAGAATGTCCGTTGTCAAAACTTGCCATTTGAATTTTTCGAGCACATCGCGTCGAGACAAATGTCCTCAGAAATCCCTTACATCGCAATTTATGTCGTTTTAATGCGCGCTTTAATTCTCCATTACTTAGAGAGGAAGTACCTGGGAGGGTGGAAGCGCATTAGAGAAAGTAAGAAATGAACAGAAGGGTCTGGGGATCTCTCTAGCAGACACAATTAAATATTCATGCGTCTCCTCCTAGGACACAACAGATACAGATCATTATCATGGCAACAGCATACCACCATTTTGTCCACACATTTGGCTCCAGATCAATGGGTATGTATAAAATTTCAAACAAAAAAGAAGGCAGTGCTATTGAATGTATATTCACAGGTAGAAACTCCTTTTTTTTTGTTAAAGCAAACCATATCCATGAGCATTATGAGGTTATATTTGCACTTAATCATATCAGTTCAATTCAACTTATTTGCTAAGGATATATGTCCTTCAATGTTTTAATGCAGCAGGACAAACTCATTGCCCACAATGGTAGTTAATTATTCTGAAATTCATTGCAATCTATCACCTCTTTTTTATAGTCTTCTAGTGGAAAAAGACAAAAAACAAAAGAAGAGCAGCAGCAATGTACGCTGGATGACCTCCACTTCCTAAAGAGAGGAGAAAACAGGCTTTTTTTAAGCTTTTCAGTCCCCATCAAAGAGGAGCAAAAGGAGGGACAGCATTCCCCCACTCGCCATCATTAATCATGGCTTTCTGGGAGCAAGTGCATATTAATTTCTGTCATCCCAAACATCATTTGGTATTGTTATGCCACGGCTCAGTCCTCATTCACCAGCAGACGTCGGGCCGTTCCTCCTGGTCTGAGGGAAGACAGGGGCCTGTGTGGCGGCGTTTCAGAGCGAGAGGCCTTTATCCCTGGGGCTCTGACACCAATTAAGCCGTTTCGCAGAGAGACGAAAAAAAACAGGGACCAGTCGTTTCCCTGTAACATGAGCCAGCACCTAACTGCTGGCGCCTCGCCATCTTTCCATTACTTCAGAAACAAAAATGAACTTCAAGGGACTTAAGAAAACAAAATTGATGGTCTGAGCGGCAAATAGCTTTATTTTGGTAAAACTCCCAAACAAAATTATAGGGGTGTTCAGGAGTTTGTCCATTTAACACCAGCAGTAGCAGACCTGTTTCCACCTCATGTGCAGTAATAATACTATTACACGACTGGCATAAAATTCTATAAATATATTTAAATTTGCAAACATCAAGATGATATCTTTGCTGGCAGTGCACTAGCTTTTAGATCCCCTTTTTCCTCCTGTGTTACATTTTAGAAAGAAGCAGAGAAGAGCTTTTCTTAAGGCTACAACAGAATAATGCAAGGTTTGCTATGAATTAAATATTAGAAATCTTAACACGGCAGCCAATAAGAATTATTTGCCTTATTAAAGCAGCAGAAGACGCTGATTAAAATTTCATTGCATTGCAGTCTTTTCCCCATTTCTGCCGCTGATATATCATTGTAATGTATGAAAAGCAGAACAATGGCATCTGGAACAATGGCAAGAGGAGCTCAAATTTAAAGCTTGTAGAAGAAGAAAAGACAGCTCTCCAGGAAAATAATAACATGAAAAAGAAAAGAGCAATTTCAGGCAATAGGCTTCAAACTACAAAAGTGACAAAGAGTTTAAAGTGAGATTCAAGACATATTTACCAAAATGTATCTATAGCTGCAGAACTCCCTAATTGAAATAACATCTTGACATACACTATAAAAATGAGTCTTGGAGGTTGTTAAATATCAGCTATTAAATTTGTTTACATTTTAATCAAGCAAAAGAGTTCTGAATGAAATGTTTATTAAAATTTAAAATCAAACAACAATACCTTCTTTATTTTATTTAAAAAGCAAAAACATTCTGCATTCTTGCATTTAATTGAAGATGTTGGTTCAGTCTCTTGTTATTCTAATTGGTTGGGCACAGTGTCCAGTAAGGCAGATATGTTTATATGGGTCGTATTATGAATGTACATATAAAAACTTGGTAAAAGTAAAAAATAATGTTACGCTTGTAATGAAAATATGCATGTTTTGGCACAAGTATTTGTGTTTCTATGAAGCTGTAACTAGCTTAGTGACAGCGCTAATGCTAACTTGCTAGCCAGCTAAGCTTCTTAACCCCGATGAAATTGATGATAATGAACGACACATCATAGCTGAGGTTGTCAGGGAAAGTGTTTACATTCCCCCTTGTTGGAACAGATTGAAAATCCAACTTTTTCAGTAACGTTTTTTCCCTTGACTAGTTTAGCAACAGAGCTAAAGCTAAAAGCCGATCTTGCTAGCAAGCTCAGCTTCTTAACCAGTTTATGTAAATGTCTTAGCAAGAACCTTTATGCTAAATATGCATTTTATTGGTCAAATTCTAAGAGTTTGCTTTAGCGGGGTACAGATATTCTCAGACACAAATTAAAAAAGTAATTTTCTCGACTAAATAGTAAAGAGTCAAAGCTGTATTTGCAAAACCATTAATATGAGCAAAGGCATGACTATATGAACATACACAATAAAAAGGAATTTTAGTAGGTATTAAAATTGTAGACATTAAACTTATACACGTTGTATTGAAGAATATGAATCTGCAAATGTCATGTTCACAAATGGCCAAATTCTGACAACAGCGTCAACATTTTTAGAAATAAATGCTAAATCCATTTTTAAGTAGAAGGCTTATGGCTAGCTTTAAGGAGTTTGAGTAGAATTCAGCCGAATATGTTGGCTCAGTCAACCTCGGTGTGTGTAAGTTCCACAGGGAACGGTATGGCTGATATATGTGTCTATGGGTTGTATTCAGAATGAGTATATCAACTTAGTTACAGTCAAGAACTTTTATAACTCTTGTGATTGAAATAGTTTCTGTATTGGTCTAAGAATTTCAATTTAGAACCAGCTTTAAGTTGTTTAGCGACAGCTATACTGCCAAAGTTAACTTGTTGGCAAGCTGACCTTTTTTTTCCTAAGGCTGTCATTTCCAGGGGTCAAAGGTTTAAAAGGCAGTTGTTAAAATATATGTAAAACATGTATTACTATCATTATTACTGTTTTTGAACTAATTACAATTTGCATTGGATTTATCACAAACCGGTGCCAAGTCAGATAAACAAATTAACTAATTTATTTGTTCAAATTTAACTAATTCAGTTGATTATGGTCATTTTAAAAAAAAATTGGTTGGAATTTAACTAATGTATTTAAGTGCATTTTAACTCTTAAACCTTCATAATGTCTACAAAAATATTATACAGCATATTGTAGACCAAAATATTATATAAATCTACCCAGATAAACTTTATTGAAATTGTTACACTCATTTAATTGGTTTAGCTCTAACAGCTTGTTTTATCAGTGTAGAAAAAATACCTTACACAAAAACGTTTACAAAAATCTGCCGTAAATGATAAATATAATCAAGATTATGCATACGAAACCAAAAATATGAGCAAATGCAGGTTTATTTTCAGTGTTGCTGCACTTACCACTGATAAGTTTTTGAGTTGCCCACATGTAATGTGTACAGCGTAAATGAACATCATGGACTCCCATTGTCCCAGGAGGGAAAAGCTCTTCCCTGAAACACTAGAACTAATGAAATAGAGACCTACAAATAGCAGTCATTACAGAGGAAGGACTTGGTTTGCACCAGGTTTTCTACTCTAACCCTGTTTGCACTTATAACCAACTCCATGGCATCACATAGACTCTGCAAGAGAGTGACACAGACACGAACAATATGAGACACATTAGTGCAAGAGTATCCAGATAGTTACTTTTTCTCTTCCAAAAGAATCGCAGAATTCTGTTCAAATTAATTGTAACAGGAATAGAAAATATTCATTTGCATACTGAGAAGTTCATAGGCTCTTAGTTTATTTTTGCAAACGACTGCTTCAGTAGCACATGTTGACACCTCTTTTTTTCTCTCCTTCTGCCAATAAGCAAATAAGGACATTGCACAAATTGCAATATTTTGTGATTTTTTTTTTATCAAAGGCTAAATTTCCTCAATAAAATCTGTGACAACTACAGGGGGACTTGTGGGAAAAC
Source organism: Fundulus diaphanus (assembly GCA_037039145.1). Lineage (NCBI taxonomy): Eukaryota > Metazoa > Chordata > Actinopteri > Cyprinodontiformes > Fundulidae > Fundulus > Fundulus diaphanus. The sequence goes on along the minus strand of CM073127.1, from coordinate 38,036,607 downwards.
TCAGCTTCACCATGTATGGCAAGTCAAAGACTTTTTCACAGCTCTGACAACAGTCACACTCCAGCGATGTATGAAAGTAGAATCTTTGCAAACTTGCCTCAATGTGACAAGCTGTATCTCATGTCTGTATTACTTTATAAAAAAAAATTAATTTTAATTGCTGCAAACCAGCAAACGCTTTTCTAATGGAGTCCTAAATTTGCTCCACCTTCTCCCTGTCCACTTAAGGTTTGTTTTTTTAACATTAACAGGCAAGTGGGGCTACCGACTCGCCAATAGGCACACTCCCACTGCTGTAAACTAATTTCAATCAATCCTTCCTTTTTGCATCCAAAGCAGCCTCTGCTGGCTGCCACCGCCTGAAGATAACTATTTCACCACCTCTGTCATGCCTAATTAACAACTCAGATGTACAATTTAGAAATTTCGCAATTAACCTAGTAAAATATTGTTGGAGGATGCTAATTGTTATGCCAGTTGCCATAAAGGCTCATTTGCATAACGTATGTGCAAAAAACAATTATGAGCTGTTGATCGCACAGGAGCCCTGCAGAAAACGCTTGGAGCGATTGGGGGGGGGGATGAGAAGGGTATGAATGGGTGGGTGGATGGGTGGGGGGGACGTGTGCTCGAGTGTGCAGATGGAGGGACAGCACCGGATCATTGTACATAAAAAACAGATTTGGGAGGCCGTGCGCACAGATACACAAGGCAGCACCGCTGCAGGAACATCTCTCCCCACAGCACAAAAGCATTTACCCTTCCAAATGAAACTGAAATGTATGCTCTTGTTTTTTTCCCCTCTCTCTCTCCCTGTCCTCTTTGTCTTGGTCTCCTTCTTTTCATCCTGGCTGATGGGGAAATGGAGGGTATTTGGGAGCTACTTAGATAATAGCCACATCTTCCCCGGTCCCCCTTGTGCTTTAGAGGAGGAAACTGTGGCCCTGCCATTGAGCCAGCCAGGAACCCAGCTGTGCACGACCCATTCGGCACAACCGCTATCTAGTCAGTACAGCCGCATCACTGGGGCTCCGTGAGACAAAAAAGCAGCCAAAGTCAATTGTCTCAGCTGCTGAATAGCTTTCTGTTCCCTGTCATGCATTTCCGAGTGCTTTTTTTGCATGATGAAAGGGGACCATAATACAATGAATTCATTTTTTTTAATTGTGTAAATTTTTTGGGGGAAAAAAACATTATTTTTACATTTCTACTTTTCAGGAACGAGAAAGCTCCTTTTTCAGAACAATATGGTGGGTCTGGTTGTGGTATACTGTCAGGGTAAACTTGTTTTAAAAAGAGTAGGAGAATCGGATAATCACCCTTTTGCGTTACTGACTTTTAAATTAAAGGCACAACAGACCACACTCGGCTTAGGCAACAAAGAGGACAGGCAGCAACGATTATAAAGATAAAGCTTTATTTTTTTATGCTAACATGCTCCCTTCTAACTCCTTACGTACTCCAGGTAAGTTCTTTACACAGGCTCATCTTGAATGCGTTTTGACCGACACATTGTTTCAGAGCTCAAAGAAGTATATAACGCAGACAAACTGGTAAGAACACCAAAATTACCTTGTTGATTTTTTTATTTTTTTTTCCAGAACCCAAGTCCGACACTTCCAGGCGACATTCTCTTGACCTACAGACGCAGTCTCTCCCTATAATCCACAGCTTCAAACACTGGATCACAGCATTTATCAGCCTGAATCTGCCACATTCCCTCCCTCTCTCAGTTACCTCTCTGGACCACCTCCCATCCTCCCCCATTTTCTGAACCTGACGAGTCAAAGGTCAGGAAAACAACAAGTCAATACGCAACCGCGAAGAAGAGGAAGCGCCTCGCAGCTGAGAGAGCCGTGGAGAGGGGTAAGCCCCTCTGCAGCGCGCCGTGATTTAGCCTGTAATAGTTTTCTGTAATCTCTTTCTATTGATTAAACCTCACATCAAAGAGGAGTCTTGCTACAGAACCTCTCTTTTCCTGTTCAGAAATACCATATGGAGGTAATCTTTCACCTTTGTTATTCTTGCCGCTCCCACCACTGCTGCCGCTGCCACTGCTGCTGGGAGCCCCTTCTCCCAAGCATGAGGAGGGGAGACCAGTGGGATAATACAAACCCAGCTCAAGGGAATAACTGCAAAACTCATCTGAATCGCACACAAATTTCACTCAATGCGTCCATTGTCATCTCATGCAGGCTGAATGTACCTATTGTCTGGTAGGATTTTGCATTCAGGTTTGATATTTGTACCAAAAGAAAACCCTCACCAACCAAGGGACAAAGAACAGCACATGCAAGCCACATTTCACTGTATCGCTTATCTAAATGCAAAACTAAAAAGACAAAAAAAATGAAGTTGGGGTGGGCTCCTGCTAAAAACACTCAATTTAGTGACAGGCAAATGACTTCATGCTGCCACTTAATCTCATTTCTTGCATAATGCTCTCTAATTAGCATATCAAAGTGAATTAATACTTCTAGGGGCATTAGCTATGCAGGAAAATGCTGTAGCTCTACAAAAACAGTTAGAAGAGCGCCATGAAGTTCAAAACAGCCTGACAAGTGCTAAAAATGTCTCGCTCTATTTTTTTCTCAGATTATTAAGAAAAGACAATCTTGAGTTCTACATGACAATAAGTTCCTAAAACACGATCACAGTGATGTTTTTTTTGTTTTGTTTTTTTAGTGTTGTTCGGCCAGCAGTGGGTTCCATGGCCGGGAGACAGCGGTCCCGCGTGTCATCTGAACAGACACGAAAGTGTTAAGGAGACCCCCACAAACGATGCTACGAGAGCTGGTGAAAGGCTCGCTGCGTGCTGGAGGAGCGGAGCGGTCAACAAGGCCACCAGACCAGCTGAGCTCTGTCAGAAGCAGAGAGGGAGAGACTAGGACTCCAGAGCACAGGTTAACCATCCACGCACACACATGCATAAACACGCATACATGCTCAAAAACTTGCTCTCTTGTCTAGCAGCCCATCTCCTTCACACACAGTTCTTATGACGCTCACACACTCTAACAACATTTAAATATATCTTTCGTTGATTTATCTTAAATAAATGTTCAACTCTAATAAAGAAGGGTATTTTTAAATCTTTCAAACTTGGAGGTATCATGAGTTCCGACGGGGAACCAGATTAAAGTTTCAGAAATAAATCTACCTATTTATTTTTGTTAAATCCACCTAAACTGTACAGACTCTGCTATATGCTTTTGTTCTGCAAAACACTTATATCAAATCTAATACTGGTGTAATTTAGTATAATTATTATTATTATTATTATATATGAATTGTCTTCACTCAGCGGCAACACCGCCACAGAGCCTTGACTAGACCGAAGACCCCGAGTCTGTCCCTGTGGACGCCACCTGTGTTGAGGAAGTTCATAAAGTTTTATGATCTCCTAAAAGCTAATTTCCTCATAAAGCGCACAAAGGTCACAAATCTGACACAGAGTTTTCCTCATTACACTTTTTTTCTTTTTTTATGATTATTTCACTGCCAAAAAAAACACTAGACAATTTTATTTGATTTTTTTTTAAATTTACCTTTAAGAATTAAGCATTTAAATAAAATAGCAATTTTCACCCTGATCGGAAAAATAAAAATACAGGATTGCTTCATTAACGATCTAAATGAGCGGAGTTCATCTAAATCATTCTAATTAATTACAGTGAAGACATTCTAGAAAAAGAATTGTATTATGTTTGTAGGATATTTAAAAAAAATAAGATGTTATGGAGAGTTTTCTTTCCTTGAATCTAAACTTAATTTCACAGGTCACTTGTGTGTACCACTTTGCAGATGCAAATAATCTTGTAGATTTTTGCTATAAAAAATATGACCAGGCTTAAAATATTTTACCTTGAATGATTAAAAAAATTTCAAAAAGAAGTTCTGCAAATTGAATTTGATATGTAGGTTTTTCTTAATTTTCTACAAATCAAGTGGACTCTACACAGTAGCGCTCCGATTACAGACACAGACTGTAGCCCGCTTGAAAGTGTGGGATTGTTTTCATGTTATAAAGCATGAATTTCTGTGTGATCTTAGCTGTGTAGAACATATGCTGCAGGATTCCCCCGTCCTGCTCTGTGCCAGAGTAGGGAAACACGCTTTCTGCTCAAATTCAAAAAACAAGACACTCCTGCAGGAACGAGAGCATCTTCAGTGGAAAGTGACAACAATTACTGTTTCCACATGGCACACAGTGACAAATTTAAAAAGGTGATTGATTCATTCGGGCAGAGGTCCCCACCCCCCACCCTTGCAACCTGCACACTGCTGCCAGATCACTGATTGTATTTTTTTTCCCAATGAATATTTTGATATCTGGACATTTTCTTTAGCATGAAAATCTTACCTGTCTTTTCTTTGATTTCACAGAGAACGCTGAAGAGTGCTGGTTTCATTCTGTGACAGTTCAGTCCATGTTTCCTGTTTCAGTATAAGAAAAAATAAAACACTCAAATAAGGTCACTGATAAACATGTAAGACATGAATAAGTTAAACCTCTCAACACCTCACAGCACACACCCTTAAGAGGAAAAAAAAAGTTACCTGACATTAATGTCTATTTTCAGTATTACTCGTACTGACATTTTGTTCATATTGTAAATGATGCTTTTGCATCTGCACTGATATACATTTTATCACCAGTTTTGGCTGAAGTGCACCAACTTTTTTGCAACAACACCACCTCACGCAGGTTCAAACAGGTAGTTTAAATAAAACTCTGATGCTTCCTGTTGCGACAACTTTCTCGTGGGTTACAGCTTTGTGAGGCTCAGCCCGGGGTGTATTATTATTATTATTATTATTATCATCATTATTATTACAGCCAATCCGCTCTACTGTTAACAACACATTGGCAGTTCGGGCAATCAGGGCCAACATCTCAGCAAAGATGCGTCCAGCGATTTGCTGGGAGGGCGAACTTAATAAAACATATAAATCAACCAACTTTGCTTGCGCCTCGTCCAGACTCTGATCGGTTATGGTCATGATCTGATGCAGAATGTCACCGATGTCTTGCTTCCTCCCGTCCCCGTCCGTCCCGTCGTGTCCGTGCGGAGGCGGCAGCGGCATGCCTCCCTGCACCGAGTGGCCGGCCAGACTGACGCCGCCGATGGACTGCATGATCCGGGCTTGATCGTCCATGGTAGCCGCTAAAGAGTCTGTGCACTGAGCCACACAAATTGAAAAACTCATATACGAAATCGGCTAGAGCATGTGCCGTAGAGACTAGGTGGATGCAAACGCGGTGGGATTGTTCAGCGAAATAAAGAAGCGTGTTTCTTCAATAACAACAACTACAGCAGGTATATTTTAGCGTGAAGTAGTCCTCTTGATGCTCGCTTTTTACGCGCGGTCCAAAGTGCCCAAAACGCGTGGCAATGTTGTGTGGGGAAAAAAGAAAATAAAAAAAATAGAAAAATCTTTCTTCTTCTTAAAACTTCGTCAAAATTGACGCTCCATCATATCCCCGCTCCAAATCCTCGCACCGATCTGTCTTTTTTTCTCTCTCTCTCTCTGCGATTTAACACCGGTAGTGTAGACAAGAAATGGTCCTTGGTGGTCTCTTCACCAGAATCCCCGGCGCATTTCCTCTTGAAAATGTCCTTATCCACCTTTGCGAAAATTATCCAACGTGGAAACGTGTAAACAAATAATAATAATCTTACAAATTGCAGGCTAAATCTCAGGTAAATATGCAGAAATGTTCCCTGTATTAAAAAAAAATACACAACCGGCAGCACAAGGTGTCCAAATGTTCCTATAAAAAAATATGAAATATAGAAAAAAAGTTGAGATTTTTTTGTTGTTGCGAAAGAGGAAAAAAAAGCAACAGCGAGACGAAATTAATTAGGATAGTACGTTGTATAAAAGGCGATGCGCAAAAAATATCTTGCCCTGCTGAAATTTATGAGCTCCAGCCTCTGCCTGTGTGTTTTATGTTGTTTGATGGCAGCGCTAGTGAGCGATTGACAGTGTGCCAATGCCACTCACTCAGTGCAGACGTGTCAGAGCAGGGTACAGGGGTAGGAAGGGGAAAAAAATGCAAAGAGGGAAGAAAAAAAAAAACAAAATACCGAAATGAAAATGCACGCTCCGCCCTGCAGAGGAGGGGTCTACACTCTTGTCACTTCTCGCCCGAACAGCGAAAAACAAAATGTTAAGAGCGAGCACTTAGGATGGTGATTATAATGATGAAAGCACGGCTGAGTCCCCTCTCTTTCGTGCAGCGGCTGCAGGCAGGGTATCCTCTTTCCTCACGCGTGCACGCTGCAGCTACATGCATATTCTCTAGCAATGATAAAGATTTAGCTCTGCAGCACCGCAGGCAAATGCATAATGAGAGTTTTTGCACAGTTTGATGAAGAACTGCATAGCCGCTTGTGAGCCTCGGTTCGAGCCAGGCGAAGCAGCAGACATGTTTATAGTATTGCAAGGAAAGCTCCTTGGGCCAATCCGAGCCCGGAAGGACGAAGACTGACGAGCCGTCCGTCCTATTGCTGGCAGATGCATGACGTCCAGAACCCTCCCACTTCATCCCTCCATCTTTGAGCCCGCTCCGTGCAGAAGGATGGGAACTTCTGATTGGTCGTTGCCACGAGTGACATCCATTGCACGAGCGGGCGGCGCTGCTCGGTGCTCCTCCGCAGTTGCTATGGCAGCAGACAAGTTGTTAAGCTGCTGGATGCGAGGCAACAAATATACAGTGCACTCCTCCAGCATGCATCTATATCACGGAGAAAGAAAGAGGGATACCAAGAGGCTGCTTTAAGTTTAGGCCGATTTTCTCATTTTTCTGGCTGTACAGAAAGTTTAATGGGCATTAAGGCATCTTTGTTTTTATTCTATGGTTTTCGTTTTACTGAACACGAGTTTATGAAGAGTTATTTGCCCAAGAGAAGGTTGGTGCTGCGTGAAGGCCCTTTAAAGCCTAACTTTTTACAGACAATCTTTTGTCTGATTTTGTTTTGTTTTTATCCTACTGGAGCAGCGTAGTGAATTACCCTAAGAATAACAGAATTACAAAGTAATGATGGCTCTATTTTTATTGCACGGTTTGCTCATGGGATACTAAAAGAGGGTATCATTTCTCCCAAAGCTAAGCTTTATCATATGAAAAGGGGCTAGTAAAGCACATTTTAACTCCCCCATAAAATTTAAGTTCATCTCTCAAGTCAGGTTTTTTAAAGAAACGGGAAAAGTGGAAATATGGAAAGTTCTATGAGACACTGTCTGTCTTCAGCTTTATGCAGTTACCGCTTAAAACAAAGAATGCAGAAGATTAAAAACTGAGACAAAACCTTAAATTTAGTATTTAGCATGCGTTCTACAAATCCTATTAGATTAGCATTGCAAAAGTTGTTTTTCTATTGAGTTTGTTTCTAATAGACAAACCTGAAGTGAGTAAAAGGCTTGTAGAATATGATTTAGTCTAAGGGACTAAATGTTGAAGAATTAATTTTAGTGCTTTAGCGGTTTTGGCAGGGGATGTTTTAATGTGTCTCGTTATAGTCCTGGTAGTTTTGCTTGTTTTGCATGTGCAGAATTTATACAGACAAGGATGTAAATGCATGTTCAATATATAATGTGTTTTCAAATGTTTTAAGTAGTTTTTAAAGTCAGTACTGCTGGACATTCATTACAATTATCCTATGACCTCTTTTGATTAAGTAAATAAACAATATATATATATATATATATATATATATATATATATATATATATATAAAATGTTCATTAAAAACGCAAATCAATAGGTATAAACACCTAAGCTAAAATAAATCAAAGGCTTTTCATTAAAATGCAGTTTGGCAGCATCTCACCTCGATTGTTTCATATTATTATTTTTGAGCTGCAGAGATGTTACACTTACGGTTTTTTTATTAACTTCTGAGATTTGCTGACAGTGAACACTTAGCCAAAGTAAGAAGGCTGGTAATAATAGTTAACTTTAAGCACTTTCTGTCAGTGGCAATTGTTGCCTGAATGCTACTCTGGATGGGGCTCCTCCTACTGCGCAGAAGAATGGGAAAACAGATTAAATTATTTTAGCCTTTTCTTGTTTAAAAAAGTACAGTTCTCTATATGTTCCACAAACCAAAATTGCATTTTAAAGAACCTGCAATTAGTGTAAAATTATTCAGTCCAGGTTAGACCCATCTGCATGTCACAGTTTTTATGCTTTTGTCAATCTTTGATTACCTTAATGCAAGAAAAGCACTGAAAAGGCCCCTTTGTGTTCTCGGTAATATGACATTTCAGAAATCTCAACATTTTTTAAGCTGTTCACTGTAGCATAAGACATTTCAGGTTTGACCTTAAAAAGTTGTTTTTAGATTTTGAATAAAAGAAAATCAAATGCAGTGCAGATCCCTCAAAAGCAATGAAATGGTCCCGTTAGTCTAGCACTACTTGAGAATCTCAGATCAGATACCAACATTAGCAGCTCATGGTATACAGCCATGTTTTCTCACTGTGCTTAGACTGTACATCACATAGGGGGCAGCCATTCCCTAACGGAGTCGACATCCTAAAAAGCAACAGAAAAGTTATTTAGAGATTTTCTGAGATATTTGTTCATGATACAGCAAAAGGAAAATATCTAAAAAAAAAAAAATGCACTATCAAGCATAACAACTGAGTGACGAGATTAATCTTCAATAAAACAAGAAATATTTGCCAGGATAAATTAATTGGAAGCCATGGTACAATGAGTCATTACTTAAAACAATAGTTTCACATTTGATTGTTTTAACAGCAGGGGGAGGACATCATCCCACTGTTACATTCCTGCATTTCACAAACTAGAGGAGGATGACTCAAATGTGTCTAACATAAAGAAGAAGATGCAGTTATAAGAATAGAACAGAATTTTAATGTCATTGTTTCACACAATAAAGCAGTTTGGCATCTCTTATTTGGCAGTGGGAATATCACACACACACGCACAATATATATATATATATATATATATATATATATATATATATATATATATATATATATATATATATATATATATACACTGTATATATATATATATATATATATATAACAGGAACAACAGGAATGGCATAAGCTGAAGAAGGTAAAGAGAAACTCAATGTTCATAGTGTTTTATTTAATCCTTTGAAAGAAAAACTGAACGATTAGAAGGAAGCAGCAAACTGAAAAAGAAATATGGTCTAACCGGAAGCATAAAAATAAGAGCAAAAGGAAACCGATACATTAGAATATATTCAAAAGTATGTTTAATTATAAAAACCTTGGGTTTAGATTGAATCTATCACTAATCATATTCTCAGTCTTTTAAAAAAAATCAATAAAGTTATTACAGACTGACTTGGGGTTTTGCGTTCTTCTACTCAACCGTTTGACCTTGAAGTAGGGGTGCAACGCACTCTTTAAGTTTAGTGAACGGGAGTCCCAGGACTACTGCATTTATCATTGAAATACTGGGCTGTCAAGTCACACTGCATACCTGTCAGGAAGGGCTCAAAGGTACAGCTCCGGTTCCTCTCCTCTCTTGCGGTGCATGATTCTTCATTGCATTGCATAGCAGGCCTATTCACTGTTGTTTTCAGCCATATGTCAACATAATCCATTTCCGTATGTGACAGCTCCTTACAGTAAGACATTGGACATTGGTGGGCGGGTGGGTGGTTCACAAAACCATGTTTAAATAACACTTTCTAAAAGCAGTTTTCCTTTATTGGTGGAAAATAAATACTTCAAAAATCCTGAAAGACTGTTTATTTGACTTCAGTGACACGCAGTTTGACTTTCTGGTCTCCTTCCTGGTTAAATTAGGGGAAAATATTTTTACAACTGAGCACAGCGAGGCGAAGGAATAAGCACCTATGAGTGCACAGACAACACTTTGTCATCATGCTTCTCATTGTGACATCTGAAAAGACCCACAGGTGCTGTAGAAAGTGACTGTGTTGTCATATTTCATTTAGGCATCCTTCTGCAAAGCTGTAATTGCCTAATTAGCTTGTTAATTAGGAGATTAGCATTTACTGATAGAGTGGCTTGCTCTGTTGTGATGAGAGTAATACAGATTAAGTGAGAAGTTATGGGTGCGTGAGTTCACAATTTCTCTGTCCACAAACGGGTCACAAATCATTAAAAGGTTTGTTAAAAAGCTTAGTCTATTACATCTGACGACGGTGCTTGCCTTTCCTCTCAGCTTCCCTGCATCAGAATCACGCTGATGATAGAGAAGGAATGTAGAGGGCAGCCTGTCACACGGATACCTCCCGGCCCCAGTGTTGCCTGTATGGTTCCTTGTTGCTTAGGGGCGTTGGAGGAAATGACCAGGCAGACGGTACCGGAGACATTACTAACCTAATTATCAGCAGTCTTTCATCCGCCTTGGTTACTTCCTTTTATTTATATCCTGATATTTGTAGCTGCTATGGATACACCTTGTCTCTGTCACAGTTGCACATGTGAAAAGAGAGCGAAGAAGCATGGTTGATGAAGGTGGTTGAATTGGACCCAACGTTCAATGGGAACTAATATATAAACGTGGTGCCTTTACTGGTTCAAATATACGAGTCAGGATGAAGAGGAACTAGGAAACTAATTTAATGAGAAGCAAGACGAAGAAGTTCAAAAGCACATCTCTTTCACCAAAACAGTGATTTCAGGAGTTCTATCGGTGTAGGATACTTCAAGTATGAACTTAAGTTCTCATTATGCAGCTGCATAAATAGATTTACATTAAAGTAACATTGCAACGTGTTCCGATATTTTATGAATTACCTTGATGAGAATGTTTTCTGAATTTGTTTTCTGAATAAGTTTAACCAGTTAGGGAGTTCGTCCTGTAACTGGTGAGTTGCCGGTTCGATTCCCTGCTCCGACCGTTCAGTTGTGTCCTTGGTCAGTGGTGCCGATGTATGTCCCAGGGCAGCCGTGGCTGTCCTTGGGCAAGACACTTCACCCAAATAGCCTGCTGGAGGTGGTCAGAGGGCCCGGTGGTGCTGATGTATGGTAGCCTCCCTTCTGTCAGTCTGCCCCAGGGCAGCTTTGGCTACTAACATAGCTCACCACCTCCAGCCCATGAATGGGTGAACGACTGTAGTGTAAAGCACTTTGGAGACGTCGGACTTTAAATAGAGCTATACAAGTAGAAGCCATTTACCATTTATACAAATTAGCCCATACAGAATGTGTTACGTTTCTGAACAGATTTAAATTTTAGACGTCAAATCTTTTTCTTCAAATAAATTAGTAACTTTGGGATTCCTGTAAGACTGATAGAAATTCCACGATTAAGTACCAATATAAAAACTATACCATTATACCAAAGTTATGTTGGAATAGCTTAAAACACTTTTCGGTGTAATAATGTGTATTTGTTAAAATGAAGTTCTATGACATATTTAATGTACTGTATGTGCATCATCTGCGATACAACCCTCTTACACATCATCGCTGTGGGGTTAAAAACCCTCAATTTGATTGATTTTTGTTTGCTTGTGAAATCGATCTGTGGTTTCACTGACGAATAACTATCGAAAAGTATATTAAAAATGGGACTTTGGCCAAACCCTATAAACTTACATCTAGAACAAAGATGTTGTATTATTTCCTGAGAAGTTCAGTTTGTGGAGATACAAGGTTTCTGTCCGACAACAACGACATATTGTTTGTGCATCAGGATAAATATTCTAACTCTTCTGCAACTGTGCAGAGAGTAAGTTGGTTTGTGTTGTGCTGCCATCATCTCTTTTCGTCTTTTTCCATGCTGCAATGTAAACCGTACCATTAAAGCTGTCTCCATAGAAAATCAACATTTCAAAAAGATTTTTATTCCGAGAGCATTATGAGAGGAATCTGTGCCTTTAGTAAGTCAAGACAGATGTAGGAGATCAGTGGCAGGCAGTAATCAGGAGCGGAAGGTGAGAGGTACACAGCTATACTGCTCACCGCGATCAATCATACTATACTTGTCCTCCCTCGACTCTCTGGCTGTTACTGTCTCCAGTGAATACGCTTCTCTCTTTGCTTAAAATTATTACACAGGCCATAAACCCAGAGAGGTGAGTGTCCTGCTAATGTGGGTACATGTAGTGGTTGCAGTAACCTTTAAGAGTGGCCAACGGCCGGCGGTGGCTTGGACACGGGCCATATATTCTGGTCAATACCAGAGCCATGGATTGACTTGAGGAGGCATTTTAAGGCCTCACATTTTAATTGACATTGAGGCTGCAGCTGAAATTGATTCTCAAGAGCGGAATACAATCAGAGCTTGATTGCTGTGCTCTCATTGCAAAATTCTAATCAATTTGAAGGCTTTCTGAAACTTTTAATTTGCCAAAATGCTGGAAGAGGATGGCGGGGAAAGAGATGGCTTCCCTTTGCCCTCCTGACACTGACGTGGATCTCCTCATATAAAGTGAGCCAATTAAATATCTTCGAGGAATATAATCTGGTGTGTTACTCAATTTAAACAGTTTAATTTCACTTTCGTCCAGCAGTCATTTCATTTTGTGAAACTGTATGGAGAACAATGTGTCGTTTCTGTCAGCTCTAAACTCTTCATCTAGCTGCAGTTCACTCAACAACACCAATTTGTATATTTTTTATCTCTTCCTGTATTTAATTATTAAGATTAAAGCATCAACTTTTAAAAATTTCCTTCCTTGAACACCAGTTTGTCTGGTAATGAAGAGAAAATCTCTGAAGAGGTCAGACCAGAGCGTGTCTAAATCACTGCGGCCAGTCTGCCCTCAACTCAGCTTGAGTATTGACAATATGCCAGCTATGACACCATAACTCAACCCACTGCGATGGTCATTTGATAAATGGTATCATAAATTGTTGACAAAACAATTTGTGATGTATTATGTTACAGATGGGTTGTACTGCTTATCAAATCTTGTAATCTGGCAGGACTTGCCATTCATCAGCATAATGCAAGTGGTAGCTGTAGCTAGTGATGACTTTGTTGCTTTGTCAACACACAGTTCAAATGTAATGTTGCAGGAAGCAAGGAGACCAGCTATTATCAGTGTCTGTGTTTTTAGAGGGACTCTCATAGAGGTGTGGCATCTTTGCTTTTTAGCTGAGGAAAAGCGGATGGATGGATGGATGGATGGATGGATGGATGGATGGATGGATGGATGGATGGATGGATGGATGGATGGATGGATGGATGGATGGATGGATGGAGCCTTGGCTAATACTTTGCCCTTTACCTGATTAAACATAAATATGTAAGATCTTATTGTGCTCAAACATAAAGGGTCAAATGATGTATAAGTGTATTTTAAATCAAGGTTAAAAACCTATTTGTTTAGAGTTGCCTTTCAATGTTAGTGTTGAAGTTTGTAGTCCAACTTGTCTTATATCTTAACCTGCTGCAACTATTCCACTGCAATTTACTTTAAATTCAATTCAATTCAGTTTTATTTATATAGCGCCAATTCATGAAACATGTCATCTCAAGGCACTTTACAAAGTCAAATTCAATCATATTATACAGATTAGGTCAGATTGTAATGTTTTCTTTTCTTATGTTCTGTTCATGTACAGCACTTTGAATGGTCTTGATACAGAAATGTGCTATACAAATAAACTTGCCTTGTATTTAAATGTAAACTATTCTTTACGACTGGATATGTTTCTCTCCAGCTGAATAATTTGTCTTTCTCGTGAGCGAAGGGCAAAATATTGTCACTTCTATCACTCTGCTGACTGATAATTTCCCTGGCTGTTTCCTAGATCATGTTTCATATTGATACAAACATATGTTTATTTTAAACAACCACAGTCGTCAATGTAAACAACCGTCTGGTAAAAATGTGATTGACTGTTTGCTATATTGTGGTATAATGAAACAGTGTGTAACTTTCACATTGGAGTTCTTCTAAGTATCATCATTCCCCAGGAGCCAATAATTGTTTTTTTGCTAAATGAAGATGCTAGGAGACTTATCCAGGGGTTGTAAATTATTAATATCTCATAACCTCTCAAAAGAACTCCACTTTAAAAAAAATGTAATTATAATTTTAATGCAAAGAAAAATAGGTGGCATCATCAAATTAATGGTTACATGTTTTGCTTTTGTCCCACATACAACACATAATATACCCCATCTTAAAAAGATGATTAAAAATAACAGATACTGGCGGTGTGTGGAAAAAGCCGGCTTCAGGGCGAGGTCTCAGCACCCCATACTCCATTTTCCCTTCCTAAAGCTGAGCTTCTCCCTCTTAATAATATCTTTGTCCCATGATTGTTAATTCTGAGCATGAAGCCTGGGAAGAAGAATATCTAGTACTGTATTTTGTGTATGTTTGTTTAAGTAATAATGAACTATACACGTGTGGTTTCTGTAAGATTAATTTAAATGCACTTTATATACCATTTGCCACCAATAAGTACATTGAAATCAAAAATAAAGTTTCTATTGCATTGCTTTCAATTTTGCTGACTTTCAGAAAACCTCATATCCAAAATATATTGTGGACTCAACAAACTACTCTAACATTTATGTGCCCAAATAAGTGACCAAAGTGCTTGAATGGAAACAAAACCTTTGGATTGATAGAACTTTTATCAAACACCTTACGCACACAGTTGTCAGAGGTCTATGCCATTTAAATGTGAATACATTTGAAAATTGCAAAACAAAAATTTAAACCACTTTTGCTTTCAATGTCTAAAGTAAATGCATTTCTAATGGATAAAACATATGGGGTGGATCATGCACAGTTATTGGACCACAAGTCAAAAATAATGTGCATTTACTGCTGTCATATGTCTTGTGAAGCCGGGGTTGATCCAGAAATGATTGGCTCTCATTAAGGCCAACATCAAACCATTTTCTTTGCAAAATTTCCCCTGATTGTTGTCCAGCGTTTAATGCAGAATTAAATCTGTGTGCACTTCTGAGAGATGATAAAGATGAGGAAGCATCATACATAGAAATGTAATTTTCCTTTGAAAATCAGAGCAATTTACATCAATAGCAAGGATATGGTCACAGAATCTATGAGCTGGTACTGACTTTAAACATACAAAGACATTATCCAAAACAATAAAAAAGACATATCTTACAAAAAAATGAATTTAGTTTTAGGCACACTGATAAAGCAAATTGTTGGAATTTACAAATTTTGCTTACATTTTTTTTATTGTTAATTGTTTTTTTTTGTTATTGTTATTGTTTTAATCAGCATCTTTGATTAAAATTTGAACACCTTAAACAACTAAATTCTAACCAATTTATAAAATGTACTTAAAGGTGTAGTCGGTAATTCTGTTCAGAAACACTTTTTGTTATACTGGGTAAAATGGTCCTTTCATCTTGATAGTAGTCAAAGCATTATGTATTCCGAAAAAGGAAGTTATAAATCTGACCTCTGTGAGAGCTGCAAACTCTGACCAATTCATCAGGTCTAAATGGAAAGAATCAGTCAGATGCCTTCATGCCTCGTCCTGCCCGTGCCGGCCTCTCTCCCTCGAGTTCCGGGGGTAATCGCCCTATTGGTTATCCCACATGTCAATCATTCTGACATAACATAA
Source organism: Fundulus diaphanus (assembly GCA_037039145.1). NCBI lineage: Eukaryota > Metazoa > Chordata > Actinopteri > Cyprinodontiformes > Fundulidae > Fundulus > Fundulus diaphanus. The sequence continues at coordinate 38,021,049 of CM073127.1, read as the reverse complement.
CACCAATGTGCATTTTTGTTACTTGTTAGTTTCCGCTTGCTGGCTGCGCATCCGCACTTCTACTGTTTATGTATCCGGTTAGCTTAGCAGTTAGCTTCAGTGTTAGCCGTTCATTGTAGCTCCGCTGCTCTCACCGTATACTATGAAAATAGCAGAGAGTCACAAGAAGTGAACCACGTACATGTTTATGAGAAGAAGAGGAAGGCTTCAGTAGAAAAAATAAGATCAGAGTAGATTTGGGAGATTTTTTTTTAATCGATACCTCTGAGGAGCAGAAGACAAGTAAGGCAGTCTTGCGCATGTGCAATTATTCAAAAAGGGACATGGGCATCTGATTTGAAGTTATCATATCAGCCTTACTTTTCTCTGCTGAACCCAGAAAACGAGACCCACTGACCAACATCTTCGGTAAGGGTAGGATTTGTTAGTAAAATGATGTAGCTGATGTTTTTGGAATTTAATCATTTAATAATGATTAAAATTAAAATGTTATGTTTAATAACATAACATTTTGAAAATTATACTTGATTAAAATTAAAAGATTTTAAAATGAACAATTGATATTTAATACTCTTCAAACATTGTTTTGTATAGAATAATGCAGTCATTAAATTAGCAATGGACAAAAACATTTTAACATGGCTAAACAATTAAGAAGCACTTCATCATAAAGAAGTAAATATCTCTGTGATAAAACTCCTTTAAAATAAACTTTAAACTTCCACTTTCTTCTGTTTTCCAGGCTGGCACACATGCCACGATTTAAGGTAGTTATTTTTGTCTTTTCCGAACGTTTTTTTCCCTTTCTTCCTCACGAAAACATGCCAGATAGGAGATAATCCTATTATACCAAGCAACTCAACAGTGAGTTCATTTGTGAAGGGTTACTGACAAGCGGTGTTATCGCTGTGACCATTAGCTGTCTTTTTTTTCTCTTAAGTGTACTGTGTGGTGAGAACATTTAAAAGACAAACGAAAACAGCAGTCAGACTGGTTTGCGTAATTAGGAGGCACTATAAAAAATGCTAAAAGCAAAATATCTTTATTTTTAGCTTCAATGAAGTCACAAGATTACACGTTAATATTGTCAGTTTTCTTCAAACATGTCCAGGTGACTGTGTGAAACACAGTACGGTATCTATGAAGTGCATCGCTGTATAGCAGGCGCTACAGCCAATTTTCATCAGAAATATTTGATCTTAGAAGACAGTGCTGAATGGGAGCCTCATTCTCTTGATCAAGAGGCAGCACTGCACCTTTTCATCATCCTGTTCTTTGCTGGAAGTTGCCTGTCCATCCTCTTCTTGACAGTGGCTGGCTTGGAGTGACCCGCTGGCTTCAAAGAAATATTGAAGTTCTGCAAACAATCTGTCGTGCGCGATAACCAGCCACTTTATGAATACATCTGCCCACAAACCTCTTCATGATGGCTTGTTGTTGTCGGAGTGTTTTAGTGTGGTGAGACGATTCCGTGCACCATCGTTTTGTGCTTTGCTGTGAAAATAAGGATTGAATGACCCACTGGTTTATGACATTTAGTATCTCATGGAGGAGGCAACAGGATTTATGAAATGGGTCACACACACGCACACCAGTCTTAGCAAAGCCTCGAGTTAAAGCCATATGACCTTAAGAGAGACGAAAACGTATCACTAGAAAATGCTAATGTGGTTCACTTGGTGCACATTAATTCTGTGCATGAACAAGACACATATTTCATTTCAGCAAAAATAAAAATGTGGCTTTAGACTGATGAGTTCTTTCATAAATCTTAAAAAAAAGCTCCTTAGCAATTAGTAATTTCCTAATTGATGACATCATAGAGTTATTTTTCTTGTGAAGATATTGGAATTGAAGAAAACTGCTGATTTGGAAAGTTTTCACAATCGGTCCGAGTGCAATTAAACTAAGTAAGTATTTTATGTGCCAGCAGCAGTTAAAAAAAATGGAGGATATGACATAAAAGCGCCTAATTTGTAAAGTTTGGTTAATTTAAAGCATTTTATATTTTGGTATTCTAACCGATCCACAGCTGTGACTCCGCTGAAAAGTGGGCCGAACTGAAATCTCAAGGTTAATGCTCCTCTGGAGAATTTCCTTCTGGCCTTCAGTGTAGATCACTGCAATTAGGCTTTTCACTTGCGAATTTAAACAGTTTGAAATGAGGGGGTCAGCTTTCATTATTTGACCCTACGGCCTCAAACAGAAAGATAGCAACGAGGTCAGACGTGTCTTGTTGGAGGACCGGGATAGCCGTGAACTCTGAGCTGTGATTAATTCTGTCTGTCTGTATTGAGTTTGGACTCTTTTTCTTTTAAAACGTCTCCCCAGTTCTGGCACTTCAGTTCAGCTTTTATTCTGTGGTTGCTGATGTGTGTAACTTAAACTCAAAGAAATTATTTATGCGTCGTCCTTTAAGCAATGCAAGTTTGGAGCTGTGCTGTTTGTGTACAGACCACCACATGCACCTCGTGGAAGTGGTTCTCCGTAAATTCAAAGGAAACAGCCGTTCCTTTGCGAGCAGAAAGAGTAGGATCAATTTTTAATTTGATGTCATATACGTAACTACATCTCAACACTGCATTGGGTGATGTAAGCCCATAGGATATAAAAAAAGGATAAAAAAAACATATATTTATATATATATAATCCACTCCGATTATAGTTACAAGGATAGAAAGACTCACAATAGGCTGCAAAGACAAGACATTTGGAATAAACACCATTTACAGGACCTCACAAATAACTCTCTCATGTTGTTTAGGATTTATTCCTAGTTTTTGTGTTTAAATTTACCCGAAAAGGCAGATAAATAAAAAAATTTGTTGTCTGAAACCAACCAAATGTAGAGATAATTTAAAAGTGGTTTTGCAAGAGAATGCTTTTCTCAAAGGTGTGCTCCTATAACAACATCAGTTTTTTTTCTTTCCTTTTTAGGGGGGTCTAAGTGCTCATTGTGCAGATCATTATGCCTTTTTGCTTTTGAGTAATCAAGTTTTCTGATTGAAGCTCAGCTTGCAGTCAGCTGCTTTGCAAACGTAGCTTATCATTTTAAGTTTCAAAATGTTGCAACTTTGAAGAGTTTTTATTTATAAAATTTTTCAAAGTGTGGCTCTGCAAGTTATTAGCAGTAATAGTCCACTTACCTGTAGTAAAAACATGTCATATCCCCGGGAGCTTGATGGAAAACTAAATAAATCCTGGTGGAAGGCATCAGATTCAACTGTTCTGCGAAGGCTTTCCACAAGTTTCACGTTTGTGGGAATGTTTGACCATTTTTTTCTGAAGAGCATTAGTTAGCAGTTCTTATAACTTTAGACTGTGTTTTCTATTCATTCTTATTTTTCAGAAAAACTTTTTAAAAATTCAATAAATCCTGTAAACCAAAAGCAACAAACATATTTACTAAAAAAAAAAAAAACACAAAAAACTCCCAAAAAGCCTTCAGGTTTAGTTATTATTTTCTTTGGGTTCAATATTTCAAACAACTCTCCTGTTGTCAGGTTTTGGTAATAAATACATGTATTACCTAAGAAAAGCAAAGCTGAAGATATTATGGTAAGAAGGCAAACTTGATGCTAATCTTAAGGGTGTAATGTGACAAGCTAATTAAATGAAGTCATCATTATTATTATTACGGGCTTAACTTTTTCCATACATTTATTTTTTCCTTTAATAATTTTTTTATATATAAGTAATTTATAAAAAGAAATCCATCACCTATATAAGAAGTTTAAAAAGAATAATCAAGTCAAAGGGTGCTTGTGAGTACAGGAAACCGCTGCATATTTTCCAGACAAATTATAAGACAGAGCAGCTGAGGACTTCAACAGAATGTTAGAAAAACTGATTAATGACGACAACTTTAATAAGACTTACTTCTGTTGCAATTAACCACAGCCCCCGTGTTTCTGCTGATGCTCTGGGAAAGTAGCGCACATTGAAATTCAGCGCGTTTGAAGGCTGCTGTGGAGCTGCAGACAGAGGAGCATTGCATGTGTGAGAGCAGAGATAGGACAAATACTTCTGTTGACTGGGAACAGTTTTTGTCCTTTCGTTGTATTGCAACATATCTTTCATTAAGGTTTAGGCGTTAGATTAAACTAGAACCAGTATCCAATAGTAATTAACTTGAGTATATCGGGAGGCCATTATTCACATTAAAGTAACCTTTTAATAGCGGAGCCTTTAACTCCACTGCAGGTAATGACTTTAAAGAGTGCTTATTAAAAGAGAAATGGTAATGAGCTTTAATAAAGCAGAACAACTTTGAAATGAAGAGCACTTTTCAATAGAAAAGGATGAAGGGATTGGACCTGTGATTCCATTAACGAGACTAATGATTCCTTATCAGCCCTCTTACGTGTACATGGAGTTAGCATTAACAGTGATTGAGGACAGGTTTCAGTAAAAAGATGGGCCCTTTCATTGCCCTTTAAAAGATCAGATAAGAGAAAAAGAACCCGAGTAATTTAAATCATTGAGAATTGATAACACAAGTCCTACGACCTCAAACCCGGGCAACTAGAGCCTGAATCTCCTTTACCGCTTATGGAGTGTAACAATACAGTACATTTGTGATTATAATATGAATTTGTCTAATTATGTGTGAGAATGAACTGAATGGAGGGAAATAGATTGAGTGATACTTGTGTCAAAAGTTGGCTCTGGAAATTTAAGCAAATTTCTGACACTTTTTAAAAGTCATTCACTCTGCTGTTTTAAAATGTGATAACTTTATTTAGAATACTTCATTATTTATATATATATATTTTTTTTTAATGCGGTGAACAGGCTCTTGACTGATACCAATTACCAGCTTTTCATGTGAGGTATGAGCAGCTCAGTCCATTTTTAAGGACTATAACTTACTAGCTGAGGAGGAATATTTGATGCAGGTTCTTTGACAGAGGTAATAGTTTTGAATTTAGCAGAATTTAAAGCAAACACAACATGATCCCCATGTATCAACCAAGTCATTAGTCCCTAAGCTTTTGCTTTTGTTTTAATGCGTTTAGTAAATAGGAGCAGAAAATCTAGTTTTTCAGTATTCAACCTGACGATCAGTGATCAAAGCCAATCAAGGCTAGACTGGGCGATTCAGATCCCTAGCTGATCAATTAGTGCATCCCCGGTTCTTAAATATGCATCTTATACAGAGAGGGAAAAAGGTTTGAAGGTGGAGAAGACAAAGCATTAAAGAAATGCAGGCGCGGATGGAAGTGAAATAATTAAATCAGTCTTGGGCGAGCAGCTGGAGCAGGACTCCAGCTGACAGCAGCACCTGGGTGTGCAGCCCAGGCTGCCTGGGGCTGCCCCCTCCCCTGTATCTTTTCAAAGCTCCGTAACATCCCCCTTACCTACCCCCCATACCCAGACGCTGCTGGAGCTCTGGCGGGTGCCCCCACCCCGAGTCTTCATGTTTTTTTTTGACAGAGGTGGCATCGTCAAAGTGCTGCTTACAGACTAGTTACAGTGATGATTGGTGGAACGCAATGTTTTCATTCAATTAATCACCAACATAACGACATGAAGTCCATCATTAAAAATATTCTTGTTTAACTGCTGCTTGCCTTACAGATTATGGTATAACAAAAGAGAAATTGTTTTTTTTTTTTTTTTTTTTTTTTAAATACAGGCGGCAAAAAGATGTTGGCCTGCTCGCAGCATTTTAGCCCTGTCAGTCAGCCGGGTGTATCAGCATCTCTCTGTAAATGGCGTCGCTATTAGTCTGTGTTCGTACATCACGTTGCTTTCTTTAAACAGGAGCCAAACATATATGTCTAAATGAATGACTGTGCTGTTCCAAAACAAATGCTTCCTTTCTTCCATGTTCTTCCTCATCTCAACATGTTTTAATTAGTAGTGAAAAATGAGTTCATTTGGAAGACAAACGATGGGAGTTGTGTCTGTGTTTGGTTAGTGTGGCTGAGGGTGGGATTTGTTTTTTCTACCTCGTTTATAAAAGGAGATGATACACTTTGTACAGCTTAGGAAGCTGTACAAAGCAATGACAATGATTTAAAACTCGTTTTTTCAAATGAAAAAAGGATTAAAACTATTCCAACCTCCAAATTTAAAATGAGGATAAAAAATACACTTTCGAACAATCAAAGGCAAACTCTGAGAGTTTTGTACAAGATCCTACACGGTGTGCAGTACTCCCCGTTTCTAGCTCCTTCTAGCATACTGGATACCAACTTGAGTTATAGTCTCAAACATACAGTGCCTTGCAACATTTTTCCTGCTCCTTGTTGAGTTATAGCCACTGACATCAAAGTATTTCGTTTGGATTTAATGGGATAGCCCAACATAAAGTAGTGCTTCCTTTTCAAGTGGAAAGAATAGGATACATGGTTAGCAATAATGTTCTTGAATAAGTACATCTAAAATCTAAAAACTGTAGCATACATTTGTATTCAGCCACCCTTTCCTCTGAAACCCCACAAGCAAAATCCAGTCTTGCTTTCAGATGCTGACTGATTAAAAAATCAGATAACATAACAGAATTGCAATAGTAAATTAGTTCAACTCTGTTAGTTTGCCATTAGTGAACAAACAGTATCATGTAGGCCAAGGAACACAGCAGACAGGTCAGATAAAGTTGTGTAGATGTTTAAAGCAGTATAACAATGTCCCAGCCTTTGAACACCTCACAGTGAAGTAGCAGCAGTAGTTTGCCTCCAGACGTGTATGCATAAAAAAGCTAAACTTTTTTTTTTTATTGGCTACATGCAATGCGCTTTGCATGGTGAAAAGTTAGCACTGCACATCACCCTGAACACGCCACTTCCACAGTAGAACATTGTGGTGGCAGTATCATGCTGTGGGAATGCCTTTCTGCATCTCACTAAGATATACTTATTCAGCAAAGAAAATTGGGCAGAAATTTCAAACTCTAGATGTGTAAAGATTCAGACTCTAGATGTGCAAAGCTGGTGGAGAGACAACCCCAAAAGACAATAAAAGGTCCTAAATGCTGCTTACCTAGATACTCTACCTCATCACAGCTTATAGTGCCAAAGCCATCACAGCACACATGATGGCAAACCTACACAAATCCAATCTTTTCGCCCATATGCGACCCATATCCGTCTTTTTCTTGGCAGTGCGAACGGCCCAGTTCTGATGTTTTCACCCCCAAAAATGTCCGATGTGTGCTACTTGCATATATGGTACTAATACGGATACGTATTAGATATTGTTCAAAGCGTCCACCGTCTGAACGGTCATGTCGCATCTCATCCGTCTTTCAAGTCTCCTGGCTCCAACTACCCAACCGCACACAGCATTAGCCGTTAGCGCTCCCTAAAATGTATAATTGTTAATAGCTGTGCTGCTTTTTTTCTTACAGTGCGCTGCTGTGGGACGTCTCCTCCTGTTAACTGCACATGTGGTTCGCTTTGTGGTCTTGAACCGTTCAGACACAAGTATGATGCCGGTTGCATTTAATAGTAATATGAACCGCCACCTAAAAAAAAATCAGATCTCAGCAAAAAATCGAAATTGAGCATCAAGATCTGCAGTGTGGACGTAGCCTTTGTCTCAACATACTCAAGAAACTAAGGAAGAGTGCAATTGAGTAGGGTGATTTCATGAAAGGTGTAAAACCTAAGTGGGGAAAAATATATATATACATGCCCCATGTGTTAAAAAACATGTACAATTGTCCTATTTCACAACATCATGCTCTACTTGGTTTTGGCATATCACATAAAATCCAAATTAAAAGACATTAAGTGCTTGGTTGAAACAACAAATTGTCAAAAAATGTTAATGGGCATGAATACTTCTGGAAGGCTCTGTATTTAGCATTTTACCTATAAAGTTTTCCCGTTTCATCTTTATTTCCCTCACTAGCCACACTCGTCCTCAAGAAATTACACATATCATCAATAAATATTTATTCAGTGTTTGTGGTGAGCAATGGGTGTGAACTCAGGTGTAATTTGGTTTCAGTCTATCAAGATTAATTTTGTCAGGAACATGATGAATGCGATGCGGGGCAACGCTCCGATGCATCAGTGTCATTCCAGATGAGATTTTTCACAGGAGTTGAGAGTTTCTAAGATTAAGTGCAGTATTAGTCAATGTTTTTGGGATAAGGCTTCACACTAATTTAGTGAAGAGCAACAACCTGCAGAGGAGGCTCCATTAGCAATGACAATGAACTACGGCTCTGGAGGGGAAAATCTGATTAACGCCGCTTGCTGGAATTGTGAAGTCGTTTCGGTGGTTGGGCGATAATTCCACATTCGCAGGGGATGCCAGTTCATAAAGTGCTTTTGTCCGTGTCAAAGTCTTATTTTGCTGCAGCATTGTCATATTTCACAAGAGCTGGGAGGAGTGTAAATTTACAGGTGTGTCAAGAGACATAAAACAACAACTCAAAAACAATGGATCACAAACAATTTTAAACAAAGCCGATGTTAACTATAAAGTGAGTGCATGTGGGGAATATCTGTCCTCAATTCTTGAGGGGGAGGCTTCCTGCTGTTTTAGCATTATCCTTAAAGCAGGATCAACCTCTTTCTACTAAATATTTTGTTATCATTCCTCTTTTGTCTCAGGGAAATTCTCTATTGAGATCAAATGTCCTGAATATATACCAGTGACAAGCAGCTGTCAACACTGATTTCCATTTCTCCCAGAAATACGATGCTGAAATCCTCTCCAGGCAGATAAGTATCTTTACACATGACTGCCAGATTTGATTGCCTTCTGTACAGGAGGTTGTATTGCAGTCTCTCACAATGCTCGCCGCACTACATTGTATTCGTCTTCTGTTATGCTATACTATGCCCCTTGCCGAGCCCTCATCTAAATAAGAATATTTCTTCCATGCTTGGCTGTTCATAGAGGGATTGGTGAGCAGCGGGGCTGAGATGTTGGACTTGGGGGGTGGGGTGTGGATGCGTGTTGGGAGGCTGGGGTTCGTGGGCTTCGACTCTCTGCTCGCTGTAATGGAACATGTGACCTTACCAAACCAAAGATGTCAGTTTAAATTGCCTCAATACTTGATTTTGTGAAGTACTGTGCTGGTAAGATTTCTATTTTACCCCCCAATGTGGGAAGCATCAAAATAAAAGTCTGTTAAGAGAATAAAATGGAATATGCATGTGTAAAGTCTAACGTGGCATTAATACATTAAACTATGTAAGAATACATAAATATTCAATACATAATCTATCCAATAATCTGTCTGAAGGATTCCTTCCTTCACTTCCCATTGAGAGAGTATTATCACAAATTAAAAGGAAGAAAAGAGTCAAATTATGAATTACTTAGCGTAGCTAAAATGATTACACTTTCAGGGGTACTTAACAATACTGAGAAATCATTTTCTCACATTCTCACTCAAAACAACTTGTCAATGTCAAATAGTCAATGATCGTAACAAACAGGCTGTGGACCGAAAAGTGTTTTCGAAAGTTTATTCAAACAAGAAAACGTTTGTGAAAGTCAGGGCATGTCTGCAGGAATAAGCAGGTAGCAGCTTGCCAGTGGATACAGCAGGCCTAACTGTAGCCGCGTCTTGACAGATGAGAAAGGGACAGTTCAGAATCTAAGGGACAGGCAAGGGTTGTAGCAAAAGTCAGCAAACAAATCCCGACATTTAGGCAAGGCTCGTAGGTCGGAGGACAGAAACAAGGTCTTGGTCCAAATATCAGGAGGTCAGTAGAAGTCAAAAAAAGGGGCAAGGTGAGGCAGGAAAATCCAGGAGACATAACCAAGGTCAAAACAAGGAGATCAGACATGGAAAGAAACACTGGAAATCTACTAGCAGGAGCTTTCACTAATCTGGCAAAGATCTGTAGGCAGGAGAGTGTTTAAATAGAGCAGATGACTGTCATGATGTGGCTTGTCTGCTGTCCACATCCTGCCACTCCTCCAGACCTCAGGTGTGCCTGATCAGAGCGTCTGTCTTCTGGACCACAACCTAGACTGATCCTAAAGTGCAGGATGACCTTCCAGTGGCCATCCTTTAAATGTTGTTTAAAGTGATTCCTTATAATCACTTTAAACAACATTGTATAGATATATCCATTCATCTGTTGACTTCTGCTTATTAAGATTGAGGTTCTGGGTAAAAGGCCCAAAAGACAAAGCTAGACATCTCACTCTCCAGCTCACTCTAGGGGGTCCCATGGCGTTCCCTGACCAGGGGTCAGCCTAATCAAAGGACTTCGATCACCACGGCGGGCTTCTTTCAAAGCAGTCGAACAGTGGCTCTACTCCCAGAGAACCCACCCCAAAAAAACAGAGCTCCCCACGTCAGTCACCATACAGAGGAAACTCATACAGACACGTGAAGCTTTGCTTTCTGGTTCAGCTCTTTCTTCATCCCGAAAGACCTGAGCATCTCCCACATTACTGCAGACAAAGCCCCAATCCATCTATCCATCTCCCGCTCCATCGTACCATCAGTCATGAACAAGACATCTAGATTTCTAAACGCCGTCGCTTGAGGCAAAGACTGACCCCCAACTCTGATCTGTTCTGTTCCTTACACACATCACACGTCCCCAGTTTTCCTGCAATTTGAGGTTAATTGTAAGACTTCATTAAGTTTCTACACTTTTTGGACTCCACATTAAAGTATAAGAAAATATGAGTGGGCTTAATTATCCTTATTTACTTGTTATGAATAAGATTTGAGAATGCAATGTGTTCTTTACAGAGATCAGGGTAGGTTTGCCATCATATGAGCTGTGATAGCTTTAGTACTATAAGCTGTGATGAGGTACACTAGGTTTGATGGTTTCTGCTTCACACGGGGCAATAATAAATTTGGAGCTATGGGGGTCTGACATTGTCTGCGCTCAGTATAATTAAGCGGTGCATTAGAAAGAAGCCTGGAATAAAACATGAGTATGTAAATGCAGCCCGGAGCTGATGTTCTAGTGATTATTACAATGCAGATAAAGCATTTCTCACAACTGCCTGTGTCTACTGAAGCCTCCAAAAACATCTGGACCTTTTAATTGAAAAATGGCATGGTGTTTTGCTGTGCTGTTCTGTGAAGGCAACAATTAAGACAAAAATTTAATTGATAAGAATTGCATTGCTTCATTATTTAGTGTTTCAGTCAAGAAAATTGATTTATCAATTATTTACAGGTCACAAAGCAGAGGCCATGCATTCCAGGTTTTTATTGCATCATCATCTCAGGACATACCGTAATGAGCTGACACAGTCTCTAGAGTTCACATGAATGAAATATTTCAGTCTTGCGTATTACAGCCAAAATGTAACATTACTGCTCGAAGTATATATGCCAGACAAAAAAATGCATTGTTTAATTATTTACATGTTATTGTTTAAATGTAGCATGACTGTTTTTAAAAATTAGATAAACAGTGACACAATTGTTTGTATTCCTGCTGGTTTGTATGACCTTATTTGGCCAGCTGGGTAGCACATTTGTGCCTGATCAAAGACTTTTCTTTGTCTTGCCAAATGCTTCGGATCATCATTCTGTCGATAGGTCTAATGGCGACCTATTTTAAGTTTACCAATAACTCCACCAAAGTTTTATGAAACATATCCAGGGTTTGGCTTCTGAACTCATGACAGAACCTTTGTTGTATGTTCTCTCCACTTCTTCCTCTCCATCTTTCCTGTGGAAGAATGACAAAAGAGTTCATGATCCCATGGGAAAGGTTTTCCAGGCATTTGGAAGAGATCCGGGCCCACAGCATCACATAACCTCCAACAAATTCAACAGGCGGGTTTATTGCTTAATCTTAATCTTTTCTGAACAAAGCAGTTCTAGTTAAAGTTCCACTAGATCTTAGCAAGTTCCACGTGTTTATATTTCTAATGGTAGGACAGAAAAGTTTTTTTTGCATAGCTTCACACTCAAACAACCAGTTGGCACAAGAGTATAAAATGTTTGCTATAGAGACTCAGTGACTAAAGATCACACTACTTGCTACAGTTCTTCAACAGGGTCATTTTGAGGGTTTTTCTTTACCTTACTGCAAAATAATTTGTCCACATCCAGTCTAGTGGGTTGTATCTAAAGGAAAGTGACTTCTGTTGCACATCATATGAATGTCCCAGACAAATAGAAAATCATTGATTATTAATGAGAGGTTCCAAGAAATCTGATTAAAGCTATAGTTAGTAACCCTGTTCAGAAACACTTTTTGTTATACTGGGTGAAATGGTCCTTCCATCCTAACAGTTGTCAATACATTATGTATTCGGAAAAAAGAGGTTAAAAATGAGACGTCTGTGAGAGCTGCAGGCCTGTAAAAACTCTGACCAATCACTGCCGCTCGGACCGAAAGCTTATGAGAAGTAGAGGAAGGCCTCAGTAGAAAGAAAATAAATAGTAATTATGTCACTCTTGACATTCCTTTTTTTGGTCTTTTAAAACCACAAAAGATTTTCCTGAAAAGCTTAGGGATTATCAAGATGATTATGGGCAAATCTGAGATGGATGTGTTCTGTTGGGGCAAGTCATGGGAGGTAAAAAAGGACTAAACTGCATTTGAGAACAAAAGATGAACCAAGTTTCACGACAGCTCCCAGGAGGGAGGACTTTTCAAAGCTGAAATCCCTGTGACGTCATTGAGCAACACATCTCTATGCACAGCGGCGTTTCACTCTCTCTGCCTTACTTGCTGTTTGAGAACACCAGTGCACAAGTTCCCTCCTTCATCTGTTGTTCTATAATGACACACCTCACCTGGCAGGTGTTCATCAAACAATACATAAATAGAAATATCTGAGCTGTTTGGCAGTTGATTCTTGATGAACAGGTGATAACCTAATTAGTTAATTTTGATAAAAACTCCAAACTTTGTTAATAATTGCCTTTGGCACTGATTACTAATTATTCACAGCCAAATCAAACCTTTTGTTGCACAGCACTTTGTTTCAGCGAGTGCTGGTTTTTGCCTTGAAACTTTCCCAATGATGCAGTTTCTGCCCAGCGTCTTTTGTAATTCTACACCGATCTTAACTTAGGGAGGTCGGGCCTTTAGTGCTTTAGATGTTGTTCTGGGTTCTCTTGTGACCTCTTCCATGAACTCTTGGATTAAATTTGGGCTGGCCACTGTATCGTGTTTTCTTTATTTGAGGATGATGGCTTTTGGGGTTTGCTGGAGTCCAAAAATATTGGCCTTTCACGCCAGATAGATGACAGTAAGTTTGTTTCTCATCTGTTTTGGAATTTGTTTAGATCGGGGCATGACATGCTTTTAAGATTAAACTACTTCATGTTGTAAAACAGAAACTGTTTCAATAACAATAACCAAACTTGAACATGACCAGTGAAACTGAACCAGAAGAAATGTGGTTATTCATCAGTTATTTCATGATTTAAAAACAGGTGGAAATGCTCATTTGAGTTCATTTGGATAACTATTTTCCCCTTAATAAATAAAATAATTTTTCCTGCTTATTTTTGTACCCTATTAGAATTTGTTTGAAACATTTAGGTGTGACAAAAAGCAAAAACAGCAGAAATCAGCCATTTCATTGCATGGTTAGCGTTCCTTTTAACCTCTGTCAAATTGTCCATTCCATTTTTGGCATTTTTCCCTCTCACTCACTTGCTTGAGCATTGCTGTTGAGATTTCCACATTTGAGCTGGGTGAAAAGAATCAGTCCAGTGTTTCTAATGTTTGGCGAACCTTCCTTCATCCTTCCTGTCTGAACTCTACAGATTAGTGGGCCTGGGGCAGAGGCTGTTCATCTGCCAATATGGCACTAGCCTGAGTGATGAGCATGTGGCGATGTCACTAATGATCAGACCATAATCATTCGCTGACAGGGGAGGAGAGCAATAGATTGTCACTGGGGGTTGAGTTAAAGAGGGGTCCTAATGATCTGCCTGCAAACACCGCCAGAGCACCTCCTCTATCACTCCATCTCTTTGCTATACTACTCATCAGGTTCCTCTCCAATGGAGGGAGCCACAGCGTGTCTCAATGCCATCTCACAAAGCACTGTAAACATCTGTCACCTCTATATCTATATTTCATGCCATTACCTTTTAGGCCTTGGGCTGCGTACTGTAAGCCTCGGGGTACTTGATTTCCACCAGCATGAGCTTTTGCCTGATAACGGATCAAGCCGCAATCATGTAGCTGCACGGCAGTGTTTTAGCAGCATGCGGCCTATATACCAACATCCCAAGTGGTTCCACTTCTCTGGTACTCAGCAAAATGAACAATTCCTTCTGACCTCTATTTTTATCAAGAGCTACTTTACATCTGTTTCTCTTTTCTGTCTCTGTTGTAGTTATTTTAGTGCTATGAGAACAAATTTTAAACTATCATGCAAATTAAGTGTCAGGAAGGTCACAAACGTGAAACACATTGACACTTTTTTTAGCAGATTGTACTGCTACTACTAGTCAGGCCCATAGTTATTCTTACACCTGGGATATTTAGATTAGAATTTTTTTTCATCTAACTTTTTTTCATCATATTAGAAACCATGTTTTTTGTTTCTGGTATAAAATGAGACAGATACTCCTCAGGATATAATAAAACAAAACAAAGTATAAGTTTATTGGGGGAGGTGTTGGCCTAGTGCTTAGAGCAGTGCACTTGTGCTCTGAGAAGGTTGCAAGTACACGGTTCGATCCCCATTGCCTGCACTCTGGGTCCCTGAGCAAGACCCTTAACCCCCGATTGCTCCCCAGGTGCCGCACAGTGGCAGCCCACTGCTCCCCAAGGGGATGGGTTAAGATGCAGAAGTGAATTTCTCCATTGTGAGATCAATAAAATTCAATTATTATTATTATTATAAAAAAACAAAAAATCTGTTTCTTTTACATTTTGTTTGAAAATGCCACATAGGAACATACTTTTATTAAAGTATTAAAATAAATGCTGCCTTATTCCACCTGACATCCCATTACAGTGGGTGTCTGTGGCTTGATGGGTTGAGTAGTCGTCTTGCCATCAGAAGGTTGTGGGTTTGATTCCAGCTTCCCCTTGCCACATGTCAATGTGTCCCTGGGCAACTTAACCCCAAGTTGCCTACCGAGCTGTGTCTCAGTGTATAAATGTGTGCGCGTTAGTGAGAGCGACTGGGTGAATGTGGCTATAGTGTACAGCGCTTTGAGTGGTCAGCATGACTGGGAAAGCGCTATATAAGTTCAGTCCATTTACCATTACACTGTTATAAGCTGTATGCAACAAAATTTTGTTCTGTATGCACTCTGTACATACAAAATGACAATAAAGTTAAAGGAAAAGTCCTTGTTGGACTTGCAGTAATCCAACACTTTCTATGACTGCTGGCCAGCTTTTTGCATGCTGCCTCTGGTATTCTGATTGGACTTTGATTTTAGAAAGTATCCTTGCAGTCCTCCTAATCATTGGTTCATTCAATAGAAGTTGCGACTCTGGTTTGGGTTAGGGTTTAACCAAAATGTTAAAATTAGTTTTTGTGAAAAGAACCATGCTTGTAAGATTATCTTACAAAAATGGACTCAATGTTTGAATGCACTCAAAGTTTGAACCTACATTCAGTTGAATGCAGTTGAATGCAGATGGGACTGGGTCTGGGACTTGGTGCTCTCTGGTCTGCTCATGCTTTTCCTGGCTGCGGGGGGACTGCATTACCTCCTTGCATCTCCTTGCTGCTCGCTACTCCACCCACCTGCAGCCAGTATGGGCTCATTTGGCACTGTGCTAGGGGCGCTGTGGTGCATACTGATCTGCCTTGGGCATGTGCTGACCTGGATTCAGCACCTGATTCACGCTTGGGTGACTAGGGCCTGGCAGGGTTGGTAAGCTGTTGCCCCGGGTTCCTGAGGGGCCTCTCCTCCATGTCCATGGCAGCTCTGTCGCGGGCTCTTGTTTGCTCCTTTGCACCTCTAGGCGGATGTGTTGTGTCCCTTTGGTGGGTTGCCTGGCCTCTGTTCTCCGAGGTTTTGCTGGTTTCCATGATCTTGGGGTCCTCTCTGCTTTCTTCTGATTCCTGGAGGGATGGTGGTGGCCCTCTGCACCCATTGTTGAACACAATTGGTGTAAGATCTACACCAACTATTGCATGCTCATGCACACAAACACGTATGCGCTCATAACGCAGTAGCTGTGTTGTCCTGTAGTTTTCTCCATATGTAACAACAGCTTTGTTTCATATTCTTTTAGCTGGTGTTCTTTGTGTCTTTGTCCTTTCTTTTTTTCTCTCCCTCAATCCCTGTTAACCCGCTTCCCGTCCGGTATCAATTTGTATTTAATTCCTTAACAGCAAAAAAATAAATCATCAGAGATTGGTCGTCCAGGGAGGATTCATAGGGAGAAAGACTCCCTTGGTAAAGCAAATATGTTTTGCATAGGTACGGCAGCAAGAGAACCATTCTGCTTGCCATAAAGCAGGACATGCTAGTATGAGTTTTACTGACGAAACAATCCTCATTAAATGTGCTCTCTGATTGTTTAACGCTATCAGTTTCTGTCACTACTTTCAGCAGAACCCAAAAAACAGCACCTATTATCATTGATCACAGAATACTACGATAAGGCTACATTGTTTCCCCGTATTGTCTGATATAACCCACCATAACCTTAAACAGTTACAAATCTTAAAAATGTACTTCCTGTTTCAAGCAGTTCAGCTAATTGCTTAAATAATTTATCTTAACATTCGTGTTCAAAGCTAACAAGAGACTTTAAGGCTTTTCGATCACACTCCCACAGACAGTGGTGAGGACTGAGACTGAAGTGTGAACATGCAGCTACATTACCAAACACCACCACCGCCAGAAGATACTTTCACCCCGTCAGAGCGTTTAATTATGGTTTGGCTTGATTCAACTCCTATCCTCTCAATATTATTTTATCTCATTTAAGAGGGAAAAAAGAAAGATGGAAAAGAAAAAAAAGTGGTAAGTACTTTCGTAATTTAAGAGAGTGTTAATGAGTGGCTGCTAACCTTTCCCGGTTATCTATCATCCAGTAATGGAGGCAAGGATCCCTTTTCCAATCTGCTTCATTAAAAATCTTCTATTAAATCTAAATATGACGCCACACACTGTTGGAATTAATAGAGTTTCTAAATGCCTTGAACATTTTAGCCACATTGATCTTATATTAATACTATTTAGAACGACAAAGACTTTTGTGGCAATTATGAACAGTAGCATTTCGGGACAGATATGCACTGTTTGCACTAGATTTCTGATTATTTCATAAAGTGGATCATTATGATTAAATAGAGATAGTATTCATTTTATAATGCAACAAATCTAAAAATGTCATCATATAATGGTTTTCCTTACCACCTTAAAGTACATATCTTTTTCCTCTATTTCTCCATTAAACTGGAATATTTTTATGTTTGTAGAAGCCTTGCGAAGGTTTTAACACTGTAAAAACATCTGCTCTGAGTTGGTGTTTCAGTAACTTTATCAGTATTGTTCTAAGACAAAGAGATCTTTCGAGCAGTAAAACAATGCTGTGATAACCTGGTTTTAAAAGTGTGACCCCTTAGACTAGACTTAGAATTTGCAGAAGCTGTTTTGAATTACATTTTTAGCATATTTGCCAGATATACCATTAGTTTAAGCACCTTGAAAAAATATCTGTCCCTTTACAGATTTCTTTTTTTTTCTTGATTTTCTGTCATACTTACATTTTTCAGATCATCCAACAAATCCTTAGATCAGACAAAGTCAACATGAGTAAATACAAAAAGGAATTTTTAAATAATTATGTGTAATTTATCAACAGAAAAGACCTATCCATGTCTACCTAACTTTATGAAAAGAGGTTCTCACCCCATAAATCAGGAATTAACAGTGATCCACCACATGTTTTTGAAAGCATGCGTTCAGTTTCACAAGTCATGCTTTCCACTTAGACCCGTAAAATCACCAGAACTGCTCTTTGTCACCAATCCTGTTTGTGGTGTTCATGGGTAGGATTTAATTGTAGAAAGGAGAGTGTCTGAGCTGGGAATCTCAGGATTGCTTCTTTGCTTTTGCAGATGAGGATGCTGATGTTGAGCCAAAAAGCAAAACTCTTTATTTACCGGTCCATCTATGTTTCAACCCTCACCTATCAGGTTTGGATCATGACCTATAGAAGGACCAATAGAAGACGATCTTGGATACAAGTGCCTGAAATGAACTTTCTCCAGAGAGTGGCTGGGTGAGGAGCTCTGATCTCTGGGGGGAGCTCAGAGTAGAACTGCTGCTTCTCTGCATCGAAAAGAGTCAGTTGAGCGGGTTAGGCTATGTGATCAGGATGCCGCCTGGGTGTCACCCTTTGGGCGTTTTTCAACACACATCGCTGTGGGAGGAGATTAAGGGGAAGATCCAGAACTTGATGGAAGGACTACAGTATATATGCTACTGACCTGGGAACACCTTGGGAAGCCCCAGAATGAGGTTGAAGATGTTGCTGGCGAGAGGTGTGTTTTGTTATGTGCTACCATAGTGAAATTTTGGTGAGGCAGACACCGGCTCAGAATGGACATAGTTACGCAACACGTAGACACAACAAGACATGATCTTTTTTTTTTTTTTTTTATGTTGATTGCTCTGGCCAACCACATCACTCTCTGTGGGGCTGAAGTGTGCATATAGTAGCTAATGGACTTGTTTTCAAGTCAAAAAAATCAGAAAGCAGACTATAATAAATGTAGTTACAGAACTGTGCAATTTGCATTTATGTCTAAACAGACCCTGGGAGATTGAAGTTTGCTAATACACATTTGCAAGTAAGAGGCAGTATAAATAATTAGATTTTCATCAGAAACCTGTGTAACCAGTAGTGTGTTTGTAACATCCATCCATCCATCCATTTTCTAACACGTCTATCCCTTGTGGGGTCGAGAGGGGTGCTGGTGCCTATCTCCAGCTGTCAATGGGGGAGAGGCGGGGTACACCCTGGACAGGTCGCCAACCTATCACAGGTATTTGTAACATGTAATAGATTATGATCTGAGTTGATGGTTTGTTGATTTTCAGCAGGAGGTATGTGACAGACCTCACACCTTTGGGAGGGAAGCTGTTTTGAAGTCTATTGTGATTTAATGTTCCTGAATCGTTTACTTGGTGGGAGTGAGACAAACAGTGCATTGCCCAGTTGGGTGGGATCTCTAGCAATATGTCTGGCCCTCTTCTGGACTCGTGCAGCATAGACAAGAAAAGCCATTTTTGGGCCTTCTTGACCAGATGGGAGGTGTTCACAGTCCAGGTGAGGTCAGAGGAAATGTGAATGTCCAGGAACTTTATGCCGTGCACACACTCCACCACCTCCCCCTGTGTACAGATAGGAGCGTGTTCAGTGTTCCTGGATTTCTTGTAGTCCATTATGACCTCCTTGGTCTTGCTGGTGTTCAGGATCAAATTGTTCCTGCAGCACCACGATGTAAGATTGTGGACCTCCTTTCTGTAGTGGGTTTCATCATTGTTGGAAATGATTCATCCACAAACCTCACAACCATGTTTGGTTATTCCTATCTGTCTCCAGCAGGGTGCATCAGGGGGACGTCGGCAGCAGGTGTTTCCCATCAACGACCTGATTGCGAGGAGTACTTAAGGCGGCCGGAGAAGGAAGGAAGGCATCAGAGCATTAGCTCACCTGAGCAGTACCTGACCTAAACCTTGTTCCCTGTCGTCCCTGGTTCCTGATTGCCGTCCTGCTAACGCTTCCTGTTGACCTCCTCAGATCCGGTCCTTCTGCTCATCTCATCCGGTCTCTCTGTGGTAGTCTACACTCTAGTCCGCTGACAGTTCCGAATCTCTTGAGCCCCTCTGGGGCTCCAGTTGACCCGAGGTTCCTCTTTCCACTGGCGTCCTGCTGTACACCTGACCCACTCTCCATCAAAAAGCTCTCGACCAAGCCCCGAAACAAACCTCAGCCTGCCGCTGATCACCAATTGCCCCTACTACTCTCCCTGGTCCTACGCATGACGTTCATCCGTAAGTCAGCCTGTCTGTTGCCGGTGCTCAACCTCCCTCTCCTTCTCTCACACAGACTGACACCAGAGCCTTCCCAATTAGCCACAATCACATTCATCTCCATAACCCGTCTATGTCATATATCTTTAATAAACATCTTTAACCATCACTTGCCTCTGTGTTTGGTGCTTCCGGGTCACTTCCGGGTCATTTGGAAAACCAAATCATGACCTCTGGGCCTGGATGGCTGGATAAATCTAATTGTACTTTCCAATGCTTATTGTACATTTTATTGTAAGTTTTGGCTACTGTGGTCTCTTTAGAATGATATTTGTAATAAGGCAAGGCAAGTTTATTTTATATCACATTTTAGAATCAGTATGATTCAAAGTGCACAAGACAAAAGAAAAGACAAAAACGCACAGAGAAAAGTAAATTGCAATAGCATAATAAAAGAAGGTAAGGATATGTTGGACTACAAACTCAAAATAATGATTTTTCAGTTAATAGTTTAAACAGAATATTCTAAGGCATGGGGAGTACTTCTCATTGGACAAAACACTGGTCACTCCAGTACTTTTTTGTTATCCAAAGGAAGCGTAAGATAAAACCATTTTTGAAAAGAAAAAAAAATGTAAGCTGTTGGTATAACCTGATGACGGTATATCAATCATGCATCTTTATAGATGTTTGATGTATGTTTGCTATTACTCACTCCATTTTTTAATTCACAATCTGAACAACCCACAATGGTTGCTCAAGACTGGTTGTCGGGCCATCACAGGCTAACATAGAGACACAAGAGTCTAAGAACCAGGCACATTAAAATGTAGTTGTTTTACTGGCGAATAATAAACAATAAACCGAGAAATGCACTTTGTTTCTCGAGGTATTAAAGTATTATTTCATCTTTTATTCCTAAAGGGTTTTACATTTTGATTAGTGTAAGGTTCCTCTATCAGTGTGCCTAAATCTCGAAACCTTCATATTTCTCTGTCATTTTGCAGTAAAACTTTTAATGCAGTAGCCCTACAGAGAAACCGCATTTGGGAATAGAGTGCATTCCAGTCAGGGCTTCTCTTTTTGCACAGCAGAAAGCAGGTGAAAGTGTATATCTTGTCACTTCAGTGTCACTTATTTGAAAGAAAGCCCCCAAAGACATAATTCTAACTTGGAAAATGTCGGACAGCAAACTCTCAAAAACAAACAGAGTGGTAACTTAATAATCTTTGTCATTGATATTATTCCCACTTCTGGCTCGTCATATTTCCATTTTCCTTTATTTCACCTTTTTTCTTGAAATAGTTACTTGCCTAAGAAAAGCTTTTGTATATGGCCAAACCAGATGTGTGCAGCTGCTGTGTCAATCCAATACCCCTAAACTCCTCTTGGGCAATATGGAAGTGCAGGAGGGCAAATGGTGAAGTCACATGATTCCTCCCTCTCCTTTTTTTGCCATAAATCATATTTGGCAACATGAAATAAGCTACTTCTAGAGATATTGCTACTGGCACATTACCCATTCTCATTCATCACCTCAGAGGAACTACAAAAATCTGGAAAAAAAATCATTACAAGTGCCACATGTGACCTCTGGACCAAGAACACCATCATTTGCTTTTGTGCATTTCTTTTCTGAAGACAGGCCAATGTTTCCCACCTGTGTAATCATTCCTTTTAAATGCTATCATGACATTGCAGAGAATTTAACAAGACTAATTGCTTTTACTGACTCACAAGGATGGATATAATATAAATTGGTATTAGAGCCGCAAATTGAATTTCTTACAAAGAAGAATTGTGTAAGGCACATTTCTACGTAACAGCTGATTGCAAGGGGGGTTTATGTGTAAAGATTTCACTGTTGTTTTTCGCACTGTTTTACTTAAACAACTGAGGTCGGTACCATTTTAAACTTTTTCAAGTACTATAATCAGATCTACAGTAAATGTGTTGTTACGTTTCAGTTTACATTAACTTGTGTTGAAACAAAGACACTAAATTGGGAGACATTTAATGAAGTTTCACACTTTTTAGTGGTGTGCACTCTGTAACACAGAGTATACTAGCATGGGAGACACAAATACAGGGAGTGATGTGCCAGACTTTATAACCTACCCTGCACTTTAAAATGACTGCTGTTTTTCATTTCCCTCTAAGAGATCTGACATGCATGGCAGTAATGGCGCTGAAGAGAGCCAGAGTAAACAGAAGGTGGGAGACAAGACAGAGAGGAAGATGAATGTGTCTGAAAGGTGGATTTCTTGGAAGTTGTGATTTCAGGGAAAACCTGGATTTCATTGTTGGAATCTTTGTTTTCGCTTGAATAAGACGTCAAGTTCAGGAGTTTTACACCCTTTTTAAAACTTTGGTCAAGTTTCATTCTCTGTGGACTTCAGAATATGTGTGTGTGTTTCTGTTTATCGCTTTCAGGTTCACTGGAAGTCTCTGCAAAAGGGTGTTTTACAAAGTAGCTCCACGTCATGTTTGCTTAGTTGAACTTGTTTTTTTTAGGATATTAGTCGCATAGTTGCTTCTATGTCAATATTTAGCGAGGAAAAAAAAATGAGATATCACTACTCTGCATCCTACAATCATGCTGCCTTGCACAAATATTGATACTAACTGTACTTGTTCACATTTTGTCACGTTACAATCACAATCATCACCTCATTTTATTGAGATGATATGTGACCAACCAACACAAAGTAGCACATATATCTCAAGAGGTAGAAAAACGTCTTCACAAATAAAATCTGAGTGTCATGCATTTGTAGTTGTCTAACTTTTAATCCTATGGCCATGTATAAAATCCAATCCAGCTAGCTAATTGCTTCAGCACAATATATCTAGTTGTTGTTATTTTAAGGTCTATTTGCACAGAAATTAGATATCAGTACTGTTTTTTATTTTTTGTTTTTTTCTGTTGTAGCCAACAGAACAAAATTAAAAAGATAGGGACGGGGAAAAAGATCTTCTTGCTTGACCTTACTGAGAGCTTGCTCTTCAGTTTGCATTAAAAATGTAAAATATGGGTGCTTTTGAGGTGACAAATGCTTTTGGATTGGTTTCCGTAGAGCAATATGAAAATTTACAGTTTGCATTAATATTAATGCATCATTATCAGCTGTCGGATTTCATAAATAAGTACAGCCGTGTCAGGTGTGTTGTAGATCACTTGGATGGGCCACACTTAGCAAAACCACACTCTTTTTAAGAGCTTTGCAAATTTAATTGGGAAAATAGCAAATCAGGTAGTCAGCCGAATAACTCATTGTCACATTTAATCAATACACTTTTTAAATCAACTCATTTATTTTATAAATGATCTGATATAGATCGGGCGACCGATTAAACAATTAGCATATATTTAGCAATTAATTAATTCAACCATTAATCACGCCATCACCGTTCAAACTTTAAGGCAGCAATTTTGGGAGCGGACGTGCAGGCTGGTGTTGCAGCAGTACATCATGCCTGGGGAGTGCAGATTGTGACACAGCTAGATTTACTGTGCTAAAAAATCAATGCAATTAAGAGAGAGGCTGGAAGCTGCCTGGTCTTTAGGAAAGTTTTGACACACACACACACACACACACACACACACACACACACACACACACACACACATACACACAAGTCAAATACAGGCCTATTGTTTTTTTTTTTTTATTTCCTTTATTTTCTTACATGATTGATACAGTAAAGATAAAGTTTGGATTTAAAATACTAAATATCCACAAATCTGTTATTCGGAACATTTAGAGCACAGGCTGCATTATGGTGCCATTATGACATTCGTCTTCAACTAATTACAAGAGCTTAGCACTATTACGCACAAATGAGACAGTGCTTCAGGTGATTGTTTACCCCTGCCTCACATCTCCTTTATAAATGTTAGAGTTGATCAAAGTTAAATCAAGATTTTCCATGAGGAGCTTTTTACATCTGCTTCAAGGTTCAAATGTTGGCCAGTACAGTCTGCCAGAGTCAAGTTATTAGATGAATTCACGTGTAAGGTGATGGTTTATTTTAATTACCTCCTCTTCATTGAGCTTTATTAGGCTTATGCGATGAATAGTTTCAAACCCATGCAGGAAAAAGAAAGATATAAATAAATAGGATATTTTCTGTTTTATGTCAGGGAAATTTAACCATGTGCTTTGCTGTCATTCGGATTGGCTGCTGCTGCTTGCGACGGCACTTCCTGCTCCCTGTGCTGTTCTAGTAATTATTTCCTGATTACCTGCACCTGTGACTGCACTAATTACGGGCACTGCCACACCTGCGTATAGCAGCTTTCAGTCACTTCTTGGATTTTACGCCACTCTCTGGATTCAAGAAATGTTAGTGGCGCTCATTCTATGTACATCTCCTCCCATTGATTATCATACAGCCACTAACTTGTCCCTCTCCCTTACAATGATTCCTGTGTCCAGGCTTGTGATGGCCACTTGCAAACATAGACTGTTGTCCTGAAGCCAATTTGTAACTAATTTGGTGATATGGTCATTGTGCATTTGGAAGACTCAACGCTTGACCAGTGGCCTTCCCCCCCCCCCCCCCCCCCCAATATAGGACTCATTTCACTGTGGATATTGAGGCTATCTCACCTGCTCCAGCCACCATCTTTGCAAGGTCTTTTGCTTTTGTTCTCAGGATTTTCACACGTCTAACCTCCCATCTTCTTCCTGAACAGTAATAGACATTCCCACACTGTTTATACTTCCTTCTAATCCTTTGACACAATGAACGTGACACCTTCTGCCATCTGGAAATTTTACCCATTAGCCAGACCCATGGAGGTCCAAAATTCCCTTTTTGCTCTCTTAATGATTTCTTGATATTTTTTCATGATGTCACAGAAGGAAGCCATGCATTTATAGTTTTTCTTAAAATAAATCTACAGATGCGTTTTCATTTAACTGAAATGTGGAGTGTTAGTGCTTATTATTGGCAGGGATGAACTGGACAAACTCTCACTCTCACTCTTTCACTCTCACACACCTAAGGGGAATTTAAAGTGACCAGTTACCTTAACATGCATATTTTTGGAAAGTGGAAGGAAGCTGGAGTACCTGCAGAGAACCTATGGGGAGAACACACAATGACTAATTTAATTTGATTACAGTGCAAGGTAAAACCAGTCCAAATATGAGACCAGTTGACCTTACCAAAGCAGTAACAAAGTTGTGGGCTAAACTTTTCACAATTCTCAACCCTCCTTAGACAGTACAGCAGTTTTTCAATGCTTACTTTTTTTTCAAAATTAAGTGTGTTGCACACACTATACGTGCAGCTTTAAGGGTTAGCAGAGTACGTCAAATATCTGTAAACACTTCACATGTCTGTTATCATTCCAAACTAGCGGCCTGCAGCAGAAAGAAAGGTGAGATCAGCTTGGAAATGGTGTGGACAACCTGCCCTCAAACACAGGATGCAGTCGGGGTTGAAGCGCTCTCCAGGCCTTGGCTTGTTGATTGTCTCATCTGTCTTGGCTAAGTCAGCAGGATGTGACAGCCGCCTTCTCTCTGTTACCTGCTGACCACTGGGCTTGGCATCCTCTCCACTCACCTGCCCTATCGCCGCCTCCACCGTATCTCTATCCCCACTTCATTCTCGCCTCAACGTCTTTGCAGCAGGAGCGTGAATCAACGCCTTCGTGTCAAAGAGGTGGAATGAAGGCAAACAGTTTCTGACTGCAGGCTTGCAAGGAGAGGTTCCGGCTGCTGACTTTGGTTTGTTGGTTTTTAAAAACTCTTTGCAGCCCGACAAAGTGACAAACCTTCACTTCATTTAAAAGTATCCAATCAGGCATCACTTACTTTAGAATTCCTTTAAATGAGGTGAGACTCTGACTAGTTATATTTTTGGCTTTGCAGTTTCTACAATGTCTCTTCCTGCATACATTACATATTAATATTGTGCACAATATATTATCGGCAGCTAGTTGGAAAAGCAGTAATGCTTCTTGAACATTTTCACATTTTGCCATTTTATAATCACAAACTTGAGTCATTGGAATTGTAACAACACATAGTAGCTAAGGTTGTCAAAAGTATCGATACTTAAATGCTATATCCAGATTCAGGACTAATTTGGCATGGTGTCGATATTATTTTATCATATGAGGTTGAACGAAGAAGGAAAACTTGAATATCTTGACGAGACTGTGAGCAAACAGTGCCTTAAAGTGGTGGCAATGAGGTCAAGCAGAACAACAAACTTGGCCAAACATCTTAAGGACCAATACCCTGGTCTTCATGATGAATTCCAGCAGGTTAATAAATTAAAGTTACGTTCATAATTTAATTTAATGCATTAAAGATATTACTGGTGTTAGCACGACCGGTGGTCTGCATTAATGTATTGTAATTAGCTGCAGTTAGCATGCTACTAGGCACGTGTTAACTTGGGTTATTTATTTAGCATGTATTTGCACACAAAGTACCTTGTAATAAATAAATAAAATTTAATTGAAAACTGAATTGATTGTTGAGACTGAACAAGGTGAGTTTTTGATGCTGCCAAAATCATTTTTTGTGCCTTTAATTATTTGTCAGTTTTTCATCTCCGTGGTATTGAAGATGGTATCGAGTATCAAAAATGGCCCTGGGTATCGATATTGAATTTGAAATTTTAGTATCGTGACAACCCTAATAGTAGCACATGATTGTGAAGTCCAAGGAAATTCATACCTAGTTTGTAAAATTTTCTACAAATAAAAATAAAAAAGAACTGAATAGAGTAGAGACATATGTATTCAGCCCTCTCCTCTTTTTTCTGATAGCCATAAGTTATTTCCAATGCATTTATTTGCCTTCAGAGTCCATCTAATTAATAAATACAGTAATTTTCTTGTGAAACCCTGAACTGGAAGTCAAGAATTGTACAAATTTGGCCCGGCAAGCTTTTAATGCACACAAACACCTATATTATATCATTTTTATTTTTTTATTTTTTGTAGGGCGAGGTTTTTCCACCGACAATTTAAAATACTCTTGTAATGGAAATGTTGGGTACAATACTTAATAGTAAGTATTTTTCTTTTTTCATTTTCATTTCATAGATCACTTTTCTAAATAGAAAAAATACTCTTAACATATTATTGAGAAAAATTATTTATAAGTTTTTTGCAGTACAATTGTAAAAAGATTATGTGGCACTCTAGTAGTTTCCAATTTGACAATTTTTGTCACACAAACTTTGGACACCACAAATTTGGATCAAAGCATATTCATGTTTTAGAGTGGGCCAAACTCCAGACCTGAGGGCAATTGAGAATCTGTGTCAAGACTTGAAATTTGACATTCTAAGACATTCTCCATCCAACCTGATCAAGACGGAGCTATTTTTGGAAGAAGAACAGCAACACATTTCAGTCTCTAGATGTGCAAAGCTGGTAGAGACATATCCCAAAAGATTTGCAGCTTTCGTATCAGCCAAAGGTAGTTTTACAAAGTATTGACTCTGGCAGATTGAATAAATATGCACAGCACACATTTAAAAGACTAGGTCCCTAGCCTTCCTCTTCAAAATTATGCACTACTTTGTGTTGTCTATCTCTATAAAATCCCTACAAATTACACTGAGGTTTGTGGCACTGTATATAAAACAGTATTAGTGATTTATATGTATTTATCTTCTTTGTGTTGTTTTGGACAAGTTTTTTTGGAGAAGAGGAAGCCTTATTTTCATCCTAGCGAAGTTAAAATTCTTCTGTTCAGTTCTCTTCACTGCTTTAACCTTCATATGCTTGTCTTGAAACTCTTCTACATATCAAATATTATACTGCATGAAAAAAATCTTAAATTATATTACCTCTCTTCTTTCAGTGGCAGAATACTCAATGTCAACATTCAGTTTTAGTGTCAGACAACACATTTTTATGGTGTGTCATGTATGATTACTGTTCAGCAACAAATATTGGTATGCTATGGTAGAGTTTACTTTGTCAGACACCCGCATGTGTCATCTAAGTTTACGGTCCTTTTGATTTTTATCTGCAGGTGGTCCATCAATTTTGACAAAAGCCCGCTGTAGATGCTACCTGCTGTGTATTCTCAATTCAGCCTTACACTAACGACAATATATTTATGAGTGTTATATTTAATCCTTGAGAAAGATGAAATACAACCAGTTTCTAAATAAGATTTGACATTTCACATCTTTTAATGTTTTGTTTTTCTGTATTTCATTCCAAGTTTCCTTTTATTCAGCGCTCGGCACATCCCCATCCCAGACTTTGAGCCGCGACCAAAGCAGGCTCTTCAGGGATAACAGATGAGCACAGATGAGCGGTGTCAGGTAAAGTGCTGTGAAAGACATTTAATGTGTTTTATATCAGTGTGTCTGAATTGTCCAGGAACACTTGAATCACTCAGTGTCAGCCAAATACGGCGTAATGAGACTCGCCTCCTCTCATCTGAAGACACATGTCTCTCTGCTGTCACTCAGGCTAACGGAGGAAAAAAGGTCCTTTTCAGGCTTTGCGAAGCACACAGGACTGTATGATAGGACTCCTCCTTAGCGTTAGGAAGGAATATTTCATCATGAGACTCCTGGAAAGGGGACAAAGGTCACACTATCGAGCTTATTTAAGCACTTGCAGTAACAAGGGCTTAAACCTGGAGATGCACTGTATAGAGTTTTGTGGCTAGATTTCTGGTTTTTGACCTACCAATATCGACTTTAGCAATTTTACACAGGGTGTTCACGGTTTTATAAAAACTACTACATCCAATGATCTCAATATACATCCATTTGTAGTTCTGTTTTTTAATACTCTGAAAAATATACAAGGGCTGGATTTTCACCCTTCCCTGTGAACATTCCTAAGAGGTCTGCTCCTCAAACTTGCTTTTTGTAGTTTGTTTAGGTCATTGAAACGGTCTGGTTGTTAATGTGACAAACATTTACCAATGCTATCTTTCTTAGATCTTCAATTTAAGTCATTAAGACCAGCATAAACATTGGCTTTAAAAAGACATCAAAAAAGCATTTAAAAATATCTTTCTTGGGTTGGGGAAAAGAAAAACTTAATTTTTTTTTAATCATAATCTTTTAGTTTAGTTTTCTTAAGTCAGGTTCTGTTTTAAACCTTACGATTCCGGTTGAGAACTTAAACAGCAACAATCTAGTTAGCAGCAGTTTCACACTTAAGCAGTTCATTGGGATGGAGGGCCACAAAGGCTGCACCTGCTGCGTATTCTCTGTAACTCTCCAGAAGTGTCAAATATCACCAAATATAGTTACTAAATTTGTTGCTAGCTGCAAAAAAGGTGTTGATAGAGGGGTCTGAGCAATTTCAAAATGTAACCTCCAAGCTGGCAGCAGTGCAGTCTCACTCTGCCCACACAAATATCACTCCAGAAAAAGAAGGTGGTTGCAAATTACAGAAATACTGTTCTCCACCGGAAGGTCTGTGATTGGTCATTCTACACAAAGTGGTAGTCTCATTCCTGAATCAACTGTCTTGACCTGTGATTCAAAATAAAACTTTATTTTTACTACCTCCCCGCACTTTTTCTTAAGTTTAAACATCTCATCTGTTGTGAAAACAGCAAACTTTAAGTCTTCTCCTATCAAGAACGATGGTTTATCGTTCCCATAACCAGTTAGTGCTTAGATCTGGTCTGTTCACGGGTCGTAAAAAGATGAGATCAGTGAGCTGGGGTGAATTCAGGACTGATCAGGCAGAAGATGAGCTAATTACAGCTAAAAGCTGAGTTATCAGTGCATCTCTATGGAAATAAAAAAATGACAAATAACCAGTTTTCTTTCTTCAAATCTCTACAAAGCCTTGGTTGTTTGTACCAAGATATCCTTACAATGACACACTGCCAACCTTTTTTTGCCAAATACTTTTGACAGTACTTCTTCCATGACTCTGACACGGTCTGGCCTGAAAGGAGACATTCTGTTATGGGGCTGTTTTTCCCCTAGTGGGATACTTTGTGGTGCCTATTCAGAATACTCTCGGTTTTCCCAAGTTTTGCCAACACCAACCACCTGTGTGACAAACCAGTAAGGGAGACCGGATAGAGTTGAAGCTGTCAGGGTCGAATCCCCTTGTGAGGGGAGGGGAGCGATCTCTAATTATCCCCACCTGTGCCCGGCAACAATGGGAGGGTCAAGATGAAGCCATTAGCTGTCTCTCCACTGGCACCACCAAGAGTTTGTATACATCTGTGTCTTATTTTCTTTTCTGGCACAATCAGTCCAGCAAGCTAAGCAGGCATGACCGCATTTGGCAACTTCCAAGGACGCTGGCAAAGTTAGACAAGGAGGAAGCAGTGAGACACAGAGAAAGGGGAAAGAACTGGCCTTTTTTCCCCCCTCTGCCTGATACTCGAGCATAGTGTGTTGCTTAGAGAGTTTCCATGTTGGTCAAAACAATCCGCCAAGCACTAAAAAAACAACATGCTGTGGAGGAAGTTGCATAGTCGTGTGTGTGTGAAGGGGATTTTTGATGAAACTGATTTCTGTGCATACAAGATCCTCTTAGGGGCACAGGTTGGCTCTGTTGTGGGGCTGCTGCTCAGCATTACCGCTCTTCTTAAAGCTCACCTCCTATTTGACTCGCAGCGCTTGATATAAAAAGGCTCATTGTGATTTCAGTATTGTCAGCTTTGATTAGCTGAATCAAGCCGTCCTTTGGCCCAGCAAGTGTGCATGTTGTCAGAGCTATTTACGAGCAATGACCAGATATGAAGCCCAGACTATTGTGGTCATGTAAACAGCCACATCTGTTTGAACCCACCTGCTCCCTAGTGTTTACTGGGCTTTGTAAATAATGAAATAAGTCTCACTGTTCAAAAATATTACAGCAGTGTGGACTTTTGCATTAAATGGCACACTAATTAATCAGGACTGTGAAGCAAAAACACATGGGAATTGCAAATTTCAGCATAAAAGCAAAGCAAAAATGTTCCATAGATCAGTGTGTGTGTGCGTGTGTATTTTTTTGTTGTTGTTTTTTTTGTTTGTTTGCAGCGCGTGCTACACCCATTCATTCAGACGCTCGTTCATTCATTTATGTCTTTTATTTATTTATAAATCTCCATGAGTGTTTGTTTTCATTTTGGTCCCTTGAACCTTGCCACCCGGTGTGTGACACCCGGGCTGCGAGCGAAGACGGAGAGGCAGGCAGGTTCAGAATGATCACTATCATTAACATTCACACGGGGTTCACTTATCATCTCTGACTGGAGGGACATGGCAGCCATTATGAGACGTCCGCAGGTGGAGTGCCGTGATACATATTGCATCTTGCCACAATGGATTTATGTATTCCGTAACAAAAGAAAAGTCTAATGAAAAAATACAGAAGGCAATCCTTTATTTCTCGCTCTACTTCAAGTGAGGCCACCATGTCCATTGATGAGGCGGAGCGCAGGGGGAATTCCAGGGCTGTGCACTGACCTGTCTGTCACTCAAGCTGCGTGGGAGCAGACACGCATTACCTCATGCAACGTTTATTGCCTTTTAACTCTCAATATCCCCCCTCATGGAACCCTAGGTTTTAATGAGAGAGCTGAGACACACCACTTTCTGTGATAAAGGTGGTTCTGATGACCAGTTTTATACGGAGCAGTTGCAGCTCTCTAATAGCAGCGCAAGAATCAGAATCAAGTTTAATCGCCAAGTAGGTTTGCACTTACAAGGAATTTGACTTGGTGTTGATGGTGCAGACAAAAAATAAAAATACGGTAAAATAAAAAGGATATATATACAGAAGTAATATACACTCAGTAAACTGTGCGTTAATGTAACACAGAAGCTTGTAAGTCCTGAACGGGGGAGAGAGGCAGTGTCCAGTGTCATAGGCGGCTCTTGGCCTTGTTCGGTAGCAGATGGGAAGAAACTGTTCTTGTGGCGTGAGGTTCTGGTCCTGATGGACCGCAGCCTCCTGCCAGAGGGAAGTGACTGAAATAGTCTGTGACTGGGGTGCGAGGGATCAGCCACAATCTTCCCTGCACGCCTCAGAGTCCTGGAGGCGTACAGGTCCTGGAGAGATGGAAGATTGCAGCCAATCACCTTCTCTGCAGACCTGATGACACGCTGCAGTCTGCTCTTGTCCTTAGCGGTGGCACCAGCGTACCAGATGGTGATGGAGGAGGTGAGGATGGACTCAATGATGGAGGAGTAGAAGTGCACCATCATTGTCCTTGGCAGGTTGAATTTCTACAGCTGCCGCAGGAAGTACATCCTCTGCTGGGCTTTCTTGGTGAGGGAGTTGATGTTCTGCTCCCACTTTAGGTCCTGGGAGATGATAGTTCCCAGGAAGCGGAAAGACTCCACAGTGTCAATGGTGGAGTCACAGAGGGTGATGGGGGTAGCTGGGGCTGAGTTCTTCCTGAAGTCCACAACCATCTCCACTGTTTTTACAGCGTTGAGCTCCAGGTTGTTCTCCCTGCACCAGGTCACCAGATGGTCAGCCTCCCACCTGTAGGCGGACTCGTCACCATCAGAGATAGGTCCGATGAGAGTGGTGTCATCCGCGAACTTCAGGAGCTTGACAGACTGATGACTGGAGGTGCAGCTGTTGGTGTACAGGGAGAAGAGCAGAGGAGAAAGAACACAGCCCTGGGGGGAACCAGTGCTGATGAGCTGTGAGTCAGAGTCATGTTTTCCCAGCTTCACGTGCTGCTTCCTGTCAGACAGGAAGTCTGTGATCCACCTGCAGGTGGAGTCGGGCACATTCAGCTGGGAGAGCTTCTCCTGAAGCAGGGCTGGGATGATTGTATTGAAGGCAGAGCTGAAATCCACAAACAGGATCCTGGCGTAGGTTCCTGCAGTGTCCAGGTGCTGGAGGATGTAGTGAAGGGCCAGGTTGACAGCGTCGTCTGCAGACCTGTTGGCTCTGTAGGCAAACTGTAGGGGGTCCAGGAGGGGATCAGTGATTTCTTTAAGGTGTGAAAGCACAAGGCGCTCAAAGGACTTCATAACCACAGAGGTCAGAGCGACGGGTCTAAAGTCATTAAGTCCTGTGGTCCTTGGCTTCTTGGGAACAGGGATAATGATGGGGGATTTGAAGCAGGCTGGCACGTGACATGTCGCCAGTGAGGTGTTAAAAATGTCTGTGAACACTGGAGACAGCTGATCAGCACAGTGCTTCAAGGTGGATGGAGAGACAGAGTCTGGTCCGGCAGCTTCTGAAGAGATTCAGAAGACAGCTTCTGTCTTCTGAAGAGTTTGTTAACATCTCTCTCATGTATGGAAAGAGTTGTCACTGAGGAGGAGGTGGAGGTGATCTGTTGGGTGGAGTCGTGGTGGGTGATTGCAGGACTGTAAACTGGACAATTTTAGCATTAGCATTTATAGGAAAGATAAAAACAAGATCAGAAAATAAACAGTACGTTACCTGCCTGTTATAATATCAGCTGTAATAATATCAGCCTACTGCAGGAAGAGGACAAAACAGTATCTGATTTGTTTCAATATTTTCTGAAGTTTAAAATAGACACCTGGGTTATGTGTCAGAGTTTTGATATCAGTTACCTTAAGATGATGAAATCTAGTTTTACGTTCTGAAGCCAAGGCTCTGAAGTTGGTAGAAAGCCAATATTTGCTGTCTCAGTGGTGTAGTTTTACATCATCAGGTTGGTAACTTTTGAGTGTGAATTGAGATTTGCTATGCTCATGGATGCGGTACACTGAGGGGGTTTGAAAAGGGATTTTTATTTATCAGTTCACGTTGTGTGCTGCATAAACCGGTTCAGAAGAGCATGTTTATGAGCTGAGCTCACAGTTTTGGGAACTCTGAACTGAATGATGCCGTTTTTAAGTGTGAAACATGAAACGCCCGCAACTCATCTTCATTTAACAGTGTTTTGTTTAAAAAGTCACACTGTTTATTCATGGTGGCAAACTTTGGATGCTTCACGGAGAAAAAGCTGCAACATTTCCTCCTCTCTCCAACCATCTTATCAACTATAAGAAACTGAAAGAGCTACAGATGTGTTTAGTGTACATTGTACATTACTGAAGATTTTGTCAGCTAATGTGCTAAAACGGAATTGAAGTTTTTGTTAAAGTGGAACGTTGTGTTTCGGTTAACCTGCCTATGAAGAAATTTATATACAGGAAACCATAAATTATTAGGATTTTATGGTTGAATAATTATCAGAAAACGTGCCATGAGTTGGTGCTTTTGTACAAGGCAATGTCAACTTTCCATAAAGGGAGACAAAAGAGGTGAACAGTAATGGTGATGAAGCAGCTTACACAAAGTCTGGTCTGTCAAATCAAGTGTAGTGTACATAACTACTTTCTTAATGTGAATAAAATCAAGGCAATTCGACACAAGAAAGTGTAGAACACAATTAAGCAATCAGAGGGACTGCCGTAGAGAAGGCACACAATTAGAAATTTGTCCAATAAGTTAATTTGTAAGATTTGCATATTCTTTAAAACCTTAAAGGGGCCTAGTCATATACTGTGACTTTACAAATTTCTACTGTAGATTGGGTTGGTCTTCGACCACTCCAAGCTTTCACTTTACTGTGAGACATTGCAGGACGGTCTACTAGCTCTTAAAGTAGCGGTGTCAATCGTTGCCTGTATTGATTCCTGTCTGTTCCTGCCAGTGAGCTGCTGTGTGCAGTCCCATGATGTCATTTCCTGCTCCCTGTGCTGCACTGGCAATTAGAGCTGAGTGGCTACACCTGCGGCCGCTCTAATTACTGAGCTGTTGTACCTGGGAGGAGCACTATATATTCCTGACTCTCCCAGTGTGTAACCACCAGATTATTCAAAAGCCTTTGTGTGAGTAGACTATCCAGCGTTCCTTGTTCTGACCTACTGTTACTGACCTGTCTCGTTCCTGTTTTGCTCTTGCCTGCCTTGCACCTGTCAGATACTTCTGTTGGCTTCTGATCTCTGGACACTGGCCTCTGCCCCGCTTGGATACCCCCGCACAGTGCATGTGCCTCCTGTTACCGATTCTCTCGTCTGGATCCCGGTTTCCCATATCGTCTAGCCCTTCTTGAAACTTCTGCCCAGTGGACTGTCTACCTGAGTGTGACCCCTGACCTGACAACAACTTCCCCGCTAGCTTTTGCCCTGCCTAGCGTTAACAAGATTCGGATCAGTCACCAAGTGATTAGGATCAGGCTTTTAATTGGACGTCATGTTTTTATGTGGTTTTCCTTTGTGTTTTATGAAGCACTTTGATTTAATCTGTGAAAGGTGCTATACAAATAAAATTTTACTTACATTAAATACATTTATAAATACTACTGTATTGTTTTTATCCTATTTTATCACAGTTTCTTAAATCTCTTTGCTCAGCTCTTAAAACAATACAAAATGTTTTTCTTTCTTTTTTTTTCAGCTGCTGCTTTCATGACTATCCTATGCCAGTGTTCCAAGGTACCGTAATTACATGAGGATAGTTTCCTTAAAAATTTCCTACAGATATGTGGGAGGTTTCTGCCTCACCATCAGTTTTACCTTGCTGTGGAGGAGAAATTATCAGTAATTAAATGAGCTTAGAGTATGCAGGTGAAGATTTTTTCTGTTTAGAGCACTAAGCTACACTGACTTTATATTTTTTTAAAAATAATTTTATTTTATTGCACACAGTGTCATCAATCCATAAAAGGCAAATGTTGCATATTTAGCAATCACTGTGAGCTGATAGCACCAAAGATTAGAAGCCAAATGTTTGTGTGTACTTTTACTTGCAAATACGTAAGTGAGAACATCCATCCAGACATACATTTTCTAACACGTCTATCCCTTGTGGGGTCGCGAGGGGTGCCGGTGCCAATCTCCAGCTGTCAATGGGCGAGAGGCAGGGTACACCCTGGACAGGTCGCCAGTCTGTCGCAGGGCAACAAAGAGACAAACAGGACAAACTAAGTGACAACATATTTTTCATATTTTACCTCAAAAGTGAGGACTTTTTTTTGGGGGGGTTAGGTTTAAGACTAAAGTGTCAATTAGGTTTAAGGTTAGGTATGTAATGGTTAAGCTTAGGGTAGGGCCAGCATTAGGCCATAGAAAGGTTGAAAATTAATGGAAGGCAAGGTCCTCAGTAAATATTTAAAACAAAGACATGTGTGTGGGTTTGTGTGTACTTGGAGCTGAGTGAGAAAAAAAATTCTCGCATTTTACTAGTAAAATGAAGGTTAGGACTAAGGTGTCAATTATGCTCGGGTTAGGATTGGCGTTAGATATATGCTGGTAAAAGTTAGAGTTTATGGTTAGGCCATATAGAGGGTTGAAAAGGAATGAAAGTTAAATGAAAGTCAAGGCAAGGTTCTCACTTTATATTTAAAACAAGGATGTGTGTCGGTGGGTGGATGTGTTTTTTCATGCGCTGCTGCAGCTATTGTAAAATTACAACACTATGAGGGATAAATTGATGAGATCAATTTTCAGTTGGATCAAGTAACTTTTATTACTATACCGTATCATTATTATTAAAGCAGCACTGTAACCAGCACGGTGACCCAAATATTAGCTTAATGGGAGATATATTATTTTTCAGGTCCATATATGCCACATGCATATTGACCGCTTACTGATGTGTTGTGCGGCTGCCCTTCTCAAAAATATCCCATAAAAACCTTATTCCACCTCTCTGTCTTTCCCTCTCCCCATGGCTGTGCCTCGTCCTTTCCCTCTCCCTCTTCCAATGGGAGACTCTGAGAATAATCTAGCAGGGTGAATGTAGTGATTGAGTTTACAAGTAACTCCATGACTTCTTAATCTGCTGGTCCAAAGTGGTCTGCTATCAGATTCCAAAATACGGATGGAGACTGTTTCATTTTGAGACAGTGCAGTGTTGCCAGTGGCCTTCAGAGACACTAAACCTGGAAGTTACAGGTCTAGCGCCTCTAGTGGCAAAAGTTTACATGGTGCTGCTTTAAGAAAGCAGACAACTCTAAGTAGCCAGCAAGACTAAAAATAAGTTGAAGATGCTTTCTTTTGGCTAGAAACAGATCACTGAGTTATTAGCAAACATTTTCAAACATATAGGTTAAGGCAACAAATACAAAAAGTGTATGCAACTATTGTTTTCTTACTGTTTGTTTTGTTTTACAAGTGACGGAATTTCTGTAAAAGATGAGAAAGATTGCACTTTCCTCTCTCAAAGTATCAAAGTGCTCTTGCAACTGCCTCTTCTATGCCAGTTTTATATCATTATTCCAATTAGGAAACACATTCCACAGGTTGGTTACATTTTTCATTGCCACCCCTCTATGTTTACCTGTTCTATTTTTCCTGTTTCGTTTCCTAGCCTACAGGGAGGAGGTGAAACAACTGGTGGACTGGGGTGACAAAAACAATCTGATCTTGAATGTCAGCAAAACAAAAGAGATCGTCATTGACTTCAGGACAAATTAGCCAAGTCACACACCCCTCCTCATCAAACTCCTAAGGGTGTAGATAACGGTCACTTTGACCTGGTCCCTCCACACCTGTTGTGAAGAGATCACTCCAGCATCTGCACTTTCTGCCTCAGATAAGAAGAGCAAACCTCCCTCCTCCCATCCTCACCACTTTCTACAGAAGGAAATGGAGGACGTACTGACCAGCTGCATCACTGTCTGGTCTGGGGCTGCCAAAGCCTAAGACTGGAAATGTGTAGGGAGACTGGTGAGGACAGGAGGAAGAATCATTGGGACAGTGCTTCCCTCCATCTATGACACTGCTCATAGACACTTCATGAC
Organism: Fundulus diaphanus; assembly: GCA_037039145.1. Lineage (NCBI taxonomy): Eukaryota > Metazoa > Chordata > Actinopteri > Cyprinodontiformes > Fundulidae > Fundulus > Fundulus diaphanus. The sequence goes on along the minus strand of CM073127.1, from coordinate 37,983,486 downwards.
CAGAGCTTAGAACACCATAAAAAAACTCCCACCCCCATCATGGACCCTCTGGCAAGAGCTTCAGCAGCTTTAAATACTGAACAACAGCAACAGACTACTAAACTCCCAATAATCCCCCCTGGCTGTATGCACAAAACTAGTCACTTTACATGGTCTCTGTGAACTCTATTGCACTGAGTAACTGTACTAGCGGCATTAACATATGGTCCATTCATTGTTCCAATACATCCTGAAGCTAAATATACTCGTACTATTCATATTGTATTTTTTGGTTTGTCGCTACATTCCTGACAAGTGACAAATGTTTATATTTATATTTCTTTTTTGTGTTCTGTTTTAACTTGGAGCCTTGCAACAAAGTTTTGCTCAAATAGCTAAGGGGAGAAATAATTCAATTAGCCATCTAATTAATGTTTGTTTAATTCATTATTATTATTATTCTCTTCAAATAAATTGAAGTCCTCTGGCATTGGAGATCAAAAGTTATCAAAAGCGTTTTGTTACATCAAAGCATGTGGGTTGTTGCCAAGCCTCTAAATCTCTAAATCTAAAAGACGAAGGCGTAATAATTTCCACACACGTTGTCTGAGGTGTACCAAACTTTCTGTGAGTCACCACAGACCAGTGCTTAGCACATACACAGAGACATTTGCTTTCATCACGTTAGCCCTGCCCACATAGAACCGAAGAGCTGGTTTATGTCCTCCTTTTACTCTTTTACTAGTTTCAAACTGTGTCTGATGACACAGAACAAGGTGATGTTGAATCCCAATGTAGACAATGACTGTTTGCTGAACTGTGTGGGTGTGGCAGAGTGGCCAATTTTTGATATCTGGCTGTAAATCACACATGCATGAGCCAATTTGCTTAAGAATGTACATGAATTACCTTTGTCTACCTACAAACAGGTCAATATAATCACATTAGAATTTGAGAGCAGCTGCACCCCCTGGAAACTTTCCCTGATGCATTGTCCGATCTACACAGAATTGTGTGTGTTCCCTCACATTGGTGTAGTAAATTGATGACATCACTTTAGCCCTGCCATCTGAGAACAATGTCACAGGTTTCTGTGGTACATGACCTTTCATGACAGTCTGTAGAAGTTTCAAATGTTGTCTAACAACAGAATATTTTAATAAGATTTTTCTTTTTACTTCACAGAAATTCTCCCTTAATCCTTTGCCACCAAATAGGAAGTGACTTCAGTTTCCATCTAAAATGTCAGATTTTCACCCAATTTATAAACCTTCTCACCAGAGCTGAACTGAGCCTGAGTGAATGTAATATTGAGTCGTGATTACAGTACTTCCTGGTTGTGACGTGCAGAATTGAGTGGCAGGTTTGCTGGAGGCGTTGAGGTGGCAAAGCAGAACGCCTGTGCTCACGACACAAGCTGGAGCGGTACTAAGATGTGAGGGCCGCTCAGCTTTAATCATTGTTAAATCCTTCATTCATCATGCTGCTCCCCAGTTCCTCTCTGCACTTTGGTCCTGCAAACAACCTACACATCATGACAAAACAACTCACTTTTTTTATTTTTTGTGTGCATATGCTCATTTTTTGCAGCCTGTGGAATTTTAGAGGGAAACTTATTTATATGATTTTTCAGAGTATTTTGGCTTGAAGCGCCCATCCCTCCTGCCTGTTTCAGATAGTGGGCTCTGGCTCAGTTTATGATATTCTAAAATGGCCAGAGCCTAATTTAACATTCATTAACATTTTTCCAATACTGCTTTAGAAGAGGGATCTTGTTGTGAGGTGGTTCTGATATAGTTATGAGAAACTTTGATGTTAGTGAGAAAAGGTTAACAACAGTATTTAGTGAGCGGCAGAATTTGATTTATTTCATAATAAAGTTGGACATGCACAATATCGTCTGCCTCCCACACAGAGGGCACAGCAGTTACATCCTCCCTTGCTTCCCTGTCATTGGGACGAGACAAGAAACAAGTGAAGCATAATTTCCATAACAAAATAACTCAGACATGGTTTCAGATGTAGAAACCACAAGTATAATGTACCAAATAATCCAGCCTGACTAAATAACCTCCTTTTCTCCAGTATTTCTGTTTTTTATCCAATTTTTTTTTACTTATTGAAATACCAAGGCATTCATTAAGCAATGTTGTATTTCCAATAATTATTCTTTTTAAATTTGCCCCCCAGCCAAATAAAAAGACATTAATTTAAACGGAGCGAGGAGCAGTAATCTACTTGATTCTAAACAACCAGGAAAAAAGATTTTTCTGGATAGATTTTCTTCTGCTTGATTAAAGACATATTTTCCACTCTGAAATTTTCTTCAGTAAAAAGGCTCCCAGACCAGTAATAACCTAATTGGAGAGAAGCCTCTAACTAGTGTTGCTCCTTTGTGTCCCGGTGTATAAATAGAGTGTATAATGGACTGAGGTGTGATGCCATCATTCATCTCTGCTCAGAAACTCTCCAAGTTCAGGTCTTTGCTCATTTTCCTAATGATGCTCTTGTTTTAGGTATGTTTTCACTTTGCGGTTTGTAAGATTCCTGCTTAATGGGCTCAATTCATCACTGACTTCTGTACCAAAGTCCAGTTCACCCTGCGAACCAATTTGACATAAGAACTGCACAAATACAATGCTTCTCAATGTGTGAATTGGTATTTTGTTGAAACCACTCAGTAAAAAACAACAACATCTCCTTCATCTCAGAGATTAAGCTCAGTCTTTCTGTTCAACACAGTGACTTTGATGATGCTACGTTACTGACAAATTAATCTGTTTGCTAATGTATTTAACATGGCTTTGTAAAGCGCTTTTTAATTCCAAATGTTAATTGACCACAAAAGACCCTTAGTGCCAAATTCCACTGGCACCAAATAATGGAAGCTTTCCGCACAAAATGATGCCTTTTGGGAAGCGTATCCCATATGATAGCCCCCGGTTACAACATGCCTTTATGTGGTAGATTACTCCTTGGCTCTGACCCAATAAAAAAGCCTGCTTTTTAACCACTGCTTCTCCCATTTGCCTCGGGATGCTCATGGGCTGGCAGGTCTCACAACACATTACCATCCTGCAGCAGCGCTTAAAACACATTTCAGCCTTGAAACGCAGCTGGTATCTTGGCCAGCACCGCAGCGCTGGGCATGGCTGGACCAAACGTTAGGATGTCAGAAATAAAATGCAGCACAGTTGTTGACAATCAGAGTGGATTGAGGTTATGCTGTTTTTTTTTTTGTTTGTTTTTTTTGCAGGCTTCTTATTCCCAGCGCATCCTCTGCTGGAACCAGGATGTCTTTCCAAATACAGAGTTTGATTATCATAAGCTCATTTGAAAACCACATTTGTGAAATGAGGATGGCGATGTAATGCAGTGTGTGAGAGGGTGTTCAGAATCCTGTCTTATCCTGTGAGCAGGGCTGTGGACTGACTCGTGCCAAATTTGCGGTCTGTGTGTAGAGTTATGAGAATTATGTGTTGCTAAACATCGCTAAGATCCAACAGCCCAGTGTGATGCTTTTGGTTTTCAATCTCATGCTTCACGCCTGCTGCCCCTCTATCATGGATTCTTATTTACAGACAGGACCCTCACTGAATCCCCTGAAGAGCGGATGATGTGCAGGTCAAGGCAGGGACCATATCCCATGAATACCGTCTGTATTCCAAGAGCTCGAGTAAATGATCCAACTGGTTTCTTCATGTGCACGCCTGTCAACTTCAAAATCTTTTACACCACAGAATTAGGTTATCTCACACATGAGTAGATGTGTATTGTCTGTTCCAGTCAGTCATGAATGAACTAATGACATTGACTAATTCCTTTTCTATATTGGCCTCCTGTGGGGTTTATTAAACTGAGCGTGGAACTCTGCTCCATATTCTCTCCCTTTAAATGCATCATAAATTATGTCCTATCTTGAAACATACCCAAAAATGAAATGTAGAGGAGGAGATGCTAAATACTGTACGAACTATCTAGTGCTCCTCTTTTCCATTTCATCAAGATCACTACAGGAAAAAGCTCCATAGAAAGCTCAAAGTAACTTGCTGCTAAAGAAACAAAATCAGCTATGAACTTCTGAATTTGTTTTTTTATTAGATATGCAAAATCAGCTTAGCTGATTTCTGATCTTTTTATGAAGTTTTGATCAACTTGGAAAGCTGATATTTTTTACGAACTATATTGAAAAGCTTTCAAAATGTCAATTTAAATTCAATTCAGAGAGATTTTATGAACCACAAGGGGAAATTAGATGCTGCAGTATTTCTCACAATTTATGTTTCCTCCACTTTCTTCGTGAGAGAGAGGGAGAAAGAATTATTATGTGTTCACATTGAAATAAAGTTTCTGGATTCTTGATCCACTGATCTAAAAAGGCCTTATTGTAGAGTTTTTAACTGGTGTCTGTGGGTTCATAGATGGTCAAGGTGAAAATTGTTAGATTCCAGTCACTATATCTAGTTTTTATTTGTCATTCACTTCTGAGGAGGCGTTGTCAGTGCATTCAACTTGAACATTATCTCTTGATTTGTGTCTGTGTGTTATATGTGAACTCTGAGTCAGTGTCTCGCTAAAATTTCATTATGGTTACACATTGACATTAAAGACTCTTGATTCTTGATAAACGCTTTCAAGACAAATTCTTGTTGTCAAAAGAGTACCTGTTCAGTTTTTCGGATATATTTTTTTTCTATACCATAAGACAAATGTTGATCTTTTGTTCTTCTTCACATTTAAAGCAGAAAACAAAACACAAAACAACAGACAAAAGACAAAAAAAAGAAAAGTGCATCCAGACATCACGGGACCATTTTTGTTTCCTTATTGTTCTTTTTGCAATTTAGAGTCAATAAAGTGCGGTGATCCTCCTTTATCGCTGATAAAAAAATAAAGTAAATGTCACTGCCCTGATGCATAGTGAGGAACTTTTCCAAGTCGAAGTATTCAGCATTCAGATGGATGTAAGAAGTTTGTTGAGGTAACCTGATGTGATGGGCTAAAGGTGGGTTTCCCACAATGCTGCAGCCTGCCACCTCCCATTGTCTTGATAGGGGAGCAAGAGATGTACAGCGGCCTCAAATGGAGGTGGCATCTGGTGCCCAATTTGTCATGCCTGAATTACCTAGGAGCTGATAAAGGCTGAAGTTTTAATAAAAGTTGGGAGCAGCAGATAGCAGGGTGAAGGACACTGATGAAGTGTCTTGAGGCCTATTTCCAGCTAGAGATAAGAACCAACAGAGAGAGGTGGGTCGAGGGTCTAGTGCGGTGTGATAATACGCTTAAGCTGGGGGGGGAAAGTGCTATTGAAATGCAACACAGTGCGCATAATGGGAAAAAAATAATAAATAAGCAAATAAATAATGATGATGATCTAAACGAGGAGAAGCCAGGGTGGAGGCTGCGGAGTCCTGAAGCGTCTCTGCCTGTAATTTGGCCACCCGCCAGCAGCCATTGCTCACCCTCAGCTGCGACGGCAAGCTCCAGATGTGCCAACGGCACGTTTTGGATTTTGCCAGCTGACTGCACCGTTTGATAGCCCGCTCTCTGGATGCCCATCACCGGCCGCAGAGATAGAATTAAATGATGATGATCTTCCCACAAGTTGGGTGAGGAAACAACGCATATAAATCTTGATTTCATCTCAGCGTGAGAAGTCTTTATCCATCATCACTCTTAATGAACAAGTCATTAGCCGCGATGAATGGCGCTCTGGGCTCCCGCTCGCCACTGCTGCTTTTGTTTGCAGCTTTAAGGGGCAACTCCCTGTGCCCTTTGAGAGGGTCAAACTCATTTCTCCAGATGTGGGGTAACCTCTGTGCTCCTGGGGTGAATGCACATGCGTGTACTAAGCAGGCCTTGAAAAAATGAGGATATTTTGATAGTTTGGAGGGGGTTTTTTTTCTTTGTTTTTTTTTTTCACGATATTGTCAGTTCCTCAGCGAGTCTCTGCATGCCCTCTCATCCAGAAAAGCACATTAGCAAACTCCACGGCTGCCTATTATGGTAATTTTATGTGCACAATCCTCCACTTGATGCAAGCTTGCTATGTAAACAGAAAAGGGCTTTTTGTTGTACTGTAATAGAAAACTACCAAAGAGATGTAGAACCATGCTGTGAATCGCTATTATACAAACATACCTTTAGCAATGCAACTGCACCATATTTTCCGTATATCTGCAAACTCAATCATCCATCTATCTGAGCTGATAATCCCCACTTTTTGAAATGAACAAGGCAAACATTTCCCATGAGTTTTCGTTTTTATTTACAATCATTGTGCCGTTAAAAGCATTCTTAAAGAATTTAACTGCGTGCGCCATGTACCCCCAGGCTATCAGAATCTGAAACACTTACATAAAAGTTAGATGAAACGGTTGTGATGTTCTTCTTTTCCATCTTCCCCTTCTGTAGTACAACTGTGCTCAGAATATGAAAGAAGGAAGGCATCAATCCAGCTGTAGAGCAGTAAATGTGAAGAGATAAAGGTTGACACGCGATAATTGAAAATATCTGGCACTAATACTCCCGAGTCTGTGTTTGTATTTGAACATAAAGGAAGAGAGTGGCATGTGACTTTCCTTGTTAGTGACAGCTGCCATGTTCGGCTGTCTACGGGGAGGCACTGTACTGAAGGATCCGTCTGACTTCTACTGTAGGTCGGAACTCCTCTAAATCCCCCCAAGACGCATTTGTACATGTTTGATGATATCCCTGAAGAGAGGTTTCGGCAAAGTCTCTTTTAGAAGTTTTCCGCCATGAATTCCCCAAACATTTAAGTCCAAGAAATAACAAAAGCAAACACAAGGAGATAGTGAATTTGTGATTGTTCCCGTTTTACCCATGGGACCTTTTCAGCTCTTTTAAAGCAACATTATGATTTCAGCTTCCACTGGCGGCGTGTGCCCTACCAGCACACCGGTGATCACTCTAATGCCTCGGTTGATGAAATAGAAATTTACTGATGTTGTGGATACGCACCATATTTATCTATGTTTCCAGTTTCAACGCACGCTCTGTATAGGCGCAGAAGTGAAATACCCATTACTGCATGTGTCAGTGTCATAAACAATAGCTTTGGCTCCATGGAAGGAGGCAGGGCGATAATGGAGGCAGTGCATCAATGTTCAGCACAAGGTCTGCAATTCACACCAGCACAACAGCACTCACCTGAGCATCAGGAATGCTGCTTGAAGATGGCATTAGCAGGAGCAGATGTGTGCAGGGAGGAAGGCCCGCCTTTAACACGAGCTCTGCACACAAGTTAAAGGATTGGTTCACCCAAAACTATTACAGGAACTTTTTGTCTGTTTCCCTCCAGGGAATCGAGCCGTGTTGGCCACAGAGTTCAGGTGCATCTGCTGAGGCCGTGACGTAAAACATGTGCCGGGAGTTCATCCACTACATTATTACATTAGAGTCCCATGGAAGATTGGAATAGACATGTCAGCACTAACTGTAGCCCCACAGTACTTTTTTGGTAAAAGAATTGTTGTTATTGTTATTGATTGAAAGTAATTTCTTATATAAACAAACTTTGAAATAATGTGTGACAGATTTTGTGCAGAAACCTACAGTAAGTGTGTTTTCATTTACAAATATCAACATGCTGTACAGCAGTGAAGAATCCATATCTAATACCTCGTCACACTATTGCTATATGCCTCGTGGTTTAATTTTGTATGATTCTACGTGGTTTTGAGTATTTGAGATTCCACCATTGCCTCATTAAACACCTGATAGTGTAGCCTATGTAACCTGATCTGCAGCTAATACAGACTGCTGCATCTGTTTTGGATTTTCAGCCATGCGTCAATGAAGATTCACTCACCTCAGAATGCAAACTGCTTGAAGTGGCTCTCACAGGGGGGTAATAATGTGCTTTGTGGCCGTAAAATAAAAATATGTATCAAGGTAAAGTCAGTCACACATCTGCACTTGTGGTTCTCTACTGAGATGAACATCCAGGTGAACATCCAGGAAACTGATGTGGAGATAGTTGACTCTTATAAGTACTTGGGAGTTCACTTGAACAATAAACTGGACTGGAGTCATAATACTGATACTCTTTACAAGAAAGGACAGAGCAAACTTTACCTCCTGAGGAGGCTGGGGTCTTTTGGAGTGCATGGGATACTCCTGAAGACCTTCTTTAACTCTGTGGTGGCATCAGCCATCTTCTGTGTTGTGGTCTGTTGGAGCAGCAGCTTATCTGTAGCTGAAAGGAAGTAGCTGGATAAATTTATTAGAAGGGCCAGCTCTGTCCTGGGATGCCCCCTGGACCCGGTGTAGGTGGTGGGAGACCGAAGGACCGTAAGGAAAATCACATCACTGAGGGACTATGTCTCCCACCCCATGTGTTGAGCTTTTGCAGAGCTGAAGAGCTCTTTCAGTGACAAACTGTTATGTAAATAGGCTGGAGTCTTTTCCATTATTAAAAATTACATTTTTCCACTGTGCAATATTTATTCACTCTGGTATTTACTTTTTTATCTTCTACTCTTAGTGTTTCTTTAGAGCTAATTTTAGAATAGAATGGTTTATTCTTTATTTCTTCTTTCACTGCTAATAATTATGTATAACTGTGTTTGCCACTGTCACACCCGAATTTCAACACTGCGGGACAAAAAAGGAATTCTTATTCTTAGTTTAAGGTTTGTTAAACAACAGTGACTAGATTTTATTTCCTAAGGAAAAGATACAAAAATGTATTTAAGCAAATACTTAAAACATAGCTCACCACCATCAGCGTGTGAATGTGTGCGTGAATGGGTGAAAGACTGAATGTGGTATAAAGCACTTTGGGGTCATCTGACATGATAAAGCACTATACAAGTACAAGTCATTTACTATTTACTATTAATTAAACATTAATTACCAATAATGAACAAACAGCCATTAAGGAGTGACAAAAGGAAAATAATTTTTTATAACTGATTTATCTATTTCTATATTGTTTTTTTGTTTGTTTCTTTTTTTTGGGGGGGGGGTGTTAATTTAACAAATAACATTAGTCAAATTAACTTTAGGGTACTTGTAGACTGTATGAAGTAATAAACTTTCATCCCTAGAAAAAAAAACTTTATCATTGCAAGTTTGCATTCATCTTAATCCACATAACAGTACTTTGCAGGCTTAAGTTTCCAAAGCAATTGTTTGTGTCTCTTGCAATCTGTAATTTGAAAAATGCCTGAGACAGAAAGAACATTTAAAATAGAAAGAACAGCAAAGAGACTATTCTAATTGGCAGGAGAATCCATTGTGCCACCGACCCCCCGTATATATTTAAAAAAAATCTAACTTTGCTGTTTTTTCTATGTTGAGGTAATTCAACACAGAAAGCAAAGTGCGGTAGCCTCGTTGAGTTGTGTTTTTAGTCATTCGGCTCAAAGATTTCACACAAAGAGCAGGTAAGTAAATATGGGCTCAATGAGTGCAGTGCGGTTATGCTTCGTGGTAGAATCATGCAGAGCTTCTTTGACTGTTGCTTGATTTTCTTGTTCACTTGGAAGCAAAATTTAACCAATGTGTAATTTGCTGAAAAAAGTGTTCTGTTCTTGTTTTGATGTCTCATAACTAAGCCATAACTAAACCCTGTCTTTTAACTAAGCCCTGGAAAAACAGACAGGGAGAACAAAAGCCTTTTCTAATGGTGGGGAAGTCATCAAACGTTTAGTTTATGCATAGAATAACCTGCCAGATAAAGTTGTATTTTTCATCTGAGGTAAATGCATTTATTATGGGTACCTCGTGACAATAAAAATGACTGATTCTTGATTCTTGTTACCAAAAACAATGGTTGTTGCTGCAAAGAATGGCAAAACCAATTATTAGGTTTAGGAACCAATCTTTTTTTCACAAAGGTCCAGGTTAGTTTAGATAACTTTTTCCCTTCATTTGAAAACTGCACTTTGTATTACCTCTGGTTATTTTTGCCTGATATGCAATGTGTTTTATGATATGAATAATTTACCTACAATTATAAAAAAAACACAAAATCTGGGACAAATACGTTTTTTTCAACACAGCAATGTTTTGTATAGTAAAATACTGATTTTAGTAATTGTACAAAAACATAAAGAAATGTATATGTTTTTCGGGCTTGTGATCTTTTGTAGAACCAATAGGAATTCTTGTTTATAATTGTATTGCAGATTTCAAAAACTCAAAGGTCTAGTAGATATAAAGATAATACAGTAATAGTTGGGGAGCCTCAAGCCTTTTTTCTTCTACAGAACTGTAATTTCTTTGGTTTGAAGTGAATGTAATGCATCTGCTATGGGTGCTGCTGGAGAGAAAGGCAGAGTGTTACCATGATGACTGTGGTCTTGTCAGTAATTCAACAGATCAGATGACACTTCAATAGGAGAGCCGGAGTGTGGGAAGGAATTTGAAAATTGAGATGACAACACCAACTATAAAAGCTTTATGGTCTCTGCTATTGGTCTTTAAATGGCTGGTGATTTTGTTGTTGAACAATGTGCTTCTGTAAGACTGCTCTCTGATCCAGTTAGATTATCTCCTTTTCTTAAAACTTCTGGGTTCAAGATCTTTGTGCAAATTGGATGACGTTGGATGTTGTCTCAAGGTTGCATGTGTAGTCTGGTAAATACTCATATTGTTCTTTATCCCCTAATTCTTCAGAAACTAAGTCAGGAAGGGGCATTTAAAGTTGTATCAAAGATTAAAATGCCATACCACTATGTAATGATGCAATAGGTTCAAGAAATGGAAGACATGTGAAGGCCCTGGATTTAAACAAAAGCAGCTGTGCTGTAACTGTCCTGTCAAGATATTTTTCTAAAGAGTTTTTTTCACCATCACAATAATGCCTGGTTTAAAATGGTTTGGAGGAACAGCCTTTAATCCTTCTTGAGAGGATTAAAGTTGAGGTCGGAAAACTCAAGGCAATTGCGTGTGCTTGCTAAATGGCATTTATATTACTCAGTTAAAAACTCATAGTACTGCAAAGCCCTGTCTCTGCTATAAAAAAACAGATCCGAGATATTGGTTTCTTTCCTGCACTGAAAAATAAAAAAGTTAGAATTTATCAAGAAGCAAGAATCTTTATTGTCATTATATGTTACCATGGTAAAAAAAAATGTAATGACGCTCAGAATGCACACAGATTACACAAAACAGGACGACACAAGATAATCTTTCCAAACCGTTTTTCCCCCTAAAATCAGTTGATTGTACTGAACAGCAACACTTCCTGAGAAGCTTAAAGCAAGCAAACAGTCCTTAGCATCTAATAGGAATCATTTCCGAGTCATAAAGTCAGATAGCAGTCCCTTTACAGACAATATAGATTACTGTGCCGTTACATAAGTACATAAATAGATGGCAAAATTCCAGTTCAATTTTTACATGCATGCTCAACATAATTGTTACTTTATTTTACATAGGTTAATGCACTTAAAAATATTTTACATTTATTCTGTTTAATATTGACTCAGATTTTAGGTACAACAGGAAATATTTGCCAATTTCTTCCTTTGTCAATTAATTTGAAGTAATAAAACATTTGCAGGCGAAGAAGCATCACGTTCAGTTGTTTTATGAATTCACCAAGATAAAATATATGGTTTGTTGTTAGGGAATAAAATGTTAATGACATAGTATTGAACATTTTTTAAATGTTTTCTCACAATGTGGCAGGTAAACATTTTCCCTGACAATCACAAGGTGTGCCATTTATTGGCAACAACTGCTTCAGTGTTCAGAGGCTCAGCTAGCTAGTATTAGCATTAGCTCAGTCGCTAAACTACTTAAAATGGTTGTTTGGTCACTAAAGCTAGAAACACACCAAAATTCTTCCTTCAACACAGAAACTTTGTCAACCACTGGAGTTAGAATTATACTCATTTGATATATTATTGAAAATCCAACCCACGGAAACATATCAGCTTTTTTATTATCTGCTAGACACGGCACATGATACATGATAGGGTGACGGAGATCCGGAAAGAACCTGAAAAGTTCTTGCCGGATCATCCAAGGAGGATTCATAGATTGATAAAAAATAAAAGCTAAATTCATGGGACCAATAATAGGGTGACCAGATTTCTTAAACGAAAGCTGGGGACATATCCTGCTTGTAAATGCAAATGTGTGACTCAGAAAATATATATTTTTTTATATTTTTCTGTGTCCATGTGATCTACTCTGTGCAAGTTTCTTGTCATACCAGAAAAAGTGTTAGAATGTAGACTAAACACTTTGAGAAGGTCAAAAGTATAAGATGTTACCCAGAATTACTGAAGATTTCAATGTCCTCTTTGCACTTGCTGCACAAAATGCAAATGTTGAGTGGGCTTTCTCACTGATGCAAAGCCAGTGGACCAAGGAGAGGAACCAGCTGTCTGTTGACTCACTGAAGGAGATTTGCCTTGTACGATATAATTTAAAAGGCACTTTTTGTAAAGACTTTCATGCTTATTTCTTCAGCAAAAAAAAAGCGATAAGTTGAATAGAAAATAAATAACCTGTGTTGTTCCTCAGTGGGGAAATTAACATGTTCCAGCAGCAAGTCAAATGGATGCATGCATATACACACAAAGGTAAGTAATATAAAAAAAGTAAGAATGATAGACTCAGCATCAAGGGCAGATCTCCCATATAAGAAAAAAAAATACAATACAGTTATTTGTTGTTAAAAAACCCTAATCAAATAACAAAAGTAGCGTGCAACTGAAAAGAGTGACCTTAGGGAATGTGCAGAACATATATGTATATTTGTGCATAAAAAAACACCAACAGACTATTTACAAGAATGACAAAGAATGTGCAAAGTAAAGTTAGCTACTTGTGCAGTAAGACTCTAAAAGAGAGCAATTATCAGTACAGGTAAATTTTCTAATATAGAATATATGTTTGCACTATTGGATTTATAAAAAATCAGAAATGCATTATTTAAGTATTCTTTCTAAACATACAGAGAATATATGTTTGAAATATGTTTAAAATTATAAGCCTTCTTTAAGTAAATAGAGTATAATTAAAGGGGACATAACATGCAAAATCCACTTTTTTGCCCTTAAATGCATTTTGTTGGGTACTTGGAGTCTCTAGGAGTCCAAGTACCCAACAAGTTGAACTTAGTCTGTCCAGCAGAGGTGGGGAATCCAGGTTCAGAAAGTAAAAAGCCAGTAGTTCCAACCATTTTCATTTCCAGCTCCAAAGCATAGACAAAGACTAAAATCGCCTGGTTACATGAACAGGATGAATGAAATTATCCACCTGTCCAGGTACTTTGTAGATATCTTTATATTCTGTTTGGATCATATTTTTCAAGCTGTTCAGTTTTTTTATGCTCATGCACAATCCTCCAGAGGAAACAAGGCTTAATCGAGGAACTTTTTTTCCGTTTTCTTTTAAATACTTGGTGACGTGTAAGGTAAATGATTGTGAATGGTCAACAATTACATGCATGTCATGCTGTTCTGTTTACATACCCTGTTGGACACACATTGGATGAGATGTTGCTTGGCAATGGCACCGCACCTTGTTGTGCCCTTGGCAGAGAAAGTTGTCCTGGGTTGTCCCCAGTTCGCTGCTTATTCCTGCTAAAAAAAAAAAGCCTGGACTTGCTTGATTGTGCAATCAATTAGTCAATTGTTTTTTATCAAATTACGTCTTTTAAGTCATAATACATTGCGTAAATAGCAGTTTTCTAGACTAAGCAAAAATAAATTCAGTTAGGCCCATAGTTCCTTTAAGTAACAAACAAATGCTGGTCAGAATAGTACTAGTAACGCATACAAAACTGATTATCTGCTATCGGGTTGGGACTATCTGCCCAAAGTACAAGAAAAACTGAAAATATAATAAACACAAATTGTCCCCTCCCCTTACAATTAGACAGTTGTATGACCCATTTAGCGAATAAGTTATCATAGGAGAACTTATGCAGCTGGGACTCTTTTACCTTGATGTGGCACTCCAGCAGCAACTCCCAAGGTAACTGTTAACTCAAAAAAAGAAACATTAATCTTTTGCATGCAACCAACTATAAATGAAATATCACTGACTGACAAAGTTAGTAACTAAATGTGTGCACTCCAGATATTGAACTAAAGAGTCAGGTTGATAAAAAAAAAATGGTAAAGTTTTTTTATTGTAAATGCAAATCAAAAATGTCCAGTCCTTTTAAAAAATGTATGAACTTATTTTAAGAGAAAAACATAAACAGTATGTAAAACAAGCTTTACCATTCAGCCACTTCTCTCAGGAACAGCACACAGAAAAGTTCAGTTAAATTCTAAAAAATATCTTGGTAGGATTTGTTGCCAAAAACAACAACAAAATAACAGTCAATATTGTTAAAGTTTAGCCATATTGTACCATTTATACAAACATATATACATTTAATTAATTTAATAACCCCATCCCAAGGTTAATCTCAGCAGGACATTTTTTAATCTAACTTTTATTATTCAAAGAATATGCACACAAACATCTTGCACACTGTTATTCTGTGCATATATGTTTAAAACCATAGCTCTGTACTAGCCTGAGCAGGTAGCATTTTTTATGTGCTGCAAGTTTTCTAAAGAAAACTGATTCAGCGTCTCAACAAAGCCTTTATGTTTCTGATTGTGGCTCTTTAACACACATTCCTGAGGAGGCCTGTCAGCTTATGGCATATTAGCCGGATGGGTCTGTTTCCCATGGGAGCCAAAGGGTAGCTTGGAGGGATGTGAGGGAAGAAATGGAAGAAAGACTGTATGAAACTCTTTGCTCTGTCATTTCCTTTCAGCACAATAGATATCAGGTGTGCCTGGGCACAGAGCACGCCTTCATCTACAAGCTTTCTGCTGTACAGTACCAGCCTCAGACACTGTAAAAATACTGCTGGACTGAACAGGAGAAATTAACATTTTCCAATACAACTCACTGCAAAATCTGGAATTCTGTTACCCAAATTACTATTATTAGCTTTCAAGTAATAATTCCACTATCTGGATATAAATTTACTGCTGTCGATTTCAGTTAAATGTTCTCACATTCTTTTAAAGCTTCAATTTATTGACATGAGACACTGAGTAGGCTCCTGATGTTTCTGACCGACTACAGTGGAACAACCTCTACTATACCGTTTGCCCTCATGGACTCAGGAAAAAAAAACAGCAACACAAAATCAATACTGTATGCATTACAAGCAGCAAAATTCTGTTATTGAGTATACTGCTATATAATGGTTTCTATTATTGACATGTATGAGTTATGAAATAAACACTAATGCAATGAGGATGAGAAAACGGCTTTTGAGGGTTTTTATTAGATCAGTTTAAAGTCAGGGCCGTGCATTCTAATGTCAATAAAATGCTAATCTCAGCTGGAACGTAGAGCATCAAGCAAGGTTAGAAAAGTGCAGAGATATCAGAAACGATAGAAGAGGAAATACAGACATCCTTTTCATGACAGAAATCAAACTTAATTTTAAACTTATTGGCCAATCTTTGCTTTTAAATTAGTAAAATTAATGCTAACATCTACATCTATAAAACAAATGCCACTGTCAGTTTTTCAATTTGTTATTTCTATTGAAATCAGATGGATAAAATCCCCAGAAATCAACTTCTGCATTCCCTGTGTGTCTTTGTAATATCTTTGAAGGCATTACATTACAAAGTTTGACAATTTGTGGTTTTCTCCATGTTTTTATTCACCTTTGTTCTTTAGTGGTGTTTGGTTGTATTCTATGCAATATTAGAAAAAAAACTTGAGCTGTTTGTTGAGAACATGTCACAGGTTCCAAAATAATTAGGCAACAAAATGTTTTTTGAAGAGCATCCTGTGTTACTTGAAAGGCCAAATTTAGTATTCAAGAATCAATCACATATTCTGCTTAACTGGCCTTGCAGAACTGCAAAGAATGATCGCCAAGTACGATGTCTACAATGTCCAGTCAAACCAGTTTGCCCAACCTTGCTTTCGCTCGCATTGCCCACTATTTCATCACCAATCAAACACAGTAAGTAAAAATCTCTCTACCATGATGTAAGCTCCATAATTATGACATATAGAGCAAAGAGCGTAGTAATGACAGAAGGTCAGCATTCAGAACAAAGCATCCGATTTGGCTATATAAATGTCACAAAATTAGGCCCACTCCTCTACTTTGTAGAGTGCATTATGTATAGCACAGTGAATTATCTTCATCAGCTGTCTCTTCTACCTCAGGGCCTATCTTAGCACCCATCATGGTTCATAGATTGACAGGCATATTTTGGCACAAACATAGGTAGTACACTCCCTTTTCTGCTCTTTGTGGTACTCTTATACATGTAAGTTGTATTCCTCAGTAAGAAAGTTGGTCAGACTGGATGAGTGTTTAATAAAATAAAATTGCCCTGAAACTAGTTTCTTGGTGTTGATCCTGTTTTTCTGAGAAGGGTCTAGCTGCATCTGTGGTCATTACAAAACCCGCTAAATATGCCTTCCCCTGTCCCCTAACCCTACAGCCAGTGGCCATGTATTGTAGGACTCAGGGGGCGTGTTTTGTAGGACGGAGGGGTGTTTTGCAGTGCTCGCAGCTCCAGCTGGATATATCAGTTTTTTTTTTTGTTTTTTTTTTTGGGTTTTTGTTGCTACTATTCTTACCATTTTGTATCGTTTCCCTATGACCCCAGTGACCCGGATGTTAACTGTGTGGATATATATATTTTTTGGCTTCCTTGTTTATATGTTTTGTGATATTCTGCATTGGAAACTTTTTTTTAAATTCTGCTGCTTTCTGTTATAAAAGTACAGCTGTTTAAAAAAGTGATTTTTAGTTATTTGCTTCAAAGTTAATATTGTTGACATTATAAATGTTCATCTGATTGTATCGACTTTTAATCTGTGCAAAAACAAACTTATTTTGTCCTTTTTTTTCTTCACAGTGAATGCTGAAACTACATTAACGATGTGATGTTTTATTGACATCCTCATTATCCATGATTGTCTATTCCTAAAGGGTCACTAGGAAATCATATCTTCATGTAAAACTTCAATTGATTTGGATTTGAAACGCTTAACTTCGATAAACCCGTAATCTTCAGAAACAACAACGTTTAATTCTCATAACCCTTGTGGCATGTGCACTATTACCTGTCGTGCAACAGTCAGGGAATCGAAAAACAAAACAAAAATAGCGCTGTTGATGCAGCCGTCTAAACGTAACTGTTCTCAGATGACCCTTCCTCTTTTCCTCCCCTACATCCACCCACAACCCCACTCACTCTTTCCTTTCTTATCCATTACATGGGAGCTGAATGATGGTGATTTGGTTGAGGCCCAGTGAGTGCCTGTAGAAAATTGGTTGGTTGATAAAAACCCTCCTATCAAAGGGGGCTACTTTCTCATTTACATTTAGATGAGTATTGATTATTTATTTACTCAGTAGAGTGGGATTCTTTTCCAATCTTATCTCTCGTCTGTGCCTGTCACCTGGAAAAAAAAAAGAGATAGAGTTCTTGACACCACACTAAGATAACGGCATTTTGTCGAGCCGATAAAACTTGGAATGGTGGTCTCTACCTCTGCATTCTCTTTTTCCTCCTTCCTGATTTTGATGGGAGAGAGGAAGTTTGGATAATTAAAAGTGATGGTCCTGCTAAAAAAAAAAAAGCGGCAATGGAAAGTGAAGGAATCTCAATTTGTATTGGGGTGGTGATGAGTGGAATTGGGTGTCCAGATATAGTTGTGGAGAAATCTTATTCTTCTTGTCTCAGTAGTTTAAGATTTCTACCAGATATTTGCTAATATGCTACAGTTTTAAATTTGTAAAGGGAAACAATGCCAAAAATGTGATGTGTTAAGGGCTTAGATTTTGTCACAGGTTGCAGGGGTTGCGTATGATCTGAGTGCTTGCAGACTGTGTGGAAATGAAGCCCCTGGACATGTCTGTCATGTTCAAAGTGCTAAACTCCGGTGATGTTTGGCTGGTTGAGCTGGGGATTGGTCATGCATTGCCAATGAGTCTGGAGGCTTGTGGCAGCGTGAGGAGCTTTATGAGACTGACTAAAGGTGTTTAGGGTGGGAGGTGCAGCATGTGGGTGCTCTGTAGGAATTGGGAACCCTTGACAGACCCTGCCGCTTCTTCTCAGCTCTTTGATGGAGAGTGAAGAGTCTCTTGAGGTGGCCTCTGTCAGCTCCACTCCTTCTCAAAGCAAAGACAAGACTTCAGCACAACACTGCTGCGCCTTCTCACCCCTCACCCCCCAGGCCACTCCCATCCTCTCATGGTCACATTTCATCTCTTCTGTCTCGTCACAGATGCTGTTGCCACGTGGAAATGAACTTGTAACCATGCTATTTAAAGTTTATTTAATAAAAAAGATGTTTTACACGTAATTATTTTAAGGTTGCCAGGATTCAGGATGTTGTCACTGATTTGTAGAAACTGACTATGGCTTACACCAAGGGACTTTCTATGTGTTTTTTGGTATGTCAGATTCCATGATAGTGAGTCTTTAGCCTAGATACCCATGTAGATTTCCACATTAATTTAATAAAAATGGGTGTCGTTTGCGATACAAAATAATGCACAAAATAATGTGTCTAACTGGAGAAATCTGGTGCTGGACTTTGGCCCTACAAGTAGTTTTGGTCATCTTGTAGTTCACTTTTTCCCTTAAGAAAGGGACTTTGATGTTTTTAACCAACCATGTTAATTAATACCTGCCAGGGGGACTTATCATACCCACATTGACAACTGAGGATTTAAAGTGAATTCCTTTAATTTACGCATAGTCTTCTCTAAGGAAATGTGGTTGTATGACTTAAATGAATAAATAAATATCTACTAGTATGTGGTGTACAGTAATTTTGGTTTAATCAGGGTTCAAAAGTTGTGGCAAAACTCAACAGGCCCAAAAAAGGATCAGATCCGCAATCAATGGAAATAACGTTTAATCAAAAGGTCTTCTAAAAATTCTCTACAGTTAATTTACACTTGAAAGTGGGGCCTAGTCACATATTTTGACCATAAAAAGAAAACATAATAAACCATATATTAATTTTCAAATAAAACAATATACACCAAGTGTTCATCCTGATAGTGTTTACTTATTAATTTTTAAGCCTGAAACGAATTCTGTACCGAGCACAATAAGCCTACATAAACACCTTTGTGCGCCATCTACCACCAGTACCCCAGACCTATCAGAAAGAAAGATGGCGACAACTGATGCAGCTACAGTAAGAGCCAGTAGAACCTCCTGCAATGCCTTGCAGTAAAGTGACAGCACAGCGTGGTCGAAGATCAACCCAATCTACACGGTTAGGGTTACTTATTCTTTCTTCTCACACCTCCACTGGATATTGCTGACTAGCTCGGCTCCATCACAGACATATATAAATGCCAGGTTGAGAACTGAATCGCACAGCGACGCCATATTGGAGGTGGCATAGTGGTACGATTTGTACCAACCAGTTCACAGTGCAAACCAGATCTACTGGAATTACCTTTCACAGGTAAGAATAAACATACACTTATGATTGTATTTGTTCCTTATACCACGATTATAACATCGTATATATGTTTGTGGATTCCATAATTCTCCTTGTAAAACAATATTTTCATCAGAAAACCTTTGTATGCAACCAGAGTGAGCTACTGGGGTAGAAATTTGCAAAGTAATTGTAAGCCTGAGCCCCTTTAATTATTTTATGACTATTTATGTATGTAGTTAGTAATATTGAACTACAAAGAAAAAAATTATGGCTTAGGTGAATATGTGACCGATTGTTTGTTTACTGGTACGGAATGAAGGAAAACGGTGATCAAACTGGCAAAGAGTTGAACCCATCTGGAGTCAAGAAAAACACCTCACATATAAACGAACTGAATCAAGATCATTTGTAATCAATCAAAGCCAAGGAACTTGCTTAAACCTGCCCCACCCCCTGCTTTCTTTACTTCATCCAAGATGGCCGCACAAACATAACAGCATTTGTTATACTCTCTGTCATGGTTGTTTTAAAAGGGTTTAAGGGGCTTTTTTAATTAACAGGCTGCTCCATCAGTTTTATCGTCCCTTTTTAAAATTATCTTCAAAGTTTTATAAATTACACCATGTCACATGTTAAAGAGCTGAAACCGAAGTGTTACCACAGGTAACCTACCTGCCACTGCCGGCTTCTGATTGCCTCAGCACAACATATCCCATTTTTGGATCCCTGTGTGACACTTGTCATGCATCACCTCGCTGGATATCTATCATGTTCATGTCAAATTTTAAACTTTGGTCTACCT
Organism: Fundulus diaphanus; assembly: GCA_037039145.1. NCBI lineage: Eukaryota > Metazoa > Chordata > Actinopteri > Cyprinodontiformes > Fundulidae > Fundulus > Fundulus diaphanus. The sequence goes on along the minus strand of CM073127.1, from coordinate 37,963,262 downwards.
GTTGTCCCTGGATTTTGGGCTGGATCCTCCTGAAATCATGAGCCACTGTCCGCCGGCTGTCAGATCATCCGTTGTCAGTTGATCTTGCAGCACCGTCAGGCTGCTGCCTGTTGAGTCACTGGGGAGTTAGACTGTAGGTGTCTGATGGCTGCTGGCAAAGAAAGCTCCCACTGCCGGTCAGAGAAACGCTGGAGGCTGCGAGTTGGAGCAACACAAAGCCATTAGCTGCAACCCAAACGTCTCCATATTGTTTTACTTTCCTCCTCAATAAACCCAGACAGTAACATTGAAAATTACTTTTACACTGCTCCTTGAATTCTCATTTACTCCATGTGGTTCAGAACTGTTGAGGTGTGGTAGTTGGTACATAGACGCGTCCTCCATTCACCCCGGGGATATTCCCAGGTCAGGAACTTGCACCTGGCTATCGGCTGTTGATATATTGGCCCTACATCCACTGCTGTCTCGCTGTCTGCCAGGATTAATTTGTGTAGCTTGTCTTAATTTTGATCTGTTTATCTGTCTTCCAAGGCAATTTCATTGACACAGACTTTTAGTTCTTTAGGGAACTAAAAGCCGTTATGCCTTAAGCACAAATCACATTTTGTATTTCTCTGCACTTCGTGTTCAAACAGGAAAAAAATCTTTCAGTTTTTCTGCCGCCTCTTCTTTGAGCGCCCTCCAATTTGAACAGAAACTGTCAGAACTGGTTTCACGGAAAGCCTTCCCCTCTATCTTAAGAAACCGACAACGGAAATTCTTCAAACAGGGCCTGTGTTTTGAATCTTAAATTGTTGCTGTTTTAAGGTGTATACTGTGACTATAATAATATCTCCAGCATTTCATTCATCACATATTTCAAAGTTTATAGATATTTAATGATTCTGTTGTTATTGTTGTTGTTTACTTTGATGTGAGCTGGTTTCTTTCTAAGCCAGCTCATCCTTGATTCCTTTTTTCACATCAGTCTTGACCAAGAGGCAGGACTTTTATGTGGTTAAAAAAATGTTTGATAAATAAGAATTACTTGCACCTCAGTGCAAACATTGTTCCTACTCACCAGCACCACCTGTTGCATTCTGTTTATATATATATATATATATATATATATATATATATATATATATATATATATATATATATAGAGAGAGAGAGAGAGAGAGAGAGAGAGAGAGAGAGAGAGAGAGAGAGAGAGAGAGAGAGAGAGAGAGAGAGAGAGACAGAGAGAGACAGAGAGAGAGAGATTGTTATGAGTCTGGGATGTTTGGGTTACTTTGTTGATCTGACTCCCCTGTGTTGAGCATGTTTTCAGTTCTCGCTGTATTTAAGTTCCGTGTTTTTGTTTCTCCGTTGTTGCATCGTCCTGTTTCCGAGCCGGTTTTTTTTGTCCTGTTCCTGTGACCCTGTTACTGTGCTCCTGCCTTCATGCCCTGTTTTGGTTCCTCGTGTATTCAGTGAGTTATCGCCATTAAATACCATTCTTTTCAACATGTGCCTGCCTTCGCCTGGTTGCCACTTTGGTCCTTCACAGCAAATCATGACATAGCGAAATTATAATCCACAATAAAACTAGTTTGTGTTACTCCCAATCTTTTTTTTCATCATCATCTTACTGATATTTTTGTGGACTTCATCTTGAGGAGTTCAAACTTTTGCTGGGGCAACCATGTTTTATGTGCTTGCTCAAAGTCAAATCTCAGAAAATATTTGAATTCAGGTTGTTACCTAAGATAGAAACAAGTCCTCACCATATACACCTTGTTTTACAAATTTAATGCTTGCGAAAATTGTCAGCACAGACTCACCTTACTGATTCATCCAGGGCTCTCAGCCTGAATCCTGACATTGCTTCTGCATCTCTGAAAGAGAATTGGTTCATCAGGCCTCAAACAACAGCACAGAATGATTGGCAAGGTAAGTGCGGTACAGACCCATTTGATTAGACAACACATCGCACGGCCTGGTCAATCAAGTCCACTTCACATCTGCTTATTGAGGCTTCTCAGTTAAAAATGACTTTTTCAGTAATCCCCATCGGAGAAGACAAATCCAAGAAGAAAAATATCATGCTTTTGTTACGAACGTGAATCAGGCAAACCCAGTATTCAAACCAAACAAGTGAGGTGAAGGCAAAAAACAGGATTTTAATAATGAAAACAGGGACAGGCGGGCTCAATAGTCAAAAGGGCAGTCCAAAATCCGGTACACAAAAAGCAGTCCAAAATAGGCAGAGGTACAGACAGGGCAAAAGCAAGCTCGGATAACCATGGGACAGAATTAAGTCGGTAAACCGGTAAATCAGTCAGACAGGGCAGGAAAAACAGATCAGGGAACAGGCTGGCTCAGAATCAAAGGCAATCGGGTTTGCATCAACAGGTTACACAAGAAAGGAACGCTGGAACAAAACTCACCGTGGCTCGTTAATGATCTGGCGGAGAACTAAAGACTGAGGCAGAACTATATAGTGAAGTGCACAGGTGAAATGGAGTGAAAACTAATTACCGGGAAACAGCTGGAACTAATCAGAGGCAGGGAAGTGACTGACAGTGAACTGAACTGATAGGTTGGTGACTGCTGACAGGGGAGTGAGCTGGCAGGTGAACAGAACTGAGCTAAAAGCTTACAGAACCCTAACAGATAGTATAACACAAAGAACAAAATCAAACCACAACAAAACTCAAACTATTCCATGAATCAAAACTAAGACAGAACCTAAAATCATGACAGAACCCCCTCCTTAAGGCCGGATTCCAGACGGCCTAAAGCAAAAGAAGACAGACTAGATCGGGTGGGTGGAGGGAGGTGCAGGACGGAGGGCTAGAATCAAACAAATGTCCAAATACAAACTAAAACAAAGCAAGACGAATCAAGTTCTCAGGCGGGCGTCCAGGAGGACGGCCCCGACGAGTCAGGTTCTCCGGTGGACGTCCCCGGCGTGTCAGGTTCTCCGGCGGACGTCCTCGGCGTGTCAGGTTCTCCGGCGGACGTCCTAGGCATGTCAGGTTCTCCGGCGGACGTCCTAGGCGTGTCAGGTTCTCCGGCGGACGTCCCGGCGGACGACCCCTGTGAGACAGGTAATCCGGCGGGTGTCCTGTAGGACGGCCCCGGTTAGCAAAGATGTCCGGCGGCCGGTGGCGGAGCAGGTCTCTCGGAGACCGGCGGCAGAGCAGCAACCTCGGGGACCGTCGGTAGAACAGGACCCTCAGGAACCGACGTCTGGAGAGAGAGAGAACAGAACCTGCCGCCGGACTAAAGGCTGGAGACAGCGCCGGACTAAGAGCTAGAAGAGACGCCTGGCTAAAGAGTTCAGGAGGCGTCTGGCTACAGAGTTCAGGAGGAGCCTGGCTACAGAGTTCAGGAGGAGCCTGGCTACAGAGTTCAGGAGGAGCCTGGCTACAGAGTTCAGGAGGAGCCTGGCTACAGAGTTCAGGAGGAGCCTGGCTACAGAGTTCAGGAGGAGCCTGGCTACAGAGTTCAGGAGGAGCCTGGCTACAGAGTTCAGGAGGAGCCTGGCTATAGAGTTCAGTCGGAGCCTGGCTACAGGCTTCAGGTTCAGTCGGCCCCTGGCTACTGGCTTCAGGTTCAGTCGGCCCCTGGCTACTGGCTTCAGGTTCAGTCGGCCCCTGGCTACTGGCTTCAGGTTCAGACGGCCCCTGGCTACTGGCTTCAGGTTCAGACGGCCCCTGGCTACAGGCTTCAGGTTCAGACGGCCCCTGGCTACAGGCTTCAGGTTCAGACGGCCCCTGGCTACAGGCTTCAGGTTCAGACGGCCCCTGGCTACAGGCTTCAGGTTCAGACGGCCCCTGGCTACAGGCTTCAGGTTCAGACGGGGCCTGGCTACAGGCTACAGGTTCAGACGGGGCCTGGCTACAGGCTACAGGTTCAGACGGGACCTGGCTACAGGCTACAGGTTCAGACGGGACCTGGCTACAGGCTACAGGTTCAGACGGGGCCTGGCTACAGGCTACAGGTTCAGACGGGACCTGGCTACAGGCTTCAGCTTCAGGTTCAGACGGGGCCTGGCTACAGACTTCAGGTTCAGACAGGGCCTTGCTACAGGCTTCAGGTTCAGACGGGGCCTTGCTACAGGCTTCCGGTTCAGGAGGCCCTGGGCTACAGGCTTCAGGTTCAGGAGGCCCCGGACTACAGACTTCCGGTTCAGGAGGCCCCGGGCTACAGGCTTCAGGTTCAGGAGGCCCCGGACTACAGAATTCAGGTTCAGGAGGCTCCGGGCTACAGACTTCAGATGCTCCCAGACCCTTTAACACCCAGAACCTCAGCAGTAACCCCTCCAGAACATCCGACAAAGAGAGCCTGGTCAGCCACTTGGGAAATTGGCTGTCAAGCCAAAGGTGAGGGGGTAATAGCTTCAGAAGAGGTCCAGGGACCTCTAAGTCTCCATGGGGCTCTGGGTGCTTGTCTTCTCGGCGAGACCCCCGACGGAGCTTGTCGTTTGGATGAGGGCCGCGACGCCGCTTGTCGTCTGGGCGAGGGCCACGACGCCGCTTGTCGTCTGGGCGAGGGCCACGGCGCCGCTTGTCGTCTGGGCGAGGGCCACGGCGCCGCTTGTCGTCTGGGCGAGGGCCACGGCGCCCAGTGTCCCCATGAGCCCCCGAGTTGCGGCCTGAAAGAGGGCTCGTCTGAACCCCCTCATCGTGGACCAGTGGTAGACCCTCCTGGGTTCCCACGTCGCAGACTGGCGGCGGACCCTCCTGGGTTCCCACGTCGCAGACTGGCGGCGGACCCTCCTGGGTTCCCACGTCGCAGACTGGCGGCGGACCCTCCTGGGTTCCCACGTCGCAGACTGGCGGCGGACCCTCCTGGGTTCCCACGTCGCAGACTGGCGGCGGACCCTCCTGGGTTCCCACGTCGCGGGCCGACTGCGGACCCTCCTGGGTTGCAGCGTCTCGGGCCGGCTGCGGACCCTCCTGGGTTGCAGCGTCTCGGGCCGGCTGCGGACCCTCCTGGGTTGCAGCGTCTTGGGCCGGCTGCGGACCCTCCTGGGTTGCAGCGTCTTGGGCCGGCTGCGGACCCTCCTGGGTTGCAGCGTCTTGGGCCGGCTGCGGACCCTCCTGGGTCGCAGCGTCTTGGGCCGGCTGCGGACCCTCCTGGGTTGCAGCGTCTTGGGCCGGCTGCGGAGCCTCCTGGGTTGCAGCGTCTTGGGCCGGCTGCGAACCCTCCGGGGTTGCAGCTTCTTGGACCGGCTGCGCAGACAGTGCTGCTTTATAGCTGCCGGAGGTCGGCACTGGAGCTGAGGTAGGGGGCGGGTCCTCTGGGACAGGTGCAGGTGCCGAGGCGTCGGCTGGACCCTTGGGGACAGGATTGAGTCCACTATAGAAACCCTGGAGAGCCGCTCTATAGTGCCCCTCGACCTCCTTTAATTTAGCCTCCAGCTCCTCTGAATACTGGCTGAAAAGAGCCTCCCTAAGGTCTTTAATAATAGGGGCAAAAGCTCTTAACTGGTCCTCCAGAGCCAGATCCTCAGCATCACGGGCGCCACCAGGAGGCGCTGTGGGCTGCTCAGCTCTGGGGAGCACCGGACTCCGATCCACTGGGCAGGAAGTGGCAACGGACGGGCGCGGTACTGACTCGCCTGTCGGCCGAACAGAACGGGTGAGGGAGCGACCCACAGGTTTCCGTCCCCTCCTCCGACGGCGGGACGGCAGGACTTGCTGGAGGTTTGATTCTGTCGGTAGAGCCGGGATCGGCGGAGCCCACAGCGTTCCCTGCATCTCCTCCTCTGGAGGGAGAGAGAGAAAAAGATCCGGGCGAAGATCCCGCACCACCTCCGCTTCGACCTCCATAAACAAAGTTGGGTCTGGATAAAACCCATGGGCAGAGCCGACAGCGGTGTCGCTGGGTGAGTGATCCCTTCTATTCTGAGCAGAATCTGAATTTGTGACAAAGAGCCCTCCCAATCGTAAGCTCGGAGCAGGCAGCGGGTTACTGCTGCTGCGGCTGCTGGAGAGATGGCGTCTGGGACCGATACCAGGGGGACAGAACGCCAATCTGGAACCCTCCCAAGCCATAGCGTGTGGAGGGAAAAAAAAAAACCTCTAAAAACTTGTTTGGCGATAGGTTTTAGGGGGCCAGATCATTCTGTTACGAACGTGAATCAGGCAAACCCAGTATTCAAACCAAACAAGTGAGGTGAAGGCAAAAAACAGGATTTTAATAATGAAAACAGGGACAGGTGGGCTCAACGATCAAAAGGGCAGTCCAAAATCCGGTACACAAAAAGCAGTCCAAAATAGGCAGAGGTACAGACAGGGCAAAAGCAAGCTCGGATAACCATGGGACAGAATTAAGTCGGTAAACCGGTAAATCAGTCAGACAGGGCAGGAAAAACAGATCAGGGAACAGGCTGGCTCAGAATCAAAGGCAATCGGGTTTGCATCAACAGGTTACACAAGAAAGGAACGCTGGAACAAAACTCACCGTGGCTCGTTAATGATCTGGCGGAGAACTAAAGACTGAGGCAGAACTATATAGTGAAGTGCACAGGTGAAATGGAGTGAAAACTAATTACCGGGAAACAGCTGGAACTAATCAGAGGCAGGGAAGTGACTGACAGTGAACTGAACTGATAGGTTGGTGACTGCTGACAGGGGAGTGAGCTGGCAGGTGAACAGAACTGAGCTAAAAGCTTACAGAACCCTAACAGATAGTATAACACAAAGAACAAAATCAAACCACAACAAAACTCAAACTATTCCATGAATCAAAACTAAGACAGAACCTAAAATCATGACAGCTTTCAGTGTTTCATGTTACAATAACTTCAAACAGCAGGTGATTTCCCAACATCTCAAATTCTAAAACCACTATCTTAACCTTTTCTTTTGCAAATACATCAATACTACTTTTATCAGGGATTTGTTTAACATTTTTAGTTTTTGATTATTAAAATGTTTATGTCTCAATACCCCTTTAAAAACATCTAGCTTTACTTTAAGAGGCATCAACTTGGGGAGCTGGTCATAAGGGGCATGTGGGGCACAGCATCCCTTATTGTGGATCAGCTGAGGGGACTGTGGATTCCCATTTTTATTTGTTTGCTTTTAATTTTAAATGAGCTGAAGTGGCTGTGTGGTATGTGGGATAGTGAAAATTGTAATATTGTAAACTCTACCCCTGTCCTGTTCAGTCTTTTAACTTCACATTCTTCCAGGTATCTTTGTGTTTTATACATATTATGATTCAATATAAGTAGCATAAAACATTATTGCCCCACACTTTTGTGAGGATAAAAATACAAAAGAGCATCAGCATTTGAAGCCCTTTTCCGATATGATAAAAACTAGACCTTAAAAGATGATTAGATAATGCAGAGTAATATTTGAGTTCAGTTATAAAGCTTATTTTAAAGACTTATTAAAATAAATGTTGTGTCCTTCAATATTTTTATTTCTTTTATTTTATTATATTGTACTATATTGCCAACCATAATATTATCAACATTCTCTCTGTTGGCTGCATATTGTATTTATTTAAATAACTTTTTAAATGGTAATATGATCAAACTTTTGACAGCTCTAGGTATAAACTCAAGATTCGCGGGAGCCAGAAAACTCACCTTCATTTCAGACTCCCACAACTGTTCCTCTCTCTGCAGATGAGCAGGGCCAGAGGTTGGGAAGAGGACCTGTCTGAGGTTTGACTGCATCTGCCAGAGCTTCCTCCCACCTGTCTGATGCTGCTGAGATTTATATGGCTGCCTAGTAAGAGGCCAATCCAGTGTGAGGGGCCATGTGTAGGCTTCCCTTTACACTGACAGTTGTGTGTACGATGCTCTAGCTGGTTTCCAGTGAGGCTTGGCCCAGTGTATCTGGAATCTGTCATAAGTGAAAGCTTGAAAAGGTTAGGACAGTTCAGGGGAGATAAATGGTGAACTGGGAGGACAGCTGATGTAGGAACACAAACACTTCAAGACGATGGAGTGGACCAGGGCCAACCCCCCCCCCACCCCCACATCGACTTCATCTGTTGTGTGCACCCTTACCAGAAGTTTCTGCAGACCAATCACACAAGTCACTCTATTACTCTCATCAAAACTAATGATAAAGAATGGTTATTAGGTTTTCACAATGTCTTTTTGTGTAATAAGGCTCGTTAACTGCATTGTGCAAAACAAATGGGCAGAATAATCAGTATGCTTATTGACATTGTGTCATTTCTGGTTAGAGCAGGACGGGGACGCTGACTGTGGCTTCGGGCTTCGCCCTCTCAAGAGGAAGAACGCTAATGGCTATGGAAAGCAGGGATCGAAGGAACTCATAAAGCTCTGCTGGACAAACATTATTAATCCTTTTTAATTTGAATACATAGCATTTTGTTGACTACAGCATTCAGACAGGAGAGCAATGTTATGTGGGGTTACACAGAATAATTTCATTGGGCAGTCAGATGATGCAAAGTTGAAGAGCGAATGGAATTTAAAACCAACCATTTCTTCTGCTTCAATTTGCACAAAAACCCAAAAACAACAGCGCTGAGCTTGCAGCAATTACACCATCATACAGCCTGGAACTGAACTAGTCATAAACCTTTGGAGGTTAACTGAAGCAGTTTGTAGGACTTTAAAATTAGACATGGAACTTGCATTTATACACATGCAACTTGAAAACATCTAACACCTACATTGTAACAGAATTGACTTCTGAACCACTTTCTGAAAATAGAAATTTAAAAAATCAATCCGTCCTTACCATCTTCTTATGTCACTAAAGCTGCTTGACAACTCCACTCATCAACATATTCACTTTCACTTTGAATTAGCAGTATACACTGAAAAGGAATTCAACATGCTCTAATTACAATAAAATAAGATTAATCAGACAATTTCAAGGAGCCAACAGATAATCACATCGCAGGTAATAGTGTTTGAAGCCTTATTAGTTTTCTATAATGTTTTAATCAAACTTAATGATGGAAGTAAAACCTTCAACAACATCGGAAAAGTTTAACAAGTCTCAGATGAATACTATGTTAAAATAATTTACCTTAAATAAGAATGACAGCAAGGCTATTATGTTGTGGTTCCATACCTGAAAATTGTTTGTGTTTTTTTTCTTTTTTTTGTCATTACAGGCACGTGTATGTATATTTCAGGTTTTTATTTCTTCACAATTTCTTTCAAATTTGGACACCAAATAAGACCAAAAAAAAATGTTTCTAACAGAAATGTCTGTTGACTGAAAAGTATGTCCATGTACTGCACATTTTTTATTAATACCAAAAGCCCATGGAAGGTGTTTCCTCCATCTAACCTGATCCATCTCTGGTTTGCAAGAGATGCTTTTTTTCAAAAAGCTTAATAACATTTAGAACAATTACTTAGTGACTACTGCAATAACCCGTGCAGGTGTGTATGTGTACGTGGGGGTGTTGGATACCTGTAAATAGTAGCTATATTAAAGCTAAGGTAAAACTTTGGTGTTCTCAAAGGATAGATTTGGTTTACAGACAGTCATGTCAGATACAAACCATAACACAAACAACAACACGTAGGTTAGAATGTAAAACCACAACTGAAATACAAAGTTCAATATTACTTGTTGTTTAAAAGCGCATGAGAGAGAAACATGTCAGGAAACCTACTTATTAAGCGAGTCGGTAAACAGCAGTTTTATTGGGCTTTGGACTAGACTTTTCCAACACGTAAATACCATTTGAAATCAACCCTTCTATAGCAGCTTCGTATACATTTATGGTTGTTGCACAACTTGAAGGTTGAACCTCCATCCCGATCTTAAGTTGTTTTCAACGTCTGACAAGAAAGTTTTCTTCCCCCTTTTTCCTGCATTTAGCTCCATCCCTCCTCCAATCTACTCTGACCAGCTTCCCTGTCCTGCTGAAGAACCCTATCCCGCAGCATGATGCCACCACCACCATGTGTCGTTGGGAGAATAGTGTAATTAGGTGTTAGTTCTTCTCCACCTACACCGTTTGTTATATTGGTTTAAAGCTCATATTTACTCATAATTCAAGATATCACTTAGTCACAATTTGCTTTTAATTTGACAAAATGTGGAAAAAGTTCAAGTGACATGAATGCTTTTATAAGGCATATGAGAGTATATGAGAGCTACAAATATTACTATCGTAAAAAAATAAATTCTCCAATATGGCCATTTATGCAAATAAGCACATGGCTTAACACACACCAGGGTTATATAATCTGCCAGGGTTAAGTGCTCTGTTGCTTTTGAAATATTACAAGATGCTGTTTAATAGTTGCCTAAAACAGATAAACGTATGAAGTGTGTGTGTGTGTGTGTGTGTGTGTGTGTGTGTGTGTGTGTGTGTGTGTGTGTGTGTGTGTGTGTGTGTGTGTGTGTGTGTGTGTGTGTGTGTGTGTGTGTGTGTGTTTTTGTTGCCTTACAGGTCAAACCCACGGCACGAAAGCTGCTCTTCCTCCTCTGTTATTAACACATGATTGGCAGCTGTCATGTCTTCCTCATCGCAGAGTGATATTTGTCAGAAGCCATCCCTCTAACAGAGGATCTGAGGGTCTCCTCGGCCCAGATGGCTCTCTGCTTCGGTGCTCTGAGTCTGCAAGGCTGCACCTACGAGAGAGAGCTGCCTGTAATAAGCCTGTACAGACGAAATTATGTCTGTGTTAATTTATATTGTGTTAAGTCATAACAAAGAGCAATACACCTTGGGTTTATTGTTATTATTACTGAGTATTGTTCTTTATTATATCATTTGAGAGAGTTTTATTATGGCAAAGGCAGTGCAGCATGAAGACACCTGGATTTACAGTAATGATTATTAACTTCAACTTTATTATTCACAGGAAACACAATATACATACCTGCAATCTGTTTATGTGTCAAGCTGCTGTCTGATTTTCATCGTTGCATACTTTATAATTTATTTAAAAGTCTATCCTTCACCGCTCGGGTGCGTTGGGTGTTTATCATCATTTATCATCTGTATCAATCTGCTCTCGGCTATAAAGAACCACGCTGAGAGAATGAGTCTCCGCTGTAAACTGTTGCTTTGTAACCGCCGCCTTAACAACCCAATCAGCTGGCCTCACTCTCACTCCCCTCATCAATGCAGGCACCATAATGTATGATACGAGACGTGATTTATAATCCGTGCTCAAAATTAAACAGCATAAATTACTCTTATTTACTCTGCAGGTGATAAAGATCCCGTCAAATAATGTCACTTGAGCATAATTTTTATAGAACAAATGAAATTTGTTATCAGGGAAAAGCAGGTCAAGTTCATCAATTAAAAGTCTGCTCTTTTTTCTCTTCCCTCCCTTCCTTTGCTGTAAATGGTGCAGAGCTATTTAAGATGATTGATTTTATTATTTCTTCATTTATTAAAGTACTACGTGAGGCTGTGGCATGTGCAATCAGGACAACAGAAACTGACTCAGCATGAATGTCGCAAATTCCCATTTCAGCAGCTCCTGTGTTTTGATTGGATTGGAGTTTTTAGATAAAATTCAGAAAAAAAGGTGAAGATTGTGTTTGCAAGTGCTTTATTTAAAGGATCATTTTAAGTAAAGCCTGGATGTTAAGTGCTTTTCTGCATGCGTTAGCCCTGTGGGAAATGACTTTGTGAATAATATATACACCCGAGGGAGTGGAAAGATTTTAACAAATGTCTTGTCACCGGCTGCAGTCATCCTATAATTGAGAGGAATCCATTTCTATGGAACACGTTTAAAATTTTCATTCTGTTGTACCTCCACATAGAAAGGTGCGACCTGAAACCTGGTAAGGGTTAAAACCTGTGCTACTTAGAGTGCCACCCCCACCCCGTGCCCCCACCCGTCTCAAAAGAAAAGGGGAAAAGGGATGAGGTCCCCGGGAATGTTTTACAGATAAAATAAAAAGAATCAGGAGGAGAATGAGGAGAAAGAAGAGAAGTTGAATATATATTTTATGTGATAAGAGAAAGATGAAGCGAGAGAAAAAAGATTCCATTACAGCTGCGACAGTTACAAAACTGCTGCTGTGTAGAGTAGCCTCTGTTGAAAAGATTGATGCAATAAGGACTGACCTTGGCTTGGAGCAGGAGTCGGTGATGTATGTATGAGCATCTCCCTGCTAAATGGACCCAGATTTGTAGCACTAATATACATGGAAGCCCAGTACCAAACTTGCCGCGGCTATAAATCAACAGCCACTTTGGATGTCATTTCTGGTTTATATTCTACTATTGTTCTGTGCTTTTAATTCGTGTCACTGCCATCTGTTCATTTGATGTAGTTTCATACTGTATGATTTGGCTGCAGAGATCCTGTGCAGAAAATCCCTGTTAGACCATCGGAGTGGATTAACTACACTGATAAATTCCACTCAGGCTGTCTCACAGCCGCACCCAAATGGAATCTAGATGGAATCTTTGGCTGTAAAATATGAAACTCCCAGTAAAAACTTTTGTGAGTTGTCAAGTATCTATTCTTTTCTTTCTAAATTTAATTTCTAGATATTTTGACAAATGTGAAATTTCAACAGCTCAGATCAGTTCATGAACAACGGCCGCAGAAACAGGTAGGGTCAGGAAGTTCACTGCTAAAACAAGCTGTCAGAATTAAACCAATAAAACTGGTGTAAGAATATGCATACATTTTAATTAAAATCTCAGTGTAAAAACTGTACATTTAACAGCTAAATCGATTTTTAACTCCCATTTTTATATGTATGTACTCAACTAAATTGGTCAAATTTATTGGTTCCCTTAGATAGGAATTTTTTTTTTTCTCACCAATCTGTATAATCTGATTGAATTTGACTTTGGAAAGTGCCTTGAGATGACATGTTTCATGAATTGGTGCTATATAAATTTAACTTTACGTGTCCAGAAGGAAAAGCAGAAACCTCCACGTGGCTTCTGAGCCCCTTTGCTTCTTTAAGTCGGCACCAACGCTCAAAAGACTGGCTGATGTTCACCCTTGTTTTGCTTCTTCTTTGGTCTTTTTTGAAATATGACGCCTGATCCTGAACGTGGAGAAGACGAAGGAGATCATCGTCGACTTCAGGAAGAACCGGCCTCACCACGCTCCACTGCTCATCAACAGCTCAGCTGTGGAGGTGGTCAGCAGCACCAAGTTCCTGGGGGTGCACATCACGGACAACCTCACCTGGTCTGTGAACACCACGTCACTGGTGAAGAGGGCACAGAAACGACTGTACTTCCTGCGGAGGATGAGGAGAGCCCACCTGCCCCCGCCCATCCTCACGACCTTCTACAGAAGCACCATAGAGAGCATTCTGACCAGTTGTCTCTCTGTGTAGTGTGGAGACTGCAATGCCTCCGACTGGAAGAACGTGAGGAGAGTGGTGAGGACAGCAGAAGGGATCATCGGGGCTCCTCTCCCCTCCATTAAGAACATTTCATCCCAGCGCTGTGTGTCCCGAGCCCGAAACATCATAAAAGACCCCTCACACTCCCACCATGGACTGTTCTCCCTGCTACCTTCTGGGAAGAGGTTCCACAGCATCCGCTGCAGGTCCACCAGGTTCTGCAAAAGCTTTTTCCCTGTTGCCATCAGACTGTTGAACTGCTGAACTCTAACTGGACCCTGCACCACATTTGCACATTTGCATCATTGCATCGCTATCTAGCATTACAAATGCTGCCGAACTTGTAGTTTCTAAATGCATTTTTGCACAAATGCCTCTTGCACCATCATTTCTGCACATACAAATGGTTTTAAATATTCTCCTGTACACCGTGGTCGCACACTGTTCTCTTCTCCTGCATTGTTTACATTTCAATTGTTTACTTTCTAATCACTGCTGCAATTTATACTGTAATTTACAAGCTGTATGTAATGAAATTTCGTTCTGTATGCACTCTGTACATACAAAATAACAAATAAAGATGTCTAAGTCTAAGAAGAGGGCATTTCTCAGCACTATCACGGAGCTACTTCGGTCTGGCAACCCCTGAGCTGTGTCTCACGTGATTTCAACCAACTATTCCTATTGGTCCCGAATTATTTCTTCTCGACATTGACATCTTAACCAGAAGTAAATATTTATATATTATGGACCCGTCAAAATGTATAAAACAATTATTTATATACTGTCAGAGTTCTGTTGTGATTTTGATTTATAGATTTATATAGAGTAGGCACTCACTTCCCTCGGCACCTACCCTTCCCCGATTAGGTCTACCCTGCTTCATGGTAAGCTGCGTACTATTTGGCATATTCCTGGTTCTGGCTTTGAACTCATTTTCTACTCTCTCCTTTTGCAGTCATTTGTTTTTACCCTAGGAAATTTGTTTTTACCCTAGGAAATGCCATGGACAAGGAGCACAGTGAATCATAGAAACTATCCTGGTTCCTGGAAAAGGTTCCTGCAGCTGACACATGAACAAAGTCTGCTCCATTCATATCAGCAGCAATAAAATATCATAGACTTCTGTGAAATGAGAAAATGAACCCAACCTTCACTGTTGAATTTCTAGACATTATACATTTTTTAATGAAAACTATGTGATCGTGTCTGTGTTAGGAGGAAATCTGAATGCTCAGCTCAACATCTTTTGATATAATGGATTACTTTGTGAAACTTTAAAAATTTTCACACTTGTCTGAACGTAGTTTCCCCATCATTACCAGCTGATAATGCTTTGTCCTCCAATTTGTGCTTTGTAGGATTCAAGTGACAGAGGTCAGAATAGCTCTGTTTGTTTTCTCTCTTAGCAGTGTTGCAGGACATTGTGTCTTAAACAGTATACATCACCCTAAACCTAAAAATCATTCTCCCCAGCCTTTAATAACCCGCCCCCCACCCCCAAAGCCGATAAGTCCCCTTTCATCATGCAGCCGCCTCGATTTTAGCGAGGCCCCGAAGTTATTTAATCAGCGCCGCAGTGTCCCATTCACAGTGTATTACCAATTCTGTCTGCGATCTTTATCAGAGCAGTGATGTATGTATGAGGCAGATGTTCGAGGAGGCAGAAGAAACAGAGGCCATGAATGAATGAATTATTGGACTCATGAAAAGGAGCTATAGATATAGAATTTTGAGCCCTGTAATATGTTTGCTTTCTTTCTCTTATCTTGCCAGACAAAAACATACCTTATCTCAGCCTGCCGGGGTCTGCGTGAATGTGGAGCCTCTCCAGATCGTCGTTCCGTTTGGTTTCTTTGTGTTGCATCCAGATGGGTTGCTGTTTGTTGGGACTCTTGTTATTTTACTTTGCTGTTGTGTCGACTCTCTCCTCGTCAGGGAATCCGCAGATTCACTTTGTGTCTCAGTGAGGGTCAGGGGGAGAGGGGGGGTGCTTTTTATACTGAATGTACTTGAGTTTAGACAAGAAGAACATGATCACCGATACAAATGTCACACCGCCTACTCTACCACACCTCTCTCTGTGTACACATACAGACCGTGTCCTCCCTTCGCCCCAATGTAGGGACCTTGAAAATAACCAAAAGCAAAGATGCCAACTGTTTTTCCCCATGTTTACTGTTTGGAAAATTTACAGAAAGCATGCAGAGAGAAGGGGGGGCTGTACTCAGTCACTCTCACACACACACACACACACACACAGGCATGCACAGAGCTGCGAGCCAGAAATACACTTGGCTGCAAGATAATGAGGGTGGACAGGGCGGAATTATCACTTCACATCACAATAATATTATCCTTCTCACAACTCCCGCAGCATCTTCCATGACGGTGTGACATTTCCATTTTACTTGAGTTTAATCTTGGTCTTCTAAATAAAACCGTAGCCTACAGGCTCTTCCCAAACTGACCCAGTCCTATTTTAATCACATGGAATTAAATAACTGCAGTTTAACACTGCACTTGTTCTGACAGCAGTCATGACAAGTGGTTTGCACAGTGAGCCTCCCCTCTGGTCAAATACAGAATAAAAACAAAATAAATGGGGGCCTAGAATGACAAGAGTGACACTTCTGGGAACTGTGGGGGAAAGAAATTGTGTTTGTTAATCATTTGTGGTCATTCATTAGTGTTTCAGTTCTGATTTTTACAAATATGCAGTATAAATATTTTTTTTATTTCTGTTAATCATGCACTTGGCCCAATAATAAATTCTAAGCTTAATTGTCATATGAGTTGAAAGTGTTAATGTGTAAGACTTTCTTCATATAAACTTTCATACAAGATTTTGCAGTGCAGTTGTTAAGTTTGAACACTACTGAAGACTTATCTGTTTTCTTTACAGCTGTGGTTGTAACAATGTGAATATTTAAAGAAGCAATAGACAAACTTTCATCATTTTGGATAGAAAGAATTAAAAAATGTTTTGTGAAGAACTAAATCTTTTTAGATTGAATGTGGTATGACGTCACACACCATCTCTACATGTCGTTCTCCAGTCTGGTTTCCATAGCCGAGCCCGCCCCGCATGCGTATACATGTGCAAAGACATCAAAATTACGTAAACAGTATTATCATATGCAAAGGTTCTTGCATACTTTTAGCCAGTATATTCAACTGGTTGTCCTGCAGCATATATCTTATTATTATCAACCTCTTTGATGTGTTTGCAAGTGCAGCAAGTCGGCTGTCGATTCTTAATTGGCTAGGGGCTGGAGTCACTGCTTGTGTAACAAGAGCGATTCCCCAACTAGAATCAGTAAAGCTCCTGTATCTGCAATAGTGAAGTAGTAAACCTCTTGGACAACCTAAACTAATGCCAGGTGTGCAGGTGTGCGAACCACACAGCACTTCATTTGTTCTAGTCATACAACGCTCTGTTCTACTGCAGTACAAATTAATGTGGCTTATGGCTCAGTCGGCTAATAAGTAGTGATGCAATTAGGGGGGCACGCAAAACCAGTGTGCCCCCCTCCATTACTCATTTAGTTGTAAAGGCATTAGAAGCTAATGTGACTAGGAATGACACACGCCATGTTGGAGCCAGAATCAAGCTGACAATCAGAGCAGAAAAAAGTAGGAACTCGTAGCAACCTACCCTTTTGCAATAGCTGATCACTAAAGAAAATATTTTTTTAAATTTACTGGAAGGACAGAAATTGTACAGGGAATCCATATCCATGACCAGATCCTTGTTTACGCAATGGAAATATGAATTGCATCAGCCAAATGTATGTTTGTTTTGAAATGAAATTTCTTTTTGGTTTAAAATTGTTCTTTTTGTTTTTGGTCCAACAGTAGCACCATTTATTATTATCAACAGCAAACTTACAGGCAAATGGAAGCACACACTGGCACACTAAAGCATTAAGATCAAATTGTTGTGCAGTGGAATCAAATATTTCCATAAAGGATACTAACACTTATACTATCCACGTGATTATTCTGTCTATTGCTTTGACAAACTGGGATGTCACACTTAAATTATATATTTCTTTCTAAATGAGGGATGAATTGTTCCATACTTAATGATTTTGTCCTAATAAAGGAAGTTAAAATATTGTCATATTGCCACTTGTGTTGTTTTCTCTTGGCAAGAAAAAAGCCCTGTTCCTTCAAAAACTGCTGCTGTGATATCAGAAATGGTAAATGGTATGAAGTATCGAGCATATTGATGGTGGAAAAGAATAGAACCTGGAAAAAAATGCTGGTTGATCAAAATCAATATTGTCATTACAATGTTCAACAGTATTTTTGCCATTCCATGTTTTTTATTTGTACAAATGATGTTGTTTTGACAGTTGAAAATACTGAAAAGCAGTCCAACAACCGCTATATATTAAATTGTTTGCCTAAATGCTGTCATAAGAACTATAGCTACCCAATATTAAGATTAATTATTTAGGATTTCAAGAGTTTTTACAAGTCTCAGTTAAAATGTTAGAAATAAACTGACAGCAAACCGTGTAATTTAAAGCTAGAGGGCAGAAAAAAAGGTGTCAGGGGTTTTATTGTGAAAGTTTCAAGAAACTGTGTCGCAGCTCATTTGCTGGATTGACCCTTCAAAGAAAGAAGGTGAACGTCTGTCAGCCATAAAGTCTCGTACTAATTTTTTTCTGACTGTTCTGTCAAGTATAAGTAGATGCTCCTATTCGGTTCAGTCCAAGATATTTGACAACACTGCAAAAACTAAACTAAAAATAAGTGCATAACATTTTCTTGAGATGAGTGTATTGGTCCTTGATGTGAGCAGGTAAATAACATCGTCTGCCAATGGAATGAGTGTCTTGACCCATAAAATAACATAATTAGATATTCTGCAATTGAAAGAAGATGATGGAGATGAGTTATTTTAAGTGCAAAAATCTTATTCCATTGGCAGATAATCTTATTCACCTGCTCAAATCAAGGACAAATACAATCATATCGAGAAAATTGCACCTACCTTTACTTCCCTTTTTGCAGTAAACCTGTTAAAAAGTTAAACAGAACAATCAGATCATTCTAGACTGCAACCATCCCGCTTTTAAGCTAGCTTACTTAGCATTAGCTGCTTGGTTGTTTCCTTCCACTTGGAGTGAGGACTAAAACATCTTGAACAAGTCTTCCATGCTAAGATAAAACGACTAAATTGAGAACTTGGGGCTCTTGATGGTTGAAATGATCCTGCTTTCGTTTCACTGCCGACTGCTTAGCATCTGCTATGAAACGGTTAACAAGTTTGGTAGACAATCAGCGCCCTCACCAAATATGATAATAATGCAATTTTTTATTTCAAAGCTACTGTGTGGAATTTGCCATGGTAACCAATGAAACCACTAACCATTTCATCCCTGGCAATGGCCAGTTTATTCACAAGTCCTACTAAAAGGAAAAGCAGTAAGGGTAAAAATAGAACGATACAGCTTTTTGGTTTAGGCTTCAGTTTTTTTCCATGTTGCTTCTAATTTCTTCATCTCTGATGTCAAATGTGAACGTCAAACTACCCTGTTGGCTTTAGATTTCATGAGAAAGGTTGAGATAAATATACACTTGCATGATGTTTTTATTGACACCTCTAAGTTTTTCTCCGGCTCAACTAGCACTGCAAGAACTTCCATTCTGTATCCCTTGTCAATTCAAATGCTGTGCATCTCTCCCTGTGAGCGTGCTCACTTTCTCCATCTCATTCCTTTGTTGCACTGGGGCTGAACACTATGTTAACCTAGTAATTGGCACTGGGCCTTCCCCATTATACGGCTTTCTATTGAGCCGTTCTACATGACTAGTTAAAGAAGATGGCATGAAGATTAATGAAGTCCAGCTAATACAGGAGGGAGGGGGGGCTACCGCTCCAACGCCTCAACCGAGGAGATAGCAGAGACCAACAACAGCCTGCCCTCAGCTCAGTCGTTTCATTGCACCTTTTTTTATATTGCCTGTTTTAACTTGTGATCCCTGGACCTTCCACTTGTAAAGCAAAGCCACCGTTGCGTCCTGGTGTGATTGATGTCGCTACAGCAGTCACTTTTTCCCTTTGAATTTAAAGACACAGCTCTCTGAAATGGATTTCCCAGCGAAATTCCCGCTGTCTGCCAGTAGATTGACTAGCAGGGCTGCCATTTATGCAGTTTCATTTTAAAACCACAAGATAGCTGACGTGTTCATTCACTTTCACAAATGCCCCCTTTGGATAAGGCCTCTGGTCTTCAGCTTCACATGTTCTTTGTTTGGTCTTAAGAAGGTTTATTCTGATGTTGTTAACAAAATGTTAGAGTGGAAACCTGATCTGCTTGAGTAAAATAAAATGATGACAATCAAGGTGTTAGATTGTTTATTCTGATATGTGATGTTTCTGGCCAATTTATTAAATTGATATTTTTCCAGGGTGTAAAGATTACACAATGACTTCAGATTTATTTAAAATAGAAAGCTGGATGCCCAAGTTTGGATTTACTGTAGATCGACTCTTAAACAAACACAAATAAAAATAGACATACAGGCTCATATATATAGATACATCGTTAGTGCTATGTGGTTTCTATCAAGTTGTATAGCTATCAGCAAACTTTTTGCATGTTTCTGGATGAATATTTGATCATTGCTCCTGGCAGAATTGATAGCGTGTAGTTGAATATTTTTGTTGTCTGCCGCTCACACAGCTTTTAAGAACAGTGCACGAATGTTGAGCAGGTTGAAGTCATGATCATTTTTATTTTGATTAATTGTAAGACCAGTTTTCATATGTGTTTGGGATCAGTGTCCTGTTTGAGCATCCAGTTGTGTTTAAATGAATTATACAAACCCACAGAGGAATAAAAAGTGGTTATACTCATCAGGAATTGACAGCTGGTGGGAGATTCTTGATCTTTTGATGGCATTTTTAAGCCTTTTGGATTTATTTATTTTTTCACACGTGTTTCTTTCCAAGGGGGTGCATTTAGAATAATACTGGTTAAGGAGGACTATTTGGTTAAAAACTGTTATTGTGGTACGAACAAAAAAATTAACGACACAGTTTGACTCTGTTATATTTACAATGAGGCTCAAATGTGTCATAAATCAGCATGTTTTAAAATCAAAATGTCTTCTGGAGACAAGGCTTTTGGTTCAAGAAAAGAAACAGTGAACTGCTTGTCAACGGTGACGAATTTTTAGTGAGTCAAGGTGATTTTATTTTCGAACACAAGAACACTGTATAGACTGTATAGCATGGAGTTGGCAGCATCATGCTGCGGGTCTTTTTCGGGGCCTGAAATTTAAATGGGCAAACCTACCACTGAAACTACTCCTGAACTTCAACAGAAGCACCACAGAGTCCATCCTGACCAGCATCGCCACAGTCTGGTATGCCAACGTCGGATCTGCAGAACGCCATGGCCTCCATCAAGTGGGGAAGGTAGCACCGCGTGTCGCTAAGTTGGAACTCCACGGACTGGACACTTTGTACACCCACAAACTTTAAAGGTAAAGCCTGGAGCATCCTATGGGACACCACGCACTCAGGCCACCTTCTGGGAAAAGCGTCTGGAGAGTCACATCAAAAAGGTGTGTTTTATCATGTTTTTTTTTTTCAATCCTTGTCTGCAGTGCTGCTCTTGCATGTACTTAAAAAAACAGGGAAGAACTGTAAAGTACAATGCACTGCACTGACGCTGGAACGCTTTAGCACCACTATACTGCCACAACATCCAAGGAAGTTGTTCAATGTGTTCTTTGAAAATTCAGGTTTTAAGTTTTTACTGTTAAGGGACATCAAACAGTGTATAATTTTTATTTATTAATTAATGAATTTATTTATTTATTGTATAATGACAATAAAAGGTTAATTCATTCATTCATTAGATTCATTAGAGCTTAGCACTGCTTCAATGCGACACACGTGAAATGGTGACTCTGCTTTGTTCTTTGGATGTTCTTGTAATCAGATAAATTAACCAAGGCTATCAAAAGATTGCAATAACACTCAGCACTCCCATAAAGCTAAGAGCTGCGACTGTGGCAGGAGCTTTATGACAGACGTCACTAGAGTATGCTGATTTATTTGCGCGGGCCGGTCCTATCGATCTTTCGTACCAATGCCTAACTCTGCCTCTCAGGAGAGACCTCTCAGGCCGGGTTCTCTCCAGGAACCATCAAAATTAACTTCAAAGCACCAGGATATTGACTGTGGGTGTGTGTTGCTACTTTTTATGACCCCTAACATGTGACAGTGAGTTGCTGTTCTTCCTTTCTATTTGCATGCATGTATTCCTCTGGTGTTTGTGTAACATTAGAACATCAGGAAAGAACGCTGCTAATGAAATTAAATAGAAAGCATGTGTGGGTAGCAAAGTGACCCGTGTCCTGTTTGTGCATGTAATCAATATTATAGCTTGGCCTCTCTCCGTTGTTACTTTAATCAAGAACAAGCTCTACCTCTCCTAATCGCTCGGTCCCGAGATGAATGTTCTACAAATGCTGCACAACATATGCTTTGATATATATGCACCTGATTGGTGTGTGTAATATATGAGAGCCCACATTTTTTTTCCCCAATTGGTTCCAAGAAATTGTATAACCTGGATGAAGAATTTCATTAATTATTTCTATCTAGCACCAGCTTTTAGGAAATTCACTTTTTTTTTCTCAGAGACACCTTTTTTTTAATGTTTTAATCATAAATGAAAGTACGACACAAAAGGGCACCCAATCGTATAGCGCGTCTTGCCTCATCCTTTTAACAAATATGTTTCACAGCCCTATTAAAAGGGGTCTTCATCTGTCCTGTCAAAAGGCAGTCTAGCAAGGTTTTTTAGTTTAATTACACTATCCAATTAAAAAGAAAAAAAAACACTGAGCCGCATTCTGATCCGCCTCTCCTTGGGTTTGAGTGGATATGACATTTACAAGGCTCGCCTTTCAAGCAGACAATGGCGTGATTGATGAGGTGCAGACGCTATGAAGGAGGCGATCGCCATGTGGAAGCAGTGCTTAGCGCGCTTTGATTTATTTATCATCTGTTTCCAAAGCTGGGCTGCAGGAAAACTGCTAGGTGAGCCTATAGGTGGACCGCAACCGTAATCTGTGCTCTGAGTGCAATTTAACACCAGAGGTAATCCGGTCAGACCCCAAGTTGCAGTATCTTAAAAATCAGCAAACCCCTGAATTGTTTTCCTCTATGTTTGTTGGGTTTGAGTCCACTAAACATTGCTGCTATTGACACTGACACGCTGCGGTCAGCCAGCAGGGGCCTCTTGTTAGCTGACTCTTGCTGTTTTGTGTGTTTATATAATGATTAATTCATTCAGTTGAGGAATCGGTGGGATAAGTCCACAGACAGATGCTGACGGGTGAAAAAAATATAGGCTCAGGGCACAAGTGTTTACATAGCCCTTCGTGTCAAAAGCCTTTGATGTAAGGCTAAAAAAGAAATCCTGCTTTATGTTTGTTGTGAATGGATTGCTTTGGAATTTTATAATTACACCCAAGAGGACAGCAAGACTATAAAAAAAACAGATCTCATTAAGTTGAAAGGAATTTTTATGGAACCAAATCATTCTGAAAGCTTTTGTCCCAAACCCCATTATCGCACTTTTTTTTTTAGCACAAAGTCAGGGTGCTTTATCAAGTTTCAAAACTCACTTTTCTTTAGTAGACGCTAACGTCTTGATTGGAGCGTCTTGAAAAGGCGTAGCTGCATTGAAACCCAGTGAGGCGTGCTCGCTCTCTGCGGCGGTGAGCACCAACCTCATCAGAATCCACTGATGAACTTAGCCTCTGACATCTCTCTTGTCTCCTCCGTTGTACAGCGATGGGAGGGAGAATAATTCAAAGCAGTATTTCATGTTACGCACGTATACCGCCGTACGGGTTAGCGAACACTTAAACCACTGATCTTGGCTCCTGACGTATCCATAGTGATGGCTCGCTGTTTTGAAAAGCAATTAGAAAAAGTCACGCTCCTTGTAGAATTGTATTGTCATTGACCCGGAAAATAAGTTTTGTTTGTAATCGAAGCTTTCATGAAATCTGTAAAAAAAAAAAAAAGAATGAATGAGACTTCATTAGAGTATGAACTGAGGGTAGAATCATCTTAGAAAGAAACATCCTATATCCATCTTTCCGACCAAGCAGAAATGGGTGTCACTGTTAACTCAGCATGATGATGATGGTCAGCCCTTTGGGAGGCAGTGAGGGTGAGCCACCTTTGTTGTTTATGCTTTGCCTGCACCCCCCACCCCCCAAATGCAGAGACTGAAAGAAGGGGAGTCAGGAGACAGATGCTTAACGACTCCCTCAAGGCCAAGGCTCTGGCCCTTATCTCATCCCCAGTTTGTGCAGGTTGCCATAGTAACTGACCTGAACGCTTGAAAGGATGAGTAACATTATGGTGTATATTTGCCCACAAGCCACTCGAACAATTTATTGAACATGTATGCAGCACCAATAAAAGCCTGACGTAGTGCTGGGTTCATGCGTTGAATGTGTTCGCTGTGTTGGAATCCAGTTAGAATTGAAATTTCCTTTAAATTTACATTAGTTCTGTTGAAAAGTATTCGCCTTTTACAGACTTTTATGTGTTTTGCTTTTTTGTAGAGCGGCAGACTATATACAGTCACAATTATCGTTGCAATGTTGCAATCGCAAAGAAGCACTTAAATGCAGTAGTAGAAGGATCTCATATGTCAAGTTCCATGCAGGCAAATTCTGAACGTAATAATACATTTGGCCTGCTGGATGGCCTCATGTTTCCCCAATCCCCACAGTGGAGGTATACTTTTAGAAGTCGAGGTGTTAATGGTCACAAAGAGTGGTGAGGACATTTTGATGAACGAACAATAAGAAGAATCAGGAAAAATCTGAGCTAATGATAATAAATATTACTGTCGCAATATTCACCACTACGATTGGGATTAGAAACTTTGCTGCATGGCCCTACTTTATTGTCTTGAGTGTTTGAGATCAACATTTCTATTTCAAAGTAAAGGCAAATTGCAGTTTTAAAATAAAGAAACTATCTAAAACCAACCAGCCCCTATATGTGAACAAGTAATGTCCTCTAAACATTAAACATGATTTTGCCAACCTTGGCAGCAACAACAGTCATAAGTCTTTTTACATCACTACAGTCCTTTGAAGGAATTATAGCCTAATGTTCCTTGCAGAGTTGTTTACTTCAGTCACATTGAAGGGTGTTTGGACATGAACATCCTGTTTAAAGTCATGCTACAGTCGCTTTTGACTAGGCCTCTCCAAACCCTTTGTTCAGCTTTGGACAACGGTCCTGCTGAAAAACTCCAAGAGCGCTTTAGCTTAAGTTCACAAACTGATGGCCTGATGTTCTCCTGTATTATGTTCTAATTCAGAAGTTAGGGTTCTATTAATTACAGCAAGTTACCTGGGCTCTGAAGAAACAGACTAGTTCAATCCGAATACCCATATAGAGTAAGGACTCTTTAGCCAATGCGGAAGTGCGTCAGCAGTCGCCATGATAAGTGCTGTCCGAATAGTGCAGTCAGTAAGGAAGGAGTTAGGAAAAGTAGCCTGTATGCTCCCTCCCGCGGCTAATTTTGCCTGGGAACCCCGCAAAGTCCTTTACTAGCTCTAAAAACCCCTAAGGTATCCCACAATCCTTATGTGCTGTGCTGACATGACGTATCAGCACAGCCCCCTCACGGAAATCAACAAAAATGTCCGGAGAGCAGACAGCACGCACTTTGTATTTCATTTTTGGAAGGCTGTAAGCCCAGGTTTGACTCGCATCATCCATGTTTGAGTTTTTTTTCGACACGTAATGACGTTGGATTTAAAGGCTGTCCGAATTCGGCACAGCGGTCCGAAGCTCGTTTCCTACCCATGTTCTCACTTCTGACCCCATGAAAGGTCAAGGAACAGGAGCTAGAAGCTATTGTTAAGGGTATTTGGATGGAGCCCTGGACGGAGACACTTCCACCACCATGTTTGACTGTCAGTGAGATTTTTTTTTTTCCTCAAAGGTTGTTTAAGCCCAGATGTCACAGAGTCCACACCTTCCAAAAAGTTTAGATTTTGTCTCATCAGTCCACAGAATATTTTCCTACAAGTCTTGCTGATCATCGATATGTTTTAGGCACATGTGAGATGGGTCTATGGGCTCTTTTATGGTCAGCAGAGGTTTTCACATCAAAACTCTACCATGGCTGCCATTTTCATCAAGCCTCTGTCTCATTGCTGAATCATGAACCCTGACCCTACCTAAGGCAACCGAGGCCCTACAGCATATGTTGTCCTTGATTCATTTGTAACCTCCAGGATGAGTCCTCCACGTGCTTCTGGAGTAATTCTGGAAGAACCAGCCATTGCTGGAAAGGTTCGTCACATTCAAGGCTTTTTGATTTTGTGCACAATGGCTCTCACTTTAGAGTCCCAGAGTTTTAGATATGACTAACTAAAGGCACTGTAACCCATCTTAGACGAATATATGTAAATTAAACGGTTTCTCGTCTATTCCTTTCATTAGTTACATTTTGGAGACTTTTAGCCTTCTTCACGTAGTCATCTAGATTCTATGTATGGGGAATTATTATTTGGCCATGATGTGGCTTGTAAAATTAAACTCAGCTGTTCTAAAAATGTGATCGGTTTGAATAGCTGTATCTCTTTGATAAATTAAATAAATTTACTATGCTTTTGACACTGTGGGATACACAGTTTGATTACCAAATATGCCAGGCCACCACATACCATTTTTGGGCATGTCACACCAGCACTGCAGCTCTCAGGTAGCCTGTATACCTGCGCCACACAGATATCCCAGCCCTGACCCAATAACATTACCAAATCTCATACTGTGATACGCAAACTCTTCACTCACCTTGCATGGCGGATGTTTGACACTGAAAGTGAAACTGATGGCACAACGTATTTTCTCATTAACTTAGCGAATAAGCATCACACCCCTTGTGGGCACTTATAGTACATTTAGAATTCATTCTCACTGTAAAAGTAGCGTATTCGACTTGAGTAAAACATGCGTCTGCAAAGTATCAACATAAAAAAAGCAAGCATCAAAATACATCATCAACCAGAAATATCCAGTGCACGTAAAATGTGAATGTAACATACAGCAGCATTTAATACCCAAAATAAACTATTTCACATTGTAACAAGGCCCTTTTGAGACTGGATTGGAGATGAAGGCTGGGGCAGAGTATGCTGGAGCATCAAGCCTTTATTTGTCACATTTGGTACAGCTTTAATGGACAGTTAATGGCATGTTAAGCCTTCCAACATGCAACAAAAATCAACCTGCCCTCCCTGACAAATGGCAGCGTTAAATATTCTAATCTGTCCAAGGACCAAACCATTATTCACAGGTGAGGCTACCGAATTCCATCATCTATCTATATACACTTACATTTTGAAGAAATAAGAACACTCTCCGCAAATTACTAGCAATAATGAAATACTTTATATTTTAACCTTACAACTCAGCACCATTGTAGAGAAATTCCCCCAACACTCTTTCATCCCATGGCCTCTCCAGGAACCTTGGTGTCTGGACCCCCGGGGAAGCATTTGTCCAAACATCCTGGAAAAGACACAGAAAAGAAAAGCAACTTCTTCACACACACTTTTAACTCTAGAACGTACACCAACATTTTACTAAACAGTTGCCCTTATTTGCTCCAAGTAAAAATCCTTCTCTTCACAGGTAACCACCACGCTCCCTCATGAGGAGCAGCTGTGCAGGGCATGGAACGAAAGGCTACATGCTAATTAATAAAACATCAAATTAATGTTCGACAAATGTTTAAAACTTTTTGTGTGCAAATAAGGACTGATGTGCAAATCTATGCTCAAAGCGGAATAGTAAATAAAGTGCTAGTTAAAGTGCTTTTTTTTTTAAAGTGGAAGGTGCTCATAAAGTGCTCTACAAGTTACTGCAGTAAAAAAAAGGTGCTCTTTACACAAATACATATATTTTAATCAATTTTAGAATGTGAGACACAATCACCATCTTCAAATTACTTGTATGGTAATAGAAACACATACGGTGTAATACTGGCTATGAAAACACTTCAGCACTGGATGAGAATTCAGCTCCTTTATAATTTGTGAACAGCGAGGAAGGAAACATTCTCTGCAGGGTCTTTGTCAGCAGAGGTGTCCGTCGTGTACTGTAGTCACACAGAGGTCCTCGAAGAGCAAGCTCAACTAACAAGGACTGTTTGCACAGGTAGTAGTTGCACCAGCATGTGCACCATGGTGATCAGACAGGTGTTTTGACATCTCCCTCTCTCCTCTCACAGAAACATCTGGCACGGCTGCCAGGCTTAATTGTAACAATATTTTGCAGGCTGTCAGTAACCTGGACACTAACAAGCAAAACAAAATTAGAATAATGATGCAAGTAAAGCTTTTTACTGTTGGTCTGTGCAGAATGTTTCTGGGAGCTATAAAATGCATTTGTAATTATTTATTACGTGTTTAGACTTCTCAAATCACCCTGAATTATCTATATAAAAGGTGATTATTGCAGGTACTTCTGAACAGCAGGTATCCTGAGTTTTTTCATGTGGCGCTTCAGCAAAACAGCGGCATCTCTGGTTTTCTCTGATAATGCTGAACATGTTAAGTTCCTACAGAGATGCAGTAAGAGAAGACACTTAATATATCTATTATACAACTTTCGCACAACCACGTTGGAGTCAGCAGCTTTCCTGTCTTTGCTGAAGAAAGCGTATCCATAACTTGTGGCAAGAGGGATAGTTTTTTTCTTCCCTCAATGGTTCTTTACGGGCTCTGTATGAAGCAGTTATTTTGTATCTATCTTTTTCATTTATTTTTTTTACTTTTGTTTGTAGCACTTTGAGATACTTAAAATGCACTATAAATAAGATAAATTGTTATTATCAATGTTATTATTTTCTTGAGTAATTATTATCATTATTCCCTCCAACTCCATTGCTTAGAACTTCATCTTTACCCTCACTCTCGAACTGATAATAGCAGTCAAACTTTTACATGGGGTGGACTGAATTGGTTTTGCACATTTTATGCATTGTGGATGTGATCTTTGTAGATCGCCCGCAACATGTTCCCTTATTGCACACGCAATTTTTATTTATTTATATTTTGCACAATCAATAGTGCTCTTTATTTGATTTTTTTGAAGATCAAGCATTTGCTAAAAAGTTCAGTTTTGGTCTCATTTGTCCAGAGCATCTTCTTCGTTATGTTTAGTATGTCCCTAAAGTGGTATGTTGAAAACTGCAACCAAGACTTTTGAGTAATGCTACTCTGGGAGGATAGCCATGTCTTGGTTGATTTCCAGTTGTAGCATATTCTTTCCATTTTCAGATCAAAGATTGAACAGTGCTCAACTAGGCAACTTTCTCCCTGACTTGTCTCTTTTGTTCCTTGCTTTTCATGATGCTCTCTGTTCACTAATGTTCTCCAACAAAACTCTGAGACCTTCCCAGAATAACTACAGAATAACTACAGATTATTTTACAGAACTTTTGTGACTACTGAAGGCAATTAATTGCACTGGGTTTTAATTATGGTATCACAACAAATTGGGTATACACATAGGTATGCCACTCTTTGAAATTTTTATTCGTAAAAAGTGTGAAAACCAAGCTTTTTTTTTCTTCCACTTCACAACGTTGTGCTACTTTGTGTTGGTCCATATGGAAACCATGATAAAATACACTATTTGTCAAAAGTTTTTGGTCACTCATCCAAATAATCAAAATCAGATGTTCCAATCACTTTCATGGCCACAGCTATACAAAATCAAGCATCTAGACAAGCAGACTGTTCCTACAAACATTTGTGAAAGAACAGGTCACTTTCAGAAGCTCAGAGAATCCCAGAGTGGTAATGTGATGGGATGCCTCCTGTGCAACAAGTCCAGTCATGAAATTTCCTCCCTCCTAATATTCCACAGTCAGCTGTCAGTGGTATTATAATTAAGAGGAAGCCATTGGGAATGACAGCAACTCAGCCATGAAGTAGTAGGTCACATAAACTAACAGAGCGGGGGCAGCAGGTGCTGAGGCCCATGGTGCACAAAGGTTGCCAACTTTCTGGAGATTCAATCTCTACAGACCTCCAAGCTTTATGTGACCTTCAGATCAGCTCAGAAAAAGTGTGTAGAGGGCTTCATGGAATGGGTTTCCATGGCCAAGCAGCTGCATCCAGGCCAAACATCACCAAGTGCAATGGTGATAAAGCACACCAACACTGGACTCTAGAACAAAAGGAGGTGCATGCTTCTACATCTGGCAATCTGGTGGATGTGTCTGGGTTTGGTGGTTGCCAGGAGAACAGTATTTATCTGACTGTGTTGTGCCAAATGTAAAGTTTGATGAAGGGCGGTTCTGGTGTGGGGTTGTTTTTCAGGATCTCGGCTTGGCCCGTTAGTTACAGGGAAAGACACTGAGTGCGGGATGGGAGTCAACATTAGTAAATATCACGTGATTGGGACGGTACAGGGTTAAATATCAACGGGAGCAGACGGGAGCGGGAGTAAACCAATAGCAGGTACAATAAACTAGGATCGATGCCAAAAAAATAAATAAAATAGAAAATCAAAAATGTAGGATCGCCACTGCCATTTTGTAGTCAAGTCAAAAGAACTACACGACCCAGAAGCCAACAGTGCTTCCGTCTATTTTTTCCGCCAGCGCTCAAAAACAGAATGGGGGGGATCAACTATGGAGCGCTCCATAATCCACCGCTAGTGGCGAACTCAACCTGGAAAAGTTGGATTTGCAACGCAAAGTCAGAAGTAAGGATTTATCTATTAAACTCACAGAGCGACTGTAAAGTTGCAAATATTAACAAACTTGATGAGAGTTGAATGTCACGGTGTTAACACTCAGTACCTGCTTGTAAAATGTGTTTCCTGGACTCATTTTCCAATGTGTAACAGTGTAATAATACGGCCAATAACTACTTTATTATTTTATTAAGTATTATTTGAACAGTTGTGTTTTTTTCTGTTTTAACCCACTAACTGAACAACGTGTTAACACTTCTCTTTCACTTTTTAACAAAAGTAAAACATGTCTACTTCCATGTCTGGTCGGATAAAAATGAGACGGAGCCGACTGGACCGGCTTTTCCTGGGTCCAGTTAGCTCCGCCTCCAGCTCCGCATCATCCCCGAAAATTAACATAATCTCACGATAAAGGTTTAGAGGTCTGTCTAAGAATGTGTTTATTGCTCGATGAATGTATTGGTTCTGATAGTAAACCCTAATTAGTTCATGGATATTTTATTGCAAATGGAAAAATACTAATATGCTTGAATGATATTCAACTTTTTCTTTTACAAAACTGAGTTTATGAACCATTGAGGTACATTATCTGAATTGTGAAAGAGATGCCTTTATGCACTTTTTTCTTAATTGAGTATAGATCTCTTGCTCGGTGCATTATTCTTTAGTTTCAGCAATTTGAAACATAAAAGTACCTTCATTGTTCATGTGAAACAATTACTTAATGAATTAGTAAAAGGCAACATTGTACATTTTGTTTATTCAACTAAGATAGGCATGGTCTGTTTCCTTGTTTGTTACTTTTATTATTTATTTATTATTATGCCTTTTACTTTAACTGGCCTTTCCTACAGCTAAAACAGGAACTTAACTGACCCTTCATAGACATTCAGGTTTAATGTATTGCCAGAAAACTTAATGAAGACAACAAGAATGGGATTGGGGCAGGAGCGGGAGTCATTCTGAATGGGAGCGGGATGGGAGTGGGAGTAATTTTACCAGGAGCGGGACGGGACAGGACTTTTTTTTTCTACTCTGGCCCGGGATTGGGACGGGACACAATATTTTTCTGTGGGAGTGGGACGGGACAGGAGTGAAAATCCACTCCCGTGTCACCCTCTAGCACAGAGTCCTGGCCTCAACCCGATAGAACACCTTTGGGCTGGATTTGAGCAGAGACTGAGAGCCAGCCCTTCTCGACCAACATTAGTGTCTGACCTCACAAATGCGCTTCTGGAAGAATAGTGATAAATTCCCATAAACACTCCAAAACCTTGTGGACAGCCTTCCCAGATGTGTTGAAGATGTTACAGCTTCAAATAGTGGACCAACATCATATTTAACCCATGGATTAGTAACAGGATGTTACTTGAATCCATATGAGAGTCAAGGCAGGTGAGTGAATACTTTTGGCATTTTACTGTACCTTTTTAGGATGTAACAGGTTGATTTGTGATGTGAAAATGTGAAAAGGTTCAGTGGGGTGCCAATACTTTTGAAGGGCACCACATTATACATGTTTTGATGTTGCAATACTGTGTCAGAAACAAGCTGTTTTATAGATAGAAAGTTTACCTCTATGTCTTTGAGGAGCTCTGGGGGTATGAAAGAAAGATCTGCATCTTGCACTCATTTATATGTGTACGTTTCTGTTGATTTGTAAAAAGCCAAAGTACACATGGGATTTTAAATATGTTAATGTGGGAATAACAAAGACCAACAGCAAATTAAGGTCTTCAATTGAACCTGATTTCTTTTACAGTAACGATGCACTTTCAGGATTCTGCAAACAAAGCAGCTCTGCTTCCGACTAGAATTCTACTTGCTGTGCCGTTTTGATTAACCAGCACTGCAAATGATGGTTTTTGTGTGTGTATGTGTGTGACAAATAAAGAATGAATGGTGTTATAAATGTAGACAAAAGCGTCTTAAGTAGAGGTGTGGTAGAGAAATTAAATGAGTACAATAAAAATGGTATAAAACGCTTTACGAGTGACAAAGATGCTCACTTTTACAACGTCCAGAGGACAAATTCCTGTGGCAGTTGTGAGGAACAATTACTTAAATAATTGGGCTTTCAAAGAAAAGATTGATTGTCTAAAAGCTGTGTTCTGTGGCAAATCCATTAGGGGAAACCATTTTTTCTGGCTCCTTGACGTAGTGTTTTTATTAATTTTTACTCACAAAAGATGCATGATTCTTTGGGGTTTTTTGCTGCTCCGTCCGAGGTGTCTATGATGAACGATACTAAAGGAGAAGAAGTCATCAGATGAGCAATTTGGATTCCAACTCTGAATTTCTTTGGCTGCTAGCATCTATAAATTCCCCAGGACTTTTTTCCTTCTTCCAGTTTAGAGCAGCCGTGGTGTGGCCGGGTGATCCGTCTGAACCGTACAGTCGAGATGGCAGAGGAAACTGAGGTGTTGCAAGCTTAGGTTCTTTTTTTTGCCTGCGTGTATTGTGTCTTCTATACATTCACACGGTTTAATTAGCAGCTTTTCAGTAGATGCTTTTTACAGAGCAAGCAGAGGTGAGGGCTGGGAGGCATCCTGAAGGTTATCTCCCAGACAAGCTGCTCGGAGACGCCGCCATTTCATTCATGGTTGACCGTGAGCAGCATCAGGCAGGTTGTAACCTGCATCCTTAAAAATTTTGTTTTGTTTTTGCTAATTAATCTAATTTTTGAGAACATTTTTGCTTATGTGGATCCCATTTTTAGGGTACATACAACAGGCTCTAGCCTTGACTGAAGTGTTATGGTATAAGTACCCTGATAATTGATTCAGCATCTCTTGTAGTGGGGTAAGGGGGTTCTGTGTGTGTGTGCGTATGGGGTTGGGGGGAGTAGGGTAGGGGGTATTGTTAAAAACGTATCATGTCGGCGTGATGATAAGGTGTCTCCATGAATGCTGTTAATGTGAGCGGGGCCTGTGGCCATCTTGAGTCTCCCTTCTGTTGTGCTGATGGGACAGAGCCACCGCCATCTGCTTCCCATCCTCCCTGCTCTCCCACCCATGGATGCAGTCGCTCTCCGCTGCCCTTTCATCCAGCTTGCTTACATTGTCTTCCATCTCTCCTCCTGGAGGTCACGCGGTGAACTGGTACAATAGGTGAAGCACATACAGTGGGCACGCGGCATAAAAAGCAAACTGGGAAGGTACTGATTTATAGCCAATACGACTTTTATTTAATCAAGCGTGAAAGATTGGAGATGTGATATTCAATAACAATCCAATTCTAACAACATTAGGTCCTTATTTTGGTAACAAATCCTAACATCTAGCTGAGGATGCAGATAACATGAAGGCTGATGTGTGAATTAATAGGGGGAACTCAGGGAATTATATCTGCTCAGATCGGCTATGAAGCTTTTTTTTAAGTGAACCTAATGTATCAAACCGCTTTGAATTATTCAAGGGTCGACTCAAAGTGTGTGAAAAATTGTGTGGGATATTTTTCTGAAAGCACTGCTCACCATTTTACTATAGCTGACACAAAACAAACTGTAAGTGACATGTTTAGTAGTTAGGGACACTGTTTTATTGTTGTAGTCCGTTACCTTAAGCTGTAAGTATGATGGTTATCACTGATTTATTCAATGTGCTTATGTTCTTGTACGAGACCTTTTCTCCGCCTTTGGACGGTAGATTTGGTAATATCCCATGTCGTCACTGGACTTAGTTTTCTCTATTTCGATTACTCCCTTTATCTTCTCTCCACTTGTTCCTATGTCTCTAAAGGTAATTTTCCCGTTTTTATCGCCTTTCCCTTGTTGCCACTGTTTTTGACACACAAGACAAATCTTATTACTTTATTAAATAACATTTCATCTGCGGCCAAGCAGGACTCAGCAGAGGTATTGTAATAGTGGGGATCCTCTGCATCCTTGTTTGTTGTACACTAATGACAGCTGTGGTGACATCATCATGCACTTGATAATAAAAGAGCGAGGCATTTCTCATCAAAGAGAAGTGTGGTGACCCCTGTCTGTGCCAGCTAACATGCTGTGTTTCAGGTGAGTAGGTCAGGTACGGACCGGGAACACCTGGGCCCATTGCTCCTGGCCTTAACCCTGCGTGTTTCTGATGTCATCAGCTGCTCTCGTTCCCCAGGCACGAGGCAGTCCTGGGACTTGGGCTCGGGCTTTGGTTTGGTTTGGGTTAAGCTTTGCTGGGTAGCTTATTTTGTTTTGCCCCATTCAGTCCTCGCACATTCATGCTCTAACGAACATCCCCACCTTAAACCATTGATTTACTGATGCTTACATGACATATGCAGCTTCAATATATTTTGGAGGTAAATTTAAGTCCATTAAATACAGAAATTCTGCTTTAGCTGGTGACATTGGCATGTCTCCTCGTTTGTAATTTCTTTATGAGTCGGGCATGAGGCTGGCCAGTTGCTGTCAGCGTGCAACTTTGTCTGGTGAAATAAGTTTAAGCCACAGCTATAAGCCCTGAATGTAAAGGTGGGTGCTTTAAGCTGACATTCCTTTATCTATGTCTGAGATTTTTATTTATTAAAGTATACATGTAAGTAGTTCATCAGTTGTTGCCTTGCTATGTTGATAGAGTCTAATAATAAAGAACTCATCAGGCTGGCTGACAACAGGAAAGCACTGAAGCCTTGGTCACTTTTAAAGTGCTTTTTTTGTTAATTTAGTAATTATGAAGAGAAAAAAAAGTATTTTTTGGGATTTATTCAGAAATGTAAAACATATTTACCAGAAATGTGTGTAAGAGCTGCACTAGATGCAATGGATCTAAGGAGAAAATGTGTTTCACGCAGACACTTGAGCCTTGGCTTGGACTTTCCCCTCAAAGGCTTGAGACTTGACTTTCACTTAGAATAAGGAATTGTGAACACCTCTGATATAAAGGATGATGCTTGTTGTTTTAAAAAATATAGATACATGCTATTATTATGCATTAATAATCGTGTGCAATAATTTTAGTAAAACATCCGTAAATGTAAATTAAAATGTACCTAATCTAATCAGTGGACTAAGTTAATTTAACCAATTTATTTTGGTGTCTTTTAGTTGTTAAACATACATAATGTCTCCTCAGGAAAAATAAAATCTACTGTTCACGTTAAGCTTATTGGTTAAATTCTAACTTTCTAAACAGTGGAAAACCTAATCATTTTCATGAAGGTAAAACAGTCCCAGATCAGAAGCAGCCTCGATGCTTTGACCTGTGCTGCTGATATTTTGGATGCTGGTGTAAAGCCCTTACAAAACCAGCTGGTTCCTTCATCCCCACGTGACGCCATAAAACTGAGGGCTGATAAAAGGAATAATATGCATGGCAGAGAGTTACATATTCAAATGTGGGGAGAGGGAAGTGCATTCCAGGATAATAAAATAGTAAACTAGAATACAAAAAAAAAATCCTTTTTATTTATGTGTCCTACAACTCAACTTCTATTTCAATCATGCCTCCCGCCCTGCCTCCCTCTGAGAAGGGGGCCGGCAGCTTTGCTCTGGGGCAGTCTGGTCGCCTTGTGACTGACACCCTCCACTGCTGCACCCCCCCTCCCATCACCCCACCCCTCACCAGGATGCTTCACACACAACCTGGGGGGCCCATGTAGAATTAGCTTTAAAAGTAGGCCACGGATAATTGTCTGGACAAGAAAGTGTATCAGTGCTCTGTCATGTTCAAGCTCCTGCCATTCAGCCTCGGAAGGCTAATCCGAAGGA
Organism: Fundulus diaphanus; assembly: GCA_037039145.1. Classification (NCBI taxonomy): domain Eukaryota; kingdom Metazoa; phylum Chordata; class Actinopteri; order Cyprinodontiformes; family Fundulidae; genus Fundulus; species Fundulus diaphanus. The sequence goes on along the minus strand of CM073127.1, from coordinate 37,927,495 downwards.
ACCACATCGCTCTGCTTTTTGACTTATTTCTCCGCGCCGGTACATACATGTTAATGCACTCCGCAGCCCAAGGCAGCGGCGTGTAATTAATATGTATGAAAAGGTGGAAAAGGGAAGAAAATAGGTGTTTTTGATTAATTGTCCCTCTGTGTTGGCTTTACTGTATTAATAACCAGGAGGATTAAGAAGGTCAGGACTGACCTGGTAAACATTAAAATTTCATGGAGCCACTACACATAGCTGACAGTAAAAAGACAGTAAGCGTACACACGCAGGCTCTCACACTGGCATGAATATAAATTACTCACACGGAGTAACACCAACCAAATCTGAAAAGTGTGCTGGGACGTCATTAATAATAAACAGGCAGGCTCCCATTTATTAGAATAGTGAAAAGTCATGTTTTCTCCGATGTGGCCTATTTTAAATGTGTGTCTGTGCGAACAGAGGGAGTGGTATGAGTTTGTGTGGAGTGCAGGCTTTCCAGGTCCCTGTTGGGAGGAGTGTGGCTCCGACGCATCCGAACACACTCCTCATCCTGCGGGGACAAATAGCAGAGAGAGTAACGGGCCGAGGCTTTGGATTTTCCTTTCCACTGTATCTCCATTCTGCTTATCATGTAAAGATCTAGGGTTTTATTAGCCATGAAAATGTTCCGTAAATTTTTATGTCTTAAGCTATAAAATGTAATGAAAAGGGAACACCCCACAGTGCATAAAAATGTGCTCGGTTTTAGGTACGGTGCTGAAGGATCCAGCTGACACGGGGCCATGGGGTCCATTTTTATCTTTGGATTCCTGCATTAACCTTGCATTAAAATTATCTGTGTTATCATCGCCTCAGATTTTGCCTAATAAATTCTGGTTTTATGAGCCATCTTGGAGGAGAATTATCATGATGTTATGCTTTAAGTAACATATGTTCCAATTTACTGACATCTACTGGATTTGACGAGGAATCAGCCATCCATTCACAATCATCATCATCATCATCATCTTTTCGTGGCATGATATCCCCTGCAATGAGATGCTTTTGGTTTTTGATGATCGAGCAGCACATGAAGCCAGAAATGAAAAGATTGGTGCAGAACAGGGACTGGCACCAGAATGAATGGGCTTTTTTTCTTATTATGGTCATACAACATAATGTAGTACTCTCTTTAAAACCCGAAGGATATCATCTTTGCTCTGAAATGTGCCTCTGATTTCCACAGAGAATCCAATGTATCTGCTTTCATTGAATTGATTCATTTTAAGTTAAAGAATTACAATGAATTTAAATAGATTATCATCAAAATTGCAGTTAGGAATCCTTTTCTACGACTATTTCTTTGTTGTGGACAGAATGCAGCCAAGAAATACTCCAAGCCTTCATTTTTGCGTGAGCCTTAATTGACGGCTGATTTATAACTGGAGGGAAATATTTTTTTGAAGGATTGGGAGGTATTTGTAGTCTCTGAGGTGTTTACTGCCAGATTTACCGGGTGTAGCCTGACAAATGCAGATGCAAATCTAATTTTTAAAGGTTAATGGTTTAGAGAAATCTGAACCATAAATGAGGAGTTGTATTGCTTAGTTTTCTTTCGCCCTCCAGAAAAAATGCTAAACTTTTCCTTCATGGCTGTTCAACTGTATACCTTTAATGCAGGGAAAAACTGCTTAGAATACTTTTCACTGTGTGATATGATAAAAATAAGCATTTCACAGATTTACAATGAGTATACTTGCAAAAAAAAGAGTTTACCTGAAATATACAAACTTGTTATCTATTCTTCTTCTTTTAACACTGTACGGACAGCAGTAATCTATAGAAAGATGAATCATACAACACCGGAGACACTGGAGTGACATCACTGGCTGCCTGACACCTCTGCACCATGCTAGTGGGAGCCTTTCTAGAGGTCACTTGGAGTCAAATGATGGGAGCAAGACTCTGGGGCAAAAAAATTGAACTTCCTTGGACAGCTGCTGCAATAACGTGAATAGATGTGTTCCCCACTGCAATTAAACCCTCCCTGATTACGCCTCCCTGGCTATCGATTGGAAACTTTCACTTAATAACCACTAACATGGTTTCTTATCTTAACCCCGAGGTCTAGCCTTCGAGGGCTGATTGTGCGTAGATTTATGTCTCCTTCGCTTAGTGACTCCTTCGGGATATTGTGTCATTTCTGTATTCCAAAGTGAACAGAAGTCTGGAGCTGTGGTGTTAAAAACACATCATTAAACACTGGATCTTCTCCCGGTTTTTGGTAGAACTGCAGTAAGAAAGAAAAAAAGGTGATACTTTGACCCGCGCCTTAGAAGCATTACAGATAATTTTTCAATCTCTGAGGTTTTTCTAACAATTTATGTGATTAAAAAATAGTAATTTGATTTATAGATCACCCCTTTCCTGCTTGACAAATCAGCTACAGAATCAATAGAACAACAAGGCTGCCATAACACCGTGTCTTATACTCAGTACGTACATCTGGTGAAATATATGAAAGCTCTGTACCTGTCACGCATTTGATGCATCCCAGTTGTGTGAAGTACTTTTGCTTTGATGTCACCAACTCATTGTTTTATTTTATCAAAAACTATAATCACCTGACCATCTTGGGCTGAAAGTTCAATGCTCTATACGCTGTCTATGAATGCCCCCAAATGTGTAGATAATCATTAGTTGATTTAATCAGAATACATACAACTCGTCTGCCATGGCAACCACTTCAAACATTTCGATGTTGAGGCGAGTCAGTCTCTTTGTCAGGATCTTATATACTGATTTTTGTGGCAGTACTGGCCTTTATTTGACAGTAGACTAACAGGAAATGGGGATAAGAGAAAGGGAGGAGACATGCAGCACAGGTCCACAGGCCGGGACTACAACCCAGGAGGACTGCGTTGAGGACTGAGGCCTCCACGTGCCACCACGCCCCAAGACGAGTCAGTCTTATTCTTTAGGACGACAGAGTGTGTGCATGGTATTGCATGAGATTAATTTAGGTGTTACTGTTTTATTCTTGTAACATTTGCATAAAATATGTCTGTAAACAAAATAGATGTTTGTTTGTTTTGTTTTGTTTTTTTTGCAAAGTGCCTTTTGTTTTGAATTAACACTAAATAAATGAACCGAACTTAGCCGCATTAAATTCGTAGTCAGTCATCAATAGTTTGCAAATTCATGACATTATTTTATTGTGGTTTGGTTCGGTTGCCTATTTGCGCCACGTCGACCATCCAGGGATCCTGTTTGTAGACTTCAGCTTTGTTTATTTTGAATATACACACAATATTTTCATGCATACATATACATCCACATAAATACACATGAACATAATAAAAGCAAAGCAAGTAACACAACATACACAAGATTATGCCCTAAACCGATGGTTTAGTTTACATATTCGTAAAAGAATGGGAAGAAGCGTAAGAAGATTTAATCAAAGCCCTTCAGTACAAGTCAGTAGTTATGTTACTTTAATAAAATTACCCACTAATTCTGATAAATGGAGACCGAGCAGACTGACTATATTTTCATGACAACCATGTGTTTTTCCTCTTTTTGAACTGTTATGTCATATGGTGAATGCAACATGAACTAAAACCAAAGTTAAGTTTAAAGATGAAGATAGGAGGTGTGACTTCTGCTCATAGCTGGAATGGTGACATACTTTACGCTTGTATACTGAGAACCTGATTGGGATATTGTCAGGGAAAAACTGAGATTCTTCTAAATATGAATTTAAAGTTGAGTGAGAATATAAATGGTGAGGCTTGGTTATTCAGCTCTAATTACCAACATATTTCAGGATCTGTCACAAAAATAAACACGGAGCATCTTAAATATAATTTGTCTCCTTTATTTTATAATTGTTTAATTATTCAACATCTTCAATTTGGATTCATAATTTTCATTACTATATGACATGATGATTTTCTGAGGAAATTGCAGGATACCGTAAATACTGTACATTCTCTCTTTAACTTTAGTAAAACTCTGATGGGCCCACATATTTAAAAACCCAGCAATGTATGTCCTCAAATTAGACATAAGGTTTTACATTTTGCTCACATTACTATATAACAATTAAAAATATCAGCAGCATTACATCAAAACAACATTCATGTTTTATACCAAAAAGGTTGAACTGAACTTTTTTCTTCATGGACCTAATGTTCTATAGAAACACGTTTATACATTTATTTAAACCCTGAGATAGCATAAAGTTGGTATTGTCAAAACAATGGCTGTAACTCTAATGCAAAAGAATATTTGTGACTAATAATAGTCTAAAACTTTTACAGAACACAGGCAACAAAAAGAAGCAAGCTCTGGAAAAGCTGTGCAGACTGTGATCAAGTTTGTAAAATGCTTAATTGGTTGTCTAAACATTTTTTCATGTCAGAACTTGCTTATTAGAGTTTGTCTCCAGTCAGTTTTACTGTTTTGGATAACTTTACCGTACAAATGGTTTATAGCTGAAATGTGATACATTTTACACGTTTCTTTTTTTTCACTTCCCAAAAATATTGAAGTTACTTATTTGTATTCCTATACTCACAAACATAATGAACTCACAAACAAATAAAGTCTTCTGTTGAGCTGCAGTCCTGTAACACAGATATACAGAGCAATTATAGCACTAAGTAATTTCTACATGATTAGAGATATTGAGTTTCCTAGCAGGATCAAAAAAAAAACACAGTAATATTTTTCAACTTTTTTCATTCAGAAGCAGATGCTGTTTACAACTATGTTTATTTATCAAAAACAGAAACCACAGATCTTATTTACACATATAAGTGAATGAAGGGCATCCAAGGTAAAAAATAATAGTTATCATCTCGCCCTGTTGGCAACTTACCAAGACGGATGTCCCGATTAAGGTTTTTGGTTCTTGATGACGAGTTTAAATCCAGTACTACGTTCAAGTATCAGTGACATGTATTTGACTGAAAACTCATAAACCTTAAAGTTTTAAACACTGCTGTCTTTTCCATATTTTTCCTCAGTATTACCTAAACCACATACACTATTTTAATTATTTGTTTCTGAACAAATTGCCGACTCGACACAAGGAGCTTCAGTTTTCAGTAAACTCAAACATGAGCTTTGTTAGTAATGTGTTTTTTAACGAATTTATGCTTTTGTAAAATAATGTTATTGATTTATATATCTATTAGTTCTGTGATGTTATGCAAGAGTGCAATGTGTCTGTGCAATGTAACCGCTCTGTCCAAAATAAAATGTTTCTCAAGGGAGACAAATAAAGAGACTTTGAATTTGATATCTGGCTCCTGCTTCCAATGTTTTCATACAGACCAGTTGGTTGAAATGCAAAGCCAATGCTAGTATGTTTACCTATATTTTGAATAATGCAAAACATGGCTTGTGTGGCTAGCGCTATGGGTGTGTCTGACAGACAATTGTCAACAGGCTGCCAACAACAGGTATCAGGGCTTGAGTTTACTCAGGGACTCAGATACTGATCATTTAAAAATCCTTGCTTTAGAAGGGACATCTTTACTTTACCACAAGTTATTTATCTGTCTCTCAACCATGATAAAATGAACAGAATCAGCAACCAATAGCCAACTTTTAGCTATTTCCTAACACGTAGGGAGGCCTTAGTCTTAGACATGGCCATCCCGGGTTTGACTCCCAACCCATGGACTTTTACAGCATGTCTTTGTCCTCTCTGTCAGCCACTTTCAAATAAAGGCCACTAGTGCCACAAAAATAATAAAAATACATTAAAAAGCCTGTTTCCTAGTAGTGTTTTCTATTAGCATTTTATTTACATGTATAATATAAAATTGTCTCTGCTGTCATTTTTTATTATTATTTAGCTTGATTTCCAAAGAGGATCTCAAGACCCACACTTGTTGAGTCACAATTCAAAGAAAACCCATTTACAACAGAAAACAGAACCTTCCCCTTTAAAAATAAAGATAATCATCAACGCAACATTAAGATAGGCTGTATAATTAATCACTGAGGGCATAAGAATACCAGCTAAAAAACAAAGCCTTTGGAGAACTGATACTTCTACAAAATTAGACTGATGATAACATTACATACAAATCGTTTGTATTTATGTATCTCACTAACATACTAGTCTTACTATTTAGTCTTACCAAATTAAATATTTAGAATTAGTATCGTGAATATGACTAGCATATAAAAATCCCCCATATTCCCAGATGAGTTAGCCATAAAATAACAAAGATCACGTGAAAAAAGTCAGCACGTGTGTGTGTAAATGTTTCCTGGGCCTGTTCCAAGCTACTATTTGCTCCAAATGCAACAATGACTTGTATAAGAAATTCACCCTTCACAGCTCACGCCTCTGAATCATACACCTGTTTGGTTTCAGTGTGCCAGTCTTCCTCGCTCGCTCTCTGCTCAGCCATGTGAACACAGCGCAGGTTGTCCACAGTACTGCCCTCAGGCCCCGCAATGTGTTCATAGCCTCGGCTTGGCTGGCTGGCTGGGTAACATGCGCGCATGGAAAGAAGGTGGGGGAATTAAATAAATAATAGTATGGCCTTTCTCTGGGTGAGTAAGCAAGGACAGAGGAAGAATTTTGAGGAGACAGACACAGTGCCCTTTTATTTCCTCTAGCTTTGAGCGCTTGCTCTTTCTTATTAAAGGGATAGGATTTTGGAAACGAGGTCCTGTTATAAAGTTATATGCTGTTAATATCTTACCTGCTTTAGATACAGTTATTGATCCTGGACACTGAAGCTATTACCCCTGCCACGTTATTGTGTATCTGCCTTTCGTTTCAATGGCCTGGAAAAATAATGCTATAGTATCTCTTTGCCGTCTATTTAACTCTGCAGTAATCAAAACCAAAAACCTGCTGCAACTGCTACAGCATTTACACAACTGCTACGTAAATATTGCAGCAATGACACAAAAATAACATTACCTGATCTCAAACCGCACCATGAAGACGCTCTGTCTGTGCTGATGAAGCTTCACTCACCTTGGGATGACCAAGCCTGACCCTTGATGATTTATTTTATTCTTGTTAAAGTATATACAAACTGACGCCACATGACTGGGGGAGAGGACAGAGTAACAGAAAGAAAGGACAGACATAGACAAAAATTACAAAACTGCTGCTGCAAAGAATTCTCTTATGGCCTTGATGGGGGCCTCCGGGAAAGAAAAAAAATGTAGATGCTACGTAAACCTCAGCTAATTATTAAATACCTAAGAGAATGTTGAACGTTTATTCACAGATGGTCAGTTGACATTTCAATATAAAAAACACAAGAGGTTTCATTGTAAAAGTACCTTAGCTAGCACTGACATACCAAAACACTGTGAATACCACATCCTTGATCCTAATGCATGTGTAATATTCAGAATTGGAGTACATCAAAACTGACACACTACTTCTAAGAAATGACAACACTTTATGTTACCCAAAAGTCCATCAACTGACTCATTATTAGACCCTGACTCATTATTAGACCCATGTATTTCATGTTTTTATTTACATACACCAGCACTTCAACTAAGATAAGGAGCAGTGTAATAGCAGCTTGACGTTTAATCCAAGAGGGACTGCGACCAAAGCAAACTTCTCCCATCTCAAAAGCGCTCCGATCTCAAAATGTCTGGAGTTTTGCAAACACTGCTTTATTAAAGATATTTCAGATATTGAAATTGGTCAACATTCCCTCTATCGGGTGTGATCGGCAAGCCAGATGCCATAAAATCCAATTTTGTTCTATTCTAAAATTTCAAATCTAAGATCTCCTACCATTTTCACCCTAATAACAAATCACCCAAATACCAGGAAATGGAAATGGGAGGTGGTGCGCCAGCAATGGCCTTTCTAACTAAAACTTCTATAGAAAAGGTTGTAGAGCATATTTAAGTCAGAATAGCTGCGAGTATTGTATGCATAACATTGATTTTTAGACTGGAGTTGCTTTAGGACAGTTAAAGTTTCCTTTGGCCTTGACCCTCTCTGACTAGAGGTTAGCTTTAGCCTGCAGGACCAGCTAATCTGGATTTATACTTAATGAAGACGGCAAGTGTACTGCTCTTCATAACCTTTCAACAGAACTTTATTTAAAAAATCTTGAACTGTGCCTTTAACACAAAGCCCCCAAAATAGTATTTTTGTCTAAAATAAAAACAAATGAGATCCATCTCTGCGCTACTTGTTACATAGCTGCATTTGGACAGTGAAAAGCTGTGCAAGTCATTCATGTTGAACCTAGCAGGGTACTGCCTGGAGAGTTTTATGTGTAGAAGGCTAGTTTCTGTTCTCTGTCTGGTGTCTGATCTTGGGCTAACTACTGCATTCATCAAAGGCCGAGTCAGACACACAGAGACAATAGCTAATGAGTAGGAGCTCCCAGTTGGGCTGATCGGGGCTTTGGTGCTTCAGACAATGCAACAACATCTGTGCTGCTGAGTGCTGGCGTGTGCTGACAGAGGCATCCCCAGAGAGGAGGCGGAGGGGGGTTGTAGATTGCTTGGTGGTGTCTTCACATGTCCTGGACATACAGCCCTCTCTGCTGCATCCAACACCCCCACCCCCATCACCCATCTGTACAGGGTCTTGACAAAATGAAGGGATGAACGCAGTAAAACCATGATGTATTTTTCAAGATACACCTATTGTAAAGCAGCCAAGCCTCCTGCTAAAAAAGCATTTCAGATGTCAAGAGTTTTAAGTTACCCCTGAAAGAGGGAGAAAGATGGTCTTTCCAGGGCGAGGATGGTGGTGGTGGTGGTGGGTGTGGGGGGAGACAGGTGTGGAAAGTTCTTCTCAAGGGGAGGGTTAGAGATGACTGGGGCTGGATGGATACCTCCCCCACAGGGATAGAGGTGAACATAATTCAGGGGAGATTCTGGTATCTCCCTAATGCAAGGAATTAGGTATGCTGAGCGGCAACAGGCCAAGCATGAACAATAAGACTCCTGTTCTGGATCAAGCACTGCTACATTTCCAGGAGTATTTTATTGTTAAACAAGCAGGCTGAGATAAAGACGGCAGGTCCGCACACGCACTCCCACCAAAGCAGTGACCCATCAGGACGACTAGGTGTACCTGGTAATTAAAATGCAATCTTTGCTGCTGTGCCCCCCGGAGTGGCAGCGGCAGCAGACTCGTCCAGGAGCCTGGGGGCGAGAGGTGCCACCTGCACTGCCGCGCCACCTGCGCCACCACTGCCTCCCTTCATTAAGCCTGGTATTTACACTAGCGTCTGCCCCCCACCCCTCCACCCACCATCTCCAGCAGCCATGGTCTTCATGGGCCCCGGTAAGGCAGCGCTTTATTAGAATTAATGTGGCACTTCAGAGGAAAGTGTCAGTGTGGCGAGTACCGGGGTGCCAGGAGAAAGAGTCCCCAGCTCTCCTCTGTCACACTGAATAAAGGCTCCGCGGCCAGCCTGGAGCACGGATGAGCGTGGACAGCACATGACAGAAGTGTTTTCCAGAGCCGATGGAAAGTAAAAGTATTCTTTATTCAATCTGTTTTTATGTTTACAGGATGAGCTATCATATCGTACACACAGAACATGGAAACGGAGAGGAGAGCATAACGGCACAAGACTGGTAAACATGTCCGTCGTTTAACAGGAGAGCGGACGTCCGACGTAGCTTGCCCAATAGCACATGTGGCGCCGGGGAAAATGAATGTGAGGTTTACTGGGGGCCCTGCATGTGTTGCGTTTTGAATGATGTAATTGTCAGCTTTATTAGGACAGGACACGTCACACGGGCAACACCCAGCTTTCTCACTTTCACCGCTGCCACACGCTTTAGAAGGCAGCTAGCAATAAACTTCCTCGAAGTGATGATGTAAGTATCACATTATGAACCCCTAACACCTCGATGTGGCAAGCAAAAAATTATCTGAAATCAACATGACCTAATGGGTTCTCACTTTAGTCACTGGGCTGAGTCTTTTGCTGTATTGTAATACAGCAATTTTTCACTTTGTGACATGCCTGGAAATAAACCAGAACCATGGCATTTAGACACGTTTACTGTAACACCTAATATCTTCCTGTTGTGCTGCCACAAAAAAAGGAGGGGAGTTTGTACGCCTGTGTTTTGACCGTCCCCACAACAGTTCGGCCATCTCTGCCAGGATAAATGGGGAAGGAGGGGTGGCAACACTGATGCTACTTGTAGTCAGGCAGCAGGGGAGGGCATTAAAACCTAGTTTGCATCACTCAGCGCCTCCAATTAAACACGAATAACCAGATACAAGTTCCTGTCTCCGAATATGTTTTATGAGCTCCTGGGCAGCGGGGGAATTCTCCAGAATATACTGTACGTCTCCCCGCAGTTTGGCTATCTCTGCTGCGTGCCTCAGTTCATTAGTGTTAAAAATGGTAAGCGTTTTCCAGCCACATGTACTTTTTAAGTCTTATTAGCTTCAGAGGATGTTGTTTAAGGGGCATATGAGGTTTCCAATTAATGTTGTGGAAGACTAAAACAGAAGTTTATCCATTTTTTCCCCCCCTAGCGTTAGATGCAACTTTTTATGAGACTGCTGCAGCTTATGCTCAGACAGCTATCTGTTAATACATGGGAAAATATCTTAAAAATGTAAGAAAATCACAACTGATGCATGAATGTAATATTTCACAGTGGGATGTCATCATCTCGGAAGTACACAGTACAGCAGTGTTGTCACTGAAGCTAATAAATACCATTTCAAAAGAGTTTCTTAAAGCTGCTAGCCAGAACCTTCTATAAAATTAAACTCCCATCAGATGTATTGTGTCACCCATACAGAACAGCACATCATGGCCACTTTTTTCTACTTGTTTTGATATTTTGTTGTAAATCACTATTAAATCCAGATTAAATCTACCCTCCCAAATACACGCTACTTGTCGTGCACATGCTTCTGATGACAGCACATAAGGCAACGAGTTGTATTTATATTTTTATTTATCTGCAATTTTTAGCCAAATTGATAGATAAAACATAGCCTGGTTGATGCATTCCTTTTAACCCTATTACGGTCTGAATTTATTAAATTTATAAATTTCACGTTAAAAAATGTTGGTTTTTCTGGCCGTGCAAATGAATTAGATATTGTCAATTTGAGTATAGCCTGGTGAATAGATATACATTTTGGTATTTATAATGCAAATGATCAAGATTAGCCATTACTGGGCATAACTCAGACCATTAGATGGCAGTAAACTGCCTCTAATATGATCTTTGTAGGTGTTGAATATGCATCAACAGGAATTTGTGTTATACAGTCACCATCTTGTCCACAATCAGGATGATTTTTACGTTCTAACAAAGTTACCTGCAAAACTACTTTGCCAAACACTATAAATACTACACAAGAACTAGGAAATGTGTTAGGCTAGGAAATGAACAAGAACAGACATCATTCATGTCCCAGAAGAAACTTAAAGTGCAGAGCTCAAGGGACATACTCATAGGGCCTTCCCAGTGCAAGATACATCATATGTGTTTTGGTATTGAACAATCCCACTTAAAAGCCAACTTCTCCCAGTAAATCTTACCATGAACAGGAGAGGGGAGAAGTAAGAAGAAATTCCCCTTGCTTGGCAGTCAGTGAGACAGTATGTCTGGGGACAGACTGCATCCAGTGCCACTGTGCTGGCCAAGCATGTAACTTTTTTAAGGTAATCCAAGAAAAATATCCGTTCACTGGTTTTAGGACTGGCAAATATGGAAAAATTAAAACAGGCACATGAAACTATTTGTAAAAAAATAATAATAACAACTTGAATAAGTAACCTCTACCTGGCATTTCTTTGCACTTACATGCCTTAAATCATGCCATGAGAGTGGGATAAACTAACAAAATATGTGATCATCATACAATAAAGCACACACAACTCAACACAAATTCATACAAACTGCTGGCACATTTAAACATTTTGAATTACACATGAGTATCACATAAACCCAACAGGGGTTTTATTCATCAAAAGGGTTAATAGCATAAAAACTATCCTAAAAACCTTGAAGGAGTTAGAAAAAAAACATCCATCTGGCATCAAAATCTCTTCCCTCTAAAAACACCTAAAAAAAAAAACACTGGTTCTGCTATGTAAACATCAGGCTTATAAGTCCACATTTTCAAACGACACATACATTATATAATCATTTTAAATTGTTATTTTTAACTCTAAGCTATGAAATTGGCTTAACTGTCCTAATGCCCACGGCTAGCAGCCATTATTTGCCTTTACACCGCTTATCGTCATGGCTTTGGTGTCACCAGAGTCAGACGGTGGCTCAAGAATCCCTTACAACCCAAATGCAACTAGAATGCTTCAGAATCTGCACAACAATCCCTGATGCTCCAGCTGATCCTCTCTATTCTTGTGCCTCTTGTGAGCTCATTCACCCAAAGAAACAAGCATCTTTAGAATCCCCATTCTGCTTTAACGGTTCAAACAGGTTCCTGCAACTTCTTCCCCAATATTGTCCTGTTTAACTTTGAGAGAGACGTATGTTCGTGTAATCCCCGCACACTTTTCTGCATCCAGCCAGTCCTTCCGAGTTCACCCTGAGCGGAGGAAGAGACAACAACTATCCCCGTTTTTTTTGTTTGTTTTTTGCATCTTCCAGCAGCAGGGAGGTGCCCCGAAGCCCGGCTCTGCTGCACTGCCGGTCCCTTCACAGTGCTGTCACTATTCATTCACGGCCTGCCCTTCCTCCTCGCGCCACAACCTCAACAGGGGCATCGCTCATGATAGAAAACAATGAGCATGATTTGTGAACTCTCGCCGTCTTTGTAATTTCATCAGTGTAATGGGATTATATTTCAAATCACCACTCCTTTGTTCATTACACATTTAAACTCCTCTGACAGACAAAAACTTAAATAAAATGTGCATGTCAACCCTGGTTGACTTTGCCTGCGCCCGCACTTGATTAGACAAACAGTTCACCGGGGCTGTGGAAGGGGAGAAATAATGTGCTCATTTATTCATTTTTCAGACAAGTCACAATAGATTTTTAACGACCAGCATCTGACCTCCCTTAGGTACTCCTTGCTTAGGGGGGTTAATAAAGCCTAACGCTGCGGTGCTCAGGAGCCACGGCGAGGAGCGCACTGAGAAGATGTCTGTGATGAAATAAAGACAGGACCAAATCAAGAGTCTCCAAACGCCCGGCTCCGGCTCCAGCGAGAAGGGAATGGGGCGGAGTGGGGGTGCGGGCGGTGGGGTGAGGCTGCAGAAAAAGAGACCGGTATTCCACTTAGATTCCAATTCCACAGGTCTCTGAGGGACAATTAAACCAAGTGAGGAAGAAGTGCTCTCTTTTCTCAATGCACTGGGGCGTGCATATTAGCCGTTGCAACCATGGCGATACGCTCACACACAGAAGGGTCTGCCAAGATTTAAAAGTGGGAAGGCTTGCAAAGAGGCGCTGTGGAAAAACTTCATGTTGACATTTTAGAACACGGGGCTCTGAATTGTAAGCTTCTGCCTGCCTCTGCAACATGAAAAGGAGAAACTGGCTTAATTCACCCATGTTCACAAGATTATGCTGAGCACCTAGAAAAAGTATCCACGGCCTTGGAACTTTTTCTACATTTTCTCACAATGCGACAAGAATCTTCAATGTATTTTACAGAGATTTTGTATGTGACAGATCAACATAAAGTACCGCAGCACTCTCAAAGATGCTTTTTTTTAAATACATAAAAAAAATCTGATGAATGAATGTGGTATGTATTTGTATTTAGTCCCTTTTAACGTAATACCCCTGAATAAAATCCAGTGTAGTTGCCTTCAGAAGTCACGTAGTCTCCACCTATGTGCGATTTAATCACACTATGAATCCTGCTGCTCTGTAAACCTTAGAGAGAACTAAAGAACCAGCGACTTCATGAAGACCAAGGAGCACAGCAGACAGGTCAGGCTGAAAGTTGTGGAGAAATCTAAAGCGTTATTGTGTTATAAAATAATATCTTACATTTAAACCACCTCAAAGAGCACTATTCAGTTCATTTTGTCAATATAGAAAACGTAGGACACAACTCTAAACCCACAAAGACATGACCAACAACCTAAAGCGACTGGACTGGGCTGGGCAGGGACAGCATTGATCAGAGAAGCAGCCAAGAGCCCCAAGGTTACTCTAGACAAGCTGCAGAGATCCATGGTTCAGATCTGTTGACAGGACAACTGTTAGTTGTGCACCCCACAACGTTGGCTTTTATCAAAAAGCGGCAAGAAGGATGCTGTTCAAAGAAAGCCATAAGAAGTCCTGTTTATAGACTGGCACACCAAGCACCAGTAAGCATGTGGAGGAAGGTGGTCTGGTCAGATGAGATCAAAATGCAACTTCTGGCCTACATGCAAAAAGCTATATGGAGTGAAGTGGTGTGTAAACGTTTTGCCACAGGGGCCCAAACTGGGCCACAATAACTTCCCTTTTGTTTATGAGAATAAAGCAAGAAAGTAAAGAGGTTCTCACCTGGTCAACAACAAACTAAATCCAGTGCATGTTTCAAAAGAGGGAGACGTAAATCATGACATAGTTCAGACATAAAAAGAATCCTGCATGTTGTTCCTGTTTAAAAATGACAAAATAAACTGAATTCCATGTCCAATAATTTTGGGCTAGATGGTCTTCTATTATCTTTTTCTCAGCATATCTTTAGTGTATTCTCAGCAACAAGAACCTTGACTCCTCCATCCAAACTCCTGCTTTATAAAATGTGAATAGTTGTATCTCACATTTTTCCTTTTAAGCAGATTTTTATTTTACTTATATAGTATATATTTTAAAAGGCCCTCCATCAATTAAATTTGACAAATGTCATATTTTTTTAACTTGCATATCAATCAGCCTCCAGGGCCGATTACATTTGTGCCATTCTTCAAATGATATCCAGGGGCCTTACAAAATCATTCCAAGTGCCACAAATGGCTCCAGGGCCACACTGCGGCGACCCCTGATGTGGAGGAAAGCTAAAACTGCACCTTACCAAGAACATACCTTCTTAACTGTAAAACATGGTGTTGGCAACATGATGCTGTGGGGATGCTGCTCTCAAGCATGGACAGGGATACTGCTCTGAGTTGATGAGAAAATAAATGCCGTTAATTCAGAGCAAGACCAGAGAAAATGCCTGTCAGAGACCGCAAAAGTCCTGAAGCTGGTGCAGAAAGAAACTTAACAGCAGGAGAATGACCCGATACATGCAGCCAGAGACAGGAAGGGTTTAGATTAAAGCATAGTCTTATGTTCCAATGACCTAGTCAAAGTTCAGACCAAATCCGACTGAAAATCGGTGGCCATTTAATATGATTGAACTGAGCAAGTCTGTTGCTGTAATTTCGGTGAAAGGTGGTTCTGCAAAGCATCGACTCAGGTGGGCTGAATAAAAATGTATCTGTTAAAAAAAATGTACAAACCCTGTATCATGTTTCGTTCAGTTCACAGTTCAGCAAAATCAAACAGTAAGGTTTGTGGTTATAAAGCAACAAAAATTGAAGGAGTATGAAAACTTTTGCAAAGCATTGCATATTTAGATGCGGTGTTCTGGAGAAGGAGTCAAACATCAAGGGCCAGGCAGAACGGCAGAACAGTAGGGAGCATGTGCAGATGTGCTGCCTTTAGACATCCATCTTGTTTCCCCGCTTTGCTCAGAGCTCTATTTGTCTGAATCTATGTCATTTTAGCTCAGTCAGGTCAGCGGCAATTCAACCTCCTCTTTTGTCTGAGCCACTTCAGAATCATAATGTGATGCATGTGGGTTAGCAACCTGCTAAACACAGTCCCTGTCACTGCTCAGACATTGCTGGATATAAATGATACACGAGGCCCGCGCTCGCCTGCCGCTTTACTGAGCTATCCTGTTTCCACCTGTTTGTGATCACAGCTTCGTGGACAGCTTTGTTTTTAGGAAGATTTTAGTTTTTTTCTGGTGGCAATTACACCTTTAGTAATAGCATTTAGGAAAAAATAAACCTGCAAGAAAAAAAAAAAGCAACAAAAGGATTCGTACAGGAAAGTCAATAATTCATACTTTTTCTGGGCTCAGCCTTGTGTCTCTCTCTCTCTCTCTCTCTCTCTCTCTATTTCTCTCTCTCTCCCTTTTAGTTGGCACAGCTCACTACTGGGCGCCTCATGGGAATGAAGGAAATTACATCCTACCTGATAATTAGCAAAGTTCACAGCAAACTAAAATTCTGCCCCACTCTCTTAGCTCCCTACCACTGGCAGCATCCTCTTAGCAACTAATTAAGTCCGCCTCTGAGGTTTTCAGACAGAAACGGTGCTGGATGCTGCAGCAGCAGAATTAAAAAACAAAAGGGAGGAAGGATGAAAATGAAGAGCGCGGGTTCACTCTTCATTACGTTTTTTTTTTTTTCCATTTCATCTTTTCACACTGACGAATAAAATATGACAATTGTATTCCTGGAGGGAGTATTATTATTTCACACATGGATGCCTTCTTCAAATAGAAATAACAGCGTTGGCCGCCATTATGCATGGTAGCAAAGAGCGAGGCGCCCTCTGTCCATAATGTTCTTTAATTATTATAATGTCATCATCCATATCCGGCAATGTTGCACAGAAAAAAAGGGGAAAGAAAAGAACAGCGGGGCACACCGTGTATTAAATGCAAATCACTAATCTTCTCACAGTTGAACGAAATCACACTACAAAGACAGCATTATCAGTGATTCTATCATCACCGCTATAAATCAAAACCGAGACTTTTTATGAGACGTATGTGGATATGCAATAAGGTTTCACACTTCCCAACAATATATATAAAGAACACATTGCTGAGTTAGCAAAAATGCTAAAGCCTCCAGTGGATTGTTCAGGATTTTCGGAGTTAGGCTGTTAAAAAAATGATTGACAATCAAAATTTTACCTGCAGTAGTTAATTCCTTTGGCATTTTCATTTAGTATAAATCCAGATTAATTGTCCTTGGAGGCTAAAGGTTATGGCTATTCTAAAAAAATGGCAAGAACAAAATGACTTTGACCATCTTAAAATGACTCAAACATATTCCAGTGGATTTTCTTTATCTTTTTGTATCTTATTTAGGAACACTTAAACTGTCGTTAAGTGGTTATGTACACAGCAGCCAAAGATCAATGTTGCATTCGACCAAGTCAGGGAAGTAGCTATTGGTTCCCCTCAAAAGTAAAAAATTAACAAATTAACTTCTGTGGGTTATTTTCTTTAATCTGATATTTACATCCCTTGTCCTTCACCTTGGCATGGGAATGGTGAAAATGACGCGTGACCTCGGTTTGTAGTCTTTATTATTTATTTTGTTGGATTTTTATTTTTACATCTGCTTTTACTTTTAATCGTATCCCTACACAATTCACAGTTAAATACAAACCTTTTCAACCTGAACTTTAAAGAGGACTCGTAAATAGTTTATAGATATGTTATTAATTAATCTGTAAACTATTATGCATCAAATGAGGGGGAGCAAGAGACAAAACCGACCGGTTTCTTGCCCAATAGTGAGCCTAAGCTGTTTAACTATATATTTCAGCTAGAGTTGCTTATATTAAACATTTCAGACTAAGTTACTACCTTGTAAGCACAAACCGGTGAGTTTTGTCTCTTGCTCACCCTTAATTAATGCATAATAAACACTTCTGAGTGAGTTATAAAGTGTTTACAGATTAAATAATGACATATCTATAAACCATCTATAGCCATCTATAAGGGGAGCTTCATTGTAAAGTGGTACCCTTTTTATTTTAGGGCGGTGAATTATTTTCGACAAAGAAACTTTTACATTCAGCTATGAATGCAAGCCAGGTATAGATCAGTTAGTGTGTGCTTCCCATGCAGTGTGGACAGTGAGGGAGTCAACAGCTCCTGCTCAAAATGGAGCTCGGTTTGGACTGCTGTGTGAGGGGCAAGGGAGTGCCTTGGAAAAACAGACCCACATGTTTGCTGAGACGATTAGGAATGACACGTCCTTTCATGTCAGAGTCTCCAAAAATGTCCAGCAACACACACAAAAAATTGCTGGCTAAGTTTTTTTTTGGAAAAAGCATTTTTTAAGGGGTGACAACGATTATTTACACAGGAAATGGAGGTGGCGTGTCACCAGTTACATACTTAAACACATTCTGAAAATGAAATAAGCAAAGGTTTTCTGATCAGATGTAAAAGTAAAGTGCTGCAAAAAGCAAAACTATAGATAGTTTAAAGGTTTAAGTGAATGGTTTTAAACTTAAATTTGAGCTGCATTATGTTTTATGAGGCAGTTACTCTGACTGGAAACGCTCTCACTATGTTTCAGAAGGAAAGATTATTGTATTCTGTGTAAATAAACACATTGCAAACATTTCCACAGTTTAAAGGTTCACAAGGCTTCATCCGTATGAACAAATCAGACTTTTTTGAGATTGGAGTTCTTATAAGACGGTAGACGTCCACTTTGGTCTTGCCTGCTGTCATCATGCTGCACTAACTGATCTATAGAGCATTCTCTTTCTGTTCTGAATTCAGATTTTCCTAGTTTCCAGGCAGAAATACACCAAGAACACCCCCTAAAAGTTGCAGGCGGCTGAGGAGCCTCAAGGTAAATATCCAGCATGACTTCCACACATATACAGCAAAAAACGGTAAATATTTAAGGTATTAACTATTTATTTGCAGAACTGACAGTGTGTATGCCATTAGACTGGTGTCACATGAGAGTGTAACATACAGCTCTATGTGAGGCGCATGCTCCTTAGGTGTTTTTGCTTTAGAATGGAATGAGGTATGTTATTGCCTTGTAATATTAATAGTTGTCAGCGCCACAAAAAAATTACAAATCATATTGCTTTTCATAATTGCAAGTAGAAAACCCCCAACTCGGTCGTGATGTTGTTCACAACATTGTACCAAAAGAGTTAGTGACTTTTAAGCACTTTAAAATAACCTCACTCCAAAACTCCTGAACCATCCCTTTAAAAGCAGTTAAAACCACACAAAAAACCAATGCGATTCAAAAGAAACAAAAATCAAATCTAACGGTAATCTGTCATAAAAAGCTTCGACTAAACACAGAGCAACATGCTCATTAGAGACGCCGCCGCCACCGAGCCGCTGATGACTCGCAGCGTAAATGGAGTCAGCTTTTAAAAGGCAGCCTCCTTGGTAGGGCTATAGGGTTGCACTGAGACTGTTTGTGATGTGCAATCCAAGAGAGACGGAGGAGACAGGCAAGCAGTCATTATTTTCTCCACAATTACCTGAAGTCCTTGATAACGAGCGGGGGGGAAAAAAAGCCATATAATTAGAAAAACACCAGCAACACCATTATTGTCAGGAGAACACAACAGTATAATGAAGCAATTATAAATGAGCAGCTTTGTGCTTGTCATTAATTTCTGCTTTTAAGGATGTGGAGATGAAGCGCGGTTAAACGTCAGAATGAGCAGAGAGGATGCTTACGTGGGTTAAACTGAGATGAAGCAATCTGGGTGTGTGTGTGTGTGTGTGTGTGTGTGTGTGTGTGTGTGTGTGTGTGTGTGTGTGTGTGTGTGTGTGTGTGTGTGTGTGTGTGTGTGTGTGTGTGTGTGTGTGTGTGTGTGTAAGACCACAGACTGGTCAGGCCTGCAGAAATGCCAGTGATGAGTTCACAGAGTCCTGGCTCAGGCAGAAAGTCCTCTGGGGGACACTTTAAACACGTTATAATAACCTGCTTTATGTCTGTGAGCCTGACGCTTTAAGTTGGAAGCGTGTGTGTTTACGCACAGATGAGGACGTGCAGGTTCCACCGTGGCCACACACAGCTCAATACCAACATGCTGTGCTGATGTTGGGCTTTTTTTTCTGGATTAAGTGTAAAATGCTCAGCTGCTAAATGAAAAGTAATGAGGAAAATCACATGCAGGGTCAGGAACTTGCCCTTTTCGCACATCATCACAGAGATTGATCCATCCTTCACTTGATTCCGGCCTCACTCGAAAGATACTACGCTTGAAATCCACGCATATTTTCAACTTTGAGATGCACATCTTGCCTCTGATGCAGCCGCACAATTAGCAAACATGTTGCATTTCATTTTAGAAACGCACCCCTCCCCCCCCCAAAAAAATCTGAGCGGATTAGACATGTGTCTTTTCTTAATGAGCCTCTTCCTCGCTCTTTGATTCCTGTACGTTTCAAGATGAGCAGAGACAAGCTGAAATCCCGCTTTTCCTCCTGATATCTCAGGACTGCATCCAGATCAGCTCTTTGCCGCCTTCAAGGCATCAAAAAGTAAAAGAAAAACAGTGAAGAAGTGAGACAGTCACTGAGTGAGTGAGTGAAGTCATCCCACAATCTCCTCTGATAGTAAAACTCCAAAGCATTTTCCTCCTCAGTTAGAAATGCCAGCTTATTAACACATAGCACGGCACACTTCATCATATTGTCTTGAGGAGGCAATTGTATGGAAGGGGCAATTAGGACGGAGAAGCTGTGAGGTTGCCATTATTTTAGAATTTAATGACCACGCAATACGGCGCTAGATGTAGAAATGAGGGCTACAATATTACAATTATGCATAATCTGGCAGATCTTAGCAGCACCCCCCACACTCCTCTTCGTTGTGCCGTGAATAAATTTACATGGAAAATGCACCTCTGCCTAATTTATTCAGAAAAATTAGAATATACATTACAAATATTTCCACGGACGACATGTGCAACACGCAGTGTGGAATTTAATGACTTATTTTTTGTATCTGTGCTTATGGATTAGGTCAAGCAGAAACCCCCCACCGCCCTCTGTTTTTAAGCACACACATAGCAGGGGGAAATAAGTATTGGACGCATCCATTTTTTAAAGTAAATATATCAGAAATTGGACTACTGGCATGAAATTCATACCAGATGTCAATAATAACCTAAGTAATACACACATATAGAGAAAATCAAAAGACATGAAATTATGTTTGATTCTCCAGAGAATAAGGACTCAACACATGAATAAAAGAAGTCGCAAAAAGACACAGAAAGCCAAGAAAATAGCATTGAGAAAGCAGGCCTGCTCCTTATCAGTGCAATTTAATATAGGCGGTTTGATTCCAAATTGATGGACAATATAAAGGTTTCTCAATACCAAGCAATCACACAAGAGGCAAAACATGCTGGTGACAGATGGTTCCAGATGTACTTGATCTTCTGAGTGCCCCATAGAGCACCTTTGTAGCCATAATCTAGAAATGGAAAGAACATTATTTCACCATAAACGAGCCACGACCAAGTAATGCTTGCAACATCAGAGAAAAGTTAGAAGGGTTGTCCAAAAGGAAAGGGGAATTAAAGAGAGTTTGAATGAACAGAGATAGTATTGTTTAAAACACACACAAAAAAAGTTGTGCGCTAAGAGTCTTGGCATTTATGGATGCTCATTGCGCAAAACTCCTCTGCAGAAGGAAAAGAATGGAAGAAGATTGTTTAAAGTTCGCTGCAGAACATCTATACGCGTCAGTGGAAGAAAGAAGTCTGGTCAGATGAGACAAAACTGAACACTTTTTAGAGGTGAAAATGCCACAAATAGACCATGCCAACAGGGAAGCTGAAGGTGGGAACGTCACGGTGTGGGACTGTTTGTCGGCATACGGGACTGACAGGCTTGATATAACTAAAAACGACCAATGGTAAAATGTACCAGGATATTCTCTCAAAGAATCTGGAGATAAAACAAAGGTGGATGTTTTTTTTCTCGTCTTTTTTTGTTTTGGGAATTCAATGATCCTGAAAACACAACAAAGGAAAGTGATTGGATTTCAGAGAAAGTACATAAAGCTGCTAAAAAGACCAAAATAATCACCTAACATGAATCCAGCTGAGAAGCCTGGAAAGAACCGAAGATCAGAGCACATAGATGAGCCCCCAAAACCTTCCATTAGATTAGATTAGATTAGAAAGATGTTTGCATGGAAAAATGGACAAACCTGAGCAATGCAAACGACTTCATACAGTAGACATGTTGGAGCTGTCATCACCAAAAAGGGGTTTCTGCTAATTATTGAATACACTTTATCAAGCATGTTCAGCATCCTTTTTTTTCTGGGCAGTGTTACTTCATTGCACATAATTTATGGAGTAATTTGTTTGGATTTCTCTGTAGATGTGGATTCCTTGGGTTGTTACCGGCGTGTGGTGTGAATTTAGCATCAACACCCTCGTTAGAAATGCATTTATTAGAAAAACAATGACATGTTCAAGACTAATTTTCAGTGCTTGAAATGTATTTTGATATCTATTTTTAACCTTTTTTTTTTTTTTTTTTTTTTTTACTCTAGCTGCTGTTCAATGAGGGGAAAAATAAAGCATTCTGCCCCATAACTTCAGGGACACAAAGAGGGGATCGGGAGCTGTGTGTGTGTGTCTCAGGATGCACGCTTATAGACTGTAAAAACCCAAGTGTGTGTGCCACTTAGTAGTGGCAAGATGCATGACACTGGACACAACCCAAAAGCAGGGATTATTGACATAGATGCTCCGCCATTAATAAGCCCGCCGTATCCTTTGTGTTTGGGGTCGCCAACGCTGCAGTTAACTATAACTTGTCAAGGCTGCTCCAGCCGCACAATGCGCACCTCATGCATCTCCTGTCAGCAGGCATAATTCCTGCATGCCGGTGCGCCGCTGATTTCTGCATAAGTGATGCGAGCCTTCGAGTAGAGTTAGGAGCACGAGTCTTTTGCCATTGAGAGATGTTCATCATTCTTGATCTAGCTCTGTCAAGACCTGGTGTTTTAGTGCCTCTCACGATTAGGCGGAATTGACAGGCCAAGAAGGCAAGTGAATAGCAAAAATGTGAGGAACCAAGGGGGTGTGGTGTAGGCTGGAGGGTGAAGTGGAGTGTGGCCGCCATTTAATCTGCAATTTATCAGTTTAGGCTGCACCATGTAACATCAGGGAGATTACATTCCAGAGAGAAGGAGCTCTATCTCTCCATCCCCTCCTCCTCCTCCTCCTCCTCGCCTATCTCCTCTCCCATGCCTCCTAATGTTGTCTGACGGCAGAATGCAGAGCACAAAGGGAGGACTGTCTTTATCGTCACCATTATTGTTTCTGAGTCCCCTAATTAATATATAGCATTGTGGGCCACTCCTTGAGTACGCAATGAGGTGCCAGTGAAAGAAAGATGGCACGGAGGAGCCTCACTGCAGTTAGATGAGCTGCATTTTTTTATGGATGTCATAAAGAAAAGTTGGGCCATCTTGAGCAAGCACGGAGAAAAAAAAAAAAACGCCACACATACTCCGCCAAGCGAAGCACATGACCTCTGACAACACCAATCACTTTGGGCCAATAAATGCTTAATTGCCATTTTTCCATTGGAGTGCTTTATCGATGCCATCTCAGAAGTGATTAATATGAACTGTTAACTAGCTGTTGCATTTAGCGCTGAGTAAAAGTGAGCCGGCGTGTAGGATATTGATAATTTCTTTCGTTTTTCTGACAGTGGACTCTGACAGAATTGATGGAGATAAACAGCCCGTGTTAGATTTTATTTATTGTTTAGCAAATCGCTAAGTTCCAGCAGCATTTCTGATGGGATTACATGCTTCTTTATACCAGCACAAATACTGATGCGCCTCAATAAATTACAATAGCATAGAGAAGTTAATATGGTGCTGTAATTAAATTCAAAAGATGAAACTCATACTACATATAGATTCATTTCAGATAGAGATCCTGTGTATTTTAAGCATTCATTTCTGTTAATTCTGCTGACTTTGGCTTAGAGCTAATGAAACCCTGAATTCAATATATCAGAAAATCAGAATATTTTCAATAAGGAACTGGACTTTTAAGACATAAATATTGCTCTACTGAGATGTATGTCCATACTCTGTACAGCAGATGCACTTGAAACCTGACCATGAGTCCTTTTATAAAAAAAAAATAAGTGCATCGGTGCTACATGACACTCTTGTGCATCTGAAAAGAGGATATTTTCCATTGAAGAACAGGCGAGTCCTTGTTCTCCTTAGCTCAGAGCGATGTTTCATGAGTGGCTTATCGTAAGGAATGTGTCTGTTGTACGTCTGTGTATGTCCCGGATATATTTGTGCGTGGAGGCTCTTGAAGCTCGGACTCCAGCCATTGTCCACACCTGGAGAATCCCCACCAAACGTTTGAGTGAACCTTGCTCGACAATCCTTTCAAGACTACAATTATATTTGCCACATGGGTACAATTTTTAAAACCGCTTTTCCTTCCACTAAACTTTCCATTGATATGTTTGGAGACTGCAGATGACTGAACGACTGCTTGCTGGAAAACCATCAAATAAGCAGTTTTCCCTGTGATTGTGTAGCCAATACCATTACATCTTTGTATTAAAAATCTTTTTACTTGGCTGATGTAGAGTGCGCGTGCACACACACACATTTCTTTTTGTTATATTTAAAGTATTTGAACAGGATCACAACCTCTTTCATTAAACACTGTTGGGAAGACACCAGCAGGAGTGCACAGCGCTCCGTTTTTTATCTCTTGGTCTGGAAGGGCAGAAACAGAAAGATGAAGACGTGGCTTACAGGAAGGAAGCCTGTGGCAGCCTGATATTGAAATGGTTCAGGAGTCAAGTAGAACAAGTCAAGCAGCTCGAGGGCAAACACAAGAGAAGGGAGAATAAGGAGGAAAAAGAACAGGTCATTCTTAAAAGCTAATGGACTGTCAATGGTCAAATTATATTATAGAATATAAGGTAAAACATGTTTGCTTGATAGTCAGAGTGTGCTGTCAGTCTTAAATGATCATTATTTAACTGAAGCCACTGATGTGGGATAACAAAAAACCTCTTAACAAAACAGGAATTCTTCAGATTACTATATTTTCTGGAATGAATGTTGCAGGAATGCAAAGAAGATTGGCTAAATGTACATATATATATATATATATATATATATATATATATATATATATATATATATATATATATATATATATATATACATATATATATATATATATATATAGAGAGAGAGAGAGAGAGAGAGAGAGAGAGAGAGATAGTATCATATACACTGAAGCTTGTTCTGTTTGCAGAAAACACTTATTTTGTTGAAAGAAGAATAAGAATATAAGATAAGAAACATACAAGTCATAGTAAACTGCCACTTCACTTGGAAAAAATAAAGCAAAATATGGTATTTTGCTATCATAAAACTAACAATAAAATAAAGCTGCAATAATATTGGGAAGGTGACTGAAACCAAACCTAAATAGGAGGTCATATTCAACCACAAATTCAACTATAAGTCTCACATCCATCGTGTCTAAGCCCAGGGCAGCCAGATTCCAATTTGGTGAGAAATTGAATTTTATCTTTTCATAAGTTTTAGGCCATGATCTTCAAAATTAACTAAATGAAATACTTGAAATACATCACACAGTGTGTACTTTAAAAGTGATAATCATATACCATTTTGAAATAGAGCTAAGAAGGCGCACAATTATGATTCCCTCCGTTTTCTATTTTGTTTATTAAGATTGACATATTTCATAAAAAGTATTTACAGCAGCTTTTTTTCTCCAAATTTATTACAGGGAACACACACGCGTTGCTCTTTTGAGTTTTCTGAAATTTCAGGATCAAACTTAAGTCAAACAATGTACACAGCTAGAAGATGACCGTCTAACATTCAAAGTTATTCTCTGATAAGTTGGGGCCACATAGTCAGAGGGGCTCAGAGGGATTTTAAAGTGCAGAGTGAGGATTGTTCGGAGAGTTTTTGTGTTTCTATTTCTAAGATCAAACTCTGAAATGGTTTAAATTGGCACCTTAAACAATTAGGGTTGTAATTGCAGCAAACTGTATTTTTTTATTTATTTTTTTGTGAAACTGTTATTTTTTTCTTTTCCTTGCTTATAATCAACCTTTGATTTTTTTAGAGCAGTCACTTTATTATATTATATAATGTCTTTATGTAATGTAACTAAATGTAACAGATTCAAATAAATGCATTTAAATTTAGTTTTTAAATAAAAATGTTGCTATCTGTAACTTCTAAAATATATTTATCTTATTTAAATGTCTTTGCTCAAAATCAACTAGTCTTATGTAACTAATCTAAATTTCATGTAATCTGTCGCTTGTACTATTGCAAAAAACATTGCACTAGGTGCATTTTGAATCTTTTCTTTAGGTTGCTGGTTTCTGATTTATATTATATGATGTAAGGTGAGGATATACACAAGCTAGAGCAGTAAATTCTTTAGTGATTGCTCTTTGCAAAGCACATCAGCATCCAAGGAATGATGTACCTAGAAGGACGTATGACCGGCTATACCAATCTGCACAGCCTCTCTGCAGCGACAGAGAGCTTGATCCACTCTGAAAGGGGGATTGAACTCTCACAAGATGAAGACATGACATCTTCAGCTTACTTGATGTCAATGATAGGACAGCTCACTTGCAGATCGGGCATGTTGCCAGCCAGCCAGCCAGCCACCCCTCCCTGGGTCCTGAATGCTGTCTTTCAACCGAGGCCCGGGACACAGATGACATCCGGGGGAAGCCCTATCACCTGTTGCTTAAGGACAGAAAAATCAAAATGGGTCATGGAGGGATGCTGGCCTTACAGTGTGCACGGCTATCTAACGCATGTGCATGCATGTCCCTGTGTGTTTTCTAGAATATGTCAGGGCAACAGTGAGCTCAGCCCTGAATTCCACCCTATAGTGACAGAGATGATCAGCATCAGCAGCACATCTTCAGCCTAGATCATGCTCACAGTGAGGACCATGCCAGGCAGAAACACCACGGCAATCCGCAGATGGAATGAAAAATAAATAAAAGCAACGCAGGCTGCCAACACATTTCTGACACCTATTTTGAAAATATGCACATTAGTGTAACAGTATAGGCATTTCTGAAAGCGACAACAACAAAGGACATTCTGATGTAAACAAATAACAGCTTTATTGATTTACGTGCATCTGGACAAAGTGCATACATTACTGCTCTGTTGGGATATTTTATTTTTTTCTCCTGATCAACACTTGACACTTCAATATAACAATATTGCCTAATTGCAACCTCGACAGAACGCACAGGCACAATCAGAGAACGCAGTAAACGGTGGAATTCATGGAAACCCACAAAAGGGGCTCGTGTTAGTCGTAGGGTACACCTGCGCTTGTCAAGGTACTCAAGAACGCCGGGTAATTGGCTGTTGATTGCTGCCATTAACATGTGATGGCTAAGTGCATCTAATTCCTGTTCCATTTCCACGGTTCAGTTTAATGTCACCACCCACTCTTTACCATCGGAGGTGATTAGCCGGGACTGTGAAAATTGTTCTTTTTCTAATGATATGAGCAAAATAAGAGAAAAGAAACACGCCGCTGCAATTGACACTTTTACCTAATTGATAATCATTTATGGTGAATAGAAATGGAAAAATTCAAGGAATGTAGATTCATTCCTTTGTTTGCCTTTTTTTAATGCTACACATGGCTGTGCTTTAGTGCAGCAAACACTCATTGTTTGCATTTGTTTTCTTTTCTAATGACTCATTACAGCAACCTTATGATAAAGCCCAGCCTTTTTAGTAGGCACAAATCCCCCTTTTCAAAGCCTTTGTCCCTATAGTTTTAAGCTGAAATTATTAGAGTGAGAGAGAGTGGGGCTCTCTTTTACTATTTGCATCTCTTTCAATATCAGCACCTCTGGGCACAGAGACTTGGTATCCCTTTGAGTTTTAATCTTCTCGTCTGCCTGCATCCTCGCGGCTGTTTCATTTAAGTTTTAATATGTGTATTTGACATTTTGTTCATTTAGCCCCCTCTCCTCGTTCCCCCACATTTAATTTAATTGACGTGCTGCTGCCTTGTGTTGTTTTGTCCTGACCGAAGGTCTAGCCACTGTAGCAGCTGGATGTGTACCAGTGTCTCGCGCTCAACAACACGCAGTGCGTATACGTGCGTGCACGTAGCGCGCAAGGGGTGAAGAGAGGGCGCGCGCCACGTAGCAGAGAATGGCACGCGGACTTATGCATGAGCACAATTAATATTTTTTTTTCAGGTACATATATTGAAAAAACCTTACTGACTATACACTACTACTACTACTACTACTACTAATAATAATAATAATAATAATAATAATAATAATAATAATAATAATGGAACAAAGTAGGTTTCTATGCTGTTGTTTTTACTAGACAGTAGGTCCAAATGGTTTTAAATGTCAAGTCGTCGAGCTCCGTAGACTTCTTTGTCTGAGCGCCCCTCATAGCAGGACCCGCACAGCATCATCAGGAATGGTGCGTCTGCCATCTGCAGGCCACCGAGGGTAAGACACATTTTGGTACACCTAGATCTTACATACAGGGGTTTCTCATTAAGTTCCATTATCATTGAGTTATTTTTTTTTCTTCATTAATTTAGTTCAAAAGTAAAACTCATAAAATGCATAGACACACATATAACCCAAGTATTTATTTCGGTCTATTTTATGATTTGCCTATGAATCGCAGGTGATGAGAACCCAGCATGCTTCTCGGAAAATTAGAATATTAAAACAAAAATGTTAAATGTCCCAGGATCGCGTGGAAAACTGCTGACCCAACGGTTGCAGAGACACAGTCCACAAGAAGAGAGAACCACAAAAGCTGATTGTTAAAGAATCTGGCTGTTCCCTGTGTCTAACCACATCAACAGAAAGTTAAGCGGAAGGAAAAGGCACAGTAGAAAGTGGTGGACAAGCAACTGGTAGCTGTAACCTTGAGAATTTGGGGGAGATTCATCCTGCGTGGCCTGTGGCTGTAGTCAGTGCTTCAAGAGCTATGATGCACAGGAATATCCATTTCATGGACTACAGCAAGTGCTTGGCTTGCATTAAGCCACCCTGTCAACAGCGTCTTCCCTCGAATGAAGAGGAAAAAGGACTGGACTGTCCAACAGTGGTCCAGAGTACTCTTTTCAGAATAAAGTAAATTGTGGATTTCATTCAGAAATCAAGGTACCAGACTCTGGAGGAAGAGTGAAGAAGCCCAGAATCCACGTTGCTTGAGGTCCAGTGATGGGTTTGAGTCAGAGAGGATGTGTGGAGCCATGTCATTTCCTGGTATTGTCCCACTGTCCTTTTAAGAAGTCCAAAGAATATATATATATCACCCTGTGTGTAATGAGTCCAAATAAAGTTTCACTTTTTGAAATGAATGATTAAAAAATACTTTTAAATATATTTTAAATCATTGAGAAATAGAGGACAAGCTCTAAAGTTGTTTTCGTGTGGCAACTCATAGGTAACATTCTCTTACTGGTACAAGTTTTATACGTTTTTCTCAGATTTAGCAAATCAAGTTACTTAAAACACGTGAGAGACAACGGCCAGCCTTGTGGTAAATGAGCTGTACCTTTAGCGCCTTTTTAACCCAAAGCGCTTCACACTACAAACATTCACATGCTGCCAGTGGTGAGCTACATTGTTGCCACAGCTGCCCTGGGTCAGACTCAGAAGCAGCTCTGCCAGACAATCAGCACCACCACCAGCAGCAGGAAAAGCGCGTGAAGCTGCCCAGGGACACGACTGAGCCAGTCGGTGCGGGGGTTTGAACCGGTAACCCACAGATTACAGGATGAACTCCCAGCTCCTGCAACACTGTAGTCCCTACAGTATTACTCAGTGGCCAAAGAACAAGGTTTAATGTGTTGCAAACCCATCCACTATCTCTGCCTACTTATGCAGGATCTTGGGGGGGGGGGGGGGGGGGGGGGGTGGTGGTGCCTTTCTCGAGTGGTCACTGGGCGAGAACAGCGGCACAGCATGGACAGGTCGCCACTCAATCAGGGCAAGCATTGCAAATCTTTTTATCTGTTTATTTTCTATAAATATACTCCTTTATAGTTCCCCTAGTTGAATGCATTCAAAATCATGGATATATTTTGCTCAAAAAGCCTAATATTGTCCGATCAGCAAAATTTTGGTATATAGGTTCTTGACAACTTGTACCCAGAGCATTTTGAGGTTTAGACTCATTGTTTAATCTTAATATGATCTAAACTTCTAGTTCTAGTATAGCAAAAATACCTAAAAGTCACACATTGTTTGTAGCTTTTTTCTTAGGTATTGCAAAATTAGCTGCTCCCATCTGGTCACCCCTTGCAAAACATACCTGGGTGCCCCTGAACAGTTAGTGGTGACTTTTATCTACATTTTGTATTATTTATTTTAACAGGAAATCTAGGTGAGCAGTTTGCCTTTCCCACACAGCATAAAGAGAGCACGAGGTTTATGGACGCCATGAGATCATCGTCTGCCGGTGAGGTGGGAGGCCGTTGTTCCCCTACAGTCAGGAAGCGCCACACCAACATGTGAAGTCATGCATGAGCCCCGCTGGACTGATCATCTGTTATCCCGCAGCCATCTGGGTGAGACCTCGGGCCTGCTTGTGTCTTCAAGTAGCAGAATGACATCAATAAAAAAAACAAAGATGAGACCAGAAAAGAAGAAAAGACAAAGAAATTCCAACGACAAACAAATTCCTGAGATCCATCTGTCATCACCTGTCGAAATGAACCTCCAGCTCAACCCAAAGGCAGATACAGTGCCTTGTGTGTTCATAGCCCTGGAACCTCTCCACATTTTATCACATTTCGAACCACAAACTTCAGTGTTTTACTGTGATTTTATGGGAAAGACGAGCAGAGCAGCGTGGAAGGAAAATGACATGCTTTTCAACATGCTTTACAACGAAAAATCTAAAAATATTTGGTGTGTAGCCGTTTGTATCGTTTGCCTGCAAAAAAAGCTGCAAAGAACCGCATTTTGCTAAAATTCCAGCTGCACGTCTTTTGTTTAACGTCTCCATCGGCGCTGACATCTGGAGAATAAAGTTGCTCAGCCCATCCCTCTTGTGAAACAGCTCGAGATGAGTCGGGTTGGACAGACAGCATCAGCGAAAGCCAAGAGAAGCCCCCCCCCCCCCCCCCCCACAGCATGACGGTGCCACCACGGTTACCCGTGGGGATGGCGCGATCCAAACAAGGTCAGCTTTGGTTGCGTCCAACACTTCCTGTTAGTTGCCACTCTTCCGTAGGAGCCGAATGTGTGGCGGGCACAGTTCTGAGGGATCTTAGCTGCTCATCCAGCAAAAAAAAAAAATCTCTCTCCCAGTGTTCCTTGGTATCATGACGCCGTTTGATCCCTAACTAACCTCTGAGGTGTTCCTACAACACCCGGATGTATACTGAGATTTAATTACACACACCTGGACTCTGTTTACTAGGTAGGTGACATCAGAAGGCCCCTGGCTGCTCTGGAGTTTAATAAGCAGCATCAGAGTAAAGGGGATCCAGTGCAAAAGGAATTCCAACATTTTTAGATCATTGTGAAAATCCCCCCCCCCCCGACCACACTACTTTTTACACACCACCTTGTGTTGGTACATCACTTACATCCCCTGTAAAACCACACTGAACTAAAAGTCTGAACAAGCTATGAGAACATTTGCAAGACATTGTTTATCATAGTTTCTTTTTTTTGTTTTTTTAAAGAGGATGTTCAGCAGTTTCCAAACAAACCCGAGCGTCTCTGTGCAGCTCAGATCTGTTAAGCGTCACAAGTCTTAAGATCCAATCTAGCCACTGGCTTACGCTGCTAATTAACTTTACTCACCAATGTTTGAATTTAAATGAACAATTAAGAGATATCATCAGGGGACAGAGAGCACTCCGGGAACCTGTTTATGATGGTGAAAAGATGGGTATTAGAGAAGGCAGCCGGGGAAGTAAGGAGGGCTTTTAGACGAGGGCATATCTCCAATTACAATCCACTGAAATTCTAGTCAGCAGTAATGAAATGTTTGCAGAGAACGTTGCTATTTGTGGATAATGCTCCTCTGTTGCTCCCACTAACAATTATATTCTATGCATTGTTTTAATAAGCTCTTGCAGCTGCTGCGTGAATCACTAGATCCAGCCACGGCTGTCCAAGAAGCTCCAGAATATTAAAAACATCGCTGTACATCGACACTGAGGGTTTATCGTTCGTGTTGTCGAGAACAAAAACGGGGAGAAAACGTCTGCATCTCTCATTTCTTTATTTTTTAAGAAGAATTACATAATGCATTAATCACAGTAAAGACAAACCGGCTTTTCCCGCATGTCAGAGTTGTGCAAGCTTACAAATAAATTTACAAATCGGATGCAAAATTTAAAACTTTTTTTTTTTATTTGTTTTTACTTTCTCAGTTGGACAGGGAGCAGAGCAGTGAAGCTCTGACAAACTCTCTAGCCTGTTTGGTCGCTTACAATGAAGGCTCAAATCTCGTTTGCTGACACAATGGCATAGTTGGCTCTTTTTTTTGTGCAATAATTTGTTTTCTTTATGAGTACTGGTCCTGTGATTGGCCATCTGAGGACACGCTGACACACAAAGCCAGGTCCAAGTAATTTGATCCGATTTGTGGAGTATGTGTTCCCCAATTAAAGTGACATCACATAAAGCTAAGTAGTATAGATGCAACCTGCAACTTGATTTTCCAGTGCGTGGTTTTCTCATCGGATTCATTACTCTGACTGCAAGGAAGTGCGCCGCACATACACAGAAAACCTGCTCGAGTGCTGTTGCAGACGGGTCTAGAACAAAAAGAAAGAAAGAAGGAAACAAAAAAAAAAGCAAGCTAGGTGAAGTTGCTCATTATTGGTTCTACAGGTTAAAGTGAAACACAGTGAGATGCTCAACTTTGCATTTCATTTTAATCACATTAGTTACGTTGAAGGTTAAAGGCAAGAAATGCACTGCTCCCTGTCAAATCTTCCAGGAAAACCAGTTTGTTTTGTGCAAAATATACCGATTTTTGATATGCATGTATCAGGGGCGACACACACACACACACACACACACACACACACACACACACACACACAAAAAGAAAGCTTTGCGTCCTCTTGCAGGTTCAGCTGCAGGTCTGTGGCACGCGATAATCCTATTCTACAGTTCATGACGACTGAGACTGCACAGACCATTCAATGACTTCATGCAAGAGGAGGCAGAGGGTGGACAAGTCGCACAAGCCTCTCACACGCCTACATTCATTCTACACCAATCACTTCAGCATCAACTGTAAGTCGGTAACAAGTCAATAGTGTTGATTGGTTTGGTTGTTGTCTTTCTTTTAACCTTTTTTTTTTTTTTTTTTTTTGGACCTTTATCCTACTGTGTATTGTGCTGTCAAGTCAATAATTGTGAAAAGAAATAGATCAACGAAAACTATAACACATGTGGCACAACTGTGCTGAAAAATGAAGCTGGACTTAAAGGGGGGGGGAAAAAAAGAGCGATTCAGTCATTTTTGGATAGTTAACGGCATGCTTTAACCAGAACTAGGAGAACACAATGATACTGAGCCATCACACCACACCGCACCTGGGGACAAAAAAATAACCAAAAAAACAAAATGAAATAAGCGCACATAAATACAAGTCCCTTTTGTCGAAATCATGAGGAGGTAGAGAGCCAAAATAGTTTGCACAAGGAAACGTGGGAATCTCAGGTATAGTATTACAAAACGTACTCTAATGCCATCAACAAAGGCTGCTTGGATAAAGAGGGACGACGGCACAACAAACATCACAGTAGTTCAATTAAATATTCAACGGTTCTTCGATTATCTTTTTTTTTTTTTTTCTTTTAAAACCAGTGTAAAGGTGACCCAGCACTTTCTCGTCAATTGATGCGGGACAATTAATCTGATTTCAGGCTCACAGGGCACAACTCTGAGGTAGGTTGGGATTTGTTTTGTTCCAGCCCAGCTGCTTTAAAAAGGGCCGAGCCATGACGGTAAGACGTGTGGCGGCGCCCGCGATCCGGCAGAGGGACAAGAAGGGGGTTTTCAGCGGCCCAGTGGAGTGTGCGTGTGGATGGGGGACAGTGCCTATTTTGGATTAACAAATGGAAAAACCTGTACAGAGCACCCCACACCAAAGGCACTATTTCAAAATATCCATAAACGCCACTGTTGCTCTGTGCACCAGTCAACCCTGTACGTCTTAATCGCGCTGCGCTTCTCGATGCTAAGGTGCCTTCCTGACTCAAGCCTTTTAAAACAAGTTTATTAGAACCCTCAGATATGATATGCATTATTTTTCTTTTCTTAAAGTTAGATAAAGCATTAAATAGAGTGACGCATATAAATACCTTGAATTTGTTACGCGTAAGTAGGCCCCGTATGTTGAAATTAGTTAAAGTTTGGGGGACAAAAATTGAAGTAAACTATTCATGAGATAAGCTGCCCAACTGTTGGATACCTTATGAGAGCATGGTTAGATGTGAATGGATCTCAGTTTGAATGTCACTAAATCCCATCAGCAGCTGTAACTGTGGATGACTGCAATAAAATGCAATGAATAAACATTATACTGTAATTAATTTGGAGGCCCATCCCTCAAATCTGGATGAAAAGCAAACAAAAAACAAACAAAAAAAAACTGCACTCATCACCAAGGAAGTCTGGTCCCTTTAGATAAGATCATATTTTACATTGATTTAACCTCATATTATCAGTTGTGAATACATAAAATTCCTAACAGATGAAAAATAAACCCCAAAAGAATACAAGGGAAAAAAAAAAAAAAAATTGAAATCAGATTCAACGTTACTGCTGCCAGTTTCTCCCCCGCCTTGGCTAAAATCTGGATTTGTCCACATACGTACAGTAATATATATTTTGTCATCTCTCAACGTCTCTGGCTATGTACAAGCTATACAAATTCGGAGCAGGGCTGATCGCCAGGTTTTCTGAAGCTGTGCAGAGGGAGCAGTTGGTTGGGAAGTCTCCCAGTCTCCCGGCTCCTTCCCCCGCAGTCTGCCCGTACAGGTGGCTGTTCTGCTTCACTTGCGATCGTCGATGGTCTTAATGAATTCCACCGCAGCGGTGAACTGCATCCACCAATAGCACTCCTCCCCACTCAGCCGGCTGGCGTAGAAATTATTGATGTACTGAACGGTGGACAGCAGGCAGGGCGGGTTTGCCTGGAGGGGAGGAGACGAGGGGATGGGCTCACATTAAGAGCGCGAACGAGGCTCGTGCAACAGCGTGCAGGTTATAATCAGAAATGTGTCAAAGGGGAAAAAATAGGCACGCAGGCTCTGATAGTGTGCTGCAATTACAGTCAAACAGAGAGGATTTCTCAGATGATCAATCATTGAGTAAATGTGGACAGGAAGTTTAAGAAGCGACTGCCAATTCAGCCCAATGTCAGACAGAAGAGTGGAAGAATTAAAACTTACCCTTATGAGGACAAAGACGAGGACTGGGACGAAGTCGTCGGCTCCTGGCACCGAGTCTTCGTTGGCTAGACTCAGCAGGTTCATGATGGTGGAGCACATGCGCAGGATGCACTGGACTTTATCTCGTGGTGTCTTGTATGCATTGATGGTCCTGATCTCAGCCTGCGCTGAAGGCCAGGGAGCCTCTTTAAGGTAGACCTACAACCAGGACAGGTTAATGTAACCGGGAACCAGCCGCATCTCAATAAAGTAGACCATCATTAGAAAGGACGTGTATTTCTGTAGTTCTGTTCAAAAAGTTACATTCATGTTGTAGATGCATTACACACACACACTGACACATTTTACGTGGTTATTTTAAATAATTCTGATGGCTTGAAACTAATGAAAACAAAAAAGTTGCAAAATATTACACGAGGTCCGTGTATATTTTTTGTCAAAACACAAAATGTTGGCTTACTAAAAAAGTATGTCCATGTGGTGTAAAGTTAACTTTCTAAATGTTTTCCTTCCACCAAACCTTCCAATAATAAGCTCAGATAAAGCACTCTGTGGCCGGGGTTCCCTGTCGCTTTATCTACTAGACTTTTTTCTTACACTCAACTTTCCATTAAAGCACTCTGAACAGTGAGTTTCTTTAGCGATGACCTGTCCTGGCTTACTCACTTTGTGTAAGATGTCAATGACCACTTCGGATTGATTGTAGGTCGTAGTCAAACACTTCTATATCAAAAATCTTTTTTCCATTTGCGTTATATAATACTGTGATTTTTCTAGGAAACGGAGTTTATGGATTAAACTAGCTGGAAGACATTCTAATTCAACAGAAATAAACATTGTACTTACATCACTATGCATATAATCAATCTTTGAGTTTGACTTTTTAAAACCAGTTACTTAAATTAATTAACTCTTCAATGATATTCTAATTTATTGAGCTGCAGCTGTAGTTTCTCTTTTATGAACACATTGGCCAAAGGAAAGAAAAAAAAAAAAGTCATCAAGATAATACCTCTGGGATCTGCAGAGCTTTATGATTTGCCGTCACAACTTTTGAAAGCCGCTGGATGTGTTCGTGGAACAGCCTGCAGACAGCAGAGCACATGCAAAGTTCACATTTTGTACATATTAGCAGTTTTCTTGGCACAGCAGGCACAACAGCCACTCACTGGTCTCTGAGAATATCTCCGTCCTGATTGGGGTAGAAGGCCAGTTTGAAGATGCGGTTCATAACGCTGCGCTCGATAGCCATCTGGGCGTCCTGCAGCTGGTCCTCGCTTGCATATTGCCAAATGGCATCACGGGCCATAGCACCGTACAAGTAGCGCAGAAAATCCTCCACTGCTGCAGTCTTGTCATCAGCAGCTGTGCACCCCTGGAAAGCTTAAGCCGAGCACAGGGACAACAGTCAATGCGTGTGTGCCAAAACCTGTCTTGAAAGGATGTAAAGAGTTACAGGAAATCACTTGAAAAGAAACAATGAAGTATGATTTAGGCTTAAGCATTTTATCTTTACAATTTGTTTTAGTGTTGTGTCTGACAATACGCAGAAAGGCATTGTAAATCATGTAACATGTCAAAAGTGTGGGAAATAGCCTGGTGAGGTTGTCAGAGTATCTCCTCTGAAAGCCGGCACGTCAATATGCTCAGCCGGGGTTTGGATACATAGAGGGTGGAGATGGTAAAAAAAAAAAAATACCTTTAATGAACTCCAGCATCTTTGTCTCCATATGTTCAAGGAGGAGGCGAACACAGACAGTTGTGAAGTAGCGGTTTGCCACCTCCTTGTCTCTCAACACCCTCTGTAGGAGCCTCTCCAAGTGGGCCTGAGACGTCTGCAGACCCTGGCGACACCTGGTTAGATAGGCTATGTACGGAGCCCGCTTTCTGAAGAAAACACAATTAAAAAAAAAAAAATGTAGTTTCTCGCTAGAGTATTCATCACAACCTGAAACAATCAATTTATTCTTTTGAGATATCATGTAATAAACAGATACAAAGTGGTGAATAACTGAAGTGGAAGGAAAATGAGACATTTCTGAATAAGGTGCCATGCATTTGTATTCAGCCCCCTGACTTAGTAGTTTGCAGAACTAAAATGTTTGCCTATTCTTCTTTGCAAACAGCTCCATCAGACTGGATGAAGAACTTCTGAGAACATACATTTTCAGGTCTTGACTGGATTGGGTCTGGGCTTTGACTTGGCCATTATAACACATGAATGTGCTCCAACCACTCCATCGTCACTCTTTAAACTTATAGGGGTGTTGCCTTAGTCGAAGGTGGACCTCTGCCCAAGTCTCAAGTCTGTTGCTGCCTTTAACAGGTTTTCTTCTAGGATGGCTATGCATTTAGCTCCATCCACCTTCCCATGAAAAGCCCCGCAGCATGATGCTGCCACCACCATGGTCTCATCTGAGCAGAGAACCTTCTCCCATGTTTGCTGTGTTCCAACAAGATTTTTTAATCTTTAAACAAGATTTCCTTAAGGTTTCAGTAAACAACGGTTTTCTTCTTTCCACACTTCCATTAGGGTCAGAGTGAAAGAGGAAAAGATCAATCCCAGTCCTGCGGCTCCTCCAGAGTCCCCATCTTTTGGTTTGCAGCTGTACCACACCGTCGTATTCTCCGATGGACTAAACAGCCGTTTCTGATGTGCCCAAAGCTTGTTACATCTTGAGCTAAACCTGCTTTAAATTTCTCCACAGCTGTATTCCTGACCTTCCTGCTGTGGTCCTTGGTCTTTGTGATGCTTTTCCCCCCCTTTATAATGTTCTCTAACAAATCTCAGAGTCCAGCTGTCTAATTTAATCTCTGTATAAATTTAGCTGTTCTGTGAAGGCCTCAAATTAGTGTGTGACTATGGAAGGCTATTGGTTAAAATAAACTTAATTTAATAAAGCCAGTGACTTAAAAAAGCTCAAAAAGCTAATAAAGAAGAGTGGCTGTGTTCTGGGGATGACAGAACAGAGCCAGTAAAAAGGATTCATCACAAAATGAACATTACAGAGAGAATCGTCAGGGCTGTCGACAGTCAGAGGCTTCTTCAGATGTGCTGTAAGACAGACCGCAGGAGAGCCTTCCTGCCAGCAACATCTACAACAACTCTTTGAAGAAACCTGCATAGTTACAACAACATTTAATTTCCCTTCAAGATTAATAAAATATTTTGGAGTCTGAATTAAATTAAGGGTCACTGACTAAATAGGGCTGTATACATAGACTGCCGCAATTCTCTTCGCGCTTTTGCTTGATGGGCGACTGTGGCTTGATGGGTTGAGTAGTCGTCTTGCAATCGGAAAGGTTGTGGGTTTGATTCCAGCTTCCCCTTGTCACATGTTGATGTGCCCCTGGGCAAGGCACTGAACTCCAAGTTGCCTACCGAGCTGTGTATCGGTGTATAAATGTGTGCGCCATAGCGAGTGCGACTGGGTGAATGTGGCTATAGTGTACAGTGCTAAATAAGTTCAGTCCATTTACCGTTTTACCATGATAAAAATGTGCAAGGCATGAATTATTTTAATTCCAATTCCCGATTATGCATTGCGACATGTTTGCTTTGCCACATACAATGTTAAAACACATTGCAGCTTGTAGCAATAAGAAAATGTTCAAGGGCTATGAATACCTTTCAAGGTACTGCATCATACCAATAAAATATTACTTAGACCCATGTGAGTTTAAAGATTTATTTTGGTTGGCTGAAGGGTAAACACTGGGCTGGTTATTTGAGAATTAAATCTTTTGTGTGGCACGATATGTGGAGCAAGCATGGAAAGTGAGACTGAAAACTGTGTTCCCTGTTATGTTGTAAAAATGACTGGTATACTGGAAATGTTGTAGAACATATGGTCATCTTCCTTAGTGTGTTTGTAGTGTCTTATAAGCCCATGTGGGCTGGGCACATGTATGCATGACACTTAAATAAAATAATGAATTCATTAGTGGCCTGGTCTCTAAAGGAGTTCACAAGTTACCTGTAATCCTCGGCGATGGCAGCAAGCAGCTTCCTGCTGGTGCGTGCATCAAAACGGCTGACACAGCGTGTGGTCTCCTGAATCTGGGCCATCTGGTTCTTATCCTGAAGGTTGATGGCCTCAGCCAGCTGGACCTTCAGGAAGCAGACGATCTCATTGTCTGAGAGAAACAGGACAATGGAGAAAGGATTGATTAAACAGCCTGTTCTCAAAGGATCCGCATTCTCCCACCTTGACTTTCAGAGTTTTATTTAAAGCAAAAGATGCCTCTCAGCCACACCTGAAACCTTGGATGGGCAGATAGAGGGGTCATCCTACCGCCATCGAGTTGGTAGTTCAAGCCTCAGGCCATTTAAAGGATACTAAGCTCCATATTGCTCCTAATGTTGTTAAACTGATCACTTGTAAAGCCTAAAACAATGCATACAAAGACTAAAGGAACCACTTGCCATCTTGTCCAAACGTAAAGTAATAAAGGCTGTGAAAGAACCCATTTAAGGGTGGCATTTTGCAAAGCAGCATGCGTTTGCAAGCCCCTGATGCATTATGCTACATTCCATATGTGTCTACACATGCAATATGGTTTAATACTCAGCAGGGGAATTTTCTTTAAACACTGTCCCAAGCTTTCAAAGTAACGTCAGAATCTGCAAGTTGTGCAAACTTGCCATTTTGCTTACGGACAATTTGAGCAATATGGATGTTTGCCAACATTTTAAGGATCCACTCAGTTTCCTACGGATATTAGGGATAAAGATATCTATACTTTTGAGGGTGTGTAACTTATGAGTGTATTGCTGTGCTCAAAATAATAGCAGTAAACAATCACCGAACAGATTAATCGTTGTTTTTGGAAGAACGTTTGGTTATCTAACATAACCCCAGTTCTTAGAATAATATGAGCGAGGTGTCTCGCTATGGGATGCAGCCTCCTGCAGCCCTGATAGAAGCATTTATCTCAATCTGCCAATCCTGATTGGCCGGTGAAAGTGCTCGTCTTACGCCACGCCCAGTAGCCCCGACTACTAAAGTGTGCGCAGATCACGTCACTTCAATTCAACAAGCAAACCTCTTCTCACCGCCCAGCAAGAAGGGTTGTCTGGCGAGACACCTCGCTCATATTATTCTAAGAACTGGGGTTATGTTAGATAACCAAACGTTCTTTTTTATAATATTCACTCGGTGTCTCGCTATGGGATATGGTAGCTCCCGTATTGCCAGACAGCTTATCGAACAAGAACCGGCCGTATGGGGAAGGTCCATAAGTTCCGTTATGACTTCAGGACCGCACTGGCTACGCACGGTCTGGACACGTCAAGCATGTAGAACCGCACAAAAGTCAGAGGCGAGGACCAACTCGCTGCCGAACAAATGTCCTGAACGGACACTCCCCTGAATAAAGCCCAGGACGCGGCCATCCCGCGGGTAGAGTGTGCACGTAAACCCGCCGGGGGCTGCAGACCCCTGCTTTCATACGCCAAAGCTATAGCCTCTACCACCCAGTGGGCGAGGCGCTGCTTTGTGATCGGCTGTCCCTTACGGGGCTCCGCCCAGGAGACAAAGAGCTGATCACTCCTCCTGATGTTCTGTGTCCTGTCCATATAAGAGCGTACAGCTCGAACAGGGCACAACATGTGCGCTCGCTGTTCACCGGGGGAAGCGGAGAACGCCGCCAGCTCGATCGGTGAACAAGAACCAACTACTTTAGGAACAAAAGCTGGGTTGGGTTTCAGAACCATACGCGTGTACCCCGGGTCGAACCGAGTACATGCGGGGTTCACAGAGAGCGCATGAATGTCGCTGACTCGTTTCGCAGAGGCCAGAGCCAGTAACAGCACTGTCTTAAGAGACAGATGTTTAAGACTGGTCCCCAACAATGGCTCAAAAGGGGGCCCTTTGAGCCCTTCCAGAACCACCATCAAATCCCACGGGGGCAGCAAAGGTTTGGAGACAGGGAGAAGCCTGCGCGCGCCCTTCATAAACCGGCACACCAAAGGGTGTTGGCTCGCCGTTTTGTCCCCAAATCCTATATGGCACGCCGCTATAGCAGCCAGATAGACCTTAACCGTGGAAAAGGCTTTTCCTTTATCAATCAGTTCCTGTAAAAACGACAGAATCGCTGGTACAGAACACTGAAAAGGAACGTAGTCCCGTTCAAGACACCACCGCTCAAACAGTCCCCACTTGGAGCCATATAGAGTCCTAGTGGAGGGAGCCCTGGCATTTTGGATAGTATTAACTACACTCTGCGGGAGCCCAGCAGTGGTCAAATTGAGCCACTCACGGGCCAGGCCCACAGCTGCAGTCGCTCCGGGTGCGGGTGGAACACTGTCCCCGCCCCCTGCGAGAGCAAGTCCCTGCGCAGCGGCAGCTGCCGAGGCTGGGCGCACAGCATCTGGAATATCTCCGCCAGCCAGTGTTGTGCTGGCCAGTGTGGAGCTATCAGGATCAGCTTGTGATTGGATGCCCTCACTCTGGCGAGAGTAGGGGGTATCAGGGCCAGCGGGGGGAACGCGTAGAGCAGCTCGTGCGGCCAAGCGTGCGCTAGTGCGTCTACGCCCAGGGGAGCATTCAGGGTCCTCAGAGAGAAGAACAGCTCGCATCGAGCGTTTTCCCTGGACGCGAACAGATCTATCTGGGCGCGGCCATAGCGCGCCCATATCTGCTCCACGACTTGCGGGTGCAGCGTCCATTCCCCGTACATTGGCGCGCCCCTGGACAGCAGGTCCGCACCTGTGTTTAAATCTCCCGGGACGTGCGTCGCCCTCAGGGAGAGAAAGTGGGCACTGCTCCAGAGGATCAGTTCGCGTGCCCGATCGTGCAACATACGAGAGCGCAAGCCTCCCTGGCGGTTGATATACGCCACTGTTGTCGTGTTGTCTGTCCTCACCAGGACATGGTGACCTGAGAGGAATGGGAGGAAGTGTCTCAGGGAAAGAAACACAGCTGAAAGTTCGAGGAAGTTTATGTGCAGGCGCTGGAGAGCTTGGCTCCAGCGACCCCTCACAGACCTGCCCTCGTGAATGCCGCCCCAGCCGTATAGGCTGGCATCCGTGGTCACAACCTTCCTGGACGAGACGGTGCCCATGGGCACCCCTTGGGTCAGGAAGGACGGGGCTCGCCAACAGCGCAGAGCTGTTACACAGTCCGCTGTGACCGTTATCCGCCGTGCGCCATGACGCACGGGGTCCATTCGGAGCGAAGCGACCCAGCGCTGAAAGTCCCGCATGTGAAGACGGCCGAGGCGAATCACGAGGATGGCTGAGGCCATCAGACCCAGCAACTGAAGGCACAGTCTGAACTGGACGGATCTGTGCCGACGGAAGTGTGCAAGGCAAGCTCTGAAAGTCGTCACCCTCTCCTCTGATAGGCGAGCTGTGAACGGCACAGAGCGCAGGGATAGCCCCAGAAAGCATATCTCCTGCGTCGGAGATAGGTGGCTCTTTTCCATATTTATCACAAAACCCAAATCCATCAGGTGTGCTGTGACAATATGTGTGTGAACCCTGGCTTCCTGTTCTGACTGCGCTAACAGGAGCCAGTCGTCCAAATACGTGGCCAGACGTATCCCACGGCGTCTGAGCGGGGCTACCGCGGCCTCTGTGCACCGTATGAAAACCCTCGGGCTGAGAGACAGGCCGAATGGTAGAACACGGTATTCGTAACACACCCCTTGAAAGGCAAATCGGAGATATTGTCTGTGAGGGGGGTAAATGGGAATGTGGAAATACGCATCTTTCGGTCTTACTAGACGCAGCAGTGCTGCATGTGTCAGCATCCTGAACTTGTATTTCCGCAGGAATTTGTTCAGGGCTCTCAGGTCCAGAATAGGGCGGATTCCCCTCCCCCCCCGTTTGGGGACGAGGAAGTATCTGGAGTAAAACCCTGACAGACTCTGTTCGGGAGATACGACAGAAACCGCTCGTTTGTCTATCAGAGAGAGGATCTCCTCCTGTAAGACTCGAGCTGATTCTCCCTGTGCATGTGAGTGTACTACGCCGGAGAAACGGGGAGGGACAGTGGCGAATTGAAGCCTGTATCCCCGGGAAATTGTGCGTAATACCCACGGTGGGGCCGCTGCTGCTTTCCAGCTTTCCCATTTGAGAGAAAGAGCAGGAGCATACTGCGGCTTTTGCTCCGCGCCCCCCTGTGGTAGAGCCGGGAAATGATCCTCGGGTACCACCGCAGGTGTGACGGGGCGCTCTGCTCTGCTCCGCGGGGACGGCGACGCCCATCCCGGTAGCAGGGCTGCAGGGGGCTGAATGGCCACCCTGCTTATGGAGAGAGCATTGTTTGTTTTGGCTTTTTTTATTATCTGCACCCTCGGCTCGTGGCCTGGTTGTGACAGATTTATTGTTTTTATTTTCACACCGTTCAACCTTCGAACGTGTGTGTATGTGTGTGCTTGTGGACATTCTGCTCGGGGCGCAACAGCGCAACTCTCCGAGGCGATGTCCCTCTCCTCGCGGACCGGCTCTGGAACGGGCAGCGGTGGCACGGGGCGCGCACGAACAAGCCAAAACGGTGGGCCTGCGCAACGGGGAACTGCAGGCTGCACCAACTGAGGAACGGGCGGCTGTCAGGCCGCTCTCTTTTTCTTCATCGCCCGGGGGACCGAGGTCGCGGCGGCTGTGGGCAGCGGCGGCGCAGCGGTCGGGGAGGCGGGTTTCCCATGCCAGCCGGCTCCGCGCTCCTTCCTCATTGGGAGGGGCTGGCCAGGTGGTGGTGGCCGTCTCGGTATTTTAAAACGCGGCGGCTGGGAGGCAGCTTGCACAAAGGTTTTGCGCTGCACCGGAGGTGAAGGCGCTGGGGCTTTCCGAGGGAGACAAAGCTTGAGGGCCTCGTTGTCCTTCTTTTTTGCCTCGCATCTCTGCTGCATTGTGGCCAATGCGGAGCCGAAGATGCCTTCAGGGACGATTGGCATATCCAGGATGTCATCCCGCTCCCTGTCGGTCAGGTTAGCGAGACTGAGCCATCTCGCTCGCTCCTGGACGACGAGGGTTGCCATCACTTTTCCCGTGGCCTGGACTGAGACACGTTGGATG
This sequence comes from Fundulus diaphanus, assembly GCA_037039145.1. Classification (NCBI taxonomy): domain Eukaryota; kingdom Metazoa; phylum Chordata; class Actinopteri; order Cyprinodontiformes; family Fundulidae; genus Fundulus; species Fundulus diaphanus. The sequence goes on along the minus strand of CM073127.1, from coordinate 37,883,264 downwards.
CGGAGAGACAAATCGGCGATGACCGCCATTTCCTCCCACGCATCCGGGTCTTGCTCCTCAGCGGACGCGCCAAACAACTCCGCTTGGTAGGCGGTGAGGATGGAGAGGGCGTTGAGGGCTCTGGCCGAGAGGGCAGCTGCTTTGTACGCCCTTTCGGTCAGCGCAGACTGAAAACGCTCGGGCTTAGCTGGCAGCGTCGGGCGCCTGGTGGAAGCTGCGGACAGTTGGCTCGCGCTGCCTGGGCAGAGATGCGCAGCTACCGGGACTTCCACCGGAGGCATGGAGAAGAAGCCATGGGCGTCCATCGCCTCGCAATCGAGGGATGCCGCGCCCGCAATGGGGCTCCTGTTGCTGTACGGGCAGCTAGTCCATGTTTTGGAGAGCTCAGTCAGCAACTCGGGGAAGACAGGAAGAAGCTGCTTCATCGCATTTCGCGCCAAGGGAAGCCGTTTGCCTTCATAGCGGGACCGGGTGGGCTCCGCTATTGCAATCGGCCAGGGGATCTCCAGTTTCTCTGCCGCGCGTTTGCACATGTCGAGCAGGTCCACGTGGAGGGAGGGAGCCGGTGAGCTCGCTCCCCTGTCTTCCCTGGTGGAAGGGCTCGGCAGCTTCGGCTTTTCAGTCTGGACTGGCGCCATGAAGATGTCATCCTCTTCCTCGTCCTCTGATATGAGGAACGAGGCGTCGTCATCCTCCTCCATGGGGCTAACATCCAGCACGTCTTCCTCGGGAAACGGGGGGGCACGGAGCTGCTCGCACTGGGCACTCCAGTCGTAGCCAGTCTCCGGGGCTTCCCCAGCCATGACCTCGTCCTCCTCCGCGGCTGCCTCGTGGGCGGCGGTGGGGAGGAATGGGTCACGGTCCGAGATGCTAACCTGGCGGGCTAGTCTTCGTCTGAGGCTCTTGACCGTGAACACTTTGCAGTGCCCACAGGACCCGGGAACTTCGAGGGCTGACCTGGCGTGGTCGACCCCCAGACAGGTACTGCACACCGGGTGGGTGTCCTTCCCCGAAATTTTGTTCCCGCAACCACAAAGACGGTAGTCTCCTCTGGTGTGAGGGTTTTTGGCGGTTGCCATTTTCCGACGAGCTGGAGTGCTGGTAGGGAAAGGGATCGTGGCTAGCTGGTGTGCTAGCGTGGTGGGGTCGAGAAATTCGCTGGTGTGCCAAATGCTCGACCGACTCGAGCGTCCGCGGAGGGGAGCCGAGAGGGATTCCGCCGTGGAGTGAACGGAAAAAAAGAAAAACGATACCGGTCCGGTCTGGAGTGAGCGGACAAGGCAGAAATCGAAGCACAGTGCTAGCGTCCGGCGACGGAAGCTAGCAAGGTCCGTCTATGAGCAGTTAAGCTAGCAAAAGGCTCCGACGTGAGATAAGCTCTGAGGTGAGAAGAGGTTTTGAATTGAAGTGACGTGATCTGCGCACGCTTTAGTAGTCGGGGCTACTGGGCGTGGCGTAAGACGAGCACTTTCACCGGCCAATCAGGATTGGCAGATTGAGATAAATGCTTCTATCAGGGCTGCAGGAGGCTGCATCCCATAGCGAGACACCGAGTGAATATTATGAAAAAGAACTAAAATTTCTACCTGTCAAATAATCAGTTCTGAGACAACAGGTCCACACAGGTGGCCCTTGTTTAAGGATACGGGCAGGAAATGTTTTACATGCTGGTTATAGAGCTGCTATCTGAGTAAAATGGGTTGTTCCAGATTTTTTCAGAAGAACGGCGTGCTGACTAAAAAGTCGAGTGGAGAGAGCAACACATAAACATGGATGCACAAACTGATCTGTCTGCTCAGTCAAAAGGATCCCAAACACAGTAAAAGCCAGAAAGTGTTAAAGAGAAAGAAACGTAAAGGTGCCGATTAAAGAAGGTCTACAGTTACCTTTGCGTACTCCCATAAGATGAAGCTCATGTGAATCTAAACTATTGGGGAAAAGTTCCCGCTAAGTCCCAACTGGCCAAAGAACACACTGGCTGGCCTAGAGATGGTACAATATTTTATGAACCGATACAACGAAGATGGTTCTTTTTGGGTCTAGGGGCCACAATTTATCGGACATAGCGTATTTTTCACTCCGGAATATAAGTTGCTTATTTAGACATACATTTCATACAATCCAAGACTAAAAATTGATATTTAATCTGATAAGGCAACTTATTCAATTAGCTGCATCCACAACTGGCTGAATAACATGGAACATACTGGGAGGCTGAAAGAGATAAATTAGCATAAGAAGCCAGCAACTCCAACCCGGAAGGTTCCCAGCATTTCAACGAGCCGTTACGCTGAAAGTTGTCAAAATTACGCTGAAATTAGATCATGATAGTAACGGTGCTACATGCTAAGCTAACAGTATGACACGGCTGTTTTAGAGCAACATAAAGCTATGTTGCTCGGACTGAAACAGCGAAACAACATACAAACGTGTTCAGCCTTTGTTGTCTACAAGTTAAAAGTTTTAATTAAATTTTAAGTGTTACAGGAGCAGCATATCGTTTTCAGAAGCCTAGAGCGCCCACTTGTGGATATAGATGGTAATGTTTACTGGTTCATGTTGGCCAGTATGAATTACCATTTAAAATCTATATAAAAGTCGCACCTGAATATGAATAAGTCGCAGGATCGGCCAAACTATAAAAAAAAGTGTGACTTATAGTCCAAATAATACGGTAAGCCACGGTACAGTGTGATGCAGGGTGGTTCAGGCATCATGACACGGGGATGTGTCCCCCACTATGATCTCAGGCCAGCTTAGCCCATGCCAGGGATCATGGATCAGTTTGAAAACATCAAAGTAACTGACTAGATTGTGTTCCCTTAAGCTCTAGAGGAAGAAAACGACCCCAAACACAGAAACAAGCGAGCAACATCTCAGTTACAGACCAACAGGACTAATACTGAGGAGCTTTTAGCCCAAATCCCTGCAGCATGGAGGTTGAATCAAACATGCAGAAGGCAAAAACGACTAGGAACTATAGAAGGCGTTACTTGTTCGCATGTGGCAGAAGCAGGTCGACTCCATGCAACATGGATACGAAGCAGTTTTGAGGACCAGTTGCTAAACTAAACTAAGTCAAATCTTAGTTCAGTGACTCTCACAGGTTATCTCCTCACTTCCTGTACATTGACAAACTGAATCTTTCTTGTTCATGTTTTGCTTTGGGACATAATATGTAATGGTACCAATGCATTTGGATCTATGGAGCTAAAAGCTATAATAGGAATCTTAAGTTTTACTCCCTTTTTTAAACAAGCGGCGATTGTTTTGAACACATTTGCACTAATTAGTAATTCCTTTTGATATCCATTTGTGCCATATGAGCTCAGTTAGGGACAAATTCAGACAGAACGCTGCTTTAACCCCGAGCACCAACTCAAGAGCACTCCTACCTTCAGGATCCATGTGATCAGGCAGTCCATTACGTGTGGTTGTTGGTGCCATGATGGGGAGAGCCACCGAGTCAGCTGAACACAAAGCCAACCGCAGCTTCTTCTTAGCGTCACTGCAAGAAAAGGCCGGCCAGGCAAAGCCTTGCTGAGAACTAGACAACACTAAGTAACTTTCAGTAAAGCTTGTTCTTCAGCACGATTTTAAACGTCTTACCTAAAAGAAAATTTGGAATCATGCTGCTGTGCCGTCTGGCTGGCTGAGTCTGGCAGATCGTCGGCAGAAATGTTTTGCAGGCCATCTTCTCTGGGAGGGTCATTCACATTGTCCTCGACACACAGATCTGGACAAAAATATGAACAATTCAAATCAATAACTGTGTCCACTGCCAATGTGTGATATGCACACACGTGTCAGTTTTGTTTGCTGACCGCCAGATCCATCGTAAGAGGCTCCTCCAGTGGCTCCATCGCTCGGGCTGGTCCTCTTGATGTTCCTGTACTTGTCCAGGATGTCCTCGGCTGCCTGGGTTTGGGTGCTCTGTCTTGGCACTGGCTCATCTGACAAACCACACAGCAACAAACAGGCAGCAGTGAAACAAAACCCGTAATGGAGGAAGAGTTTCAGGCAAGCGAGATTACAAAAAAATAAAAAAACAGAAAAACCCAGTGCTGACCTTGTGAGCCACGCTCCTGTGCGCTCTCGTCCTTGTCATGTTTGTCCTTCTTCCTGAACGCTGTGATCGGAGCTGTGGAGGAAAGACTTGATCAGATCATCCGTTGTGAGGGTTTGAAATCACTGGCGGATGGTCACTTGGCTAAAACTTTGGTTTTACTTTATGGGATGTTCTGAGATGAAACCTCTCACTGTGCAACATACAGCTCCAGCCAGAAGTTTACATACACCCATAATGAGAATGAGCGATTTATCAACTCTGGGCTTTTAATTATTTAACTGTTCTTGTTTTTAGGGTGGGCTAAAAAATACAAACGAAATCTTCAATGATTAAAGAATACGTGGGTTCAAAAGTTTGAATTTTTCTCTAGTCTGCAAGACGCCGAAATTATTCGTATCGGCTAAAATATGTACATAAACCACCGTTATTTAGCTATATATACATGAAAAAGCCCTACGCCAACTACAGGGTTTGGGAGCAAAGTTCTGGCTGGATGTTTTATCACTCAAGGCAGAATTGGTTGGTTTCTTGCCACAAACGTCTTCTTTAGCTGTGCTCCACAGACTTTCTGAAGGGCTGAGACGAAGACTTCAAAGGGGCCGTTCATGAAGCTTAAGTCTTCCAAAACAACTGTTGCTTTTTTTGTCATCGTTGCTCTAAAACACACAAATGTGTTCAAAGCTTTTGATCCAAACTTCCCACTTCAGATTGAAGGAAAATGATTCAAATGATGCGGGAGCCACGAAAGAACCAGTGAGGTTTAAGGATCTCACACATTAGAAGCTGCAGGATCAACGGCCTGCACTGATCAACATGGACTTCCACGGAGGTTCCCAAACGAGAAATGCAATAATGTAACAACTTCTATGACAACTAAAACTAGCAGCCTCAGACACAGACAGTCTAAATGCCTTTCTGAGGAAATTTCTGCGGTCAAAAGCGATGAAGATTTGTTCAATGGACCACAAGGACTAGAAGTATGTTTGACGTCAAGAGAAGGTTTTCAAACCAATAACTTTGGACCAACTGCCTAGCATGATGGGGATAGCGACATGCTGTGGGGTTAGTCTACCGCCTGCGGTGAACAGCAAAACGTGGTGCTGGAATAATGAAGGAGACTCAACAACTCGATGGCTGAAACTGGACAGAGCTGGGTCATCCTACAGGAAAACAACTCCAAACACAGAACACATGTGGATTTGGACCGGATGAAGCAGGCTGTCAATAAAGCTTCTAGAATGGACCCGACCACATCCCAAACAAAAATGTATTTCATCATCAGTATCTGTGCCAAGAAACCAACCCATTTCAGTAAACCCTACTCGTTTTTCAGAGAACGGTGTTTAGCCAGAGTTGTGCCCAAACCTTTTTGATGGTCTGGTTTCTCTGCGACAAGCTAAGGGACACTGATCCAAGCATGCACCTAGAATTTTGACCATGTGTAGTTTAGAGAAAATTATTTTTATAGACTAAAACTGCCCTGACAGACAGGCAACCAGCCGCCCATATGGTATGCCTGAAATGCCGAGACAGGACATGTGGAACAAAGGAAAAAACAAAAAAAAAAAAACTTTCTTTGAAAATCCTGAAAATAAATAGCTAAAAAGGCCCAAACTATGTCCCATTCAGGCCGATAATGAATGTAGGCAAACTCTGACCAAAACTGTAGCGGTGCAGTTTTTCAAAAGTGACCAAAGTAAGAATTAAAGCCAAAACATATACGTACTTAAATATGGACATGTAGAATTAGACCTTTGGGATGTAGCGACATTCTACAAAGGTACATTATGACCTGTCCAATAAACAGGAAATACTCCTACCATTGTCCATCCAATTAAAGTGGTGCCAAATGGACAAACAAGAGTTACAGAGCCTCCTCTGAGGCAACAAAAGGAAAACATGCTTTCGGAACATGATGAATGACACTAGCATCAAACAGAAAGGGGGTGGATAAAACCGGATGCACGAAGGAGGGAGCGTGACTGCGTGAACTCAGCCTACAACCATGTCACATCACAGCTCTACGGCTCTAAGGCGACATCTACAAAGCAGCGTGGCGCGCAGCTGCCGGCTTCAGCGGGAAAAGCTAGCACGGCGACGACAGCACGGAAGCGTTACCTGGGACATCGCTCTCAGCCGTCCAATACAGCACTGTGAGGAACACAACAGACAAGGTTGGCCTTTCAAGCACACACTGCTGCTCGGCGGGACTGCAGAGCCCTCACCATGCAGAGCACTTGAGACAAACACAACCCAACTCTGCAGGCGTTTGGAGACAAGCTGGCTTTAGGCTTCACAGGTCTCTGGTGTTCTGTGTGCACGCTTTAGAAATATGCAGTTCTTTTTTTTTTAATAAAAAAAGATGACTCTAAAGAGTATTGAGCAATGTTTTTGCACGCAGAAGTTTGAGAAATGGTTCTAGATTAGAACAGCAACAAGAGATGCATCATCTATCAGTGCTGACAACAGAGAGGTCTATCTAATGACCATTAGCTGCTGGCTGACAGCACTGCTGGGAGGGCTACAACCATACCATCCACACAGCTAAAGCTCCTCCGGAGACTGATCAGCTTTGAAAAGTCTATATAAATCTACAGCTGAGAGACCTGCGAGGAAAAACAACCGGACATGTCTCTGCGGTAACTTACAACAACATGAAACATTATTTTCCAAATGGATTTCCATCAGCGATAGAGCAGAGATCGCACATAATCATTCTCCTTCTCGTGTTATGAATTGGCTTTGCTTTGCTCTTTAAAGTGTGATTTTTTTCTCCCCCTGTCAGTTATTTGGAGAACTTGTTCCCCCATGAAAAAAAACAACAACAAAAAAAACAAAACAAAGGGGAGCAAGCAATCAAACAAATACTTTTAAAAAGAACAAGCCGTAATTTCAAATTTTAGCAAAGAAAGAAAGGATTAAGACGTTCATCTCGTTACCTTTGGGAATGGCTGACACAAAACGCTTCTTCCACCAGGGTCTGTTGCGATCAGATTTCTCATCATCACTGTCTTTTCTGTCCTCCGCCTTTGAATAAAAGTTCCCACATTAAAAAAAAAGGCCATGAGGAACTAGTGTATAAAAGGGATAGATGTGATTCATAGATGTGGGCAATAACTCCAACTGCAGCAAAGTAAGTAACAGTTTTGAGATTTCTTATTTAGTGTTTCGGTTGAAAAGAAAGTTACTTTCTAAGTTCAGAGGAAGAAATTCTCATCTTAATTTTCTCTCTTCAAAAAAGTACTTGGGTTTGTGGTGGGTGGGAGGTTCATGGGGTTGGTGCCGGGATCCGTTGGGCGACCGGGGCCATTTCATCCTGTGGCGGCTCTGCTTGGCTGACTGTGTTGGCCCTGTCTCTGGGTGGATGGGTTCGGGGGATGTCGGGTCTGGGGGCAGGGCGGGGGGTTTGGGTATGGGCCGGGTTTGCCCAGGTTGGGGCAGTGCTCAGTCCTGGTCTCGGCTTGTGGCTCGGGCGGTCTGCTCTCCTCTGCCTTGGTGAAGAGGATGACGTCCCGGGGCTGGTCGCCTCTCTGGGGCCTGGGAGTATAGTGTGTGTGGGGAGTGCACGTGTGTGTTAGTACAGAGCGTGTGGTTATGAATGCTTGCATGTGTGGGCATTAGGGTGTGACTGTGTGAATGTGCTTGTCTATTTGTTAGGTTGGGTTTTGGGCTGCCTCCTCCGCTGGAAAACCTCAGGTCTCCACTAATTGTGGGGCCCATCCCCCCTCCGGTGGTTGGCCTCTTGACCCGCTGGTGCGTTGGTGGTCCTCATTGTCCGGGGCTGGGTGCTCGGGTGTGTGCTGACTCTCTGACGGTGCTTCGCGGGGCCTGAGCTCCCTGGTTCCCCTGTTGGGGGCGTGCGCTTGGACCTCAGGTCTCTGGGCCCATGGCTGGTTCTGCTCTGGCATAGCTAGCTGCTGGCTAGGCTTGTCGCTGCAGCTTCTGGGGTCTTCTGCACTGTGGTTGCTGGGGGGCGTCCTGGGGCTCTCCTCTGCACTTCCCTGGGATGGGGGAAGCAGCTATCCTCGTGTTGGTCCTTCTTGAGCTCTTTTGCTCCTGGGGGGCCTTTCCGATGTCTGGGGATCTGGTCTCCTCGGTGTCCGTCTCAGCGACCTGGAGGGCGAGTGTTTTGCTCCTCACAACCGCTATTGAGCACTTTTCATATGGATAAACCTTAGATATCAGGTTCTCGCCAGCGCATTTCAGCGCAGTGGGCCTCTTTCTCTGAAAGTTAGTGATTTTTAATGAGTGTAACAGTCTAATTATGTCACACCAAAACGGTCTAATCAGTGCGACACGAATGTTTGAGAGCAACGTAAAAAGGTCAGTAAAGCTCCTGAACATGTAGCGGCACAGTTATAAACCTCCTGAACAACATAAGCTAACGCTAGCTTAGGTTGCCCTCTTCAAGCTGCACTACGCTCCGCGAAATGACACGCTGAATGAACAAAGCACTAACACAGAACTTACCTCTCCTTTCAGGGAGTCCTTGCTTGGCGATGAGGATGGTCCTGAGGCGAAGGCCCCGGGAGGGTCACGCTCTTCAACTGCTACCCTCCGGTTAAGGCCGGGGTCGCTTGTGGGCCGGCGGCCCGGGCACACAATGTCTGAACTGCGACTGCGGACCAGCCTGTCAGGGAAGGAGTGGCGCTGCTTTGATTGCTCCAGCTCAGCCTGGGCCAAGCACTGGGCCATGCAAATGGTGTGCCGTATATCCTGCCCCATGGCACTGGCTTCAGGGATGGGAGGATCGGGGGGAGGGTGAGTGGGCCTGGCGTAGTGCACCTTGGGTCTAACTATTGTCCCTGTGGAGGAGCCTGCAACAGTAAGGAAGAAAAGGGTGAGGAAAGCCATAAAACTACAGCAATCTACAGCAATACGTACTAGTTTTCAGTAAACTATCTCAATTTTCCAAGTAATTGACCAGCTTTCTAAAGCTTTCTGCAGACACATTAGGGGTGTGGAAATAAATGGATTGAAAACTTTAAATATTTATGAAACAATATTGCTGTTTTTTTCTTCATATAAAATAATTTCATATTTTTAGAGACAATTTGAAGCCTAATCAGCAGAAAAAACTCCTTGTGTGTGGGGGAGAGAGCTAAAGAGAGATGTTGGTGGGAGATGAGCCCTAGGTGGAGGTAGGCCACCTGTTCCAAGGGTAGACTCTCTCCTGAAAAGCTTCCAATGGCAGCCGCGTGCCATAAGCACAGTGGGACAAGGGGACAGTGCCAAAGAGCCTGGGGTGAGGTCTCTCAACCTGTCATCCCCTCACCTTGCCACAGAGACAGAGAAACTACCATTCCTCTCAAATGTTTTCCTGCACTACAAACAAAATGTAAAGAAATCAAATTCAAGCTAAAACTGAATATTTTAGGAGATCCACTATGCTGAAAAAATGTGCATTTCTAATAGTTCATAATCAACATTTTTACCAACATGTTGATGAATGCTGATGAAATGCCAAAGCTGATGAATTTAGGGTGGAGATAATGACAATAGTAAAGTCTAGCGTTGCTTGCCCACAGAACTCTAGAAACTGCAAATTACCTTCACCAGAGGAGAGCGGATCAAACATGGCGAGCAAAGAATCGGCCTGTGAAGGCGGAGACGTCAGATGGTGGGCTCCTGCAGACGCATGACAGAATGAAGCCATTAACAAGGTTTCTGAAAACAAACTCTGCTTTTAACAAAACATGCAGTGATGACGGGCAGTGTTATCCCTGAGGTTAAAGGTGGGGGAGGCGGCCTAGTGGTAAGGGAGCTTGACGTTTGCATCTCGGAGACCTGCAAAGGTCCCCGGTTTGAAACTCAGTCTGCCCCTCTGGGCCCCTGAACAAAATTGAAAATGTAAAATTTCAAATTATAGTTAGAGATACCTCAGAGTTTTTTTATGGTCCTTGATGTCAGTTTCCTGTAAAAGTCTGACCTGCTCATATAAATTTAAGCCATTTTCCACTTCTTTTTAAAGGGCTGTAAATAACAGCATTAAAGAAATTTCCATCTGGCCTTCCGGCAGAGAGCAATCAAAGTTGCTAGGAGCAAGGGTTCCTTCTACATGTGACTGATCGTGGCGAACCACCATGGCAAAATAACACCCGCCACACTCTCTGAATGGAGACATATCTCCATGAAACTGTTATAGCTCCTATATTTGCGTACTTATACTGTCCATAATCAGAACTGGAAATAATTGAAATATCATGCAGTGTTTAAATTTACTTAATTTTGAAAAACCAACACTGCCGGTACCTGCCTGTCTCGCTGCAAAGCTGGCCACTGTGCCGTGTTCCCAACTTATCAACTTTTATTTCTCCAAAAAAGCGACAAATCTAGCGACTTTTTTTCCTGTTATTCGCGACTTCCCGTGTAAGCACCAATCATTCAGAAGTTACTGTCTTAAAGGCAGCAGCGAGTGCTGCCATGAGCCCTCTCCCACTTCTCCAAATGCTGGCTCACAGACACAGGCAGCTGCCTCGTCCCGAGAGCCCTGCATGCAGTCAGAGCAAAGAGAGCAGAAAGGAGACCCTCTCCACTCCGTTTCCACCTTGCAAATGAATAATGCATGTGCAAAGCTGCCAGTAATCTCACCCTGGATTACAGGGTGGGATAATATGAAAATAAATTTGACATAAACATAGTTTTTAATCTAGTCCCTAGGGCTGGACGATAATTCAATAATATATATCGATCGATAGACGTGTGGCGCGATAGAAAAAAATAGGGTTGATAAAACTTCGATAGAGAGTTTTCCTTCCTTCCATTCAGCCTATCATATTAGTTGATGCCACAGTCACTACTTCCTCTCGACCAATCGTAATCGCGGACCCAGGCACGCCGTCACAAAGCGCCGCTCTCTCAAACCACAACACAGAGCATGTGAATATGTCGCAGGAAGTAGCGGCGGAGGAAACGGTCCCAAAACGGGGTTTTACTAGTTCGCCAGTCTGGCAGAAATAAACCAGTGATTTGTAAAACTTGCAAGGAACCGCTAAAAACAAAGTCTGGTAACGCAACCAACTTGTTTCATCACGTAAGTCGCTGACACCCGCAGCAGCGCGAGCCCATTCAGCCCCGCGCTGCTGCGGGTCTTCTTAGGAATCTTCTGGAAGTTCTTCCAAAACAAAGCAGGTATAGCAGCTAAACTGGGCTCCCTTCTTTGTGATGAAATGAAAAGCGTCCAAGCGGCGTAAGGACATCACGCATGCAGTAACGTGCTTCATAGTGATTGATACGTCTGCAGCTGAAAAACCTGGCTTCAAACAACTACTTGCCACTCTTGATCCGCGATATAAAGTTCCGGGACGCAAGTTTTTCTCTGACAGCGCTCCCTAAATTGTGCAACGAGTGCAGGGAATCAGTGCAAAATGAGCTGCAATCTGTGTCCTTACACGCCACAACCTCAGACCTCAGCCCTGCATCAGCCTCTCAATTGACTAGAAATAGAATGGACCCTGAGGAGCAACTAGTGTACTATTCCCACCTAAATAAGCTATTTTATTTATTTATTGGGTATATTTATTTTGGTCATTTTACTGGTCACTTTAGTTTATTCTTTGTCATTATTTAATAACATAACTCAGGTCTCTTAAGTTATTTTTCTTTAAAAAAATCTGTTATGGTTAAATAAAGATTTAATTGGAATTCTGTGTTTGTGTTCTTTATTAAAATTAAATCCTTTAGCAATATCATAAAATGTCCAGGCAGAGCTGCACATAAAATATGGTTTTAAATATTTTCAATTATCGATATCGATCAATATACATTTTTTTTATCTATAAGGTTTTTTTCTATATCGTCCAGCCCTTCTAGTCCCCTTTTTTCTCTGAAACTGTTGCACTAAAATAATTCTCTGAATTTGATTCACACACAGCTTCAATCACTTCACCTCACTGTGTGCCTCTGATAACTTTTTGGTTCCATTTGTTTTATGTCGCGTGGATTGAGCCAGCGTATTAAAATTCAGGAATTATTTCATCAGGTTCATTTGTAGTTCCAGACATTATTACAGTGTTTTTAATCACTGTTCTGTCTTGCCAAAAACTTTTCTTTCATACAGCCTGGATCACAAGTACATCAAGAAATACGGAAATTAGGTGATGATGTCATCTAGCGACTTCTAGGACAGCCAATAGCTGAGGAATGGAGAGGGGCTGTTGTCATCCTTTAACTTTTTAAGCATCTCACTGATCCTAAAAGCAAGCTGTTTGTTCAGTAACAACTTCAACACTGAAGAGTGTTTCTGTTAATATGACCTGCTAGTTCCTCTAATCAGAACGTGATTGAATTTAGGGGTTGCCAGGCATCAGTAAGGGTTGGTCAAGCTGAAAATCAGTAAAAAAAAAATATATAACTAATTTGTCGTTAGATTTCTGATCACCATGCACTTTCATCTGCCCAATTTCTGCAATAATAGAAATATCAGAAAAATTTAATAAAATGCAAGCATAAGTTCTGAAAAAAATAGATGTGAAAAATTTCGTCATTTATTGTATTGCAGGTGTGGAAAGTGGTGGCAGTTAAAAGGTTTGTGTGGATTTAATCACAACAGCATAAAAAGAAGAGAAGTGAAATTCTCCTACCATGACCAGACTCCTCGCCATCAGGACTGGTCACAGAGTCTTTCCCACCGAAATCTGAGCTGCACTCTGACCGCAGGTCCTCAATTTTGTTTGGGATGTCCTCTGAGGTCGCACTGATACCTGTGGCGCGCATGCACAAAGTCAACAGTTCTTTTAAGGACAAAAGCAAACTCAATATCACCTCTGCAGATAGATGTTTAACTTGGCAACAGTCAAAAAAAAAAACTGCATGTGCAGTGGTTTTTAAAACAAAAGAGGATATTTTTCTCTTTAGACCTTGCTGTATTGTCTCTCTCAGGTGGGACCCCGGTGGGAACTTTAAATTGGTAGCGTAAGCTCCCATGGGTTAAGGGAAAGACATGGATAAGAATGATCATCGGAAGCAGACAATCCATCGGCGGGATCCTGTGGGACTCTCCTCCCGTGAGCTGAGCCAGGAATGTCACCGCTGGCTTCTTAATCTAGAATCCCACTTCATGTACTTCCAAAATGCATGTCCACCAGAGCCCACGGACGAGACGGCCAACATTAACCCCTGTGTCATTCAGAAAGATTCACACCGATGCAACTATGCAGGTTAACTACCCTCCCAGCAACATGACCGCTCTAAACACAAAGAGACTGAGAAATGGGGTCTTTGTTTTCTGCCCAAATGCAACAAAGCAGTTTGCAACAAATAGGTTTCCAAAACAGACAGCGGAGTCAAACAGAACTAAAAGTTTCTGGGAGACAAAAAGAAGCAGTTAATCTTTTTTTTTTTAGATCAATACCTGAGACAACACTGAGGCCTGGTGTACTGGGTCTCGAGCTGACCTCTCTGACCTCGGTGTCATCCGAGGTGCTGCCAACCCCAGAGCAGCTCTCCAGCTCCTGCAGACGCTCCTCCTGCTTCAGGTCTGGGGCTTCTGTTGACAAACCGTCAACAAAGAATTGCATAGAAAGATTTTAAAAAGATACTTTTCCCCAGTGGTTTATGTCCCTAAAATAGCCTTTATAAAGAATATATAAAGAACGTATTAAGCCCCTGCCCCCTCCAGTTGCTGAGCACTGCCAGTCAGTCTTCCCTCGCTCGCAAAACGAACAAATTCAGCTGGTTGTAAACAGAAATAACTTCAGTCACAAAAAAAAAAACATTAAAATCCACAAAAAAGCTGTCTAAATTTTGCTTAAGTGTACGCGTCAAACTAACAACTACATGCTGCAAAAACAAAAGAATAACGAGAGCCGTACATTACTCTGACAGCAGTGGGAATGCTTAATAAAGAAAGCCCAGTATTTTCACACAGGTCCCATGAATACTCACATCCCACTGCACTCATGCATGGATACTTTCAAAAATCTACCACTTGGTCTGTTAAAAATGTACACCTGAAAAACACGCAACAAAGCCTACATCATTATTAGCCTTATAAGTGCCAATCTAAACAATAAAGCTACTGCTTCCAATTCTTTGGCTACCCTGTGGTGCTGTTGGGTCCAACCCAGAGGCTTCGTTCTAGCAGCAGTGCTCGTTTGCATGCTCGTTAGTAATAATGCGTTGCTGAAGTGCTCTTTGGAGTGTAGTTTTCTGCTGCCTGGCCATGAAACAAGCACTGCGCTTGAACAGAGCACGATTTCACACCATTATTGAGCAGAACAGTGGCAGCAAATGGAAGAAAAGAAGCAATCAAGACGCTCATGCATGTCATTTTTGTTGCAGTGCACATATTGAAATTGTGTACTGCTTTAATTAACACAGGCCCAGGCTTTTCAAAGAAACACTTAAGACTGTTAATAAAGCTCTCTATTGATTTTCGCAAAGCTTTCATTTTCAAACTGGGAAGTCAGGCACAGCATCTTTAATTGATATCAGATCAGATATAATGTAACGCACAGTTTTACGAGGATGCGAGGAAACAGCGCTGAGAGCTGATATTACAGAACGAAATTCACAAACTGGTCTCAAAGCAGCAGCTTGGCAAGTCTGTCCAGATAAAGAACTGACAGTCTATAGGCTGACTGGAAACTGAGGACAGCTGCTGTCCTTGTGCTTCCCTCCCCGCTGCCGTCACAGGTGCAAACACACCTGGTGGTCCCTCAAAGGAAACCCTTAGCTGCCTTTTACTGGCACAAGCAGATCTGCCCTGAAAGACAGGCAAATGCACAGAAATATGATGACAGATGCGCACATGCCTTTCTGGTGTGGAATGCAGCGAAAACTACACCTGGTATCCCCCTCCACCACCACCACTACACTAAAGACACATACATATGCATGCATACACACGTGTGTCCAAATGCACAATAGATGACACTGTAACCGACGGGAAACGTTAGAAGAGGCAGGATCAAGCTTCCTTCCCCCACCTGAGTCACTGGGAAGGACCTCCACACTCCAGGCTTCGCTTGTGGTCTCTGAGATGGTGGAGCCGTAGGGGTCCAGCAGAACTGAACTGGAGCCAGGAAGGCACAGCAGGCTGCCGAGCATGTTCTCCGCTGCCGCTCCTGAGAGCACGAGACAAAGAGTTAGCGTCCTGAAACAGCATGGAGCAGCTATATTGTCTGGCAAAACGCTGAAGCAGCAACAACTTGCAACAGTGGTTTGACAATACAGACACATTTTAAAAAAAAGAGCAATAAGTGTGAACATTTTCTTTGTTAAAGGCATGTACAGATGTGGACAGATAAGGCGGCATCCCAGGCAAAGATGTGTAAAAAGGCTATATATATATATATATATATATATATATTAATGCAGTAAATCTTAGACACACAGAAAAGAAAATGCCAATAATGAACCTGTGTAAATGTATTAAGTGGGGGGAAAGCCATGATGATAATCATTTTTAACAAAAATCGCAGATGGAACCATTATTTAAACCCTACTGTTAAGAAGTTAATGGACAATCCAATTACATTTAAACAGTGAAGAGTGAATTAAAGAAATGGCTCAGTTACATTTTTTTAATGGGGACATGTCACGCTTTTCAGTTCCTCCTTTTCACATTGAAATCATTAAGCTGTTGTCAATACAAAGTGGAACAGCAATGCTTTGGTCTGAATTCCTCTTTAATTTGGCTCCACAGGCCCTAAGCTTGGTCTGCGGTGCGTCTGAGAGCAACTCGTTTTGGTGCCGTCTCTTTAAATGTAAAAAGGCACTTCCTTTAAATGGATTGCTACAGGTACAAATAATTGTGCCACTAGAGATTTTGTTAAAACACTTTTTAGCATGTTTTAGGATGCTTTTTTCCCTACTTAATCAGAAGATGGGGCCTTTTCTTCTAAAAGACCGAGTGTAGTGTAAGATAATGCTACAGCAGCAAAGGATGGGCACATTTTAAGGCTTACTACACCTTCACCAGAGATGTCAATGAATTTCCCTGTTTGTAATTAACTGTTGACTCCAGTTTAGAAGTGAGAAATTATAATTTAAAATATATATATATATATATATATATATATATATTCAAAAACGCTTTTTGTTCCCCATTCGAGTAAAAAAAAAAATTGCTCTAGAACTTGCCTAACTACTTTTAAACTGAGCAGCATTGTGATTTGAGGAGAGCAAAAGCATGACCTATCAAGGGATTGAGACCATTAGATTTGCACACAGACACACAAAGGGGGCATATGCATTTCATACTGGGACACACAAGTAGATGTACCACTGTGCCAAGGGTCAGAGGTTAATAGGAACATCTAATCCCATACTGGCCTCCGGGGCCATGACTTAGAGCTGCTGATGAAGTGCAGCATAATTCACAACCAAATTACTGCTTTGTCCACCCTCCTAGAAAGTCCCCCTACCTCCAATTGGGAAGCCGTGACTTAACAAGGCGGAAAAATGCAGAGGAGGGAAGCTGGGCCAGCAGGTGTGAGTGGGAGTCAGTGTCCACGGCTCATGATCAAAAAGTCAACCGGTGATAGGTGCACTCCCTGGTTGGTGAAGCTTCCCCATCATGGCACATGCGTACACACTGTGAGCACACAAACATGCCAGCACCCAGGCAACAGCGTGTGCTGCTTTTGGCAGAGGCAGGCCTCTCGCCGACAGTGGGAGTGCTCAATCCCGCTGCCCATGTTTACAGTCTTCAAGGTAGGGGCGCAGGGTACTTGTCTTTCAGGTGGATGATTAAATGAGTGGCACAACAAGAAGTGAAACAATTAGAATTTCTGCCTCATTATCATGGTAATCTTATCAGAGGGATAATGAGGTATTAATGGATATTTAATGTGCATCTCATAACCCAATCCCTTGGAGAAAACACATAAGGAAATCGCTGTAAATTCACTTAATGATGGAAAAGTCCCCCAACGCCATATTCGGAAGAATGAAAAATGGTGGATGCAAATGAGAAGGAACCAAGGTCAATAAGACTGCGGGGACTGAGTGAATGTCAGTGGCGAGAGAGGGAGAGAAATAAGCTGGGCAAAGGATACTGACAGAAAGAAAGCAGTAAAGATACAGAGAGGGTCTCAGAGAGACAAACGCTCAAAGAGCTTTCCTGGCTGCAAGTAAATAAACTTTTTAAGCTCTTAACCAGAGTCTCTCTGTCACAATTTTGGCTTAAAACAGTGCAGCAACCCCACAATTAACATGTAAAGCTTTACAAGCGAGACTTGTATACATCAGTAAGTTTTCACAAAGGAAGGTTATTTAAAGGGTCTGAAAATCTAATTTTGACTTTGCATCTACTTATACATTTTTGTTAAGTCCTATTCTTCAAGAACTATCTTGTCTAATCAGAACCACGGCCATTAAATCCTTAGAAATACCAGGAATTATTGCTGTGAATGACACAGGTGCATTTATTTCTTTAGAAATGGCAAAAAAACTTTAAAGTGCTTTCATCCATCTCAATTTAGAATACTATTCAAGAGATTATTTTATTGAATTCTAAAAGTAAATGTCGTACAGATTCTTTACATACTGCACCATTTCTTTTCATTTTAATGAGTATGACATATAGAAACAAATCTAGTTTCTCAGTAAATCAGAAGATTACATGTGACCAATAATAAAACATTTAATTCAGAAATGGTATATTATGGTCTTTACAATCCTGGAGAGGACTGCTGAATAACAGCTGTTGATACCCTCCACAAAAAGGGCAAGGCACAAAAGCTTGTTGTTAATAAACCAGGATGTTCACCTATCGCTGTATCCAAGCGTGGCAACGGAAAGTTGTGTGGAAGGAAAAAGTGTGGTAGAAAAACTTGTTAGCTTTAAGAAGATAGTGAAGCAAACCTTTAAAAGTTTGGTGAAAAGAGAAAAAGAGAAGAGAAAACATCAGTGTCTTAACTGGGCTAAGAAAATAAGGGATGGACTCTTCCACAGTGGTCCAAAGTAGTCGTTTCAGATTAAAGTCAATATAACATTTTATTTTGAAAAGTCCAGGTCTAGATCACAAAGTGAAGCAGCACAAAATCCAAGTTGTTTGAGATCCAGTATGAAGTTTCCAGTCAGTGATGAATTTTGGAGCCAGTTTCAAAGTCGGTGCAGCTGTCAAACTTGTAAAGCACTTTATGCTTTCCTCAGCTCACAACCTTTATTAAGATGTTGATTTCATTTTGCAGCAGGACTTGGCACCTGCCAACACTGGCAAACGTAACGATACCTGGTGTTATGATCGCAGTGTTACTGAGATTGATTAAGTCAAGAGGAAGATGAGAGACACCACAGCCAACAAGGCAGACGAGCTGAAGATTGTTATCAAGCTGAGTTTCCTTAAGTCCCCAGCAGAGCCACAGGGAGATTGCTGCTATGCCACTCCGCACTGATGCAGTAATTCATGCAAAAGGAGCCTAGACCAAGTACTGAGTGCATAGACATATGTTTCTCTAAAC
Source organism: Fundulus diaphanus (assembly GCA_037039145.1). NCBI lineage: Eukaryota > Metazoa > Chordata > Actinopteri > Cyprinodontiformes > Fundulidae > Fundulus > Fundulus diaphanus. Next base: position 37,864,787 of record CM073127.1, on the reverse strand, counting down.
CAAAGTCTAATGTTATATTCTAATTTTCATTGAAGCTCAATTTTTTTTGGTTTTCATTATTTGTAATGCACATAATGAGGTGGTACGGGGCCAACCCTCGCGATCCCCCTTCAGTACCTCCACATTGAAGACCTCTGCTCTATAATGAATGTCAATAATATCAAAGTTTCCCTTTTTGAAATTAACTGAATGCAACTGTATGTGTTCTATGTTTCTTTTGCAGAAGATGTAAAAATAGTCCTTTTTGGATGCAATTCACTCAAAGACCACAGGTTGATGACCTCTCTCTCAATTTACTTAAATACAGGTGGCCTCTGTGTTCAGCAAACAAATGACTTATGCAGGTCCATTAATTACCTTTGGCTGCACAGACTGCAAGTCTACATAGGAAGAACACACTCAGCTTCTGCACCTGCTATTTCCTGCAGTCGATCTTCATCCATATTTGGGTCAAAGTCGCTTCCAAGGACGTCAGTGCTCCAGGTTTCACTGACCGTCTCAGAGATGTCCCGGTCATCCGTCAGACCCATCATATCTCTGATCTCAAACTTGCGCAGTTTATCATCCAGGTTGTCCTGTGTGGTAGCTGAAGGAGACAAACCATCACTAATTCAGACCGAGTCGACAACAGTCTTTGACTTATTTACTTGGTGAATTATTGTGTCTGGCACATAAACATGCGCGTATTATACTTAACATTTTTACAACACTCAGAGATGCGAGCACATACCCTGTTCGTGCTCCAAAAGCTGCAGAGCTTCTACCCCATTGCTCCCCGACGGTCCAGCTCCCGACTCGGAGACAGACTCTCCCTCCAGGTCCAGAGAGGACACAGAGTTGGAACGATTGGATGGTCCTGAGGTTGTTTATATAACGATAAATAAATATATATAAGAGACAGCAGGAGCATAATATAGTGACCTTATTTACCAAACTAGAATACTGGCTTTATTGTTTGTGTTTTTATCCATCGTCGCATGAAAGACAGGAAACATTTTACTTCACTTCTGTACAAAAAAAGATCTAAAAAAAAATAAGAATAATGGTGTTTTGGCATGCTTTAACAGTTTGCCATCAGGCTGCAGACTGACCCTCTGAGATTCCCTCCAGGTTGTCGCTGCAGAGTGAGAAGCGCAGGGTTTTGTCTGGTTTGCCATGCAGCTTGGTATCATCAGCAGGGCCATCCCCCTGGGGCCCATCAGCCATCTGCGAGTTCAAAACCTGCAGAGCAGCGGAGAGATAAACAGACAGCTTATAGAAACCTGCTCTGTGATCTTGCTCTGATACGAGTCATTCTAGCAAAGGGGATTATCCAGATCCGACAACGGCGCTTCAGATTTAATTGGGAGCAGAGAATTACTGTAGTTTTCCACAAGACACGTCATTTCCTCTCCCTTTTTGCCTGCCCTGTTTTTGTAGTGTATAATACTGGCAGGCATATGCAGGTAAATGTAAAATGCCTAGTGGTGCTGAGCGAGGTCTCACTCCCCTTCAGTGACAGGAAATAATATTGGACTGAATTTATCACATCATCATCTCCCCTGCAAATGAGTACATTAATTCAAGTCCCATTACCTCATTCTCTGACATCATCCCAGGGACAGTTTGAGGACCAGTTCCGAGCGAAATTACTAGCACCTCCTCTGGCATCAGCTCTTGCAGGGACTCCTGGGAGCTGGCCTCTGCCTCCCCCTCCTGGGCTATGTTGGTACGGCTACGGCTGCGAGCAGCTGCTGGGTTGTTGGTGACAAACAAGACAACCGGGATTTCTTTCTTTTAGAAATGTTAAACAAAAAGTTTCAAGAGTTTTTGTTTTTTTTTCTAGCAAAAGAGGTCAAGAAAGCAAAATGTATGAAAGTCTAAAAAAACAAAGAAAACTGAAGTTAATCTAATGATGAAAACAGGAAAAAAATGCAACAACTTGGATAAACTGAAGAACTAATAGGGGTTCAATTGATATTAAGGAGGTTAGTGAGTTATTGAATGTTTTCCAGCTGTATGAAGCATGGTGTAATGCAGAGCTGCCGTTTGTGCACCTCCTGCTGCACACTGCCATCCGGCTGGCTGAAAGCAGTCGAGCGCATTTTCCTTCGCTTACAACAAAAGTGAGTTTAGCTGTTGGCAAATATTTCCAGTCACTAAAAAGTTTCCAAACTAAAGGGGCACCACCCAACCCTCTTATTGGGATTTTAGCTCCAGCTGACAAGCCGTGGCCTGCATCCTTATGAAGCGGCTCAATGCAGGATGGCTACCCAAGCACATAGCTCGACTAATTAACCAGCTAGTTTCAGCTCGTTAGACTTTTGTTACTCTTTAAACAGCACAGCAGAAAAAAGTTTACTTGTAAACTAATACTAAATTTAGCTGGCCTGTACTTAAAATGTTGTGCACACATGTATGATTGAGACCAAAACAACAAAAATATGCTCTATATAACTTAACTACAATAAGCACTATGCTACATCATATTTGAAGAATTTTAAAAAAACATTTTATTTTCTTTAACAATATAAACAATTAGACCATGCAGAACATTTTAGTTAAAAATCTTAGCTGTAATATCGTAAAACGGTGCTATTTAAAAAAAATAAATGCTTCAGTAAAGTTTATTTTATATGGATTCTGAGTGACACTTTTGTTAAACACAATTATTTCTAATTTTGCTTTTTACCCACCTCTGAACAAATTCAGTCAAATTAGAGGTTAAATTTTACAAAAAATGTGATTATGCTATAGTAATTCACACATCTTTACCAGCAATTAAAAAGGTTGTGAAATAATTTTCAGCGTTGGGTTAACATATTTTTAAGCACTATTACTTCATACCAACTGCATTAAATCTGTATTCAAAAATGTTGAGTAGGTTTCTGTGGCAGGTCACAGTACAGGGTTTATACAGGAATGAGTAACCCTAATTTAATGCTTTTTAATGCTCTTTTAATGCCTGTAGAAATATTTTTAATGCCATCAACAAGTACCCATATATATATATATATATATATATATATATATATATATATATATATATATATATATATATATATATATATATATATATATATAGGGGGGGGGGGGGGGGGGGTTGGACGACACGTTGCCCGTGGAGGGGGGAGGGGGGAGGGGGGGGACGACAACACGTTGTCCGCGGACCGAATCGCGGAGCGGGGGTTATCCATGTGTTTTTTCCCTGCCATTCACGCACGCGCGAAAGCAACAACAACAAACCGCGTGTTAACGTCACTTTTTCTCGCCAAGATAGCGCTGCGGGAAACCCTGTATATATATATATATATATATATATATATATATATATATATATATATATATATATATATATATATATATATATATATATATATATATATATATATAAAACTTGTTGATGGCTGTGTTCAGACACCAGAGCACCTCCGCACGCAGTGTGGCATTGGCTCCAAATGTTGTTCGCAGACCGTCTGATTTCCTGATGTTAGTGGCGGTAGAGCTTGCGCCAGCTGCTGCTGTGCTGTTTGCGGTAGCTAATGCGGACGTGACTGCATTGGTTACAGAAAAGTAACTTGACATTGTTAGCTGCTGTCTGCTCCTTGCAGCTGATCTGTGGCTGTCTGCAGTGGTGTAGTGGTGTAGTGGTCCCTGGAGAAGTGGGTATACTCTCAATGTTTGCCCTTTTAGACGCAGCTCAGAAAAATAACACTGCTCTATTTAATTCACCCAAAAATCCATCACTAGGGTTTACTCATTTTAGCCTAAAACATTTAGATTAAATATTTCCTTGAGCTACTACGTGAGGCGTGAAAGTACTATTGTCTCTTTTTTTTTAAAGATTTTATCCAGCTTCTGGCTGGTAATGTAAAATTTTCTTTGGTTTATATTGAAGGAATTCCTACACTACATCCAGAATCAACATTTCATTACTTTACTGTAGGTTTTTTAATATAGACCTAGATGATAAGGCATAAGTCCTAAATTGAATGAAAATCTATAGAAAGAGATAAAGTTAATGATGAGGAGAACATCCAAACTCAAATCACTTTGTCTTTGCAAATCATGAATTGTCAAATATACCAGCTGAAACACCCAAAGAACTGTTGATCCTGTTGATTTAGACACCCTGACAATGAATGTTTAGCCCCTCGATTTTAAAATGGACGGTGATTTTAAACTTGACAGTCAAAAAGGACCTCAGTTAAATCACTTTTATCATGCAAGGAACAAAGCAAAGGTAAAACCTATTCTTTCAAGGCAAAAACATGGAAACACTACTCTAAGCCTTCATTTCATCATGGCTGGATTTGTGTAATTCTCTTTATCTCTGAATCGGTCAGTCCTCACTCAAATGTCTGCAGCTGGTTCAAATGCTGCTGCACACCTTTTAATGCAAAAACATAAAATAAAGCATATTACCCGATCCTGGCCTCCCTTCACTGGTTGCCTGTTTATCTTAGAGTTCAGTTTAAAGAACTTCTGTTTGTTTTTAAGGATTTGAACAGCTTACTATTATTATTGTTGTTGTTTTAAACTGTTGAGTCTTTAGCCAAGTCATTTTATTAGATGTTATTTTGTTTTACCTCCTGATAAAGTGCTCTTTAAATAATGATGACAATGATGATGATTATGATCACAAGAAACTTTTGCATCATCACCCAGAAGCTGGAAAGAAAAGAGACAAAAAGATTTTTTTAACCTCACTTAGTAACTCAAGGAATTATTTTAAACTAAATATTTTAGGCAAAAATATTAAACTGTTTATTGATTGTTTTTTTTTTTCCTTCAATCCCACCATTATGTTTAGTAATTTCTGCCAAAAGCTGCAGCATTTTCATTTAATCCATCTGAATGTAGTATTTGCAAGCCCTACTCTGATTGGATGGAAAGAAACCTGTCTGTGATTGGCTGGTGAGGTGGACAGTTTTTGAAGTCGCCAGTGCACACAGTCGAGCGACCGGAGAAACCACAGACATTATATATTGTGTCCATGGGAAAAATAGCCGAGCGAGCGCACAGCTGGTATTGACCGTGGAAGTAGCAGGTCACGGCAAATAAAAAACCGAGCGCGAGCGAGCATAGTGGATTGAGAAGAGTTTATCAGAGTTGAGCGCACGCGTGATGTTTAAACGCTGAATACCTGTCTCACTGCGCGCTCAAACAAAAGACACAAATATCGCTCCAGAAGTGGGTATACGCAATGCTGACTGGAAAATAAACGGGTATACGCCGCATACCCGCGTACACCCTGGACTACACTGTCCGACTTCATGTGAGACCGTGAAGCATCGACACTCTGTACAGCTTTTTTTTTTTTTTTTAAAACACGGCAAAATCCTTCCTCATCCTTACCGTTGACAGACTGCAGCCATGTCCCGAATTCCTCGTTTTCCATCCACTTTTGTTGAAATTTGCATTTTCCCAAATCTTTCTCCGCCTCGAGCTTCTTTTCCGAACATAACGGCTTTACGATCAACCGGAAGCAGTTCCGCGCACAACGCGGAATCAGTTATATCTGATAATATATCTGACGAAACTGTTTTTATGGCCGTATTTTTTTAGAAAAAAAAAATTATGCCACCAATGATCACATTTAATGACTTTTAATGCTAATTAAGGCCTTAATTTTAAAAAATGTCATTTAATGACTTTTAATGACTTTTAATGCCCCGCGGAAACCCTGCAGTATAAACGTAAGTCCGGTAAATTCAGTTTCTTTTATTTGGACCATATTGGAGATGTATCGATCACTTTGTCTGGCCGATACAGATGTCAGGTTCTCTTTGAGATCCAACCTGCTGATTGCATTTTTTTCTTGAGACATATGACAAAAAAGAAAAAACAAATATGCTACAGGTTATTTGATAGTGGTACTAGTTTAGAGTCAAACAGAAAATAAAGGCTTTACAAATCTGTTATGCGTCTGCGTAAAAAAAACATTTCCTTACCAGCATCGGATTTTTACTCAAACCAAAAAAGTGCGCCTAAGTACATGTAAAGCACCTCGACACATAGGAAAATATTAGGAGCTTTTAGTTTTGATGAAATATTTAAGAGGGTACACTGCAAAAAGGGAACTAAAAGTATAATTTTCTTGAGATTAGTGTATTTGTCCTTAATTTGAGCTGGTAAATAGGATTATCTGCCAATGGAATGAGTATTTCTACCCCTAAAATAAGATAATTAGATATACTGCCCCTGAAATAAGATGGAGATCGGTTTTTCCTGTTTTTAGTGCAAAAATCTTATTCCATTCCTTACTTTAAGTTCCCTTTTTGCAGTGTAATGGGGTTTCAGTATTTGGGCTGCGTTCACAGTTTGCATGAATGTTTTTCTTTTCTTAAAGTGACACTAAAGTAGAGAAAGGTAAAATTCTATTTTTTTTTTTAAACAAAGTTTACTAGTACTGCTTCAAATACAAACGTCATCTAATCCTACAGACTATTTTTCGTCTCCACTCTACCTGGTAGCGAGTAGCCAAAATCTGATGAATGACGAAGCAAAAATAAAAACAAATAAAGTGAAACAAGATCAGTGGACAAAAAAAAAAAAAAATGAAACATTTTCATCAGTAAAAGCTATGTGGGAGGCAAAGCATGTGAGCACATGGACAACAGCGGTGCTACGCAACAGAAAGCACAGTGATTAGGGTGCAGCTTGGAGAAAGGACCAATGCGCTATGAGTGCTGGGCTGAGGGCTGGGTGAGACAGCATGTGCAGTGGGTTAGGTGCTCTGCAGCTCCAGGTTAACCGACAGGCTACCCACCAAAAGGGGTTACTAATGGAATGTGAGCGGACAGAGTGGTGGTTGAGGGGTCCCAGGATGTTATAGCAGCTAAGTGTTGTCCTGGTCGTTCATTGGCGGCACAGGAGGAGAAGAGAAAGGCAAAAGTAGGGAGTTGGAGAAAGAAGAAACAGAGGACCTCAGAATTCAGCGATGTTCAAACATCAACTCATGTCCAGCATATCAACACCTTAACTTGAAGGAAGCAAATACAAGCGCTTTATTTCTATGCGAGAGTGTTGCTACATCATTTGAGATCAAACGCTAATGAAGGTAATCTATGCTTCTTTTTCTATCCATTCCAATTAAAATTGCTCATTTATAGTTGGTCATTTAATTGGTTGTCATTCCTGTAATTGAACCTCAATCTAGGGCATGCTAATTACCCCTGTAACAAGCTCAGAAGTAGCCAATTAGCTTCCCATAAACACAGGTTTTCACCACATTGCTGTGCTTCCTTGTTTTGCTTTTTATAAGGCTTCGTGACCGATGTGCACAGTCAGCTTTCTGCATCTCCAAATATCTTTTAGGACCTAATATCGAAAAATTACAAGACATTACATCATATCAAGCAGGTCAGAAAACTAAACCTAAAAAACCTGAACAGCAAGCAGATACAGATGGAGAATGCAGTCCAGGAGAATACCTATGGGTAATCTGTTCTTCTTGTTGGCCGGAGTCGTAGCTGGGGAAAGCTGAGGCGTGTTGGAGGGAGTCAGCTCCAGACTGTTGCTCTTCACCGTTTGGGACTGGGGCACGTTGGCCAGCAGGGTCTCCAGCGCCATGTGCTCCTCCTCTCGAAGGTGGTCTCCTGCCATTACGCTGCGAATAAAGTCTACCTACGATGCAAGCGGGAAAACGGTTCTCTCAGGGTCAACTTGATAAATGATTCATAAACTGTGTCAGAGAAAAGTGGAGTTTACGTACATTTCTCTATCAGCTTAGCACGTCTAGAAAGGGACATTTTTGCCCATTGTTCTTTGAAAAACAGCTAAAGCTCATTCAGGTTGTATAAAGGCTGCCTGGGACCAGACTTGTTTATTCTGAGTTATATTTCATATATATATATATATATATATATATATATATATATATATATATATATATATATATATATATATATATATATATATATATATATATATATAGTTTGTCACGTAGAGCTCAGAAGAACCCTATGAATCCCATTAAAAGTAAATTTGCATCAAAAACATTTGTGTATAATTTTACTGGATTTCAGTTTTATCTTATGTTCAAATTTGCAATTTAAAGTGATATTTGATAAATTATAATATGCGCTCCAATGAGGCTCATTTGTCAGATCAAACATACCTTTTGAAAATAGCCTTTAAGCAGATATTAAACATGGTTTTAATTAAGTCCATGTTTCTGAATTTAAAGTTGATTTTCATTAGCCTAATGTAATATTTTAATCTTAAATGTTATGTTTTTATTAGCTCTAAGTAGAAAATCATCACAATTAACAGAACAAGACTTGAAAATATCAGTTGGTGTGTAATTAAGCTACATAGTGTGTTTTCATTTAATGAATATGAACGTATACTTAATTTTTGAAGTTACAAAAAAGTTAATTGAGTTTGTGGATTTTATTGTAATAAATGTTTATATTTGTTTTACAATTTGGATTTGATAACTGAAATTGGAATTCGATTTATCTCACTGCCTGTGACTAATGTAAACCAAAATGTAAACAATTTTTCTAAATATCTTTTGACTTAAAGAAAATGGCAAATAATTGATTTAGTGAATGAAAAAGTTGATTTCAACAAAGCTGTCTTCTCTCACTCTTTGTCCTTCAGAGTTCCCGGGTTTTCCATTACAAAATTCCAAACCTTTAGACACAAATTTCAAGAGAATTGCTGATATTCGAGTACAAAAAAACCCAACTAGCTGGATTTTATTATCTGCCTTGTCTATAAATTATGCAAAAACACAATGGTGCCGTCTGATCCAGTAGTGAGGTAAAGGGTGCTGTTTTGTCAAGTCTAGGGCTGGACGACAATTCAATAACAATATATATCGATCGATAGACGTGTGGCGCAATAGGAAAAAAACGGGTCGATAAAACTTCGATATAGAGACAGTTTTCCTTCCTTCCTTTCAGCCTATCATATTAGTTGATGCTACAGTCACTACTTCCTCTCGACCAATCATAATCGCGGACCCAGGCACGCCGTCACAAAGCGCCGCCCTCTCAAACCACAACACACAGCATGTGAATATGTCGCAGGAAGGAGCGGCGGAAGAAATTGTCCCAAAACGGGGTTTTACTAGTTCACCAGTCTGGCAGAAATAAACCAGTGATTTGTAAAATTTGCAAGGAACCGGTAAAAACAAAGTCTGGTACGCAACCAACTTGCTTCATCACGTAAGCCGCTCAGCCGCTCACTACCGCAGCAGCGCGAGCTGTGCAGCCCCGCGCAACTCCGCGTCGTCTTCGGAGGAATCTGATGGAAGTTCTTCCAAAACAAAGCGGGTACAGCAGCTAAACTGGGCTCCCTTCTTTGTGATAAAATGACAAAGCGTCCAAGCGGCATAAGGACATCACACATGCAGTAACGTGCTTCATAGTGATGGATATGCTGCTGTTGTCTGCAGTTGAAAAACCTGGCTTCAAACAACTACTCGCCACTCTTGATCCGCGATATAAAGGTCCGGGCCGCAGGTTTTTCTCTAACAGCGCTCCCTAAATTGTGCAACGAGTGTCAGGGAATCAGTGCAAAATGAGCTGCAATCTGTGTCTTCCCACGCGACAACCTCAGACCTCAGCCCTGCGTCAGCCTCTCAATTGACTAGAAATAGAATGGACCCTGAGAAGTAACTAGTGTACCATTCCCACCTAAATAGGCTATGTTATTTATTTATTTGTTATATTTATTTTGGTCACTTTTCTGGTCACTTTAGTTTATTCTGTCAGTATTTAATAACATAACTCAGGTCTCTTAAGTTATTTTTCTTTAAAAAAATTCTGTTATGGTTAAAAAAGTTGGTTAAATATAGATTTAATTGGAATTCTGTGTTTGTGTTCTTTATTACAATTAAATCATTTAGCAATATCATAAAATGTCCAGGCAGAGCTGCACATAAAATATGGTTTTAAACATTTTCAATAATTATCGATATCGATCAATATGCATTTTTTTTTTTTATCGATAAGCTTTTTTTCTATATCGTCCAGCCCTAGTCAAGTCTACTTGAAAATCTAACACAGTTTGTTTGTGATACGTCTGATATGTATGTAAGAGTTAATTAGATTGATGGCTAAATCAGACCCATTTAATTAAATCCACACACAGAACAGTCTAAAACTATTATTTTTTCCACCAAAGCTTTTATATACTGTATATACACAAAGATGGTTGCATGCTATAGCCAAGAAAGAATAAAAAAATTGTGGAGAAAAATAAATCTATAAAAGACATTTAAAGGACACAGGACTGTGCAAAACGAAACCGATCAAGAGGTTTGGAGAACCTTCTAATTGAGATACAAGATTCAAAGATGGAATGGAAGAAATCTGGAAACAAACATTTTTAAATTTTCTCTTTTTCTTTTAAAGGGGCAGTCTGCAACTAATTAGGCTTTTAATCAGCAAAAATCAAGTATTAATTTTATAAATACATATTTTGGCAAAGTCTAGTGTTCTCATAACTTATTAGTTATTAGAATTAGTAGTTCATCAATACAAAAATGGCAGTGCGCCCACTGGGAGGCGCCATGTTGCCACGCCATTTCTGATTTCAGAAGCCGAAAGCGGCCCGACTTGTCAGCCATACACGTTTTCCTCTACATATCGGTCTATGAGAACACGCCGTCGGTGGAGTAGAAAACAAGCAAAGACGAGCGTTCATTCTATTTGCAGAACCGGAGAAAACTAGAGTCCATATTGGCGCAGCTATTATTACCAGGTGGACATAATTCACAAGGGAGCGGGGATTTAAAACAGATGCAGAGGTGGCAGGGCTCTGTTGGACAGCAGGTAAGTTCAGTCAACATAATGTTAGAAACAGGGCAGTGTGGTCCAGTAACTACTCTGTCCTCCCGGCAGGCAGAGATGGCAATGATGAGCATCAATTCCACACTCTTGATGACTGCGTAGGAACCCTGGCCCAAGAATCAAAGTCCAAAATAAATGTCCTGGACTACATTATCCTAACTAACAATCAGTGTGTGATGGACTAGAGAGCTGTCCAGGCTGTATCCAGTGTCTTGCCCTCGGACTGCTGGAGATAAACCATGTATCGTTTCCCTCACACTTCTCAGTGTATTATGCAGTATTTTGTGAAGGTCAATCACGTAAAATCCCAATAAAATTCAAGAATGCTTTTTTTTTTACATTACAGTTGTAAGGAAAAAACAGCAAGTGGCATCACATAAAGACAGCTGAAAGGAAACTTACCAGTGCAAGCAGCTGACTATGAGTTATATAGACTGCAGTTCTACTGAGGCCTTCAAGAAGGTTCATGGAGGACATGGGTGGGGTCTCAACTGCTCGTCCTCCAATCACCACGTCCAGAAAAGCAGCGACACAACTCTGAAAACGGAGAGTGAGAAAAGAAGCATTTCCAAAAGTACGTCATGTAGCGGATACAAAACGCAGCTAAACATCTAACTTTGCCTAAAGCCTTAGTTAGACATTTCTCAACACATCATTAATCAGAAAAAATACTGTTAAATACGGCCCTTAACATCGACATAAAACAGAACTTTTTTTCCTGACCTGACAATATGTTCAATCAAATAGTAAGAAAATCACTCTGACAAAGAGAATCATCGTGAAACTCTAAAACTATCCTAACCACAGCATGGGCGAGATTTATGAGGACAAAAAAATACCAGGCAGCAGGTTTCACTGATTGGTGGATCTTAATGGACACACCTGACATAAAAGAGGCTGATTTCCTAAAACGTCTTACTGGGAAAGTATCAGTTGTTGAACTGAAGGATTTAACAGCCAATCAGAGTTTAGTTAGTTTGGGATCATGGAAAACTTATTCGTCTGTTGTTTTTGCTCATTTCTGCACTTCATAAGTGTGGTGATGACCATTAAAGCAGTTCCAATGTCACAACAGCAAACAAGGAGCGTTGTGCAAGTCGCACCAGTGGAAATAAGGAAAACACTTTGATCACACCCACCTTATCAAACTTAGACAAACTGCTTTTCCGCCTGGGGTCTGAATCGTCGTCGGCCATGGCCAGCTGCTGCAAAAGTTGCCCCACCTGTATAAGAAAAGCATCGGATAGTTGTTCAGTGGGCAGAACGTGCAAAAGCGTGCAGGCTGAATGGTTCAGGTCTGTTACCTGCATCAGGTTAAAGCGAGCCACTTCGTTGATGGGTGCATCTGAGATGATGCCATACTGTTCTGGGTTGACTATAGCCGGGCAAATGAAGCAGGTCAGCAGGAGGTCCGTACACATGGTGCGCACCTCACCCACCTCAAGGCGCTCGACACATGACAGGGTCTTGTACATCTGGGACACGATCCAGCGCAGGCTGTGAGGGAAGCAATAGGTGTTCTGCTTCAGGTAACCAATGAACTTGTTCACCAGAGCAACCAGCTTGGCTTCGTTGGCCTCCACAGCTGCCTGCACTCTTCGCTTGTAGTCCTCGGAGCCTTTCTCCCCGAAGCGTTCTTGCTGGGCCGGTGTGAGGCGCTCCGTCACCTTGGCCGGGTCGGTCTCCAGGTGGTCCTCATCCTCCACCAGCAGCTGCATTATGGCTTCGTGAAGCGTGGCAGTGAGGAAGAGCTTGGCTGAGTACAGGCCCTCGGAGAAGAGTTTGAAAAGGATGCTGAAGGCACAGGTTCCACGGCGGAGAAGACGGCGAGGGTTGTCGCTCTCCTTCAGCTCAAATTCTATCAGGTATCTCAACACCTGCAAGAGGACAAAAACTAAATCAGGACCCATCATTCTTTTTTTTTTTAGTCTCTGTCGGACTTTTTTGTTTTTATGAACTTCTGACCTGCAGAAGGTAGCTCTCATCCTCCTGCATGATGCAGTTGCCATAAAGCGAGGTGAAGACGTTGTAGATGACGCCCTGGGTGTGCTCCTGGTTAAGTCTTTCTCCTGCCACGAGGCACGATGCAACAAGCCTGGGGTTTTCCCTCAGCCTGGCCAAGAACTCGCCGTAGATCGTTTCCTGGAAGCCCAGAGTCTTGTAGCCATCGATGAACTGGGTATCTTCCAGCATCTTGGCATGTTGACAGCACTCAGCCGGGGAGGCCTCCACACTACAGGACAGAGACCGCTAATGATCAATTAGAATCTTTTAAAAAAAATGCTTCAAGAGCCTTGTTATTTTGACTTCCTTCCACCAGATAAACGTGTTTGTGTTTTCTAGTCAGCAGACCTATTTTATACATACACTTATCACCGTAAATGTGTAACTCTTCAATTCAATTCAATTTTATTTATATAGCGCCAAATCATGAAACATGTCATCTCAAGGCACTTTACAAAATCAAGTTCAATCATATTATACAGATTGGGTCAGATTATACAGATTGGTCAAAATGTCCTATATAAGGAAACCTTTATTAGTATTTACTTGGAAAGATGTGCAACAAACAACTTCGGCGGTTTTTCAAAACAAAAACTGAACACATTTGGATTTATGGTGGATTTTCTCTGTTGATTTGAGGTGAACTTTAAGAAACCGGGAGGTTACTCTCTTCGTTATGCCACCCAGATTGTGCAAAGCATCTGATCCATAGCCACCGAAACGGACCCTAAATATGGCGCTACCGCCGTCATGCTTGACAGTCGGCTCAGGGTTCTTGGATTTGCAGATCTCACCTCGCTACCCTGAACATCGTTTTGGTCACCATGGCCAAATAGCTAAAACTTTATCTAAGCTGTAACTTTAAGAAGAACGGTGTTGCAGCTTCTTTTTTGACAGCCTTGGTGGTTCCTGGTTGGTCTCTGAAACTCCTCACCAAGTTCCTTTCATTTCAGGGCAACAGGTTAGGACAGATGCTGAAACCTTCAACAAAACGGAGCGTTCAGACAGAGAAGTGACCACAAACATCGAAGTGAAAGCTTAACGTTACGTTTCCTGGTTGGCTTACCCTCAAATGACCCGTTTATGGGCTACGCTTAAGATTCAGGTGACAAATGATTTTACACTCCTCCAAGAAGGATGGTTTGTGTCAAACTGTGGTTTACAAAACATCCCCAGTCACAGAGAAAGACTCGCGATGGTCTGACCTGGTGAGAATGAGCCGATCGAGGTTGATCCTCTGCTGCTTGGCGATCCAGGCGGCCCGGTACAGCCTCTCAGCCGTCTTGAGCACATCGCTGTTGAGCCTCTGGATCAGCTGCTTCTCCGACGCCACGTAGAGCCTCTCCTGCTTTAGGTGGTGGGCCAGAGTGTGGATGTCTGGCTTCACCATCTTCACGGGCTCAGGCGGACAGAGAACTACACGGCTGCGGAACGAGGGGAGACAAACTTAGAACGAGCACATCTCATTGTGGGGGGAAAAGAAGGATGCAAGAGAAACACAAAGCAAAAGCTAAAACGATCTTTCAATCAAACGTCTGACTGACAAGGAAAGGAAATAAAAGCTTGTTAACGGGGGGGGGGGGGGGGGGGCTGATGTGGCTTGGAGGAGGCTTTGCGAAGTCTGGGAAAACAAGCCGCAATGATATCATCGGGGCCATCTTTGCTCGGGTTTCAGTTCCATTTTCCTAAGGAAGCCGGCAGCGTTTAGGGTGGAAGGGATCGCACAATAAACTCCTCCAGTCAAAAGAACGTACTTATTAGGAAACACTCAGAGCCCTGGGGTTAAATTATTTAATGGAAAGTGCCTTAAAAAGACAAATTAAAATAAACCGTTGGAATGGGCCGTTTTTATTTATTTCATTTGTTTTAAGCGAATTGATCGGCTCTACTCAGCTGGGCCATTAAACCAAAAGCAGGAAACGAGTGCATTTTCTCTTAAGTGCTGGGTGGACATTAGCTTGACAGATTACGGCCACGTCATGCAAGGGAAGTCATCATTTGCATTCTGTATTCTTTACACGAGGGCGGCCCAACACGATAAAAGAAAGCCGCTTGCTCTAAAGCTCCGGCGGGCGTTACACAGCCAAAAAAAAAAAATGCAAATCACTCTTTCTATTCAAGAAACACACAATCCAAGCTGAGTGCATGAAATCTGAATGATTTTTCAGTGAATCCTTGCCTCAAAAGCCTCTTTGTAGTCGGCTGCTTACAGTGAAAACCCAGATTATAGTGTGGAATTGGGGCTCCGGGCGGAGAATGAGACCGGGCCCAGAGAAAACAGCCTGCGAGTGGGAATGACTGGGAGCCAGTGTCAACCCACACAGACTAACAGACAGCCGCAGTGTTTGCTGTCGATATGCCTGACAAATTAAATTGGTTATGTGCGTTTAAACTGACGATAAACTCCACAGTGAATTGCTGTATCAAATCCAAAAGAAAAAGGTCATTTAAATACCAGTTAATATGCAGCAAAGAAAAGCTGCAGACAAATAATCCTCCTAAAAACACACCAGTAAAATAATAGCTGCATAAAGACATTATATCTAACTATTCAACTGGTAATATGATTCGGGTCTATAATGTCAAAAGGCTTTCCCTGAATAATCATTAGGACTGACCTGGAAAGAACCAAATATTACAGAATATTGGGATATTTAGAAGTCTAGATTTCTGGACAGTTTTGAGCTTGAAACAGAGCCAAGTTGCTTCGTTTTATCCCTCAATAAGTCCTGTTCTACCTGTTCTACAACATCCTGGACAAGGAAATGCTGGCAGCACTTTGGAGAACTCACAATTAAGCTAGGCGTCTGGTTACTCTAACAGGGAAGACACAGGGACTGACATTTTAGTAGTGCTATGCTTGCTAATTGTGCTAGATGCCAACATGACAACCAAAAAATGGCTTAATACGGGCGTCCATTAGTCAAGCGCTGTAGAGCCACTGTCCTGCATCTTTTAGACGCGTTCCCTGGTAGGAGGACAGTGGCTTTCTGGGACTGGAGAGGGAGAACCCTGGTTTAAAATGTCAGCTCTGGAATCCCTTTTTCGGTTTAAAATACACAGTTTTCACCATTTGGTAAATTGTGGTTTGAGAATTAATTTTAGTCAATTATAAATTCCAAGTGTAAGCCTATATGAAACCTGAATGTTTAAGAAAGTACAAGTGAGGTTTTGGCTTTGTAGGAGAATATCTGAGTGTTTTCAGCATCATGCAATTTAATATCACCTGAACAGACTGACTTCTACATATTAACAGTAGGATTGGGGATTGATTTTGACCTGAAAAGGTCCGACCACTTCATTTTTAATAACCCCCGACCCATTCCGGTACCGCACCTCCATCTCACGGCCTTTCATGTAGAAATGTGTCTCTGTGTCCGTTACTGATCCAGCCAGTCCGGGCTCATCTCAACAGGCACTAAAGCCTTTGTCAAACCTGTGCTCAGACATTTCTTGGCCCGTTCTTGACGTTTCCACTTCTGTTTCTTGTTCAGTGGCAGTCGGGTTTTCGCCTTCTTCATAGTCTCAGAGCACCAAACACTTCGTACTTCTGAGCCCTGCAGGAAGGTTTCAGTCCGAGAAGATGACAGCACTGGAAGTGAGTTCTTGCAGCTCAACATCTGATTCATTTTTAATCTTTGGTAGTTCATTTGGGTCTTTTTTTCCCCCTCAACACGTTCCTTGTGACCCAGTTGCCTATGTATAACAAAACAAACAAAACGCCTGAATCCCTCAACATTACTTTTTATAATTGTTGACTTGTCAGCCATTTAAGCTTCTTTTCAGGCCCATTTTGAGTGAAGAACAACAGCTGCTATTACACAAATGAAAATCTAGAAACAATCAAGTTTATAAAGGTTGGAGCTGGAAAATAATGTATAAATATGACAATCTGATCACATATGACCCTTGCCCAACACCTGTGTACATTTGATCAAAAGAGCCTGTGAAGCTGTAGATATGTATAACATAAGCTCTGTCCCCATGAACCAATGTGATGATACCTCTGGAGCCAGTATAAATAATTATCGATCATGACAGACTACTTAAAGCTAGAGTCAGCGATTTTTACGGAAGTTTCTCCAAGTCCCTTTTTGAATAACGGCGCATGCGCAAGACCGTCTTACCTGCTCTTCCGCTCTTCAGGGGGATCGCGTTGAAATAAATCTCCCTGATCCACTCTAGTCTTATTTCTTTCTACTGAGGCCTTCCTCTTCTTCCCATAAACTTGTATGCAGTTCGCTTCTTGCGACTCTCAGTCATGTTCCAAGTATACGGTGAGAGCAGCGGAGCTACAATGAACGGCTAACACCGAAGCTAACTGCTAAGCTAACCGGATACATAAACAGTAGAAGTGAGCACGCGCAGCCAGCAAACGGAAACTATCAAGGAACGTGTACGCACATTGGTTTTACATGAGCGCGTCAGAATGACTGACATGTGGGACACCCAGTAGATAAGGTGATTCCCCAGGAACTTGACGGACAGAGGGGGGTGAGAGCAGGACCAAAACTATGACCAATCCCTGTTCTTTGGACCGAACGGCAGGGATTGGGCAGAGTTTACAGGCCTGCAGCTCTCACAGAGATTGATTTTTATACCTCCTTTTTTTGAATACATAATGCATTTACTACTTTCAGGATAGAAGGACCATTTTACCTAGTATAACAAAAAGTGTTTCTGAACAGGATTCCCAACTATACCTTTAAGGCTCGTGTACAGGCACAACAAATGTATTTATTTAATAATCTCACACTCTAACTCAGCCTTTTCTCTCAAATATTAAGTTGGACAACACTGTTAGTGTTCTATAATCTAAAAATACCATTATTTTTTTTGTTTGGAAGTGACAAACTGGCTTGAATGTTGCCAGAAGCTGCACTCTACAGGGTAGAGAGAAACACGGGGAAAGCTGGGCTGGGACGTCTTTAGAAAGCTGACCTTGGGCATTCAAAGGCAGCAAAGGAAACAATGAAATAATCACTCAAAGCATACACCAATATTTGGAGGATTACTGAGGGAGGAAAAGGTGTCAGCAGGAGAAATGTCTGTCAGGTCAAAATAATGTCTGTCGGACATTATTTTTCTTGCACAGACAGGAGAAAACGGCTCCTTTAATCTTCAACACAACCAGAGAACTTTGGCGAGCCGTCTTAGTTTGCTCTTAGTGAAATTCCTAACAAATCTGTCAAGAGCTAAGTTACTTCTCCAAATGTACTTGATGAGGAACTTCAATAAAAACCAGTGCAGGGTGACACTGTAACAATATTTTTCTTTGGGGTATGCCTTAAACGCCTCTAAATCAAGAACTTCCCAATCATGTCATCAACCAACAACGGACAGCATACACCTCTGAGTACATCTGAACAAATAATTATTGGATACTTATTCAAAGATGCAAAAAAAGGGAGATTTGGCTTTAAATGGGGTTTGACTGGCAATACAGCAAAACTGTGACATCTTTGTTTGTTCTTTTAACAGCTAAATCACCAGCATGCTTTAAACAAAATTAAGGCTCCCACATACTCGGTGTACTGTGCATATACTGTGAGCCGTGTGGACCCGGCACAGACGTTTTATCCTTCATAGTAGAGTACCTATAGAGAATCTTCTATATTGCATTATATCTGTCAGGGACAAACTGCAGGTTCCTTCTGAACTCACAATGCACCCAGATGTCATTTAAAGTTCAGAATTCAGTGACCTGTTAACATTAGGGTTTTAATTGTGAAGGTTTTCCACACATACTCTATACAGTAAAGGAAAAAAGCACGTATTATTATTATTATTATTGTTATTATGACGAAGCATTAGCAGATCCTCCGATACGATGGCCGTAGTCCAACAAATCTGACAAGCAGATCAAAATCTATCCAAATCAGTTGAACCTTTCAGATGGTTTGTTCTAAAACCAGCTAAATGTTTACTTACTTGGCATTAGCCGCTAGTCGGCCAACAGCTGCTAGAATACACTGCAAAAAGGGAATTAAAAGTAAGTAAATTGTTCTTGAAATGAGTATTTGTCCTTGATATGAACAGGTACATAAGATTATCTGCCAATGGAATAAGATTTCTGCACATAAAATAGGAACAACTTGTCATTATCTGGTTTCAAGTGCGGTACACTGCAAAAAGGGGAACTAAAAGTAAATATTTCTTGAAATTAGTGTATTTTTCCTTGATTTGATAAATAAAATAAAGCTATTTGCCAATGGAATTAGTATTTTTACCCCTAAAATAAGATAATTAGATATCCTGCACTTGAAATAAGATGATGGAGAGGAATTGTTCCTATTTTAAGTGCAAAAATATTATTACATTGGCAAATAGTCTTATTTACCTGCTCTAATCGAGGAAAAATACACTATTTTTAAGAAAATTTAACTTTCTTTTAGTTCCCTTTTTGCAGTGCATATCTAATTATCTTATTTTAGAGGTCAAAATTACTCATTACACTGGCAGATAACTTTATACACCAAATACACTCATTTCAAGAAAAGTTTACTTTTAGTTTCCTTTTTGTAGTGTAGAGGACTGCTCCCTCTGCAAGCAGTAAACATAAAAAATGCCTTCCTTGTGCAGTTATAAAGTCCAGAATACAGCTAGATGTAACAGTTTACGCCATCTGATGGTTTTTAATAACTGAATATAATTTAACTGCATAATTAAACTGAATATAACGCACATTTTACCATAGAAATCATTAAGACCAGTAACTATCCGACCTCTTTATGAATTTCAAGGTCAAGGAACAACACGAGCGAGAGCAGAGAACTACAACGCATAGAACGTTCCCTAAAGACGATTCCAACGCGTCTCTGCTTTGGCAGCTCGTGGGCACAAGCTAGTTCTGCAAGCTCTAATGTCTTCATTTAGCCCAACCCTATTCTGATCGGCCTCAGTCACAGCTCCTAAGAAGAAATCTGAATCTGCTAAAATCTGTGCAGGCCAATAACGGCTTTACGGCAACCATGCCCTCTAAATTGCCCACAAAACGGTGCCAATTCATACAAACTGTCCTAAACATCCTTTTAAATTTTTTTATGATACCTTGAAGGGATACATACACCCCATGGTGGCAAGATTTATAGTAAATAATAAATATTTGGTTCTATTATTATCATAACTCCCCATTTTCCTTACACTGGCATTGATTGACCGTGTGACTCTTGGAATTATAGAGTAACATTGATAATATTGTGCAAACTGATACTACAATTACGATAGATCTGCAATATATGTGCAGCCCTAACATTTATATGAACTGTTTAATTAGAACAATTGCAACACAGCATTACTTACACTGTTGCGCTGCATAAAATAGCTAAGATATTTAAGGGCTTTAATTGAATGCTGTTGAGAACACAGCAACATAAATCTCATCAGTGAAATATTTCTTGCGTAATCACCTTAGAAAAAGTCTATTTTTAACCCAGTAACCGGATTAATGTAACTGGACAACACATTACCCACTACTGTTGAACTCTTCCCCTCAAAAAGCCAGCAGGCTCATGCTCATGACTCACTTTGTCGTGCGCGGCCATATTCTTAACTAGGCGCAGTCTTCACACAGAAGTGAAAAGGCAGCCAGGATGCTAAGTGGCTAGCTGGACGGAGGACCGCTCTTTGTCACAGAGCAGCGCGCCCGTCAGCACCGATAACATCCACGGTTTAGAGTCAACTGGTGAGTCAGTCATGGAGAGCACTGGGGAACTCTGAAGCAGAAGAGAAACCCGGGGACGCTCGATATGAGCTAGAGGAATTATCTGCGACTCCAAGTGACCTGAATGAGAATGTTCATCCAAGTCCGGGAGGGGGGGGGGGGGGGTGAATACGAGGGGACTCACAAGAGCGGCTGTTCAGCAGGACCATATGTGGGAGCAGAGGAGCTCTGACAAAGTAGAGAGAAACAACATGGGAGGCGAATGCAAGGCGAGGATGCAGGTATTTTGTGCAGAAACGGTACACCAGAGAATGAAGAGGTTTGGAACGCAGCCCAGTCCTCCCGTTAGGCGACCCCACACGCATTCAGGCAGCCCAAGCAAAAGTACAAAGCATCTCTGACGGCTATTAAAAGGATTTCACTTTCTACAAAAGGCATTTGTGACTCTGAGCCAACATCCTCTTCACACTTCCTTTTCTGAAAATTTCTTACACTGCTCGGTGAGCAAATAGAACAACTGGAGTCCGTGTAGGTCATCATCGCGGGCCTCTTTCTCCTTTTGACAGGGAAGAGAGCCTCGGGGCATGTGTGCAATATTTCTGGAAAACTAAGAAGTACATTCCAGCGTGAAGTGCTTGGACAGATTTTCAGGCACAGTCAGTTCAGGAGAGGAGTACAGAGACAAAAAAAACTAAAACTCCTCCATCATTGCAACCGGATTAATCGCCTTGATGCCACCTTCAACCCCCCGCCTCTGCTTTCTAGAACAGTTAGGAGACCACAAACCCAAAAGGAAGAGCTGACTGCAATTTATGACTATGAAGCAGTGACAATGGGAGCATAATCATGAATCCCTGATTTATGACTATACTGAAAACGCTGCTGTGCTGACCGTTCTAGAGTAGCTGCAAAAAGGGAACTAAAAGCAAGTAAAATTTTCTTGAAATTGGTGTATTTTTCCTTGATTTGAGCAGCTAAATAAGACTATTTGCCAATGGAATTAGTATTTTTACCCCTAAAGTAAGATAATTAGGAATTCTGCTCTTGATATAAGATGATAGTGATGAATTGTTCCTATTTTAAGTGCAAAAATCTTATTCCATTGGCAAATAGTGTTATTTACCTGCTCAAATCAAGGAAAAATACACTAATTCTAAGAAGATTTTACTTATTTTTAGTTCGCTTTTTGCAGTGCAGCACCCAGACTTTAGGAAACATCCTGCAACCTCCAACTCTTCCTCCTTTCCATTAATCCAACTTGTTAGACACCTTCTAGCTCAGAGCTAGTTTTATACAAAACTAAAAGAGAATCTCAATAAGCAGGTAAAAATGTTACATTATGACGATCAGCTCCACAACACGCCTGCACACATCAGATCATATGTTTTGTTTTTGCTTTTCCTACATTAGAACAGCAGAACCACGTTTCATCTTCCTGCAAAGCCTCATACATTTCCAATAATAAAACAGGCTTTTAGGCATCCGAATACAGATATTCAGTGAAGCCACAAAAATAGAGGCTTATGAATCCATCCCCAGTTGTAAGGACTTAACATTACCCATCATGAAAAATAAAGTGGCTTGGTACTTTTAAAGCTCAATTGGACCAAGACAGCTAAGTGCTACAAGCCACGCGGCGTCGTTTCTGATCAGCAGAACTGACAGTGAGGCGGAAACATGTTGATTTGTAATTTTTAATATCCAGTTAGAATGACCAGCGTTACCTAAGCTTATGCGTTTTAGGCAGCAGTAACTATGAGCAACAACGAATATGTTAGCTTGCTAGGTGACTTTTTATGAAAATGTGCCCCCCCCCCACCTAAACCCTGTTAGTTTTCATCAACAAAATAACACAGCTCAACTATTTGCCATTAAAGGGGTTGATCAGGGTTCAACCAAAGCTTCAAATGCTCTGTGTAGCTCATGTTTTGTGTCATGTTTCATTTGTGTGGCTAATGTTATGTAAACGGTAAACAGGCCACTGTGCAACAGGTGAAGGACGAATTAGACATTATGTTTGCTCCGTACGCCTGGCAACTTACGAGCCCCAAGGTTGATGGCACCATGAGAGAAAAATAACACCACAAATTCAGGTGACGCAGCAGCGACCACCAAAGATTAGAGAGACGCCAATCAGAGATCTGTGGCCGATTTGTAAACTCCTACTTTTAAAACTTTGACCTGCCGATAGTGATTTTTGCTAATTCCACCAGCTCTTTAAGAACTACAATTAGCAGTGTTCAAACTAGTTCTTCCAGTGTTTCCCATACATAGATCTACTTGGGCGGCCCACCCAAGTAGATTTAGGCCCGTCCAGAAAGATAAATCCCCCCCTCCCAATCAGCATCAGCAGCCTACTTCATGCACCTACAGCCAGAGTGTAAAGCTGCATGTTTCAAAGCTAAGTAAACTTAGCTTTGAAAAGTAAACTCATGCTGGGAGGCTATTGGTAAAACGTTCAACAGTTGTGACAAAATCATAGGGAAAGTGATCTTGTGTGTCCAGATTATTTGATTGTCTGATTTTGTGGGGAGCTTTGTGCTGAGATTTTGAGATTTGGGCTGTTTATTTTTAGTTGGGTGGGGTTTACGTTGTGTTTGGGCTGGAAACAGTCAGATCTGGCAACACTGTGTAGTGCTGGGTCCATTCAATTAACTCAAAAGTCAAGAATAAGTATAAAGAGATGCTTTGATTAACATGAGTGCTGATGTCAGGCTGAACACTGAAGTAAACATTCACACTAGGAGAGGCGACCACAGCAGCTCAGGAGCACAAGCATCAGAACAAAGCTGTGCTCTCTTCTGCCTGCAGGTAACCCAAGTTTCCTTCATTTGGCTGACTGTTTTGGTTCTGTTCCTCGTAATTCCCTGGCTGCCGTAGCTAACCCTCCCAGCATGAATCTTTACTCCAGTGTTGATGTTTCCAACAGAAACGAATGGCGCTGCTTCCTGCTCGCTCTCATTTGCCACTTCTTGCATTTAGAAATAAGTCTGAATATCCACGCCGCACTAGCGACGGTGACCACAGTCGTCTCCAAGTAGGCTACGAATGTAGTGACCCGCCCCCACTCTCTCAGTAGTTGGCTAGCAAGTTGCTTTTTGTGCCGTTTTGATTGGTTGAATTGTATAATTGACAACTCGAGATAGGAATGAGAGAAAATTGGACACTGAGGTAAGAAATAAATAAATAAAATCACAGCTTCCAGACCAGGGCACAGTACAATTTCGAGACCGGCACCATGCTACTCCGCTCTGCCTGCGACCACAAGTACATTCTCAACTTATGGGAAACACTGTCTTCCTGGCCTCACAGCCATGAGCAGCCATTTAATATGTGGATCTGAAGCAGGGCCATCTTAGTGTGTGTGAGACAGCATGTAAACAGGGTTTTACTCATATTTTTAAACCAAAAACAACTCCCTTTATCGTCTATATAGACAGCACAATCAGAGTGGTTAGGATTAGTAAATGTAAACTGTTTGCGTGTCCCTATACAATCTAGACCTAAACTGCAATTTCCAACAGGCTGCCAACCTTTTCAGATTCAGCATGTTGGAGGACAGTGCTAACAATTCTGCTGCTCAGGTAGGCATAGCTTTATCATTTAGTGGAACAAAAACTAAATTATTCTCCAATTATCTATTTTTTGAAAATCAACTTTTCAACCAGAGCGCTGTCCTCCATCTTTTACATGCACTACTCTTCCTGAACTGTAACGCAACATGCCTGTGCAAATTGTCAGATATCTGGATCATGGTTACAGCAACAAGGCTTAAAGTCAGAGAGAACCGGATCAGTTTTTCACAAAATGTTTCGACGTCTATCCAGGAGTCATTGTCAGTTCATGGCGGGTCGCAGTTGATCCGCCAAATACTCTTCCGGGATTCGCAGCTCAGTAGAGCGCAACCCTAAACCGTCTGTTTTCTGATTGGATCGATGATCTGCGATTGACCTGACACAGACCAATCAGCTGAGGGGAAGAAAATTCATACTTGTAAGTTGAAACTCACAGCACAGTTTTACATTTTTGCTTCATATCTTTAAATCAGACCTTAACAAAAAAATGTTTAACCGATGTAAAAATCAATGTGTTTTTAACTTGCGTAATTATTATTTTAGGAAACTATTTCTTACAAACATAAATTCTTATTCATGGATGCACAAAGACAAAATTCAAAGACATTTTGGTTTACAATATGGAGAAAATTTACATCTACACATTCTTTAATTTATTTATTTATATATATATATCCACCATCCATCCACTTTCTGAACCGCTTAATCCCTCATCGGGTCGCGGGGTTGCTGGTGCCTATCTCCAGCGTTCACTGGGCGAGAGGCCATATATATATATATATATATATATATATATATATATATATATATATTAGGGCTGGGCAAGTTAACGCGTTAATTTCGCGTTAATTCATTAGACTATTAACGGCGATATTTACTTTATCGCGCATTAACGCATGTTGCTCACATGCTTTTATTTTGTAAAGGTCTGTTTCTGCGGTGTAGGATTTGAATCAGAACAGTAGGTGGCGATAATGCGCCAATAACCTCGCTGTCAGCCCAGCCTCGGATTCAAACAGGAAGAAAGGTGCTGGCTGGAAAAAGGAAAACGCGGAAAAAAACAAAGCCGACCTGGGGAAGGCGGTGTTTCCCGCAGGAATTTGCTTAGGCGAGGCGGTGAGTTGGCGGCCGGAACAAGTTTTGTGCGGATGACTGGCGGAGTGGGGGGGGGGGGGGGGGGCGTCTGCATCGACGCCGTCGGTGAAGTCGCTTCTCGCTTCAAAGTATCCATGTATTTTTGCCTGTTTTGTCCCTGCCATTCACTATATGCACGCGAGTAAGCAACAACAAAAAAACGCGTGTTAACGTCAAATAAACATGCAAGCATATCGAGTTAGCAAGCATTTCAGTTTAAAGTTCTTCCAGCAACGAATATGACAGAAACAAGTTAGTTGTAACCACTGCCAAGTTAAACTTTCTTATCACCGGAGCACCTTGAGATTAACATATCACTTAAATGCCAAACACACTGTAGACATCACCAAACAATTAAATGACTCAGAGAAGCTAACCAATGTAATGGCGAAGTGGATAGCTACTGTAGACCTTTTTTGTGCTTCACACTTTGGTATTGAACATAAAATGGTAATGCTGCTCCCTGCTGTTACCTCAGAAATTGCCTGTTTTTGGTAGAATTTTTCCCCATAAAGAGAATTCCCTGTCAGTGGCAATAAGCTTTAATTTATTATTATTGCTATTTTTTGTTTTACATGTTTAAGTTGAGCTTTACACTAAATATGCGTTACTGATAAGTGCTACAAATGTTACAACACTTTTGTTCATATGGCAGCAGAACATTAAAATAAAAGTGCTCTTTACACTACTTTTGAATTCATTCTTGGAGTTTGCGCATACAATGCAATTAATCATGATTAATCAGGCAAATTATGCGATTAATCGACTTTAAAATCCTCCTGTTAGTCTAAAAATCACTGAATGGATTAGCACCTAAATACATCACAGACCTGCTGTATCAACCATCCAGACCACTCAGGTTTTCTGGCTCCAGCCTACTCTGGATACCCAGTACCAGAACCAAACATAGAGAAGCAGCATTTAGTTCTTACACTCCACTTATCTTGAACAAACTCCCAGAGGACTGTAAAAATGCTGAAAGCCTGAGTTCCTTCAAATCAAGGTTAGAAACCTATTTATTTAGAATTGCTGGGGGTGCCAATGTAAGGCAGCCTCGCCTCTGTCAGTCTGCCCCAGGGCAGCTGTAGCTACTAACATAGCTCACCACCGTCAGGGTGTGAATGTGTGGGTGAATGACTAAACTGTAGTGTGAAGTGCTTTGGAGGTCGTCAGACTAGTTAAAGCGCTATACAAGTACAAGCCATTTACCATTTAAATGTTAAAGAAGCAATAAGCGAACTTTCATTATTTTAGATAGAACTAAAAAAACAGTGCTGTGAATAGGGCTGGACGATATAGAAAAAAAACGTATCAATAAAATAGAAATCATATTGATCCATATCGATAATTATCAACAAATTCAAAACATATTTTAAGTGCAGCCCTGGCCATTTTATGCTGTTGCTTAGTGACCTATTTTTAGATACAGTACTCACAAACACTGAATTCAAACTCAACTCTTTATTCAACCAACTTTTTACCAAAACTGCAAGTTTTTAAAAAAGAAAAAAAAGAACGCGTGTTCTCTGAACCCTTTGAAAGAGCTGTGGCTACTAGCATAGCTCACCACCTCCAACGTGTGAATGTGTGCGTGAATGGGTGAATAACTGCCTGTAGTGTAAAGCGCTTTGGGGTCGCCGGACTAGTTAAAGCGCTATACAAGTACAAGCCGTTTGCCATTTCTTACTGAAACGTGCTATACAAATAAACTTGCCTTGAGTGTAAAGATGAAATCGCACCAAGTCGGGGGAGTCGTAATAGGCACTGCAATACCTATGCCACGCCACTGAGTGGTGATGTGACACTGCCAAAGAGGTAAAGGACGATGAAGAGGCAGGGGGAAAACAATGAACGCAGGAAAGAGAAAAGAGGCGTTTGTGTGGACCGACGACAAGGTGGTCCACACAAGTTAGTGTAAAATCCACGATAAATTGAGCAGTATCTGAAACAAAACCACAACTACGAAGTCTGCTATTGCTGTTGTTTGCGTTTGCGCATGTGTGTTGTGATAGGTGAGAGGTTTACATTGGCTCGGGTGCACAAACACGGCAATTTAGAGTCGGTTATGCTAAAAGGAACCGCTTTCACGGCTGCTTCGTCTGGACCGGACTACCTGTCCGGCTAAAACGTTTGTTGGATACAGCCAAACCAGTCTTCGTGTGGATGAGGCATTATTATTAATTTCTACAGCAACGACTTCCAAACTGATGAGTGTTATGATTAGTGTGACAATGTAGCACTTTTACATGCGACTTCACTGATCGAAGAAAAACCAACAGTTTTTGTGTTTCAAACTGGCTGATCACTGACCAGCTCTGTTCAAGCTGACATTCAGCCAATTCCGGTCACCAGACAGTTTCTTCTTAGCAAAGACCAGAAGTTACCTGTTAGCAGTTCACAGAGTACAACAACCAAAGACTACACTACTTTTGTATGTCAGTTAATGATTTAAATTTTATAAAAGAGTGGACACAATTCAGCCCAGAATCATCCCCCGGAATAAGGGGCAAAACATTTTTTTAGTCCAATATATTCCATGAATGCAACTGTTTCAGAGATACGTTCATTCTGGCTCCGCACTGTTAGTTATGAGGCACCACAATCCAAAGCAACTTGGTTTAGAAAGCTAAAAATGTGCAGTCTGAACGCCAGCTAGGGTTGGGCGATATGGACTTTGAATTTTATCACCATATATTGTGGTATGTTTTGATAAGTGATGATAAAATACTACTTACAGCTTCTTGCAGTCTTTTCAGGTAACTGTGACTGCATTTAATCATATTTTTTATTTTATTTTTAGATTTATTGATGCTCTCAATAAACCAGCAGTGGAGAAAACATCAAAAACAATAATCCTGACAATATTGAACATTTTCAGACTCCACCAGTTGGAATTTATCGTTGTCAAGATAAATCCAAATTCATTATCGCGGTAAGAAATTAATAACGATAAAAACGGCCCAACCCTAATGCCGACTTCAGGTGTAGCTACTAGGAATTGTACAACGTTAGGCAACAATGCAGATATCTAGAATCTGATTCCCATTCTAATAATGTTTCCAGTCAATGAAAACTGATGGTACAACAGAACGCCTGAGTCAGAAAAATCACAAGTTAGCAGGAATATCTTTCACAACTGACGTCCTGAAAAGCAATGAATAACCTGAACAATAGACCCGGTTCGAAGCAAAAGTCATACTTGTCACACAGCGTGAAGACTGACACAATTTCCAAGCAAAGTGATTAAATCAGCACCACAGAGGAAGTAAGGCTTGTCGACTAAGCATCAGATAGAGCTGATGCGAATTTAAACATGAGGGTAAACACTAAAGTTTAATATAAATACGTGACTGAAGTACTCTAGCATGCAGACGAGTCACAGCCAACTTCCCATTACAGCGTTAATCATTGAGCTTACTACAAAAGTTGTATCATTTTCTTCTTTTTCCCCCCACTTTTGGCAGGTAATGGCATGCAAATCTTCTCGTTTAATGCCAAACACAGCGGGAAGACAACTGTCCCATTAATCACCCTACTTATTGCTGTCATGCCAGTATCTTCGGACGTACGTCCGCCCCCTCCTTAATCTAGTGTTGCCACAAACAGCTGCCTACCAGTAATATCTGCTGTGGCTTGTTCAGCCACCACTCCAGGCCCAGCTCGCTTTAGCGTCCCATCACCTATTGTGCAGGACGGTGTTTTTTTTTTTTTTTTTTTTAAGCTCGGACATTGCTCTCATGGAATGGAGGGAGACACTAAAAAATATATAAAAAATAAAAACACACGTTTGCATTTCGCTGCCGACTGCTTTAAACCCCAAAGCTCCAAGTGTGACTGCCAAAAGATGTGCAGGAAAACCCCCGGCTTAGCAAGGCATACACCAAAATCCCGATAGGTTTTTATTAACGTCAAGTAAGGTTTTTCCATATCGCCTGCTTGAGGCGATATGGAAAATGGCTTGTCCGACAGCTCTTCCCCGTGTGAAGTACCACTGAACGAACGGTTTGACGTTCAAAAACGACAACGAAAGCAGTCCAAGAAAGCCGAGGATAATGCCCAAGTGTGTTTGCACTGATTTGGAGGAGGGGCGCAGAAAGCAGCCCTGGTGGAGCGGGGCTAACGCCGACGTTAGCAATTCTAGCAACACAAGCTAACGATGAGCTAGCTGACTTAGCTTAGCTTTCGGGCTCTGAGGTCCTCGGAGACCAAACGTGGTACAAAATACTCGGCGTGACGTGGGTCGTGCTACTCACCAAACGTAACTGGCCCCTGCAAGTTATTCCCAGAGTCTCTAAACGCGGCTATTCATGAGATTTGTCGGGTCAGAAGAGCAGTTTGCTGGCGGTTAGCGGTCCAACGTTGGCTGGCTGCGGCTAATCAGGACTCTGTCATTTGCTGTCATCAAAAAGCAGGCATGCGCAAACGGAGAGTAGACGCTGTTAAAGGGAGCTTCCACTTTTTTTAACTAAGCAGGTATTATCTGCGCATCCCAACTTAAAAATGTCCTTTGGCAAAAATAAGGAATAGCTTAAACAACAATAAAAAAGAAAGAAATATACAAGTTTAAAGAGTCACTGAAGAGTCTGCATCTAACTTATGTGTTATGGACAGCTATAGTTGTGGGTGAGAAATGGAACTGTAAACAGTTATAAATGGGGGTAAATAAATAAGGCAACTGTGCATGAATAAATAAAAGATAAATAAATGTGTCAGAGACATCAGTATTGAGTAAAATGTAAGTGATGAGCAATAGAAAAGAAGTGCATATCCTATATTGCAGTTACAAGCGTGGGTGCAGGGATATGCTATTAATTTACAAGGTAAAGACAAAGCAAACAAAACTCGACTGTAATGTAAACCACAGCCAAAAAGACGAGTTCAAGCAGAAATGTGTACTTCAAAATTACTAATTAGTAATTACTCCAAAGAGAAGCAAAGTTTAGAATATTTAAAGAATCTCCAAGTTTAAACTGAAGACGTCAGGAGTGAAGAACAAGTGCTGTTGTGCACTGACCACTTTATTGCCTTTGAAATCATAACATTGATCCAGGAACAACAAACCCAACTCAACCTTTCCAGTTCCAACTTGAAAAGGCAATGAGCACGAATGGGCTGTTTAAGGATATGGATAGGTCTATAATTTGACTGTGCCTCTTAAAAATCTTTTTTTTTTTATCAACAATTTAGAGGTAGGGTTCCTGGTGTGCTTCGTTGACCTGCTGCATAACCCAACTGTGCTTGAGCTCAAGGTTCACAAAATCATGGCTGGACATTCTCCATTAGGATTGTCTGCTAGAAAGCAACATGTTTCCATTAATCTATGCAACTTTTCTAGGTCATGAAGCAGCAAGCAGCTCCAGACCATCACTCTAACACAACCATATTTGTTAGTATGTTTTTCTTCTCAGAACTCTCCCACAATTCAGTTGTTCTCAGTCCCGTTGAATCATGAACGCTGGCTTCAGCTGAGGCCACAGAGGAGTGCAGGGCTTTAGATGTTGTTCTGGATTCTGTTGTGACCCTCTGGATGAGATATTTATGTCCTCTTGGAGTAATTTTAGTAAGCCTGCCATTCCTGGTAAGGTACACACCACTGTTCCATGCTTTCCCATTTGTGAAAAATAGCCCTTTGGTCCACTTAAGTCAAAAAGCTTGATAAATGGATTTGTAGCCATTCCAGACTGTGAGATGTATGTGACTGTTCATCATCTTACCCTGGATTTCTTTATTCTACTTCATCTAAGACAGGTTCTGTCTAAGTAGTTTCTTGTTCAACATGTCTGACAGTGATCGGGTCTGCTTATGGCTAGTGAAACTGAAATTAGGTTTAAAAAAATTGTCAATTGCAGTTATTTCACAATATAACAAAGAGGTTACTTAGTGTTTTTTCACATAGAGTTAGGCTGATTTGGATTGATTTTTCTTTCTTAATATTCACTGGTTATCCCTGTCTAATAATTTTTTTTATATATATAATCTTAAGCATCTAGGAATGAAAAAATAATAAATCTGTATGGGGTGTTCTGGAGAAATATTGATGGGAGTAATATGTGCTTTCTGCCACTAGGTTGTGCTCTAACAGCAGAAATGCCAGACCCCTTGAACAGGCAACACCACATAACAAGAGAAAGGACTTGATGCTCACTCACACGTCCACCAGTTGCTTTGTTCATAACTGGAATTAAATCATTCAACAAAGGCAAATGGCAGCTTAGCTAATTTCTTGACGAATACCAAGCTTACTTCATGTGCCTTGTTAGTGTTATAGCTCACACATTGAAGTGGCAGACCTAAGTGACTAGCAACTTTGGATTCTACATGTATACATTCATTTAAGTTCCTTTGAAAGCACTTGTCTGTGTGTAAAACGTGTTATGATGGCAAAGTCCTAGTTGAATATTTAAAGTGGTGTCAAAAATGCTGATGAGAGCAAATAATTTGATTGGTTGGAAATGCATTAAAAAAAATATATACATCCTAATTTGGGGGAAAAATGTCACACTTGGACACTTGTTAAAGTCCATTTATTATATATTTATACAGCAGTTAGAAACATCACAAAATAGAAACTTGGGGTTGGCTCTTGCACAAAGATATATTTTCAAGGAAACGAGCAACCTTAGCTTAGTGATCAAGGACAATTAAAGCAGGCTAAGTTCAGTGCTGGAGCATTGTTAGGAACATTACTGTTTTAGG
The DNA here is from genome assembly GCA_037039145.1 of Fundulus diaphanus. Classification (NCBI taxonomy): domain Eukaryota; kingdom Metazoa; phylum Chordata; class Actinopteri; order Cyprinodontiformes; family Fundulidae; genus Fundulus; species Fundulus diaphanus. The sequence goes on along the minus strand of CM073127.1, from coordinate 37,832,928 downwards.
ACTCACGTCATAGTGCAAACAACTCTCAATTTAAAGGTTATATTCAGTTTTTGTAGTAAAATACGACTTTACAACGCAAGGTTGTTCTTTCATTGCATATGGTTAAATTCAGAAAGTGTGGTGGTAATAGTTCTCTGGGTCTCTAGGTCAAGATGTCCAAATGATCCAATACTCGTTACATACTGTTTGATATACCTCTCACATTTCTAAGCAGCAACTGTTATCGAAATAATAAATTCACTTATAAGCAAAAGCCATTAAAAATACCTAAATATAAATAACATGCTTTGAGCAAAATAGTTGTCTATTTACAGTTCTAGTTAAACAACATATTTCTAAAGATCTTAATACTTTAGAAATACCTATCCCATACATTGCTCTGTGTCAGATGCATTTGTTTGTTCTTAACTGAAGGCCACTTTCATACTAAGCAATTTGTACAAGAATGACATCAAGCATTAGTCTCAAATGAAATGAGCTCCAACTAAAACGCTTAGTCTGATGGGCAAAAAATAAAATACAAATAGATGGTTCGATTGTACTTCTTTGTCTATGAAACATTATTAAATAATGTGTTGTTAAATAATATCCACACAACCATAACAAGGAAATACTTGAATACAAACAGTTGTAATATTACAACCACTGCAAGATGGCGCTTCAATTTCTAATATAACATTTGATAGTGAAAATATAGTTACCATTGCAATAGGGTATTGGCTGTCTTAACTATATCATTGAGATAATGAATGTGCACTCCCTGAATAATATCTACTTGATATATTGTCTTTCTACACTTTAAAACACCTGAATAACTTGGTTTGAGCCTAGTCTACATCCAGGCTATTAGTTCTTCTGAGTGCATGATAATCAAGACGAGCCAATACAGGTAAACCCTTAAAAGTGCATTGTTTTGTCTGTAAGTTTGGGGAGGAGTTGGGAACAAAGAAAACTAAGCGAGGGGGATGCAGTCAGCAAATTAAGTCACATATTTACACATATACAATTGTTCAATTTGTTAAACCACCATATGTATTTACAGTAAATACATTTAGTGCTGTTGACATCATTGTTGTTGCCATTTAGTGTTGTGCTATATAATATCATCTAAAAGATGAGGAGTGCCCAACCAGTCAAGTGTTCTTGGCTCAGATGCTGCCATGATCATGCACATAAACTGCTTCCCTGTTCTCTTATCTATCGGGTAAATCGTCGTGGGAGTGAACCTTTTGTTACTCTCCACAAACTCGCACAGCTGATTATAGATCTTGGGGTACTCATGACGGAGGAAGACACCCCTGGCCCTGAGTTCTCGCTGGATGTTGACGAAGCACACCTCTCTCGCTTTCCTTCCCTCCTCCCCGTCTTTGTCAATGTCAGGTGTGCCTGGAGGCGGTGTGAGAATGAGAGTTTCCATTTCACTATCCATCTTGAGCACTTTTTTGTCTGGACTTGAGGAGGCCAAAGACACCTTTGCATATTTTCGAACCGTCGGTGCTTGGACCCTCGGTGAAGGTCTGTTAGGCACTAGCTCACCGACAGCTACTGATACATTCAGAAGGAAACATTCATTGGGGTCGTACTCGTTGCCCGCCTGCTGCAATTCTTTGCAATATTCACCGAGGTTGTCCTTAAAGCCATCTAGCTCTCTAAGAGACAAGTACGTTGGAGATATTAGGAGGCTTTCCAGCCCAACTTGCAGGAAGTTCTCTGCAGTCTCTGGATTTGCAAAACCCAAAAAGAGAACACCTCTCCCTCTGGAGAGGAAGCCAGCTTTAGCAATGCGTGAGAAAGCCTTGTGGATCTCTGAATTCTCTCTGCAGAACTTAAGACTATGCCGACACACACTGCTGACACGACCATAGAGACATGTCTCCTTATGGATTTCCCAGTCATCCCTGCGGCAATTTCTTGAGCAGTAAAAGGTGTAACAACTGTGACAAGATTTGAAGTACAAGCAAGCATTGAACATGCTCTCAATCCGATTGCACTTCTTGTTAGCGCACGCCATAGTGTCATCTTCATCTGTGCTGTGCTCTGGAGAACATTCTTCTGCGCTCCTTTGGAAGGCATCACACCCACTATCAGGGTCTTTCAATGTGTCTGGGCTAGATTTAGAGGATGGGAGCTGTGTGCTGAGGCATTCTAAGTTTTCGAGTGCAAGGGATTCCGTGTTTTTGTCATTGTCCTCAGTGATCAGTTGTTTTAACTGGTCTAAAAGATTTTCACTTGACTTTTTGCACGTCGGGGGTTTGTAGTCAATGACCAAATCAGCTAAGAGTTCATCCAGCTGTTCCAGACTCTGCTGAAGCGAGAAGTTGTTATGTTTCCTTTCTTTGGTAATCTCTGTTGTGTTGGATGGCTTCTTTTGATTAAGAAGCCTTTGCATTGATCCCTTTTCACCATCAGAAGTATCCCAGCTGACAGAATGGACTTCACGACGCTTGGCATTGCCTGCACATAGGTCGTTGTCTGTTATGGTGATCTCTGGAGTAACAAACCAGTGTCCACTCTTAGAATTTTTCCATGGTTTGTTTGAATTCCTCTCCAAGGAGTTCTCCGACATAGAGAGTGCAGCATAGCGCCTTGGTGAACTCGAAAGGTTAAGTATGACCGGTTTAGCTGTAACATCACTGGATGTCCCTTCTCTTGCTTGGTGAAACAGATTTTCATAGCTTCGTCCACGGGGCACAGTGTGCTCTCGTTCATGTCGTGGATATATGATATTGTCCCACGATTTGGAGTGGTTTTTGACATCTGCTCCAAGTCGACTTGCCTCTGTGTAGCTGTTAGTAAACCAGGGGGGAATGCTAAAGTCTTGTCTCACTCTTGGTGGTGTGTTCTGCGAGGAGTGGCTAGAGAAACCAGAAATGCTAGAGCGATACCAGTCATCTGAAAAGGCCTGAGAGATTCTGGGGCGTCGATAACCCTCTGTGTTGTATAGCCTTGGTGGCAAGCACTGCTCTTCAGGAGAGAACGGTTTAGAATAAAACAACCTTGAGCTACTCATATGGTATGGAGTAAACCGACTGTCTTCTCCGTAGTACGCTCTAGAAAGCGGAGTTTGAGAAAAATTTGAACCTTTCTCACTTGTGGAGTAAGGCCTGTTATATACAGAGTGAGATGGCTCTCTGTTGATAAGGTGGTCGGTGTAGTATGACCTCACAGGAAGTGTGTGCACCCATCGAGTCCTTGGATCATACTGACTTGTGGTTGCACTACCAAAACTGGTTAGACTAGACCGATCATCTTGGAAGTAAGACCTGGCATAGGGGTGGACTGGATACCGAACAGCGTCCTCTGTATAGAAAAACTTTGTTGGTATGTTAGGATTAGAGTATGCTCTCTGTTCTTGGCTCAGATATGGTGGTGTTGGTGATGGTATCCTGTGCGTGTCCAGGTGCTGGTAAGAGATAGGAGACATGTTGGTGGTATAGAGATACCCTTGTCTAAAATCTCCACTGTAGCATTCACTTGGAGTTGGTGTTGGAGAGGAGGCAATGTGCCGTGGGACATACAAACCAGACCTGCTACTGGCCTGAGAATACCTTTGCCAAAGATGTCCACTATGTGGGTTGGGACTCTGCCTCGATGTGTGCTCTAGTACAGCAGCATCTGGTTTAATGTCCACACGGCACCTGACATGAGGGCTTACAGCTGGTTTTTCTATTTTATCCTGCTCAAAACAGTCTGACACATAGAGGGGGGAGTGGGGCTGCAGTTTAATAGGATGCACCTCATTCAAGAAAGGCCTGCAAGTGGATTCACGTTGGGTTTCAGCAGTTCTCATGGAATCTGAAATAGTGTGAGATCCATCCCTCCCCTTCCTGACCTGTGGTGGAGATACAGAGATTGGGACCGGGGTGAGGGTAGCCTTTAATCTGGGGGCACTTTTAGACCTTGATCTCCTTTTTGACTCTGACCACGTAAGATAGCTGGTTTTGTCTTCGGTAGTTTGCTGCTGGAACTGCTTGGTATTAAAAAGATCGGGAGATGAAAATCGGAGATGGCCCGGCTGATCCAGTCCATTCCAGATATCTTTGTTTAATGTCTGAGGTTCAGGCCTGTTGTAGTGGTGCTCCATTGAGGAGGAGAAGGACTGTGGATCATCCAGTGACTCAATAAAGTCAAAACTGCGGCAGTGTCTTTTGTTAATTATGTCTGATTTATCAAGCATTTTCAAGTCACATTGCTTTGAGGAATGGAGAGAAACGGAGTGACTAGCAGTGTCGCTTAGTATGATGTCCCGGTACAGATTTGACGCCAGTTTATCAGGGGGATGCGTTCTGGTCATCTTGAAAGAACTCTAAGGCTCTCCTGTCAGTTTGATTTAGGATCAAGACAGCCTATGGAAGAGACAGAGAAAGAAGAAAACAAGTTTTTTCACCATGTTTCTATTGCTCTAAACATTGCTCCAAGTATGTCTCAAGTATAACTGATACAAGCAGAGGTACTCTTGAGTAAATATGTACTCATTTACAAATCTTTATTACTGAATGAATAATTATCTATACATATACTGTTGTTAGACAAGAAGCACAGCTGAAATAAGCTAAAAACAATCATGCATTAGTAACTAACTACTAACTTAAAGTAAGAAGGGGCCAAAAAGTGTACACTTTGCAATTGAGGCAATAAATTGCCATTTATGTGGTATTTGAACTAAAATAATATTTTATAGGTAACGCTGTGATGTATTGTTGCTAAATAACATCAAAAGAACTTTAACTTAAAGGTGCATAGCCACATTATTTGACTTTTTCATTTATTTATATGTCAGTACCTCACGCTGGTTGCATACAAAGTTTTTATGAAATATTATCATATCCTACTGGCATATTAGTTATTATTTTGGTGTTTTACGCTTTGTTTTTGCTCAGTTTGTTAGTAAATAAAGCCTTTCGTGTTTATTTTCAATAACAGAGGAACTACAACACTGCGCATGCACAGCAGGGGATAAAACAAGGACGTGGCTAATGGCTATTAGCATCACCCAGCGAAACAATGAAGAATGGCCCAAGATCCAGTGGAGGAAAACAAAAACGGAAAAAAATATATGATTCCAAGGGGAAAAAGACTGGAATGTTGCTGGGAATAAAGTATGAACGTTGGTGTTCCCTGAAGCAGACGCTAAAGTCACCAGTCGCTCAGATGTAACTACAGAGTTGATTGGCATGAGTATATTGTCTGATATAAGGCTCTTAAAGTTGCTGTAGATCAGTGTATTTAATTAATAACGGTTAGTCTTTGATCACGCCGAGCTGCCGCTTTACTGCGAGGCATTTCAGAGGGTCAGGCTTGGTTCGGCATTATTTAATACTGCTTTATTAATTAAGCAAACTGCCATTATAATAGTTCTGTGATACTGCTGGTAGATGGCAACACGTCTGTTTATCTGGTCATCGCGCCTGGTGCTCGGGCTATTTTTATCCACAAAAAGGGCCAATTAAACATTTTCAGGAGGGATGCTTGGTGTATATAATTTTATTTCATCATGATCAAACGGTTTTTGGTCTTTTTTATTTGCATATACTGTGGCTATATACCTTTAATATAAATGTATAATAAAGACCCAGATTTTTTTCCCTCTTGGGTTTTTGGCTGTTTTTAGGTAACCCATACAATTCTATTCTATTCAGTTTATCTATATTGCTCCAATTCACAGCTTATGCCATCTCAGGGCACTATGAAAAAAAGCCAATTCTATTGAATCACACAGACATACATTCCAACTGATCCTAGTTATCAAACATAGCAGTTGGGGTGACAGTAGTGCAGGGGCTAGTAGTGCAGTTTGCCTGTAACTGACAGGTTGCCGGTTCAAACCCCTGCTCTGTCTCAGGGGCTCAGGATACCATTACCAACAACACCATTTTAACCAGCTATGGTTTAAACATGATGGCTGCAAAGATAACTGACTGTCAGTACCTATATGACTGACTGAGAAGGTACTCCTCTGTGGTCAGAGGGCCCGGTGGCGCCAATTGTATTGCAGCTTCACCTCTGCTAGTCTAGCTTGTCACTGCCAGCATGCGAATGACTGAAAGTAGTGTGAATTTAGTTTGAGATCATCTGGACTTGATAAAGCGCTATACAAGTACAGGCCATTTACCATGCAAGTCAAATTCACTTCAATATTCAAAGTGGTTAAAATTTTAATCTAAGGAAACCCAGCAGGTTGCATCAAGTCACTGAGTTCACTCATCTGGATGAGCATATAGCACACACTTGCCATGTGTTGTTGACTCTGCAGCAGCACCTCATACCAAGCATGTAGTGACAGTGGAAAGGAAAACGTCCTTTTAACAGGAAGAAACCTCCAGCTCAACCAGGCTCAGTATGAATGGCCATCTGCCATGACCGTATGGAGGTTTGAGGGAAACAGCATACACGTAAAAATAATAAAGAAGCGCTGATCCGAGAGTACTTTCTATGTGAAAGAAAAGGAAAAGGTCATGGCAGTACTAGCTCCTTTAGTGGCTTCATCTATGAGAGAAACACAGGTAAGCAGATAAACTCTGAGCAAGAGAGCACATACGGTGAGAGGCAGTAACAGCTCACCCAATAGCCGTGTCTAGGAGAGAGACAGGGTTAAACACTGATAGAAAGGTCCAGGTGTATCATCTACGAGAACAGGAGGTTGTTGGCAGTAGTAGCCCAGGTGCCCCCTTCCAGGACGGTGTCACATCTAAACAGAAAAGCAGGCCAGAAGTAGCTACTATGAAGAGAAAGAACAGAGAGAGAACATAAAATTAAATGTTGAAATAACAATAAATAATGCACATTTGGAAAGTAGTAGAAATGACACAATCCTATTTCAGTTTTATACAACAGAATTGCTCCAATCAAATCAATTCCAATATCAGAATCAATGTCTGTTGTTAGCTACCTTTTCTGATTTGATGCTTTTACTTAAAAAAGTAATGTCCTTCTTGTTCCAATAAAAGCAACTAAAGAAAAAAACCTCACACAGGTACTGTCAGCCATTACACTGCAATTTGTTCCCATACATTCAGTGGTAATAACACTGGTAATAATAACATTGATAATTACATAATACGCCTCAGAATTATCCTTTATTGCATTTCAACATCATGCTGCAGAACTGCTAAATCTGTTTACACATAACGGCAGTTTAAATAGTTTTCTGCTGTCAACTCGTTTTTGAGTTGTAGCCACTACATCTAGCAACAAATTTCCACTTAACAAGCCTCTGCAACTACTGGTCATTAATTATCATTGACAACGTCATTAGGAGAATTTACCAAACAGGTCAGTGAAATAGTATTTCACTACTTCCTGTGATGAACGTTTGATTGTGACATTTTTAAAACAGTTCTTAACCATTTTAACCAGATATGTTTTAAACATGTTGGCCGTAAAGCAAACATGACATTTAATTATGTTTTAGCATTGTGGTGACAATATCTATTGTGATTAACACTCATTTTCCACTCATTCATCACCACAATATCACCACTGCTCTCTCTGAGCCATAAGATTATAATCATGATTTATATCTATATATCAGATGTGGATATAAAAAAGTAAACTTTCTCTAAGTTGCCAAACATATTTTTAGGAAGCCGAGTTTTGTACACCACTCCTAATATATTGTGGTCTATGACCTGTGTGACATGACACAATGATGTTACAATGATGACTATTATATCATACGTTATGCAGCCCCATGTTTTATTCAGCAGTTAGAAAAGTTAGGACTGTAAGTAACGCTAAGTTTAACAGCTGCCTCACTGTGTTATTTCTAGGTTGTGTGTGTGTGTGTGTGTGTGTGTATGTATGTATGTATGTATGTATGTATGTATGTATGTATGTATGTATCTATCTATCTATCTATCTATCTATCTATCTATCTATCTATCTATCTATCTATCTATCTATCTATCTATCTATCTGGACTGCCCCTCCCACCCATCTCCACCATTCAAAGAGAAAAATTGTTATAACATGTCTTAAATTCAACCCAACCTTGTATAATCTCTCTAAAATATAGTCAGATATTTCTTTGGGTTTATAAAGAACACCTAAAACGTTCCAACAAGGGCCTTTTGTGTATCTAACACAAACATGGACTTACTAGTTGGCACTCACCCACAAGCCAACCGGGAGATACCATCTGTTCATGACGAGAGGAGTGACCAGCCATCTCCCCATCATGTCTCTGCAGCTCACCTTAATATCCTGTCTGTTTACAACCAATGAACCCACTCCGTTAGTCGTCTAGGTGCACATTTATATGTATTATGCTGATTTAAATTACCGTATGCAAATTTGGAAAACCTTTTTACATTTTAGGCAGATAACATTACCTAAATGTACATATAAATGTCTAAAACTACAAATAAGTTATTTATCTCATAACGGTGAGACCAGCTTAAGTTATTGTAGATGCCCTATTTTATAACATTTGTATGTCTTATTTGGAAAAATGAGACATTAAAATCATCAACGCCATCTCAGAAGCTAAAATTTCATGAAAATAAGACAAATATGCAATTAAAAAAAGTCAGGTAGAGATTTAGCGAATAGTTTATCATCACAAGCCATTTCAGACACTTTCATAATTCCCCAGCGTTCATCTGGACTGGGTAAATATGTGCATTCCTTCCTCCGCTCATTCCCCTGCTTCAAAGCTTCTTTTCAGCGTGGACACTGCACTTTAGCAGTCCAAAACCACATGCCACATACTGTCTCCATGGCTACAGCCCACAGCAAGGAAACCATTCAGCCCCCCTGCAGTTGCATAAATCTCAGTCTGAAAATAAAACTAATAATTAGCAGCCATTGTTTTAAGCTGGTGCAGAGGGCAATCTGTGGCATGTGAGTAACCACAAATGTGTCAGAAACGTTATGAGCGTCCCGCTTGAATTTTTTTTTTAATTCCAATGCGTGCTGTATATAACAAACTAAAAGCAGCTTGGAGAGGTATAGTCTCCCCTGTGTCCTTTGAGTGGGTTTTACAGCCAGTGATAAATCTGATGCAGATCCCACAGGCCCGTGGGGCGCATTCAGCCTTGGAGTAGTTGCTTTAATAACGCTCTTATACGCCCGTTTGGTTTTAGTGTTGCGGCAATGGCGCACAGGGCCGTCCACAGCCCACATCACCTTGTCCCTAACCGGATGCCTCTGAGCTCGAAACGAGATCGTTTGTGGATATAAGAAGGAGAAAAAGAAAAGTTTGGGCATTTAGGAGATGTACCGGAGAGGCCTTCCTTACCGTGTCGGCGGTTTGCTGGTCGGATGCGGGGGTCATGGTGGTGAAGCGGCAGCCTGTTCTCTCTTCGTGAGGTGCAGCCTCAGCCGTTCCGCACCTGCTGCGATCCTAGGACTAGTCCTTCATGATGTTATCTGCATCACCCTGCTCTCGCTCTCCCTCTCGCTCACATCTCCGTGTTGGTGTGTGTGATGGAGGAGGAGGTGTGTCACAGCTTGCGCCTGTGCGCGTGTCTCTGGGGGCGTGGCTGTGCGTGTTTTTAGAGGAGAGGGCGGGGGGCTGGGCGGGATGGAGGAGGAGGGGCGCTCTCTGGGCGTCGGAGCAGCAATGCGGTCTCTGCTGAGATGCTATGGGCATTTCCAGGGACGTTTTATTTTGTGTGTGTGCGCATTTTGCAATGACAGATTTCGTTTTAGCGCTTTCCACGATGAGAAAATGTAAACCTGACACCTTCGGTTCCAGAGACTTTACACTAAACTATCTTTCTGCAGATTTTCTCACTTGACTGAAGACTGCTGGTGTCCCTCCCACTCCTCTGGGCATGAAGAAGAGAAAACTTGTCCTATGCCAAGAACAAAATGTGGAATAACTATTTCTTAGTGCAAATAAATAAATAAATAAATATATATATATATATATATATATTAATATATATATATATATATATATATATATATATATATATATATATTTATTTATTAATATATATAATATATATATTAATATATATATTAATATATATATTAATAATTTATATATATATATATATTAATATATATATATATTAATAATTTTTAATCAGCATGCTTGTTACACATGAGCGCTTAAAGTATGTTTAGTCAACCTTCTACATTTATGCAGCCTCACTGGAAGCGAGGTCTCCTCGCTCACTCACCCTTTTGGCTCTACAATTAGGACATTGTGTGAAATGTAAATAATAACTAATTACAAGGATTTGCAAATCATTTTCAACATTGAATACACTATAAAGATTTACTGTTCAAACAAAAAAATATACCAACTTCATTGGAATTGGGGTTGTATGTGACTGAGATCAGGGCTGTGTAATGGCCTCTCAAAAATAGGGGTGGGCGATAAGGACTTTAATTTTATCAGAACATATTGTGGTACTATTGTGTTAATCATGAAAGCAATGATAAAAGACTATAACCAGCTTCTTGTAGACTTCTTAGGTAACTTTGTGGCTGTGACTTCATGTCAACTATAGCCCCATAAATACAAACACTGTCTTTAAAAAAACACATTTAATATTTTAACATATATTAAAACAAATTTCGAAATATGCTTCGTCAGGACACAAATCACTTAAAGAAATGTGATTTTTCTCACTTAATTGCACACAGTAATGACATTTAATTATAAATTTGAATTTATTGACATTTATTGATGCTCTAAAGAAACCAACAGCGAAGAAAATAGCTAAAATAATCCTGACAATTCTGGCAGTTTTGGGTTTTTTTCTGACATTACTTATCGGAATTTATGGTAGTACAAAATTAACCCAAATTCTTATCATGATAAGAAGCTTTTCACAATAACGATAAAACGATATGATAAAGGCCCAGTCCTACTCCAAAACTTTAACTTTGTTGTTTTTAAGCCACTTTGTAAGTAATTTGACATTTTGCTTAGGGTCATAGTTCACATGAAAGACCCATTTGTATCCAAGCTTTACGTCCTGTCTGATACCTTCAGATGTTCCTTTAGATATTTCTGCATATTGCTCTTTCCTTGTGATAATCCTCTGTTTTGTGAAGTGCACCAGTTTCTCCTGCTGCAATACACATAACATGATGCCCTCACCACGTACATCACAGCTCAGAAGGTGTTCTCAGGATTGTAAGCTTCCCCTTTTTTCATCTAAATGGTCATTGTGGCCAAGCACTTCAGTTTCAGTGTCTGTGAAAGGCGGGACATATCTCTAAAATATTAAGATTGATTTCTCAGCGTGCACTTGCAGACTTGAACCTAACTGTTTATGTTGCTTTCGAAGTGATGGCTTCTTCATTCCTGAGTGGCCAATCAGCCCATGTCGGTAAAAGACTTGTGCCACTGTGGATAATGACACTCTATACCATAGAGGGTCTTCCTTAGTCAGTGTGTTCACAAAGTCTTTTGAATATTTTTCTGGAGTGGAATGAATGAGGACACGAAAGGGGTTTGTGTGACAGAAGATGCAAAGATAGGATTAGATCGAGACAAATGACTCACTGTGGTGACCCCTGAAAGGGAAAAGCCGAAAGAAGAAGAGGTTCAAGGAAGTCGGATCAGGTCATGTTGATGGAATAATCTGCCTCCTTCAATTCTCTCCTCTGACCAAACAAACCGGGACCACAAACCTGAGCCGGTCTTTGGTACTTCTGTCCCAGCAGCATAAATTCATCATCCGGGTTCAAGATGAACCCAGCATTTTTTTAGTGTTAATATGCAACAGTAGTAATAATGAATAATAGTTTAATTCAACTCTACGTTTAGTTTACAGATGACACTTTTGCTTAACTTTTTTTATTACAACTGAGTAACTAAATAGACCATTTTTTTTGCTGTTCCCATGTGGTTTGTTTCTATCCACTCTTGTTTGGCCTGTCCACATCTGAAGCCATTTTGAACAGCTGTGACTTTAATCCAACAATCTGTTTCCATGTTCTGGCAGATCTTGTTTCTACACCCAGATCGGTCTGTTTAAATGCTTCTGCTCCAAACTCCAACCTCGCCTCATCCTTCTGCATTGTCTGAATTGATGATGGGGACAGCTGGCTGCGAGCCTCAGCTCAAAGCATGTGACTCCAGCAGAGGAACTGCTTACTAAGGCACTCTTCCTGCGCATGGAAGCCTCTCCAGACAAACTCTGCTGATCAGGCTGATGGTCGTAACGATACTCGGGGACAGAGATCCTTTTTGTCACAGGAAACACAGCCCCCCTGTGCTTCGGCACATTAGATGAGGACAAGTTCGGTTCCTTCTTTTTGCGTTTGTGTGTTTGCATATGGCAAGTGCCCCTGCACACTGGTTACAAAACAACCCCTGGCTTACAGAGAAACCCATCTGTGGCGCACAACGTGTATGAGATATGATTCACAAAACATTCCATCTCACATTGTGCACCCAGCGTCTCTATGTTAGCATGTGTAACTCACCCGCTCCATCATGGCAAACTGGCATCGGCGTGTGTCAGCTGTTGGTTAGCCGTGTCTGTCAGCTGGCTGCCAGCAGGTGTCTTGGGCACCTCACAGAGTGTGTGGAGAGAAAATCAATGGCTCTCTGTTGATTAGAAACACTACTGACGGGGATCAATCAGGCTTTCACCACCACAAAGTAAGAGCATTAAAGCGGAGCACTGCTTCACATTGCCTCGGCTACTCAAACAAGCTTTCATGCTTCTCGGTAAACACCCTTCAGTTCTCTGGCTGACTCCCATGAAGTCTATGTTGGATTAAGTGATTCACTGTAGATTTACTTTCTGCTTTCTGAGTTCCCAGTGGGGGGGAATTACGTAAGAGCTGCGAGGATGGACACGCAGTCACAAACCCATGCATGTAAAGTTTAGCCAAAAATAGCTACTGTCCATTGCACACATATACATATCTCTTGAACTTCAAACTCGTTTTGAAACATCACAACCAGTAATGTATTTCGTTTTTATTTCATATGATGAGTAGCACATAATTGTCATGCATTTGGCTCCACTCATCTTCCCTTCAAGCCTGACACTTTGATTTTTTGAGCCCGTACCCTGTGAGAGAAAAAACATTCTTACAGCATAATACTGCCACCACCCTTTTTCACACCTCTGAACAGTGTGTTCAGAGGGATGTGCTGGATGTGTTAGTTTTCCAACACACATAGCATTTTGCATGCAAGGCGGCAAGTCATTCCACCACAGCCCCTTCTTCCACATCTTAGCTGGGTCCCCAACTTCGCTTGAGGTAAACTGCAAATGGGACTTCTTTCCAACAATGCTTTTTGTCTTGCCATTCGTCTGTTTAAATCAGATTTGTGGACTGCGCGGCTAGTACTTCTTGAGCAGTGGATCAGCACAGCTCATCTAGAGTTACCATTCTTTGCAAAAGCGTTTTTAAAAACTATGCATCATTTTGTTTCTGAATCACATTTTTGTGTTTCTTTGTGCTGCTCTATGACATAATAATGCTCTACGATAATAAAACACATCGACATTTGTGGTTTTAAAAAGATCAACTGTTTGCCAGTTCAAGGGGCGTGAACCCTTTTTGCAAAGCACCGTAATGTGGCAATAGGTAAAGTCTATTTTTCATTTTCGACTTAAATAATTTACCACAGCAAACAAGAAAAAGACATTAGACAGAGATGAAAAAGGAAACAAATTCAGCTTCACTGTGCTACAAGGCATTCCCAGGGGAGCCAAAGATGTTTTATATGGCCCCTGCAGTGCTGAATATTTCAAACAGCCAGAATTAGACCCTTTTGCAAAGCTACACGAATGACTATGGTTGGTTTTCTGGGATCCACAAGCAAAACGTTTAGATACCGAGAAGGAACAGAAATCCAACAGTGGAGAATCTGACGACTCAGTGGGAGACACACCCAGACCTCCACATAAATCCAGTCAAACCCTGATTAAGTCTTCGACAAATTAAACCAATGGATCCTCTCTGGCCACTTTCCTTGGCCCAGACAGTTGTGGCTGTCTATGTAGGATGCACACCACTTACATCTCTGATAAGGATTTAGAAGTGGCCATGTGAAGTATTTAAATGCAGCTCAGCCGTGGCCCTTGAGAATCCACGTTGGCGTAATTTCCAGTCCCACTGAATCGGCCCAGATTAGACGCAAATGACTGTTTATACTATATTATATGACGTGGCTTGCAACAGTACTTATATCCTTATGAAGCTGTCCACGTTTTTTTCACATTAACACCGACCACAAACTGCTGTGTGCTTTATTGGTGTTTTGTGAGCTATACCAACACAAGGCAGCCCATAATAATAGATGAAGAATTTGAACACTGTTGTGTGTGTTTGTATTCAGCTCCCTCTGAGTTAATAGTTTGTAGAAGCACCTTCCACTGCAGCTAAAGCTGCTTGTCGTTTTGGCTACGTCATTACCACCTTTCCACAAAAATTTTCTCAGTCAGGTTGGATGGAGAGTGTCTATGAAGAGCAATATTCAAGTGTTGCTACACATTGTCCTTTGGATTTACGCCTGGACTTTGAAAGGTGCAGTCTAAAGCGGAAAAAAAAAAAATCCATGCAGCCTCTAAGTGAGACCAGCTTCCTTGTCCGTGCTAAAGAAGAGCCCGCCATCGTCATGTTCTACTGTGGAGATGGTGTTTTGAAAGGGATGTACGGGGGTAGTTCTCCCTACAGATAGAATTTTGCATCTGTGCCTAGTCTCGTCTGACATAGCCGTACTTGCTGTGTCCCCTGCATGGCTAGCAGAAAACTGCAAGTAGGTCTTCCGATGGCTTAAAAAACAACAACAATGACATTCCTCTTGCCAGTCTTCCATAAAGGCCAGAATTTGGAGTGCAGCTGCAACTAATGGTTGTAAAATTGACAGATTCTCAATGGGCTTCTTGCCTGTTTCTCTAATGCTCTCTTTGCCTGAGCAGTTACCGGGCACCTTTCTTTTTTTGTTGTCCCTGACCTCTTTGCGCTGTTCCTTGGTCTTCACAGTGCTGTTTTTCACTTATGTTCTTTAACAAACCTTCGAAACCATCACAGAATGAGATCAAACTACACCCATAAGTCCATCTCTTTATTTGGTGACTTCTGAAGGCAACTGGTTGCAATGGATTAGTGGCATCAGGGTAAAGGCGGCTGAATACATCTCAGTGCTATACATTTTATTTGTAAAATAAATTTGAAAATCCTCCTACTCAATAATCACTTGCTACCTTTTGTTGGTCTAGCGAATAAAATCTCAATGAAATCTGTGTTTTTTCAAGGGATGTAAATACTTTTGTAAGTGATTCTAATTAGAGGGACCAGAGGAGTGGGAGATTGTATCCTCAGGTATCTGAAACACCACAGTCTAAAAACTGCTAAATGAATAATATTATGATCATTATGGGTAGAAAGTGAAACGTATCAGATAAAAAATGTCTTGTACTTAATCAGGAAACTGTGACTGCGCAGAAAAAAAAGAACATTCCAGTCCACTCAGAGAAACATTTATAAACAAATTCATGTGCCAGCCAAACCAGTAGGGAGCGGTATCCATGGTAACCCACAGTGAGTAGGAGCAAAAGAGGCAGGATTGATTTGAAAGGGAATAAAATAAAGGGCTGATGAGAGTAATCCATGGAGAACGTAAAATCCACGTCACAAAGGTGAGAGGCAGGGAGGTGAAACTGCTCGTCAATCTCCACCGAGCATCAGATGCAAAGAAAGTTTGGCCTCGTGTGCTGTATGTGCTCAGCTTGAACATAAAACAAGCACGTGTTTTTACCGTTTACATAATCTCCGGCAGAGATTGACAGTTTGAAGCAGAAGGGAACCTTAATGGCAAAATAAGATGAAAGACCCTCAGATCCTCCTCTCTGTGCATTTGGGTCAAAGAAGGGAATAGTGCAGATATTATTCACAGCTTGTCTGAGCAAACACAAACTCCTCTGTCCTGGTCTCTGGAGTCCCAGTAAGACATCCCATGGTGAGATTTAATTAAATCTTTATTGCGCACTCCTCTCTCATCCTTCATCATCTGCCATTTTGGCCGAGGAATCACTCAGTCATGTGTGCAAGTTTATTAAAGGGGAAACACACTTGGAATGAGGAGATGGGCCTCTCAGCGGGAGCCCGCTTCTTTCCGAGAGCTCCCGGTGATGTGAGTTATTCGTGCGGGTGTATTGTCACCGTGATATTGTTATGTAACAGAATAGAAATAGAACGTGGTAATGGTCTGTTTATAGGGGCCAGCAGCCTCGGCTTGCAGTTTTCTAACACCAATTGAGGTCGGGAAAGAGGTTTTGTGAAGCAGGGCTGTCATTAAGGTCCCACTATTCACTGCTGGAGGGACAAAAAATCTTTTGTGCCTTGGCGAGGAAGAATCAATGAGGGCCTTCTAAATATGGATATCATTCACCGACCACCCCACAGCAGCACAATGCAAAGCAGTACTGGGTTGCACTAATTGTGCAGAGCTGTAGGCCATGTATAATGGCTGTAAGCGCCTCTTCAGACTACAGTTTAAGAGTTGAATTGAGCGTCTACTCTTTGTCCCCTCCGAAAAGAACAGCCGAGACCGTTTGTTATCTTCTGTCCCTGAATGAAACACGTGATGGTGATCTGGAAGCACGTCTCCCTGCCCAGCTAGGAATGCTGCGCGGTTTGCACCAGTCACCCGTCATGTTACATGTGCGCATCGGTGCTGGCACTTGTTTCTATTTTTGAATTGATGCAATCTTAATATATGCAATCAAGCATTCCGGATGCAGCCGTACACATGTACCTGTGCTCGCAGCGTCCCTGGGCTGTGAAAATGGGTCAGCTCTGCAAATATCCTGGATCTGAGAAGAAGTCGTGATGCCCCCCCTCACCCCAAAACACCCCACCTACCTCCCACCCACCACCCAACCCTCCTCTCCTTCCTTCTCTCTTGCCGGTAACAGAACTAAACCACTGCTGGCAAAGTCCTCTATCCAGCAAAGTCAGAAAATCTGTATCAGCAGAATTACACACCAAATGCTGCCTGTTGTTATCTTCTTATGAATGGATGTACTAAGCAATGACAAACAGGCTAATAGCAAACAGCCATGTGGTCTTCCAGCAAGATATTAAAGTCATTGTATTGGTGGTGTTATTAGACAGCAGATGAGGCTGCTCTCCCTGATGAGATGAGCATCCTGCCCACTTACCGAACCTGGATTTGTTAGGAGGGAACGGTGCAGTCTCCCCATGCGGAAAATGCAAGGCAGCAAGACGGAGGACAAAAAAAGCTTTGACCTTTCATGAGTGAGCATATACTGTATAAAACTCTGTATGCAATCTGTTTTGTAAAAAAAAAATAAAAAAATTCTGCAATAAAACTGTACCCTCTTGCATGGTGCAGTAAATCATTTGCGAATTATACAGATGGCACCTTTTATAGCTGATGAGGAGAAGTAGAATACTCCATTTTATTGCACTTGTTTCATCTGCAAACGGTGTCATTGACTTATGCAGAACAGGGCTCTAGAGATGAGTGTGTGTTTGGGGAGGTGGTGGGGGTGGGGTGTCACGTACTACTCTGTTTCAGCTGCAGCTGCTGGATTTAGAATTAAAGCCTTAAGGAAAGTGAGACCAAAATATACCATATGACATCACGAAACAAGAAACAGGCCACCGTCCTGCCAAAGATGACTCGATGATAAACAGTACGGTCATTTGTAACATTGTATACATCAGTATTTCCATTGCCTGTGCAGCTTTCACCAAACTTGTGTAATTCCACTGTTAGTGTTAAAAAAAAACAATATGAAAATGAAATATGTTCATAAAAAACATTTCTATTGAAACCCTGAAGCATCACAAGCTCAACTATTCTTACACCAATAAACACTTAATGCGATGCAAAAAGAATGCACATGGTTATTATTGTCAGTTTAAATTTTTAAATGAGAAAAGGAACATACTTGGACCCAAAGTAATGTGTGAATAGTTCTGTGTTGCTGGACGCTGCAGGCCACAGACTGTTGGTCTGCACCACCTTGTGGTCAGTGTGGAACTGCTGTTACGCTAAATAAACAGAGAAACAACAATTTAGCTCAGTAGTTAGTTGCATTTATTTCAAAGATTTACATTTAAGTGAAAAAACAATAACATTATTTTTGTTAAATGCCTACACAATCAGAATCAGACATACTTTAATAATCCCAGAGGGAAATCACTTTTGTTACACGCTCCAGAGCACACACAAGAGCACATCTGTCCCAAACAGACCATTTTTCTCTATATAAAACTGCCATGATTTAGGTTTTTGTTTATTTTGCCTTTGTACTTTTCTTATCAGCCTGTCACCTCTCAGCCACCAGTCATCATCCAATCAACTCAGTCTCCCTCCAGTCACCACCCTGTTCTAGATCATCTCCACCTGTTGCCACTAATTAAAGTTACTCAGCTCACCTGTTCACCAACCTACATTTACCTGCCTCAGCCCACTCATCGCTGCCAGAACGTCTCATCTCTTCTTGTGTGATGTACCCTGTTTCTTCCGGATCCTGTGTGCTCAGCCAGCTGGACTCTTCAGTCGAAGTTGCCTGTGTGCTGCAGTTCTCCCTGTTTTCCCGTGAGTCCCAGCCGCTCGCTCTGCCTGTTCTGGTGGTTCCTCTGTCTACGTCGCCTGATCTGGTCTCTCCCTACCTGCACCCGCTGGTCTCCTGCTCATCCCTGCCTGCCTGCACCTTCTGCCAAGATTCACCTGCCTTGTCTGGTTCTGTTTGTCTGCCTCACCCGCCACTACTCATCATCTTCACAATAAACCTTTTAAACGTAACTCTGTGTCCGGCTGAATATCGGGTTCACCAGCAGTAAGCATTACATAAAACAAATTTGTCCCATGTGAAATTATCTGTTTAAAAAAAAAAATAGTACGAAAGGATTTTAAATTCCACCAATCATTATTTTATTTGGGGACTCGTCTTAAAGGGATGATACAAGAAATTGAAGTGAGGTTCTGTTCTAACCCTATAAATTGTTAATATTTTACTTGCAGTAGTAAACTGTAGTTAGAGTAAATATGATCCTAAAGGATGAAGCTAATGGCTGGTAGTGATGGGAAACTTCAGAAATTAACTCACTTAGGATTCTGAAGGCTATGGTGCAATTATGAATTGGTTATCGATAAAAATCCTCAGACAAAAAAACAACTTGTTTAAACATCCAAAATAGCGTACGACCAGCTCTCCAATTAAACGGTCATGGACCTCTGCCCTGACCCAACTAATGAACAGCAGACCATGTCCACAGCTTAACATTGAGTCCAGAATATCTGACTTCATTTGTAACTTAAAGACAATTATTTTTGTCAGTTGTCTGCTTTCTTCACTACACTCTAACGAAGCTCATTCATATTTAGACCTGTGTGTGTGGACGATTGTTTGTCCTGCGATGGACTGGCATCCTCTTTAGGCTGTAGCTCACCTCTCACCCACTGACAGCTGGCTGGCTAGATGGATGGTTTTACTGCAGCCTGCACATGCTGCGGTTCTTGTCCAGCTCGTTTTCTTTTTAGGGCAGGTCGAGCTGGATACTTTGCATGTGATTTTTTTGTAAACTGTTTGGGTGCGAGACTTGCATGCTTACAGGATCTGCTTTCTACATTCGTCACAACCTAGTCATTGATTGACATTGGGACTGTCAGGCACCTGCTCTGTTTCCTTGTCCCCTGCCCTGCTCTGTTGTGCTTGTAGCAGGCTGCCTGCGTTGCCTCTCTCTGCTCTGCTCCACTAATTAGTGGGAGCAGTGGCACCTGCGCAGTTTCTAATTACCTGCAGTCTTTCCACCTGTGATTCTACCTATAATTAACCACCTCTCACAGCCGGTCTCTGCCAGATTCTTGAAAGCCTTTGTGTGAGCAGACCATGCGGTGCTCCTCTGATTGCCCTGTCTGTTGTTGACCCAGTTTTTCTGCGGATTTCCCTTGCCAAAGTCAGACACGACATTGACCTCGGTTTTCTGGACACTGCCCTTCGGATCTGCTCCTTGACCCAGTCCTCTGTCTGTCCTTCTGGATTATTCTGCCTGCCTCAGCCTGCTGTGTATGACCCCCACCCTGACTCTGAATTTCCCGTTTGCCTCTGCCCTGTTCCTTGTGTTTGTGAGACTCTGTTGCCCCAGTCCTTGTGACTTTACTATCATCACCTCCAGGACTCACACGGAGTCCCAGGTTCTATTAGTTGGATTCAGTGATTTCAGTGTTCATCTCAACCCACTGATTACTGTTCAGCCACTAACCTGTCTGTTCCTGAGAGCGCTCCCTGTTATTCCTGCCTTGCACCCAAATTTATTCGTTTAATAAAGACATTAAAACCACTCCTGTTTTCCGACTAAATTATCGGGTCTTATTGGCACCATATGGGACAATAAAGTTTTGATGTTGAGTCACAATCGTCCATGTCCGAATCTCTAGACATCAAAAAAACATTTTTATCCCAGGTGTAAATTGGACTTCTACAATCTCAAAACAGCTCCAGTCACATTTTACGAACCTTAAACTATCATCACGTCTGGATTAGTTGGTTATGTATGCAGAACGTTTACGTAGGAAATGGAAATAGGAGACAGTACACAACCAATGATCTTTCTGCTGTAAACATGTAATGAATAGACCGTGGAAAATGTTTCCGCTCTGTGCAACTGTCTGATGTGACGGCGTGAAAAGCAAAAATGTAATGGCAGTTTAGGAAAACGGAATTAGCAATACTTACTCCAGTTATTAGTTTTGAGAACTGATGTTACAGCATGGATTGTTCTTGAGGGCTTGACATATCTCTCCGTGTCAGTGTGTGAGAGCCGCTTTGACCTTCCGCTCTCATTTACCCCACATTTTCTTGTTCCAAGGTACTCACTCAGTTAGCTCCACAGTGTCTATTTTAGCTCAGTATTTGCCGATTAAAAGGAGAGATGGAATTTTGACAGAAAAAAATCAACAGAAGAAATTTCTCAAACAGTTCTAAACTGTTTTCCTCCCTTTTTGTCTGTCCCACAACCCTGTTCCTCTATCCAACAAGGTCCATTACAATATATGGTAATTTCTGCAATTTACCCGATAGTCTTTTTGCAACTTTTTTGCAATTAAGAATGCCAGAAGGTAGTTTCCTTACTGTATTGTTCCCTGTTTAGATATTCAATAATCAGTTAGCATTTTACACAGGATTATCACTGGTTATCACTTTCCTGACTCAATTTCCTGTGTATATATTGTACTGCTTCTGCATAAATATCCGCCCAATGCAAGTGATGTGATGGTTTTAAGGGATACAACTCAATTGGACTGTAGGTATGCAATAATCTGCTATTTTTTGGCAGAGTCTCAGTTCAAAATCCTAAACTACCCCTTTAAAGGCTGCATCTCTCCACAAGAATATAAAGATAAAGGAATGTAAGAGAATTAGGCTTAATTAAAAAAAGCAGCAAGAAAAAAAACAAGCACAACCAAGATGTTCATATTTGGTCATAGACTTTATTGAACATGTCCATGTTTCAATAACATAATTTTTTTCCACATAATATAGCTATATTGCATATAACATCTATTTTCTTTTTACATTTAATTCAATAATCCACCATGAATTATACGATGCACCGTCTTGTCTTTGATGACGAGAAACCTCAGACGTTAGCACTTTTTCACATTTAGGGTGTAACAATTTAAATATGGCAGGCATCAACTGACTGTTTTCACCCATTCACAAGTTCGTAATGATTTTACATCTTCACAATGATTATACAGTGCAGTAGGTAAACAATAAAATCATCTGTATGAAAAGAAAAAGAAATTACATTCACTGTCAAATATAGCCACAGTAAATAATAGAATGGTGAATACCCACAACCTAAAGAAAACAAAACTTCTTGGCGTCGGCATGTTTTATGTCCCAGAATGGCATGGAGGCCTCTGAGGGTGTTTTTTTTTTCTTTTTGAATAAACATCCATGCTAAATGTGATGGCTTACTTTTACGTATTGCTGATTTTCCAAATAAACTGCGATAAATCAGACACCGAAATGCACCGATACTGAGTTTTGAAATTTAAAAATGATACCCTGAATCAATTAATGCACAACATTGCAAGCTCCATACAATGGAACCTCATCGATTTTACAAAAGCAATGCCAAAACAAGGAAAAGAGCTACTTAAACACTTTGAAAATAAAAACTGAACAATTTGCCGGCACACCTAACATCAACAAGCACGAATAGCAGCAGGGGGAGTAGAGGTGACATTCTGCTTCGCTCAGAGCTCTTTACAGCACATCTCTAGCTGATTTTGACATTCGCACGTTTATGCACTGTCGAGCACAAGGGGTCACTGTGGCTACACGAACAATAAGCGTAGACACAGTGGAGGAGAATCTGCAGGGGACTCGGGACTTGTTCATTTTCTTGGCTTAATCATTTCTTCTCTACAAAGCAGGATACGGCACCTTTACATGAAGATTAAACGCAATGCACTATTTCTGGAAGACGTGTATAGCTTCTGGAAAAAGAATTGGTTTTCACGAACAACTTGGATTTCCATAGTGATCAGAGAGAGCTTCTGCAGAGCGTGTGTTAAAACGTCTACAGAGAAGCATCCTGCATTGCGTGGTTTTGCTTTTATTATTGTATAGATGAATCTCATAATATGTATGCAGCGTTCCTTGGCTGAGTATGAGGGTATGCTCCCACGAAACAATAGAAAGCAGTGTTGAAAGCAGCTGTTAGGATTTATAAAAACAGACTCAAGTTTGGAGGGAAATGCAAGACCCCTATAAGCCCTGCAGTCAGCCAGACTTATCGTAAAAACCTGTTGACTGCTTTCCACCACGCTATCCCTGTCCATGCTGCTCCCCTCTGCAGCTCGGCACCACCTCAGAGAGAGAATAGTGAGCTGTTGCTTCATCAAGTGCCCCATAAGTAAACCTGAAAATGCAAACTTCATACATTTGTGCATGACATTGGTTTCAAGTAAGATTTTGCTGTAAATGTGTGCAAAAAAGTATCTGTAACAACAAGACGTTTCACTTTACAGAAAAAAAAAAAGCATGCATGTTCCTCCTCCTCTGTAAACAGCCGCGTTATGCCCGGAAATGGAAGACCCTCAGCCACACACAAGTGTCACAATCAAGTGGACATCCCTGAGACCGCTCCATTTGATCTGACGTTCTTGTTTGTCTAAGGCGTGCTTTCTTTCTTCTTTTTGTCTTAAGGTGGAGAGCGTTTTATTCGTGTGCAGCGAACGTTAATGGAAGAAAAGTGAGAGTGACGACATACTCACGACACCTACAAAGCTGCGTTACTGACTAATCCACTACATGTGACAACACAGTTACAAGCGCCGAAGTGAGATGCTGGGGACTGCAACAGTTGCCTCCTATTGACATGCAGCTAAGACATCACCGCGAGCAGTCAAAACGGCTCGAACACATCCATAGTGTTTGCGAACACTGTGGAGAGCTGTGGAAGTGGACTGTACAAAAATTATTGAGGCAGACGGTGGTGAGATTCGGAATTTTTTCAGTGGCAAATTCTCGCATTATTTAGATAGGATTTGCATCTGTCCTTGTTTTAAGTTTTACTTAAACCATCAAAAGATCAAAGATTTTTTTTTAATCAAAAACATTTGCTACATGCTGATGATTGAGCCTAAAATTCAACTACTGACATTAACACAAGTGCATGAGATAGCAACTTTTGGGGGAGTTATGAGAATGTGTTCTTCAGAAGCAGGACATCCCAAAAATTGAGCCAGGACCCTACTGTGGTACTCACAGAAATGAGTGGGGGATCTTAAGATTTTAGAAATCAAAGCAAATAACAAAAATGGTAATGGTCAGAGTGTATCCATGCTTTAAAAGTAACATAAAAAGTCTTGCCATGTTAGCAAGAGATAAAGCAATATATTTGTTGTTGATGCTTTTTGTATTGCCATTATTGTTCTGTTTATTTGACTTATTAGTAATGCTCATGTTGCATACTATGATATCCTTTATATTACTTAAGTTTTCACAGAGTTCTCATCCTACTCTGGCAGGGTTTTATTGATTACTATAGGACAATTATGTGACAGCTATCTATCCTCACAAACACTAATATCTAAAACTGATGAATGAATGATGTTGAACACACTCACCATATTAAGTATATGGTCAAAATAAAAAACATAGCAAAATAATAATCCTATCATTAACAAAATCTTTTCATGATATGACATCCTTGGTTAAAAGTTAATGGATTCATAGTAGCACCCAATTACCAGAAAATGTATAACAAAATATGAAATGATGATCTCTTTTATTTAATGCAGAAAAGCACAAATTAATCGAAAACGGAATAAAATACTGAAAAATCAAAAATGAAATTGTGAAAACTATATGAGCGACCAGCAGGACGCAGCAATAGCTATGAAATGGAGAAGGTGTAGGGTTTTGCTACTTTATAGGCTTAATGCGAGCATTAGGAGAAAACTTTGGTCACTCTCTGGCACCATTAAAAAAAACTTGAAAACACAAAAACAGAAAGATAACATTTTTTTTGCATTTTTAACCACAATTTAATATGTACCTTGATATTTGTGTTGAATCCTACCCACTCCATATTCACACTTGTAGCTGCTTCTATCTGACAGAAGATCCATTCACTCAAGATGAAGAATAAATATTTAAAAACCATTTTATGCCATCTGACTTATGTCTTCTGAATGATGTCTCTTTTAATTCATTAATGTTCATATGTTTTTTTATTGCAGTATTTTATGCAATTGTGGGACGTTTTATCATTCTTATCACATTGTTTTAGCTATATTTCTAAGCAACTTAATTTTAGTATTTAGCTGAGATGACATTTTATTAGTTCAGGCTCAATTTTTACTGTACGTTTATTGTCTGGGTGCGAGTAAGGGGCCGTTTATGTACCCTCCCAACAACCTTTAAATTACTGGTTCATGGGAGTTTTACATCGTGACTTCCCTAACGTCCTGTAGCAGCTAGCTGTACTGTGAGCTAACGTTAGCTTGTACGAAAACAGGAACAAGGTGGCGATTTAGCTTCTTCTGTGCTCATTTTTATTTCTGCCCTCTCCTTTACACCATTGCTACACCTAAAAACCTGTCTGTTAGCTTCTGAGCGTAGGTCTAAAAAGCAACACTCTTTGCCTTGGCTTTAGCAAATTTACTCTCTTAGGTTAAGTTGCTACATCATTTAATCACCACAAGAAGGCCTACAGCCCCCACCTGTAGTTCTATTTTGTTGCCATAAGAAAATGGCAGCTCTTTTCAGCAAAAGGAAATGCACTTTTTAACTCTTATTTTAGTATGACTTGTAATAATTGTCACTTAAACAGGGTTTTACTTGGGAATAGAAACATTTGTTTTACTATTTTCCTCATCCCAATAACATTTGTACAGTCCTTTAGTTTTTAGTTTTTGTTTTTTTGACCACAAATACCACAACGGATTTACAGCACCAACAAACAAGGAAGCAGGATTGTGTTGCTTTGTTTCTGAATTTAGTTACTGGTTGTTGCATGCACATACATAGGCTTTTGTGACGTTTGATATGATGAACCAGTTAAGCTTTAAGCAAGGCAGGAAATGTTTGAAACATCACATCACCTGACTCTATTCTACCTTTTGTTCACTCTAATAGATAGTAACTGTTTGGGAAGTGGGTGTCAAGTGTGTACACTTTCATATCACACTCATAAAATGGAGAATCTGTTGGTCCTTGCTCGTTTCCTGGGGGTGAAGAAGGGGTCTGTCCATCAGTTTGCCTGTCCATTTTTCTCTCAGCCGGAAGAAGAAAGAGGGATGGGAGGATCTGATGCCAGCTCAGTCTGAGAAGAGACTGGCAAAAGATTTGCGTAGATTGCGTATGGTTTCAGCCTTCACCTCGTCCTGGCTAAGGCTGGCTCGGGGCGTTGGGGTTTCTGGAATGTTGAAGGTATTGGTAAGAGACTGGGATTTGCTATAAAGAGAGGGAAATGGCAATAGAGGAGAAGGAAAGGCTATTAAAGTCATGCAGCAAACAAATGGAATGAGAAGACTGGAGCACAGCAAGGCAGAGAGAGGGATAAAGAGGAGTAAAGTCTCAGTAAAAGATGAAAAAGGGGTCATTCCTTCTCCGGGGGTCATTCAGAATTTCCTTATCATTTCAAGTCAGCATTGACATGATATGAATAGTGAATGACATTTTTTTGGATGCAAAGTGATGTGTTTTGTCTGGTATTGATCATGAATACGGAAAATCCAGAAAAGGGAATCTGATTCATTTCTAACTGAAAAATATAAAATATTTTATAGATAAAGCTCATTCAAATCATTAAAGCAAACAATAACACAATCCAGCAAGTCAAAACAACTAGCTGTGAAAATGCTTTATAAATAGAGAATAATTATCTTGTCTCGGAGTAATTGTATCTTTGAGAAACACATTTATGGAGCCTTCTAAACCTTTTGGAAAATTGCTGATGGTTTCAATGGTTATTTTGAAACAGAAAATATTCTTAATGCATTTGTTGGTAGTAAGCTATTTGTGACTTTTGGATCTTTAACTTGCTTCACAATAAACTTTTAGGTGACATTTATTTTGCATTAAAAACATTTTAGAAAAACAACCATTTCAATAATTAAAACAGCCTCAGCGGTACCAGATAAAGCACAAGAGGCCCAAACTATGATACAACCTCCACCATGCTTCATATTGACGGATATGGCTCTTGTTTTGCGCACTGTGTGACACAAAATGTCCAACCAATACAATTTAAAACACAAAACGTTATCTGTTAACCCTCTGGGTTGTTTGTGAGGTCTTCACCAACCTCCAGATGAATCCCTCAGTCTTAGCATTAGCAGATTTCACCTTTAAAAGCCACAACGAGTTTCTTTGAGACATCACAAAGTCTCACTATTGAGTGAATTTTGTGGATTTACCACTACTACAAAAATTAGCAACTGTCTTTTAGATTTATTCTGTTTAAAAGGGGGTTGCCACCTTTTCTTTGGTTTTCTCATGTCTCAGATATACACTTCAACAAACAAAGGATTAGACTTTCATAAATTCCCGTTGTGTAAACAGAGTCTTTACCAACCAGTTATTAAGTGATTAACTGTGACTGGATGTTTAAAAGTGTCCCTGAGAAAACTGATTCTAAACAAGGATTTTAATTCTTGTGTCATCTGCATCCCAGTATGTTGTAGGTTCTGCCTGCTGCTTTAATGTTTCACAACCTCGCCAGACAATCCGGAGCGTAATGTTCTGTAAAACTATAGTTGTAAGAATGACGAATGCAAGAACCGTTACAACATGCACAATCAAGTGGGCAACTTCTCTGTGGGCAGAGTTTTTACATGTGGCATGCATACCTCAGTGCAGGCAAAAGTTAAGAATAAGCATTCTGTGGATGTCAGTTCTGAAGCACAAAAAGTACAAATGAGATGAAACTGATCCGGTTCGTTGTTCTCTTCTCACGAACAGCTACTTACTTTAGTTGTGGAGAGCCGCCCATAGCCGGGCTGTCCTGACTGGGCTTCTGTGGGGGCTGGGGCTTTTGCTGCAGAGGGGGTCGTCCTCCTGGGCCACCCTGACCTTGGGCGGCAGGTCTGGGCTGCTGGGTGGTTGGTGGCCCGGGACGGCTCGACTGGACCTTCTGCTGCTGTGACCCTCCCTGCGACTGCTGTCTAGGGAGTGGGGCAGGTTTTTGCTGCTGTTGTGCACCAGGAGGCTTCTGGCCAGGGCCCCCACTAGAAGGTTTCTGCTGCTGGGAGACAGACTGCTGCCTCTGCGTTTGAGGGGAACCTCCCTGGCTTCGCTGAGGAGCGCCCTGACCTGGGGCTCGGGGTTGGGCTGGGCCGCCGGTGTTAGCCTTGGCTTGAGAACTGGGCTCAGCAGTAGCCGGGCTGGCAGCAGATTGCTGAGCTGGTGCAGGAGGCTGGCCCTGAGGCTGGGGGCGCTGCTGGGGTGGAGGACTTTGTTGGGGACCACCTGTAGGAGATAGAATAGGCACTGATCATATTTATATACTGTGCTACGTTTTGGTTTGGACTTTTTCAATAAATATAAGATATTCCTGAACATTAAAGGTTTCGTATAAATTACCCTGAGGGGAGGGGCGCTGTTGAGCCTGTGGTACTCCCGGCTGTGAGACAGGCTGAGGAGAAGTAGCTTTCTGAAAAACAAACGGATGGCTCAGAAAGTGTCTCATCTATTATAACATGTACGAATTATGCAGATGGAAATTTAAGTTTGATACAATTATGACATCACTAACTAGTGCATTATTATATATATATATTAAGAACATGTTCACTGGAGACATGGCTCAATTAAAAAGCAAATAATTTTCTTATAGACAAATGGTTTTTTTTAGATATTATGTAAATGTATGTAAATGTTTTTCTCTTATGTTGATTCTTGTTAATTGAAAATAATCAATTGTTTAATTTTCTTAACATTGATTTTTGTTTTGATGCATTGCAAAAGTATTCATATCCTTTGAATTTTTTCACACTTTATTGAACCACAAACTTTTATGCATCTTATTGGGATTGTAGGTATTAGACCAGCACAAAGCAGTGCATAATAGTGAAATGAAAGAAAAATGATGCATGGCTTTCAAAACACTTCACTCAGAGAAAGCTAAATATGTGCCACTCGTTTGTATTCAGCACCTTTCACTCTGATACCTCTAAATGAAATCCATCGCAACGTCACGCTGTTAGAGTCCCACTGTGTGTAATTTAATCTCAACGTCTTTACAGAGATTTTGTGAAGGCCTCAGAAGGTTTGTATGAGAGGAGTCCAGTTAACAGGAGCTTAGATAATGTTACTGAGAAACATTGGCAAGACTGTTCTGTTTGTAGAGGTGTAAAACTATATTTGTGAAATTATTAAGTTTCCTAAATATAATCCTCATATGGAATCCTGTGTGATGGCAGCATCATGCTGTGGAGAGGCTTTTCTCCTGCAGTGACAGGGAACCTGGTCAGAGTTAAAGGATGAAGCTAAACACATGACAGTCCTGGATGAAAACCCTGTTAGAAAAAACTTGAGACTGAGGCACAAGTTCACCTTCCAGCTCGATGATGACCCTAAGCATATACAAGAGATAAAGGGACATATAATCCCAATTAAACATGTTGCTGTTTCTTGATGTAACATGATAAATGTGAAAAGTTCCAGGGGTATTAATAGTTTTGAAAGGCACTGAACATGCCATGTAACTCTTTCATATACGGTTTAGTGTTATTGTAGCTAGGGTTATTTATGATTAGCTTTCTGTCTTTATCCATGCTTCCAGTTATTTGTTTTGTTTTTCCATTTAATCTGTCAAAAGAATCAAATTAATTTTCACTATATTATGTTATACAGGAGGACTGACCATGATCATTGGTTGAAATGAAATTCAAAGGAAAGTTTTTTACATTACACAACAGTTTTCATTGGTTTACTTTGTTGAATCTATAGATAAACGTTGTTTTTATATAAGGAGTTAGCCTGTGTCAGTCTAAGACCTCAGGGTGTATTATACACCTCACCAAAATGTATCATACTGTAAACCTGAGGATAGGAGCGCTCCTTCGATCAAACACAGGCTGTCATTCCTTACCTCAGAGTCCTCCAATTTAAGAGAAAATAAAGTAGAAACACATTATGGCAGGTATTGCAAGAAAGATGGAGAACAAAGTGTATTTGTTTTTTTTTCCTTACTAGTGTAAGCATATTGTGGCTGCAGTTTAAGCACCTGTGCCGGCTGTCCTGCAGCAGCCCGGACCGAGGAAGAACTGGGAGTTCGTGGAATAGTGTCTTGCATCTTAGAAACCACGAGTTCTGCAATCTGAACCCGATCTTCATCTTGCTGGTCTCCAATCAGTGGCATCGAACAGTCGTCCACCTAAAGTACAAACACGTGATCAAGATATTAAGGAACACCCTTGCAATTAGAGACAACCGCCAGCATGATCTTGCTGTTGTAAAGTACCTCGATAATGTAGTCCTTGCCGTCTTTACCATGTAGAGCCTCTACAGCACAGATATCTAACCCTCCAAAGATATCTGCGCAGGAATCCACCCACAACTTGTACCTGCAACCATGCGTTAAACAGGGATGTTGTTATCCTGTGAGACACAGTTTCTTGCATTTTAGTAGCATACAGTCACATGTCCTCACTTGTCTGACATGGCCACCTGCTCAAGCATAGAAGAGCCGGTGTTGGTTTTCCAGTTGCCAGAAATGGAGGTCCTCCTGGTGAACACAGCAGTTGTTTTATGATACACTTCCAATGAGGAGGGGGAAAATCTGACGTGAAATGTTAGGATTTAAACACAGCAAAATGACTCACATGTAAGCTTTGTAGCTGTTACCAATCTTCTGGATGCGGACGTCATACTTTGCATCAATGAAAGGCTCGGAAGTGGCATAAGTCTTGGTCAGCGCCACAACACTAGCAATATCTTGAAAGTCATATTGATTGTCCACTTTCACCTAGTCAGAAGGGGTCAAAACATGCCTTTGTTGGCACTTGATGAGTCCCATAAAATTGCGTTACAGATATTATCAGGCACTGATCATTCCATCCCTACCTTTCCCATTCCTGAGTGAGCATGGCCCATCTTCACTACGACAGGAAACCGAGGGGCAGTGATCTTCAAAAAAGAAATTTAGTATTATGAACTACGCCACCATTTGATCTTAAATCTAGACGCTCTGATGCTATCTGAAGACATTGGTAAACATATTGTGCTCTTGGTAATCAGTTTTTTGAATACCTACAATTAAGAAACTTCATTAAATCACAGTTTATTCTGAATCTATTCCCCCCTTGTTCAAGATTGAAAATGCAATACATAAAAAGTGCCTCCGACCTGCAATTGTTATCTAAACTACCTTCATCGGTCACTTTATTAGGTACAGTTTACTTGTATCAAGTTGGATCCCCCTTTTTTTCCTTAGACCTGCCTTATTTCTTCTTGACATATATTTAAAAAGGCGCTGAAAACCTTCCGCTGAGGTTTTGGTCCATATTGATTTGATAACATCACACATTTGGTCCAGATATGTCCAGATGTACATATATGATGTGTATCTCCTGAATTTCTGCTACATCCCAACAATATTGCATCAGCATCTGGTGACTGGAGATTACTGGAGAACAACAAACTCATTGTCGTTTTCAAGTACCCAGTTTGAGATGATTTGTGCAAAGTGAGCATAGTGCATTATTCTGCTGATAGTAGTCTTCAGCACATTGGTAGAGTGTGGTCATAAAGGGATGGACATGGTCAGCATCAGAAATCAGGTAGGATGTTTACTAAACTGATGAGCAACTGGTTCTAAGGCTCCAAGATAAAACAAATCCCATTGTCATGGCAGCACCACCACCAGCTTTAACCATTGATACAAAGAAGGATTGATCCATGGTGTTAGCCTCAAATTCTTACCTAACCATTTGAATATTGCAGTTAAAACCAAGACTTATTAGATAAATCTACGTTTTTTTCCCCCCAATCTTTAAGTGTCTAGTTTTGTTAAGCCTTTAAAATTGCAGCCTCAGTTTCCTGTTCTTAGCTCATAGGAGTGGCGTCTGGTGTAGCATCTTCTGCTGCTGTAATCCATCTGCTTCAAGGTACGTGTTGTGTTTTCAAAGAGGTTTTGCACATATGTTGGTTGCAATCGCCTACACTTGACTTTGTATCATCTCAACGACTCTGTCCATTCTCTTCAAATCTGTCCATCCAAGTCTGGCTTACATTTTCAAGCTATTTTCTGTAAGCTTGAGAGGTGGTTGTGCGTGAAAATCCCAGTGGATCAGCAGTTTGCAGCCTGTCTGGCACCAATCACCATGCTAAAATTCAAGGTCACCTATATTGTCTTTCTTCCCTATTCTGGTGATCGGTGTGAACTTGAGAAAGTCATCTTCATCACATCCAAATTCTAAATGCATTGAATTGCTGCCACATGATTGAGTTATTTTAAATTTGTGTTAACAGCAATTGAGTGGGTGCACCTACAAAAGTCACTAGTGAGTGTATATCTCTTATTTTAAGACTGATCCCCCAATCTTCAGATTCAAGAAGAAGATTATTGCAATAATATGGAAAAAGGCTGGCAATCTGGGTGTAATAGAATATCTTTCTAACTAAGTTGCAGCACAGGAAATAGGAAAAACCTACCTTTTTTATCAGGAGTTACTGTTCATGCTTTGAGAGTATTTGGTGCTCTTTTATTGGATGTTTAAAGTATGGTCATCTGACCCCAGCAATGGGAATACCAGGAGATTAAATCTTGTGATAATCCATTAATAACATTCTGTCCAGGAGTTTTAAAAGGTGGTTTAATTGTCTTAAGAAGCTTGGTATTGAATGTTTTTTTATTAGATAAATTGTTGACAAAAAAGTAAATCCCTTTTCATAGCATATCATTTTTAATGATTGAAACATCAATTGTTTAATCAGACAAAGAGGACACAGTCACTGTAATGACTTGAAAGCCAGCCTAGTTCTGTCAGCCTGAGACTGCAAGGGGTGGAGATGACTACTCTGCAGCAGCAATCTCAATGTGATGTTCCTGACACTGACTCTGCAACCCAACAGAAACTCTGCCTCTACAAGCAAAAAACCAACAAAAAAACAAATATAAGCCACACTAATTAAGAATGCCATAAGTTGCCATGTGAAATAAAATATTAATTACACCTGATCCATCAGGAAGTGGCAAAGAGGAGATTTCAAACAACTTACCATTTCCTTATGATTTGGATAGTAAATCTGCTCAATCAGTGGGAACTCCTCTGGGCCCAGCTGCTTGTGGAGTCTTGACATCTGAGCAAACTGAGGGAGAATGTAATCTTAAGAAGCCACTCTAATTGTCTGTATATTGTGAATCTGTTCGCTGTGGACTAAACGGTTTTCAAAGACTACTTACCACCCATGGTTTGTCACAGAAGTTATAGACAGAGTGCAGAGTGTTAACACTTGGCAGTCCAGCGTACTGCAGTCCGATCACCATGTTGCGATGGTCCCCATTCCGGTCCATGCTGAAAGCGTGCTGTCTAATCAGCACAAAGTCTGGCCTAAAGGATCTAATACCCATGACATGAGGGAAATATTAAAATATTGAACATAGTTACACCAACTCCTTACGCTAGGATTTCAGAACTGTAAATTTTCAGCAGTGTGATAACTCCGAACTGAGAAGGACTTACTTAGTAACCTTGTGCCCATTCCTGATGGCCTCCATGTTGACGTTGTAGGTGCCGCTGGCATTGGCCACCAGGTTGATCTCTGAGAACTCTGCCTGGATAGAACAACGTCAATGTCAAGGCAGGGCAAGTTTATTTACAAAGCACTTTTCAGTAACAAAGTCAAACCCTCCTCAACGACATAAAATCTACATTCATCATATTTAGGGGGCATGAGAAGAAACAACAGTTTATCCATCAGTTATTAGTAATTGATTTTTCTCCACAATTAATATGCTGCACGATTAATACAAATTCAGTACCTTGAAAATGTTTCACTTTTTGCCACAACCTCACACCTCAATGATTTCTATTGGGAGTTCACAAGATAGAAAATGACAATGTCACACATAATTGTGAAGCACACATAATTGTGAAGTAGAAGGAAAACTGTGGATGTCCTAAGCTCTACAAGAAAAATGGTAAAAACTGGCATTCATCTGTATTCATCCCCTTTTACTCTGGTACCAGCAAATGAAATGCAGCGCAACCAATTGCCTCCATAAGTAGCCTTGTTAGTCAATATAGTCAAGAGGCCCATGTTAACTTTGGAGGAGCTGTAGTGATCTACAGCTCAGGTTGGAGAATCTGACAACAGTACAACTATTAGTCAAGTCTTTACAGAAGAGTGAAAGAAAAAGTCATTGTTGAAACAATGGAAAATGAAGTTCTCGTTAGAGATTCCCACTAGCCCTGTACTGCACACGACAAAGATGTGGAAAAGGGCATCCTGGTCAGATGAGAGAACATTTTTTACTTATTTGCCATTATGCAAAACAGCATGTGTGAAGGCAAACGAACACAACACATCCACATGAACACTCCATCCCCACAGTGACACATGCTGGTGACAGCATCATGCTGGGGGCTGGTTTTCTCCAGCGGGGACAGGGAAGCTGGTCAGAGTTGGTGAGAAGATTAATTGTAACTAAGCAATCATGGGAAAAAAACTTGTTAGAGGCTGCATATACATCTTTTTTTCCCTTCAACATAGAAAGTATTCCTGGATCATCGCTTCTATATTTTTGTGTCAACCCTCACACCCTTGGGGGTTCTTCAAGACACTAGAGGGGATTTACTTTCCACTGTCATTACATGAATGCTAAGTGACTCAATGGAAATGCCTGGGTTTTCTTATGTGGAGAACCTTTTTTCCGGTGGTCAAAGGCCATTCTAACAAACTTAGAACACAAATGAGAATCAGTTGCTGGACTTGAAGCTTGATCTTCACAGACACTTTCCATCTAATCTAATCCATCTAAGCTTGAGCTATTTTGCAAATAAGGAATAAGCAACAAAAATCAGTCTCTTTACGTACAAGGCTGGTGGAGACCTTCGCCAAAAGACTTGCAACTGTATATGCATTAAAAGGTAGTTCTACGAAATATTCCTTCCACTGCACAAATCTCATTATTATTACGATCAAAATGTGAGAGTTCAGGGACACACACACACACACACACACACACACACACACACACACACACATATATATATATATATATATATATATATATATATATATATATATATATATATATATATATATATAAAATCAGAGTTAAGAGTAAAACAGACCTATATAAACACGAATAAATGTGCCTGAGGCGGGAAGATAATTTTGAAACATTTGACAGCTTCTCTGCTCCTACCATGCTATAAATAGTAGGTGGTTTAAAACTGTTACTATTAGGCCACTTGTTTCTGCTGAAACTTTGAGATAAATTACTCCCGGTTGGTCCTCACGCCATATTAATAGGTGGGTTACTTGCATAATGTACTGAATCACTCGTAATGACATTATAGTACATTAATAATGTTCAGCTAAGAAAGCATTTCGCTGGAAATAAATGCAACTTTGAGTACGGGATCTTATTCAATAGCGAAACGGACCCCGAGACATTTAACATTCCAGGCTCTCTGTGAACATGACAGCTCATTAATAATGCCAGTGCTTTTATATGCCTAGAGAAACAAACTATACGCGAGGAGGCCTATTTCTGTTTTGACACAAGAACATCAGAAGCAGTGCTATCCATCAGTAAACAAAACGATACAATCTCACAGAAAAAAAGCATGTAACATCCCTCTCAATGATGACTCCATCTATTAAAATGCTTGCTGGAGGTCTCTTTAAACTCAGTTACACTTTATTGTTTTATTTCATAAGTCCGATCTCTTCCTGCAAAAAAAAAAAAAAGCTAGAGCTGTAAAGCCTACCTGTTCCACCTTGATGTCAAATTCACCATGGATCTTTCTTCCTCTGAAGACCTTCACCCTGAAAGTCAAAGAAGGAGGTGAGAATGACGCTGTCACTATATACAGGACTGTCTCAGAAAATTAGAATATCGTGAAAAAGTATACTAGTAGGCTATTCAACTAATCACTTGAATCGTCTAATTAACTCGAAACACCTGCAAGGGTTTCCTGACACAAAAAGAAATTTCTCAAAGAGCAGGCTGTTCACAGAGTGCAGTTTCAAAGCACATTCACAAAAAGTGTGTTGGAAGGGGGAAATGTGGCAGGAAACGCTGCACAACCAAGATCTGGCACCTGCCCACAGTGCCAAAACCACCAGTAACTGGTGTACTGACCATGGCATTACTGTCCTTGATTGGCCTGCCAATTCCCCTGACCTGAACCCCATTGAGAATTTGTGGGGTATTGTGAAGAAGAAGCTGAAAGACACCAGACCCAACAATGCAAATGAGCTAAAGGCCGCTATTGAAGCATCCTGGGCATCCATAACACCTCAGCAATGCCACAGGCTGATTGCCTCCATGCCACGCCGCATTGATGCAGTAATCTGTGCAAAAGGATTCCCAACCAAGTACTGAGTGCATTAATGGACATTTTCAAATGTTTGATTTTGTTTTGCTGTTATAATTTTTTTTTTACTTGGTCTGAGGAAATATTCTAATATTTTGAGATAGGATTTTTGAGTTTTCTTCAGCTGTACGCCATAATCAGCGATATTAAAACAATAAAAGGCTTGCGATATTTCAGTTGATTTGTAATGAATCCAGAATGTATGACATTTCATGTTTTTTAATTGCATTACAGAAAATAAAGAACTTTATCACAATATTCTAATTTTCTGAGACAGTCCTGTACATCCATGCAATAATTACAAAACAGGCTTGTCTTTAACACATTAAAGCTAGTGACACCTCGAACTGGAACTGAAAGTACAGCTTTAGTTTGTGTAAAACTCGAATTTGTATCTGACTCCAACTCACTTTTATCTGTGTAGTCACACATAGGAAGTGGCTCCTTTCAGAAAATTTGCAGTTCACAGTGCCTCGCAAAACGTTTACACATTTTGTCGCACCACAGTCACAAACTTTCATCTACTTTACTGGGATTTCATCAAAGGCCAACAACAAAACGGTGCACGTTTGTTGTGAAAGGGCATAATTAAAGCGAAAGGAAAATGAGGACTCTCTGAGTCATTGTTTCTGTAAAAACACGTTTCACTTCAATGGCAGCAGTAACTTACTTGGCGTGTGGAGGCCAGGAGGCTGATGTTTTTAACCCATTGTTCTTTGAGAAATAAATATAGCTCAGCCAAATTTGAGTGTCTGTAAAAATCATGTTTTGAGTCTTGCCACTGTTCCTTAATTCGATTTAGGTTGCATTTTCTCTGGATTCATGTTTGGGGTTGTTGCCCTGCTGGAAGCTGAAGCTCCACCCAAGTCTCAAGAGCTTTGCAGCGTTAAACTTCTTTTTTCTTCCAGGTCTGTCCTGTTTATAGGTCCGAAATGTTTGATTTCATCTGACCAGAGCACTTTCTTCCCCATGTTTGCTGTGTCTATTCATGCTTAGTGAACTCTGAACAAAACTTCTGCAAGCTTTCTTTTAGAGATGCTTTCCTTCAAACCACCCATCCGTAAAAGGCCACGTTTGTATGAGTAATAGCTGTCCCATTAAAAGTTTCTTCTGCCTGAGCTGAGAATCTCTGCAGCTCCTCTGGAGTCAGCATGGGGCTCTTGGCTGCATCTAAGATTATTGCTCTCCTCAACTCACCTGGACGCAGGGGGGGGGGGGGGGGGGGGGGGTCTAGAGGGGAATGTTAGGACAATTTCAAGGTTCCCTAACAAAACATTTATATAAATATATGAGCTTTTGGGATGATTTAGATTCTTGTCAAGGGGCCCAAAATTCCTGGCAGCACTCCTGGCTTTACAGCCATATTTTGGCAATTTTGCAGTTTTTATCTGTACTCTTTCTGTTTGAGGATGATGCATTGAATTGTGCCCAGGGATATTATCAGACCTTGGGATTTTGTTTTACAACCTAAACCTGATTCAAGCTTCTTTACTGTCTCCCTGGCCTGTCTGCTGTATTCCTTGATCACTAATGGTCTCCGACGAACCTGAGACCTTCACGGAACAGCCGGATCAATGCTGCATGGAAAACAGTTTAATATGTAAGGGACTTTTGACGACAGCTGGTCGCAGTAGATTTCATTTCGGGGTATCGGGGTAAAGCAGAAAGTGATTTGTAAAGAATATATAAATATAGTTTAAAATGTGTTTCTTTCCATTTCCCAATTATGTGTAAATACAATGCTCTTAAGGTTGTGGTTGTAACGTGACAAAACAAGAAAAGGTTCAAGGGGTATCTATGCTTTTTCAGTGCGGTGCAGCTTTAACGCAGATCAACGGCATGACTGCAACCTGGCCACGATGCAGATGCATGTGTTGTGCATGCATGGTGCATCTTCCCTTAAGCGCACAAACATTCCTATCTAAGCTTCACGTGCTGCACCTCTCGGCATCACCTGAATCACATGACCTTCCAGATCTCATGCCACTGCAGCCCAAACCCACACGCTCTCTGTCTAGACGGGCCGCTGCGCCGCAGATCTACGCGCCGCTCTTACCAGTCGGTCTGCTGGTCGTCGATCACCAGGAGGATCTTGCCGTGACTGGAGACGCCAGCCCGATCCGCCGCCTCGGATAGGGTTGCTGCCGCAGCGGCAGTGGTCTGCTTCACAGCGTTGGATATGGAGGAGAAGAAACCGGAGCCCCCGGCTGCAGGCTGCTGCTGGGCCGGGGGCTGGCGCCTCTCCGCCGGCCCGGGCGACACTGCGGGGCTTTGCTGCTGCGGCGGCTCGGGGCGCTGGAGGTCGGTCATGTAGCCATTGGGCAGATTGGACATGAAATTACTGTCCGAGAGGCGTCGACGCAAGTAATTCATGGTGGAGATTTGTTAAAATCACGGAGAGACAGGGGTCCAAAAAAAAAATTCCCACCTACTGACTCAGAACTTGGTGTTCGGTGAGAGAAATAAATGACTGGGCTAGTTTCCCATGTGCAAAAATAGGACTCAACGTCACCTAAAGGGAATAAAGTCGGGTTTTATTAATTAGATAATTATTTTAAATTTAAAAAATTAACGTAGTAAGAAATCGTGACTGCTAAAGCAAAGAAAAGCAGCATGCAGATGAGAGCTGAAGCGTGTCCAAGTTAAATCCCTCCCTCAAATAATTGTCATATTGATTTAGTTGATAAACCTATCCTTTAATTTAAATGCACATTTATCCACTGAAGCCTACCTGGGAATGTATCCAAACTGACCCGCCCCAAGGATGAGGCGATGGCTTCCTACTGATTAGTCGGAAGAGTCTGCACGAAGGTAACACTCATGTCCTCTGGGCTCAGAGCCAGGTCGTGCATCCGATTTGAAACCGGAGAAATAAATAAAAGCTAAAGTCTTTCCAGCATCCCTGCTCTGCTTCCCTTCAAGACCCAGATTTTTCCGTCTGCCCTGCGTCACTCCCAGTCATCCTGAGGGAAGAGGAGGCTGCGAGGCTGGACCATAATCAGGTAACGCAGGCTGCACACGCCGACTTCCGGTGCTCCCTAGAAAATAAAGGCATGCTATTAAACATTTAATTCGTTTTGTCGTTTATCCTTCATGAGATGACACCCACAACTCCAAAAAATTTAACGCTTACTTATTTAGTGTAAGTCACCGAAAATATAAACACGCTTCCTATCTAAAACGACCTCACTCCTGATTGGCCCAGTAGTGACTGAAAGGGGCATTAACAGACTTCCTGTGTTGCGGATGCGTTTATGTGTATTGACGCAGCAGTGTGATGGGTAATGAGGGTGAAGCTGATGAGAGCAGTGACAGGTCGGTCTCTGACACACATGAACCAGCTGATGACAGCACAGGACATTCAGGCCGGATAAATTTACCCCACTGGGACCCACAGAGACGCGTCTATTTATTACTCGGGCGCTCATGAGAAGCTTTTGATTTCCAATACAGTCGATTTTTAAGAGATGCGCCATCTGTTGGTGATCAGCACAGCACCCCCGGGAGCCCCATATGCTCTATACTATGGAAACAACACTCTGGTGGTAACTGGACTGTGATCATTAGGGAAACAGCCTCTCCTTCTGCCTTTCCCCCTGAATAATTAATACCACAGAGACTCAATGTATAGCTTAACTTCTGCTCATGAAATAAAAAAAACAACAACAACAACAAAAAACAAATGCTGATCAGTTGTTCTTCTGTTTGTTGACTAATAGCATCATATGATGTCCTACACCGGGGTGTCTCCAGAATATTTGACCAGGGTTGACCAGATGGGGGCTACTAATAATTTTGGGTTCACACACCAAACAAAAAGTTGTGAGAAAATGACAGTAGTTTTATTTAGAGATACTGCTATGTCAATACTTAAAATTTAGCTCTAGAAAAATTGTTGTCGCATGATTCTGGATTTGTTTAAAGTGGACATATCGTGCAAAATCCTCTTCTTTAGCGCTTACATTATTTTGATGTGCACTTGGACTCTCTAAGAAAGCAGAAAAGTCTAATGAAGTCTGTCCAGGTGCTGCATAGATATCTTTATATTCTG
Organism: Fundulus diaphanus; assembly: GCA_037039145.1. NCBI lineage: Eukaryota > Metazoa > Chordata > Actinopteri > Cyprinodontiformes > Fundulidae > Fundulus > Fundulus diaphanus. The sequence continues at coordinate 37,792,897 of CM073127.1, read as the reverse complement.
TTCGAGTCATGTTTTCACATCCGTTCAGTTTCCTCTATTCCCTTTTACGCTTTTGAACAATTACATTGCAGTATTTGCTGCGGGGCTGCTAAACAAGGTCATGGATCCTGCTAACCAATTTTGTAAATCCAGCACTTTTTTTCCGGCATGATTCTGTAGTCCAAAACTGAAGGATGCTGAAGCTACAAGTGGATAAGTGAAAATGTTTGGTTGTTGGATCCACCCCACACACACACACACACACAGCATACTACAACAATGGCCGAACAGGGTGGAGTGGAGTGGAAATGCTCTGCAACTTGGAGGGGGGCGTGGTGTGAGGTGCCTTATTTGCATTTAAAGAGACAGCCCAAAACGAGTTGCTCTCTGACACACCTCAGGACAGAGGTAAATTAGGGGCTGTGGGGCAACATAGCATTGCAGTTAAACTTTGCATAGACCACAACTGAATGATTTAAATGTGAAATGGCAGGCATCAAAAAGCATGATATGTCCCCTTTAAACAACTAATCTGTTTGCAAATTCATTTTTGTTGAGTAACCCTAGCAAAATGTAGGGGTAATGGTTTAAAATGCAGTTACCCTCCCTTTTTTTGTTTTACCTTAATATGTGATCTTGATGTAATTTTAGAACAGGACCAGGACTGAGTGACTGACATTCAGAAAGGGGCACAAAGAAAAGGGAAATGAACACTAACAAGTATCTGGTTTAATTTAGTAATACAATGCAGTCACTTGCAAACTGTTTTATTGCTATCTACACAAAAGTGGTTATTTATAGAAGAGCAGTGTTGAACAATTCTGTTCCCAAGTGAAACAAGTATTACAAAACAAGACCTTTTGCAATAGCAGGAATTACATTGAGGCAAACATAAGGCAGTGTAAAAGGCAACAGATTTTTTTAACCACTTAAACCACCCTAATATTTACGTTTGTCTTTTTTTCTATCAAGCCTTGTTTTTTTTTAACTGTTCATTCATCTCTGCAGATAACCACAGACTTTTGTAAATGGCCTCCTATAGTTCAAATGTGGTAACAGTGGAAGCTTTACAAAATAACATTTGCTTGACATTTTTATTTTAACGTTTAAGTTTGTCAGCTATTTAAGAAGTACATGCTCGTCATTCCAACCCTCCTGGTTCCTGAAGGTTTTAATATGACTGGTGTTCGCTATTTGGTGACAAGCGAATGAAACTTGTGTGCTTTTCCAATCTTGAATCATATTCTTGACACCTCGTTGCCCTAAACGTTACACAAATGTTGCATAAATGTTTTCAGTGATCATTTAAATTATATAGAACCGTATTTTAAACATAGCTAGCTCTGCCATGATGCGTTTAATTTCTTTTCCTATTACTGTGTTGTGTTAATGTGTCCCTGAATTATAAAAATACTTGAGAAATGTGAGATCACTGAGTAAAGCAATTTGTTGGGACATAATGTTATCATGGCAGCATGAACTGCATTCATTAAAGGGGTTTACCTTCAAACCCGCTGGTCCACTCACAGATTCCTCGCATTTTAAAACAAAATGCCTCTCATTGTGAAATGTTAACACTGCAAAGAATTTGTCATTGTGCAAACACGTCTTTAAACATGTGTACCTTAAAACAGGAGTGTTTCATCCTTTATTATGGACATAGACTGTTGAAGGTCTTGCTTCTGCAGTGCAGACATAAGAGGGCACTGTTGTGTTGAAATTAGAGCCAGTATATTGTTCACGGACACTTTTCCAGAGAGACCTTTGCAGCAGCAGTGTATTCTATCTTGTTCCCCTTGATGATTAAAGGGTTGCTGTCTCTCAGTGACACGCGGAGTGTTTCTTGTACAACCAATGTCATAGTATGTGAAGAAGATTAGATTGTTCTCATGTCTGCAGTGCCTTCAGAATTTAGGAGTCTTTGTCCAGCCGTTAACAAAAGCCTGCGGATTAGAGGTGAGGCAGGCTCAGAGTACAGCTGCGAGCGTGTATGAGCAGGTCAGTGGAATGACTAGATTCACGGTGGGCTAAGCACTCAGAAAAATGCAGTTTGGTGAGATTTCAGGTGAGGGGGGGGGGGGAGGAGGGACGGAGAACAGTGGGCAAGGTGCCGATTCCATGGAGGGGAAACAAAAGGCATACTTCACCTAGAGGAGCAACCTGGTGAGAATATTTGAAAAGCTCCTTTATTTTAGAATAGCGATCTATTTAAAGGAATTGTGAAAGTCCTTCTGGTAGGAGGTTGCACAGAGCAGCCCCACAACATTTAACAACTCAACTTTCCACCTATGAAACTGGTTTACCTGTGAGAACCTTGCAACCTAAACAGACTGTAACAAGAGTGAATGTATAATGCCTCCCCATTGGCCCAGGGAGTAGCCAATCTGAGTGCAGGCATGAGTCACAGGTTTAGGCGGTCCATGCTCACCTGACACTTTACCTGCCTGAGCGCAGAACTAGAATCTCATTACCTTTCCAATACAATCCAAACGGCTGAGGTTCAGATTGTTCCTGCAAGTGTTTATCTCCACTCAGACAAAGTCACGGAGCCATGGCTGTGGCTAACTTCCAGTACATTACCCGGATGAGCAGTGGCTTCAAGGTCTACATTTTAGAAGGTAAGCTTGGAGAACGCTTTCCTTTTATTTCTTTGTGTTGGTTTGTGATTAAAAAAAAAGCAGATTTTTTATGGTCGATACAATTTACATGAAGAACTGTACATTTCAGTATATCTATCAATGTGAATTTATATCATAATGTGAGAAAGTTATCTGTTTTTGTCACACTTTGATGTCCCTTTGTTCTGTCAGTGGTGTTTATGTAGATACAGTGATTGATAGGAAAGCAAATCTGATCCAATTCAAGGTAGAAATCAACAAGTACCTCATTCAATACATCTTAAATAGGAATATTGTTGGATCAATACCTTTTTTTTTTACACATGATGTCTTTTCAATATACAAAAAAAAAAAAAAAAACGAGGAACTCCACTTTATACATTTCTTTTTAAAATGTCTACGGAGGTGTTAAAATGTGTGTGCCGCTTTCGGATTTCAGCAAAGCCTGCTTAAATGTAGCAAAACAGAAGGTCACACAGCACAGACTTGGAGCTAATAAGGAAGAAATATCCATGCCCGAGGCATTAGAAAATCAGGGTAGGTGTGGTTTTACCTGCTCCCACCCCCCCACCCCCCAACAACGACTCACTGTGTGAAGGAGTAGCGCGCAGGTGATGAAATGTTTATGCAATAGGTAGTGCAAACTGAAGTGTCCGAGCAATGAGGCTGAACTCTTCCTTTCTTGTCCTGCGCTGCAAAACGGACAATCCTCTATTGTTTCAGTCCAGCCAGACTGCAGCGGTTATTGTTGTCTTTCAAACAGAGGAATCCCCTAGTCATCCAGTGAATGTGGATTTGCAAGTGTTGAGTGAGCATACAGTCTACCACAACGAAGCACAGTGTGATCACATTTTCAAGCAGTGGTGCTGTTTTGACTATGTGGATGACATACCATCCCAAAAACTTTGACTGTACATTCATTTGGTTCAAAATGTCTCCATTGTGCTCTATTAAGAATTACCTGCAACCAAAGGGGATCTGTGCAAATGACACCATTTTAACTGGTAGCCTTGTATTCAGCTCATCAGTGTCAACCTCAGCTCGTGTGCTTCAACTTGTCTAGTCTCAAAATTTCCGAGAAACGTACTCGTATGTGGGATCACAATGATGACCTTTATTCATAAGTGGGTGCCGCCCAAATCGTAGTTGGACCCATTCAAGTCTTTGCCTCTCAAACTTCTTTCCCACAAAAAAAAAAAAAATTGTTGATCGGGTTCTTGAGAGCGTGTGACCGGGATGGGTGCCAACATTGTAGAAAAACAACATTTACCGTTAGCACTGAATCAGCTGTGAAGTGATGTTAGCCCAACTGATCAGGTAGATCGAGTTCTACCACTTAACGGAGCTTACCATTAACGGTGAAAAAAAAAATATTTCCCACGACTAGTAGTCATGCAGGTTGATGTCATGGGATGAAAACAATTGTTACTCATCCATAAGTGCTTAACACCTTCTAACTGAATAAAAATTTTGACAGGGCACTTGGGATGAAAGATGTGTGACTGTCCTATAGTAAATCAGGGTGTCATCATCATATTGCATAAACCTTTCTGATGGTCTGACTCTGCCTCTTGTTTTATAGGTCAACCTCATCTTAGAGGCGAAGACCGGTACAGACATATGGCGAACGACCGAACTCGAGCTCCGGCTGTGTATCCAATCAAACGCAAACGCAGCCACGACAGAGGCCTGACTTTGGAGGAAAGGTTGGTAAAGCTTCTTATATGTGCTCACATAAATCCAAGTTTTCTTAAAGAAATTAATCCCTTCGTGATAACCTGTTTTAGGCGAGAGCGGGCAATAAGCAGGAGCAAGGTGGCCCAGAGAGCAGGACCAGCGCCTGCAGCCTTGAGTAACCAGCAGAGTCCACCATCCCCCCAGTGCCCGACGCCAAGCCCCACCAGCCCTTTGCCCGCCTACGTGTATTACACACCAGTCAGTGACGAACCCCTGGCACTCATCAAAAAACCAAGGAAAGAGCCTGAAGATGCAGAGGAAAAGATTTCAGGATCAGCTGCCACCAAGATCCAGGTAATTCAACTGTTCTGAGCAAGGGCCCCTTGTTACTCCAACAGACAAGATTTACAGAGAGATAAAAGAAGTTCAGCTGGTCATTACTTTGGAAACGTGGCAGTTCTGATGTCCCTTTGTAGTCTCAGTATAGCTTGAGGCTAACCCACAGCAGGGGTACATCTGAAGTCTTTAGTCAGTCAATTGAGCAGGAGTGTACACAGGCCTAAGCTTGCCAGAGCAATGCAATCCAGCCGGATTCAGGAAGAAAATGTAAGCAATGGAGGGAGGAACGCCATCAACAAGACCAAACAGACAGCTTTCTGTCTGAGTTGTTTATGCCATCACAGTGGGAGTGAACTGTGTTTCAGGAGCAAACCTAACCAGTTTAATCACTTTTTGGTTTATTCCAATTTAAACTGTGCACATTACTGCTGTTGTAATCTTAACAGAGTGCATACTCAGGCTCAGGCAGCAATACTTTAGGTTCAAGATTTGAGGAAATCACAACATAAGGCCACTGTTGAAATACGTCTAATGATTGATCCACTTATTACTTTTTTCTTTTCAATAGATGCGTCCATCTGTGATCACCTGTGTGTCCTCAGTAAAAAAACCTTCCTCGAGACCTGAGGTCCACCGAACTCATTCCTCAGGTCAGTCTCTCTCTCTCTCTCTTTCCAGACTGTCACTCCCAACTCGTCATACCCGAATCATAGACTAAATAACCACTCGCTCTTAAACTGACTCACAGAGGTGTGTGTTTGACATGTGTAATGCATCCTTCCTTTTCCCAGCAGATTCCGAACACAACTATGATCACGTCCTCGAGGAGCATTTCCAGAGGAGCCTGGGGGCCAACTACCAGCAACCCCGCGCCAAGCAACTCTCCATCAGCGTGTCCGTGGATGACCACTTTGCCAAGGCACTGGGAGAGGACAAGTGGCTGCAGATCAAATCCAAGTCCTCCTCCTGTTCCTCAACACCACCCAGCAGTCCCAGCATCACCCACTCTCCCACCTACAGCCACAGCCCCACCCAGACCCACAGAGAGCCATCGCTGACTTCCAGCCACTGGTCCCTTAACTAAAGCTGAAATGGCACGAGATCCGTTCTGGAAAACTGAACTTTTTTTTATTTTGTTTTTTACATTTCAGTGCAAAAGGTTTCCCCTGTCCATGCAACAGGAAAGCCAGCGCTAATGTTCAGAGCAAGCTAACAGATTATACAGGAGCGCGGTCACCGTGGACGTGTGCACATCCACACCCAATTCACACTGACGCCGACAAATGTAGCACTGAGCGGGAGAACCTTGTTTTGTTACATTTCTACCCTGTGCTTAGCATCTAAATCTTGCGATACTGTAGATGGTGTATGGGATGATTGTTAAATCCGCCAAATAATCCTTTACATTTCTTTACATTTGTGCCATTCCTAGCAGACTGCCTGAATGCCATGAATTGTCTTGTATTTATATTCTGATACACTTTGGTTCTTTATAGTCTGAATGACTTGTCTATCTGCTGTGTAATAGTTTGCTTGTAAGCCTTACACAAGTCAGAGTTTTTAGAAAGACTTTTATAAAAAAAAAAAAATAAAATGAACAAAAAATATATTTTGGGAGGGTTTCTTTTTTGTATGGAGGACAAGTCTTAAAAGAGGTGGAAGATTGTAGGCATCGAGGTTAGACTGATCCAGACAATCTAATTTCATCAGTGAATCAGTCTACATCTACAGCACACCTGGCCTGAAGATGGTCTCCAACAATAAGCCTTGTTGCGCAACTCTGAAATTAAATGGCTGCATGAGCAACTCATTCTGGACCCTTTTTCCAGTAAGTGTGAGAGGATGTAGGGAGCATGTCCCAGCAGGCGCTTTGACATTCCTGTGTCCTGAGAATATGACTCTGTCAGATCCTACAGATCCTGTTTGGCAAGGGATAGGAGGGAGGGTTGCAGGGGAATAAAGGGTTGGGCTGATAGGCCTGAGCATGACAACTAGTCATGCTCTGCTGTTACTTATTTGCATGCCCTAGCTTGTCTAATTTAAAAAAAAATAATTATTGGAGCATTTGAGTGAAAAATCCCAAAGAGTCTGTGTCTGAAATCATTTTTTTTTAAGGATGACATTGATGGCTCTGAAAGTATGATCAGTATAGCTGAACTAAGAATACTCTCACCAACTCTGTTAAAAAAAGAAGAAGCCATTGTATTTGTTGGTTTAAACTTCTCCAAATCAGGCCAAACCCTGTCAAACATTTACACCAAACAGAGCTAGGGCAAGTTCACACATACAAGAGCAAAATTTTGTCCAAACTGTAGAGGATTACTTTCCCTCAGTGACTCCCAAACTGGTATTTCAACATATTCACCCAGGATACCTGCACTAGGGGCTATGATGCCACCTAGAGGCACTCAGGTAGAGCTTAAACTGCCAATATCGCCAATGACTCATGTTAAACGACACAAACAGCAATAATCAGTTCTTTAGAAAACGGCTGTCTAAACATAGGGCTTTGTGTTGGGTTTTTTTCTCTGAAATGAAAGAGGAAATAATAGAAGGAGATGGATGAACTCTCACCTACACATACAGTCTTAACATTTAATTTGTGGTTTTCCTCCCAAAATCTGTATGGCGAATCTGGAAATAGGGTGGTGAAAAAAACAGGTTAACATTTTCTAAAATTCTGCCAGTGTAACAATGCAGTCAGTGAAGAACAGTATGAGCGCTTTCGCCTTGTTAGACAGTTTTTGAACTGTACAGAGAGACCTGCGATGAGAATGCGAAGAGGAACGCTTCTCATGCAGCCACACAACAAATGCTCATTGTTGAGCGAGGGAGCAGTCACTGCTAATTGCAACCCCTAATCCTTCATAAACGACAGAAAACAGCATTTAGCTCACGCAAACAGTTGTTAAAAATGTCCTACCGTAAGAAAAATTGGTCACTCCATTCTGGGAAAATTCCTGCATTTTTGTTTGATAAATGGTTGTCAACAAATCGGTGATCTTTTTGTAAATACTAAAACAGTAGCGCACTAATCTCGTGAGAACATAACTGTGCTGTGACGACGACAAACAGATCTTGTGATGCTTTGTGTTGAAATGATCAGTGAAAGTTGTCGGGGATAAAAATACTTTGTATAATTTAGAGTTTTCAGCAGACCAGTGATTGTGGTAGGAAACTGCCGCCTGCGGTGCCGTGGACGACATCTCGTTTTCATTCGCTTCAATCAGTTTTCCTCAGGTGCTTTGTTCCTCATTTCAAAGAAACGATGAAACATGAGAAGCTTGAGTCATTAATTAGCTGACTCACTGTGTAAATTAAAGCTAATATCTCCATTTTCCCCTCATCGTGTGTCTACACTACAAGTGAAGTGATTTAAACACTGAGAGAATTGCTCAACGATTACCATAAAGTACAAGCTTATTTGTATTTAAAAAAAAACCAGTCATGAATAATGGTCCTCCTGGCAAAACGATAAAAGTTCTGATTTTTTAAAATCTCAGTAGTTGATCAAAGTTAGCTTTTTTTTCTGATTCAGTGCATCTTACCGCTGTGCTTTGCAAAAGTTTCGATACACTTGAACTTTTTAAAATATTGTCCTGTTACAACCTGGATATATTTTATTGGGATATCAAGTGTTAGACCAACAGAAGGTAGTGCTTCATTTGAAGGAAAATTCAAAATGATAAGAAACAAAAATTTTAATAGTGTAAAATTAATTTGTATTAATGGACTAACTTTGCAACAGTCTTTTTGCCTATGTCTCTACTGTCTCTTTGCAAATTTAGACATTATTTTTCACTGACCCTTCTTTGCAAAATAGCTCAAACTCAGCCTGATTGAATGGAGGACTTCTGCAAACAGAAATGTTCAAGTCTTGCGAAAAAAGCTTAATTGCATTTCACAACTTTCTAACCAATGTTTTTGGTTACACAATGTTTTGTGTATTATGATGGACTTTGATCATCATAATACACAAATGTCCTTTGATCAAAACTATTCCTTTGTTGCTCTGTCTGTATGTTTAGGGTTACTGTCCCGATGAGCCTAAACATTTCATTGGCGGTTCCATCAAATTTTGTAAGGGATGGCCAGAAAGGGGACAGTAATAATTGTCTACAATAATCAGGTAGAATGCTTTTTAGAATTTGCTTTAAACCACCTTACAGTCTGAACGTTTGTTGTCAAGAACCTATATACCAGAAATCAGCCGATTCAATATGTTACAACAGACTTTTTCTAGTCCCTGCAAACTGTTAAGTTGGTGGAAAATCAGTTGTTGTTTTTTTATTTTTTTTTCAGGGGGTTGGGGGATGGGGCGCGTTTAAATGGGTGACCATTGCCCCATCAGGCTATCTCCTGGTAGTGCTTCTTATCTACCAAGAGCGCTTCCTTTATTTGCTCTGTGCAGTCTTTAGAGCTTGGTGTTGTTTTACAACCTAACTCTGTTTTAAATTTCCCCACAGTTTCATCCCTGACCTGTCTGCTGTGTCCCTCGGTCTTCATGATGCTGTTTGCTCACTAAGGTTCTCTAATATCTGAAGTCTTCGCAGAACTGCTGGATTTATGCTGAGATTAACTTTACACTCAAATGCATGCCCCACTTTGTCCCATTTCTTATATCAAAAGTAAAAATGTCTATCCTTTTCCTTTCACTCCCGAGTTAAACACAACGGTGTGTTTATCCAACCATTAAATTACAATTTAGAAAATGGGAAAAACTTCAAAGAGTACTAATACTTTTCCAAGTGCCTGTATATGTAGTAACAATACTTATGATCAGCTGTGTGGGTTCACATAAAAGTTTTTATATCAACTCAATGCTTTTAAATCACTCCTCTATAAGCCCATTTTGGGGGTTTTTTTGCGTTTTTCTTCGTCATTTGCTTCACATAGGTGAAAATATTCCGCATAGCGAGCACTTCTGTACACGTCACATATGCAGACCTCACCAAGCACAACGTAAATGAGTTACGAAGGAGGAAGTGATCAGCACATTCAGAGGCATCCGAGCATTTAAGACTGGAGTCAGCACTGCTGACGTTAAACATGTCTCCGGGACATTCCCAGAAAAACTGACTTGATTAACAGGTTGATTAGTAACTGTTGCCTGACAGCTGCTGAGCTGTTTTTTTATTATACTGATTTTTTCAGATACAATTGTTGAACCTAGTCCAGAAAGCAAGTTTTAGGGATGTGGAATGAAAACGTTGAAAACATTGGTTAGAAAGTTGTGAAATGTGGGGGCCAGGTGGGGGTCAGCACTAGTTTTGGGGTGGCACAGCTAGACCAACAGCCATACAGAAATATGTTCTTTACTTGGAATAAAATTCAACAAAAGTGAATAAATTGCAATTTTGTTCTCTTTAACGTTTTAATTTTGACTCCCAATTCCAGCATGTTGATGATGGCGGGACAAACCGTGTCAAACGGATTCCTAGATGATTTACTTTCTGTGTCGCCAACTTACACTTAAATTGGTACGATTCTTCAAATGACTGATGGTGAAACACAGATGGGCTTAAAGTCTCCATATCAAGAATCCCAATGTAACAATCCAGCAGAGACACAAAGCCCAGCATCTCTCATGGCTGTAATAAAAGAAATCCCTTAAGCACAAGGTTCTCAAAGTTGATATAAGTAAAACTGATAATACTTGGGCTGCCTTAAGTGTTGCTCAGGAGGAATTTTAGTTTTAAACTATATCCTAGGTAAATATTGTGCTAAATAATTTCCAGAAAAAGGAGTTCTTTCAGCACATTGATGTTTCTGTTTAAACAGAAACTTGAAAAAGAGAGAAGTGCTGTGGGGATTTTTCTGAGAACTTCCAGTGGAAACTGATCAGTAAACCAAGTAAACCGAACACTGTGTTTCTGTGTGTTTTGTGTATTCAAACACCACCGATGTCAGATTCACACTAAGAACATATATCTCTTATATTTTCTTTTTAACAATCCCCACTGGCTCCAGCTGATCAGTGGCCAGCAGTCACAATTCATGGCGCCCAGCGACCCTTTTTCAACCCATTCCACTTTAAAATGGCTCTGATGGACTTTTTGCACTCCCAATGTGTTCCCCTCTAAGGAACATGTTCACTGACAGAGGCTGACCAACTTGTAAATTGTTTCTTATTCTAAGTAAACGTTGAATGCAAAATTAAACCGCCTCCTTCATTCTACAGTGGCGATGCACAACAACAGCATTTTTTTCCCATTTTTAGAAAAAGTGAAGTTGAATATTTGAAATTGTGTTGGGTAACTGTAAATATTTATCGAGACAGTCATTTTAATAAAACGTATATGAACCACTGCACCTTTGTGGCTACTGTTTCTAAGGGTCCCCTGGCTATCGGGGGGCCCTCATTGAAGCTCAACTTCCCATACCAAATTGCAGACTTCAAAACTTAAAACTGTACTTACACGTATGCCTACTTTCAAATTAGCCTTGACACGTCACACAGAGGTAATATGAGTGAATGAGTCTTTTATAAATGAAACATTTTTCATACATGTCTAGTTGTAATGGTTCTGTGACATTTTTAGTTTTATAGTTATGTTTTAATGTTGTAAGTTCATCCCTCACTCCTCACTTCTGCAGCTTTTGTCTGTGCTGGAGTCACATGTCCTTCACTCTGCAAAAGTAAATTAGTCAATAGATGAATGACAGTTACCTGCGTACGGCTGTGAGCATCGTTGTTGTAACTGGCCCCTCCTTACCTGCTCTGCCAAGTCTGCACTGAAATACTGTACTCTGGCCATGACTGCCACACCAAATGAGTAAGCGGCCTTCGTTATTTATTTACTGTTATTCATTCAACAATTAACGTAAGGTGAATAATTTGACAGCATAATTATATATTGCCTTTACACAACACCCCATAAAATGTAGGGGTGTTAAACGGAGAATATGCAACAATTAAACGCTTGGAGAAAAGATTGTCAGTGCTTTGGAGGCGGATGAGTACTCTTAATAGGAGAGAGGCCCTAATTCTGACCCCATGTAATCTTGGTGCTCTCAGTTTTCAGGGTTGGTATGCAATATTTGGCCACCAGGTGTCCCTAGAGTCAACTTTACTATGTCCACATGTTTTTGATAGTGTGTTATAGGTTGTGTAAAAGCGCATCATCGCTTACAACTTAGTATGACCTGAATTGGAAAAAAAAAATTAGAGTACACCAACAAAAACAGTAGTTAATGCCCTCTTCTCTCGGCTCTAGAAGTACAACATCATTTTCGGATAAGATAGGACAACATAATCCGCGGACGGCTGTAATTACTCTGCACCTTGTCAACAAACACGCTGAGCGTCGGCTCCTGCGCCGCCGCTGTCCCATGACCGGAGCGAAGAGGCGTGTTCTGCCCGGCTCGGTGTATAAAAGCAGCCTGCAGCAGGGCCCCCACTAAGGCTGCAGGCCCCCCGCACTGCCCCCAGTCACCCTCAACCTGCGCGGTCATCCTGCGACTGATGGTCCAGACAGCCGCAGCGTGACAGCAAGGGGACACCAACCCGCCGAGGAAAACCTGACGTCTCCCCCGTAAGTGTTGCTTTATTGTGTGGATTCCCTTCTTATGTGGTCGCTTTGAATTATGTAAGGGCCACTGAGGAGATTAACATACCACCTGATGTAAGTTGGGTCAGAACTACTGACTTTTCTAGCTGTTTCTTTGGACAATCATTCTTTCTCAAGAATGTTGTGCTTTATTTGTTTATTTTTGAAAGAGTATATATTCATTCGTATCATTTTTCATAATATTTTCTATGTAAGTCTGCCTCTCACATGGGTTCCAGAGTTTAATTATGTAATTCCCAATTTGCAAGAGGAAAAAAAACAGTCTCACGTTTTCAATACTGCATTGATGCAGCTAAATATTCTTTTTTTGAATTAATAAATACCTATTTTATTTATGCAGTTATTATCTTTGTGGTGGGAAGTGAAATGTGGCTGTGCAGTGTAATCACTCTGTCCAAGGCAAATCTGTCCCAAGGGGACAAAGAGTGACACTTTGTAATAATATATTTTTCATAGCTGTGAAGTAAGGATGTAGCATTTTAGTTTTCATCCAGTGATGATGTTTAAGTAATATTCAGTGTGTCACTGACAAAAGCTGCCTGTTAAGGGGTTGTGTCCATGGGCGGTTCTAGATAGAGACCAACAGGGGCCAGTGCCCTGTAGAACTGGCCAGGGCCCCTGTTATGGGCCCTATACTGAAGACATAATTCTGAACAATTCTTGCTTGTGATGACAGGTACTGGAACATAAATTGTAACTGGTTGGACCTGTGGACCCATTTAATTGTTTACTCTTACATTTTTATTTTAATAACAGTTTTAAAATGAATGTGTTTAGCTTCAGCCATATTGAGACAGGATCATAATTTTCAGGGGTCTGCAACCTGCAGTTTCACAGACAGAAGTGGCTCTTTTGGCTCTGTAGCTCACTTAATATTTAAAACAATTACATTTGGCCCCTGTGATAAATTTGGTCTAGAAGCGCCGCTGGTGGTGTCCGAATAGCTTCCACATGAAATTCTTACCAAAGTTGTAGCCTTTATAAAGCAGTTATACAGTATGCATTCATTTGACATATACGTTTAGCTTTGCCATCTATGCTTGTCTGCATATAGAAATACAAATAAGGAAACAACAAAACAGCTTTGTTTCCTTCTTTCCTGCCGAATTTCTTGAGTACATCCCAGGATTCAAGTCTTCTTAACAGTAGCATAATTCTATTTCTAAACCCATATTCCCATTAGGAGGTAAAATGTGCATTTTAGCTTAATTTATGTTGTTATGTGTTCCAAGTCTGGACATGTATATGCACCATTTCTTGCAGTGTTTACATATAAATATATAGCTTCACAATACAACCTCTTAGACAACTTATGGTTGTTCTTACAGAAATGCTACAACCAGTCAGACTTTTTTTTTCTTTTCTTTTTTTAATCATATGTGGTCACTGATCAGCAGGTGACATAATAACCACATCCCATTAGTTTCAGTCTATAAATGCATCAACAAACAGCAAGCACTTTGATACACTTATTAAGTTTTAATCAAGATCAGACAAAGATTGGCAATATACGTACACTTTGATGCCTATAAACTGGAATGATCTCGTAATTCGTTCATTTTCCTTTGGATTCAAAACCACTACCTCTGCAAACGAACCTGCACTGCAGCACATTTTCTTTCTATGTTGTGTATAGCAGTATTTAAAGGAAGTTGATAGTAATTGACAGGTCAGACCTCAGAGAAAACCTGAAATATGTATCAGAAAGCAAAGGCTGATTGATGCGTCTCTAATTCTATTATCTGCATTAAGCTGAGCTGGGTTTTCTATTTTTGTCTTCTTTCCTGAAAGTAGTTTGCTATTTGTCTTTCTATTTGACGTTTGTTCGTATATTTAGATATGATGTCATAATTCTTGTGGAAAGCATAAAAACTGATAACCACACAGTTACAGAGAGAAATAATGTTTAATAATGCCCAGCAACATTTAGTGACCGTGTTCCGGTACGGGCAACATGGCTTCTTTGGCCCAAGGTATATGTGTGTGTGTGTGTGTGTGTGTGTGTGTGTGTGTGTGTGTGTGTGTGTGTGTGTGTGTGTGTGTGTGTGTGTGTGCGCGTGTTGGCACTAGGGATTGTGTTGGGGGGGGGGGGGGGGGGCACTTCCAGATAATTAAAAAGAATAAAAGAAAGGTTTCACTTGCCTAATGAACAGCATCTTTCTTACACTTGTTCAGTGCACCACCCCCACCCCCAAACACACACACCACTGTGTTTCGCACAGTGTAAGCACTGTGAGGAATTTTAGGTATTACTCATGCTGCTTGCTAATGGCATCGAATTTGGTGTTTGTTTGAAGGGTTCAATTCAGGCGAAAAATTAAAGGGTTATTTCACGGTTTGTTATTAAAGGACTATGTTTAATATCTAAACTATGTCCTCAAATCTAAACCACAGTTTGATAATTATAAAACCTTTATTTTGATACGGAAAATCACAAAAGGAGTATTTTTAATGCTGTTTTTGTTTGTTTTAGAACCCCATGATGTCGTGTCGAATATGCACGCTTTATACACCATTAAAAACCTGGACTTAGTCTGCACGGATTATATATTTTTTTTAATTATTGTGGTTTGTGAAACCTTTACTCTGTTTGTGAAAGGTAAAGAAATGGAGGGGTTCCTGTGAAAAAAACAGATGGGTCATTAAATTATGTTAGATTAAAATAACAATAACTGAGAACATGCTGGTCAAGATTAGGTTTCACATTGATTGGTGTGTCAGTTTATCATCTGCTGTACCATACCATCAGTGTACTTCATGTGGATTGGATAATTAAATAATTATAAAGGTTTTTCTTTTTGCCATGGCAATAACTTGGCTGGGGCTTTAAAGGCTTAAATACACCAATGGGCTCTTTCCCTCCAAAACAGGTTCTAGTTCTGTAATGTTATTTTTAGCGCTTTTTAAAAAAAAATCCCAGATTTAACCGTTTGTCCTGCTGGTCAAACAAAGTGCTTTTATCGTGTTGGCAGAAATAACTTCTCCCAGCCATAATTGAGTAAATCATGCGTATCGAGCTAAATGATGCGTGCCGATTGTTGTTGTTGGGTTGTTCGGTCTTGTTAATGTGTAACTCGGCTTAGTGTTTGTCCGTCTACGGGATGACGACCACTAATCGTGTATTTCTGTGTTTTCGCAGCCTGAATCATCTGAGGATCACAATGGACTCTTCTGCCGTTTATATACACAGTCATTTCATAATGAGCCTCATAGAGAAACCCTGTATAGCCAGCTAGCAATAGATTCAATCAATTTTCAACTAATAGGTTTGTTTTTTCTAAACCTTAGTGCTTTTATTATTATTTATCACGAAATACTACCTCAGAAGTTGCTATCAAACAACAAATTAGGTTGTGCTTTGTTTTTGTTGGTAGAATAACATTGAAAGTACTGATGGATACAACTACACTAGCGACGCTGGCTGCTGCCGCCACTGCAGCTCTGGCCTCCCAGTCACAAATGACGGACTACCTTTGGCTCTTGGTGGTCGGATTCATCATCGCCTTCATCCTGGCGTTCTCTGTGGGAGCCAATGACGTCGCCAACTCCTTTGGTACGGCGGTGGGCTCCGGAGTGGTCACCCTGCGGCAGGCCTGCATCCTGGCCACCATTTTTGAGACACTGGGCTCAGTGCTGTTAGGGGCAAAGGTCAGCGAGACCATCCGTCAGGGGATCATCGACGTGCGGATGTACAACGGCTCAGAACACGTCCTCATGGCGGGATCCATAAGTGCAATGTTTGGTGAGCGTTCACGCGGATTTCTTTTTTTTCTTTTTTGTAAGCGAGACTTTTTAGACTGTAAACAATCATTCAGCTGTTGTTTTTGTACCGCAGGCTCTGCTGTGTGGCAGCTGGCTGCATCATTCCTGAAGCTCCCCATCTCTGGAACCCACTGCATTGTTGGAGCCACAATTGGCTTTTCAATGGTAGCGAGAGGCCACCAAGGGGTCAAATGGATGGAACTACTACGAATTGGTGAATATACTTTTCCTCTCCAAGTATTTTAACAAAAAACGAAGAATAAGCTGTACAAATTGTAATACAAGTGCAGGGACAAGCCGGCTAATAAATTGCACATGAAATGTTCTGTTTAAAGTGGCCTCCTGGTTCCTGTCACCTGTTCTGTCTGGATTCATGTCTGGGATTCTGTTTTATTTTGTCCGCAAATTCATCCTGAGCAAGGTAAGTAATTTAATCACATTTGTAGGATTAGATCACGAAGTCACACACCAGTGAAATCATATTTAAAGTTCTCATTTCATCAAGAATGTGACTCACATGGCTGATATATTTATTATTCTTTACATTATCAAATCTATTATCTTTATTCAGTCCTGGACAAGTGGGTAAGTCAATAGTGCAGTTGTTGGGTGTATTAACCCAAACATTTCATTACACCTTCCCCTCTTGCTTGCAAGAATCATTCTCAAGGTATTTGTGCATTCACAAACACACGAGAATCCATCTTGTAACTCCCTGGCTTCAACCGTTTGTGTCCGAACCAAAAACAGTTTGGGTGAATCACATTGCAGTATTGTGGGTTAAGGCGGGACATACCGCTGTGACGAAAGCAAGAGCTGCCAAGCCCACAGCTGAACCAACATAAACAGCACAGGAGGATGCACGCTTAGCTGCTGCTATCACATCTGTTTTGTCAGAATCCACAATTTCATCTTTGAAAGAAGAACAGTAACAAGTGCCTTGAGTAGCTCACCTTCTTGTTGTTTCACATGACGACTGCTGTTTACATTTTAATTTCATACCGTCATTGGCAAAAACCTACCTTTGGTAGGTGGGCACTTGGTGTCTCTTCGCCCAATCAGCTCGAAAGGTTTCTGCTGAATGTCCTTCCTTTCCCCAAACGGATTTGATGGCAGCAGTCCCAGATTGATAATGTGCAGAATGGAGGGTGCTACACATTATCAATCCGGCTGGCCAGGTTACCAGGATACAGCAAAAATAACCGAACGAGTGGAAAGATCTGTGACCTGGAGGGGGGCGGGGTATGAAGTCCCCTCCTTTGCATTTAAAGAGACAGCCCCAAAACGAGTTGCTCTCAGACGCATTGCAGATCAGGGATAAAAGAGGAGCTGTGGGGCAACAATAACGAGGAATTCAGACCAAAGCTTTGCAGTTCCACTTTATATTGACCACAGCCGAATGATTTAAATGTGAAAAGGAAGGCACTAAAAAGGTTGTGTCCCCTTTAAAACAACAAAACTGGGACATTTTTAGTTACACATGATAAACCACAACCTCTGTTAGTAAACATGGTGCTTTATTGTTGGAATGCATAAAATAGTAGTCAGCGTGTCACTGAACCCAGCAATCATCAGATCCTTCTGGGTTTCTAACTTAAAACTGAGAGAGGCTTAAGTTGAGTTTTAGGTCTTTACCAGATCCAGATGCAACTTTGGAGGTTGGATCTGCTTCCGTTTAAATTTGGAGCGTACTAAATATTCTCCACCAGTGGTACCTGGGTCCAGAGGCTCCAGCGGTTTTATCTTGTTTGCATGAATGTGAGGAAATACCTGTCGAATCAGGTTAGCATCACTGAAAAATGAAGTTATAAAAGTTTGATATTTCTGCCTAATCAAAGCAAAATGTAATGTAAAAGGCAAGACTGAAAGAGATATTATAGAAACAAAGTCTTTCACCTTGATGCTTACTTCACAAACTTGAATATGCTAAAAGTTTCCATACCCATTTCTTGTCAAGAAACTAAACAGATTTTTAAGTCCTGAACAACACAGAAAAGTCTTTCCCCTACAGGCGAACCCCGTACCAAACGGACTGAGAGCCCTTCCTGTCTTCTATGCCATCACTATGGGCATCAACCTCTTCTCCATCCTGTTCACAGGAGCTCCACGTGAGTATCACATGGACACACTAAAGCAGAACATCTCATAAAACCACTGGAACAAGTCGAGCTGGAGAAAATGCCAAGTATGGTTGAGGACAAAAGTAGGATCCAAAGGATGAGAATGTATTAGATTATTAACACTATTCTTTGCTAAGACTTGTATTAATAATAGGAAGAGCATAGTAAGGTACTGGTCCCAAAACAAAATGAAATAAATGGAATTATTTCATTTCATTGTTGTTCGTTTGCGGGGTTGTACTTTCAAAAGGGCAACAGGCCTCAAATGCAGGCTGCACATCGCTGTGGGTGGGTCCAGAAAATAACTTCCAAATAGCCTTGCTGCACAAATCTACAGCACATCTTTTCACCTTCATGTTGCTTACAAGGCCGTTGCGGCTATCTTTTGAACATTTGATGGAAATCCATTCGTTCTGCTTGGTTTTCCTGAACTAAGAATGAGATTATCTGCCTGCACGCCTGTGGTTAACGGTGTTTGAGGCCAGTCCAGCTCTGCATGGAAGATAGGACGGGTTACACCCAGAATGTTTGTCGAGCTCATTTGGAGTTCTGATCCCATTGCCCACAAGCAAAATAGATTAAACCTGTTGTAATTGAGTTTTAAAAGCCAAAAAAAAAACAAAACAAAAAAAAACAAAACACAACACATAAAATTTTCAGTAAAAAATATTAGAGGAGAAGTGATATTATTAAACTGCCAGCAACAGTTTTTATCGCTATACTGCAAGACTGGCCTCTTCCACAGTATCTGATTAGAGGAGTGTGCACTCTCGCTGATACTGTCCTAAAACAGAGAAACGTGCTGACATCTGTGAGCAGACCTTCAAGAAAAAAAAACAACTTACCATTTCCTACAAATAATAATACTAACTGCGTACACAGGAGGGGGCAGATTACATAACGCCTGCTGTCCTGCTGCTAAGGTGATATCATTTTATGAAACGTTTGGTGTGTAAATGCTAACCTGTGTTCTCAGACTTTTCAATCACAGGATTTAAAGGCTAAATAAATTGGACTCAAGTTTCTGTTTGTGTTTTTTTTTTCCCCCCGACACAGCCTTTTCTAGCATGTCCCTTTTCTTCTGCTCATAGTGCTCGGCTTCGACAGAGTGCCCTGGTGGGTTACGCTGTGCATTTCTCTGGGCTGCGCCATCGTCGTCGCTCTGGTCGTTTGGTTTGTGGTCTGTCCGCGCCTCAAGAAGAAAATTGAACGTGAGTAAATGGGAAAGTTTCTGTAACACATGACTCGAAGGTTCTTGTTTTTGGGGCTGACACAACTAAGCTACTGAGTGGAAACTAAAGTGCCTCGTAAAGGTAACCAAGCCCTCTCAACTCGTTTTACATTTTGCCAAACCACAACCGTCAGTCTATTTCATTGGTACTTAACTGAAACACCCGCAATGCAAAGTAGTACAAGGCTGTGAAGTGAAAGGAAAAGAATAGATGGTTTTGAAAATGCTGCACAAGTAAACAGAAACCTAAACAGTCTGTTTGGATTCAGGAAACTTTCCCTTCATGATCTTCACAAAATCCAGTGCAATTAACTACCTTCACAAGTCCCCAAATAGAGTCAAATTGTGTCTAATTTAATATCAGTATAAATACAGCTGTTCTGTGAAGGCCTCAGTGGTTTGTTACAGAACAGGACAGAGCAAACAGACCGAGGAAAGTTAAAGCAGGTTTGTGTTATAAAACAATAAACCAAGCTTCGCACATCTCACAGAGTGCTATTCAATCCATTTTTGAAAAATGGAAAGAGGACAGCACAAACACCTGAACTGACAATTAGAGGAGATACAGAGAACCACAGCTTGGGTGGGAGAATGTGTCACTTCTGAATGCTATCAGTCGGGCACTCCCCCAAATCTGGCAACTTTTCATTACCTGGTGTTGGTCTATCACAAAAAATGACATAAAAGCCAATAAATCATTGGCGGTGTGATTTATGGGGGTATGGATTAGTTTATTCGGCTTTTGAACTGCATTTACTTCATGTTGAATTATGAACACCCTATCGCTAAAGATGCACCAGCAATAAATGAAGCAGTAAACTCTTCTCTACTTCAATGCTCTGCAAGACAACACATTTTGTTTGACTTTTTCATGTTACATGTCTCAGGTGAAACAGCTCCTGGTCCCTGTGAGACCCCACTAATGGAGCAGAACTCTAGCAAGCCTCCCGCAGAGAACCCCCAACCCCCGTCTGACCTGCGTCTGCACAACCCTCCAGCAGAAATCCAAAAGGTGGACTTTAAACTCGGAGGCTCAGAGGAGGCGGATCTAAACAGCGAAATAGAAGCCAAAGATCTTGACATCGCTAATGGTGAGAAATTCGTTGTTTGGTCGTGGGCATGTTAAGTGTTTCATCTCAGTGTCACAGTTAGGAAGATGTAATAACATCAAAAGTAGCTCTGACTGAGCTGTCAACAAAACAATATTAAGAGGGAGATTTTCCCACAGGTCTGAATGGCTCTGTAGGCCACATGACCATCACCGATCCTCACAGTGGACGCTCCCACACCATCCACAAGGACTCCGGCCTTTATAAAGACCTGCTGCATAAGCTCCACAAGGCCAAGGTTGGGGACTGCATCGGTGACAGTGACACGGAGGAGCGGCCCATGCGGAGGAACAACAGCTACACCTCCTACACCATGGCTATATATGGTATCCAAGGCGATCCTAAATACAAAGACGTGGACACCGGCTTTCAGAGAAGACCCCGGGTGGACAGCTGCAGCAGCTACAACTCAGCAATGACCAGTGGCAGCACGGTCCCAGATGGGAGCGTGACTCAGGAGGCCGATGGGAACGTTGCTGTGGAGGAAGACGAGCTGGAGATCGATCAACCTGCAGTTTCTTTGCTTTTCCAGTTCTTGCAGATACTCACCGCGTGCTTCGGCTCTTTTGCTCATGGGGGAAACGATGTCAGGTAAGCAAGGGTGGGGTCCTCTTTTTGCAGCTTACTGATCTATGATCTTTGTGGTGATTTATATTTCATTCCAATCTCTAGCAATGCCATTGGCCCGCTGGTGGCCCTTTGGCTTCTCTATGAGAGTGGGTCTGTGGTGTCGAACGCTCCCACACCCATCTGGCTGCTCCTCTACGGGGGGGTAGGAATCTGTGCTGGACTCTGGGTGTGGGGTCGCAGGGTGATCCAGACCATGGGTAAAGACCTGACTCCCATTACACCCTCAAGGTATTCCTCGTAGCTATTCCCCGTCTCAGCAGGAGTGATGAATTATCAGGTTGTAAAAGCAGAAGGAACTTCTCCTTTTTTCTGCAGTGGCTTCAGCATCGAGCTGGCTTCAGCGGTCACAGTTGTTGTGGCATCTAACATCGGTCTTCCTGTCAGCACGACACATTGCAAGGTAATAAAGCTCTGAAACCTTATATCACACACAGATAGCAGAGTTAGCTCTGAGCAGCTTATGAAAGTGATGTATATGTGCCTTGCAAACATATTTATAACTCTTGAACTGTTTCACATTTTGTTTTGTTACGACCACAAACTTTCATTTCATTTATTGGGATTTTATGTGATAGACCAACATAAAGGAAGCAAAATGATAAATTGTGCATATGGATTTAGCCTCCCTGAGTCATTTCTTTGCAGAATGATTTATGCAAGACCGCTAAACTAAAATATAAATATACGTTGATCTTATGGATACTAGTCTGGTTCTTTACAGAAAGTATAGATGACCCAACTAAACCTGTAAGTGGTTTGTATTTTAAACAACTGATGGTCAAATGCAGTCTATATTCTTAAAAAAAAGGTGAGAAATAGCCGTGATTTTAGAATCATCTTGGAAATTTTAGATCAAACTTCAACATCATTAGCTAGCGATGATGTAAATGCATTTTTTTAACAGCGCTGTTTTGAACGCTGGGTGGTACTACCCACTGACTGGATGCAAATCAAGAAAATAAAGCTTTTTTTCCTCTCTGGTGCAAAGAGGCAACTGACATAACTTTATTTTTGGCAACGTCGCCCTGTGCAAACAGCAATATCGCCCATATCGAAAGCAGCCTCTGATTACAGCTGCACGTCTTTGTGGGTATGTCTTGAACAGCTTTGCAGATTTAAAGACTCAAAAAGAATTCTCAAAAAAGCTCAAGCTCGGTCCAGTTGCATGGTGAACATGTGTACATGGCTGATTTTAAGTCTTGCCACGGATTCTAAATTGAATTTAGGTCTGGACTTTGATTTGGCCATCCTAACACGTGAATATGCTTGGATATAAACCATTTGATATAAACCATTTGATATAAACCATTTGATATAAACCATTTGATATAAACCATTCCATTCTAACCCTCCATCCTAATTTCAAGTGTTTTGCAGCCTCTAAAAGGTTTTCTGTCAGGATTACTCTGAAATTATGTTTACCTTCATCCATCTTCCCATCAACTCTGACCAGGTTCCCTCTCCTGGAAGGAGAAAAGCATCCCCACAGTATGATACTGCCATTACCATGCTTTGTGCTGGAGATGGTGTATTTACTAGTTAGTTGACCCGTAAAGGCACCTTGATGAACTGGGTTTTATTTAAGGGTATCAGATTAAAAGGGAATGCAGGGGGCTTCAGATTTGTACTTTTTTTGAAACACATTTATCATTGTTCTTCTCCTTTATAATTAATTTTTTTTTTTTTTTTGCTCCATCACATCAAGATCAAGACAATATACTGAAGTTGGTGGTTCTTAAGTGACAAAAGTGAAACGTTCAAGTGGCACGGCGCTGTATGTACTTCCAATAACGCTCCCATGTACACAGGTGGGATCTGTGGTGGCGGTAGGATGGCTGCGCTCCAGGAAATCCGTTGACTGGCATCTGTTCAGGAATATCTTTATCGCTTGGTTTGTGACAGTTCCCATCTCCGGGCTCATCAGCGCTGCCATTATGGCGCTCTTCATATATGTCATTCTGTGACATCCTAACACGCTGTCACCTTACAGAGTACTTTCTGCCAATTTTTTAAAAACGTGCCTGAAACTGTTTCACTTTTCTTCCCTGCTAATAATTGATGTATCATCCAGTGTAATTTCATCTCACAGTAATTATTTAACTCATAGGAATGTTTCCAAGAATGACACGGACTTCTAGTGACGCTGTTCAGATGTCCAAAAGACTGTTATCATGTACAGTATATTCTTCTGTAAATTTGTATAAAGACAATGTATATTATTCAAATCAGTCTTCCGGTGAACAAAAGTGCATGCAGTAGTCGAAAACCTGAATGGAAGTTAAATTATTGAACATATTTGAATGGAAAGAGTTGCTTCATGAGAAGGGATTTCAGAGTGTGTATGCCAGCGTGTTTGATTCAATAAAATTGTTTTGTGATTAAAAAAAAACAAAAAAAACGTGAGCTTAAATTTCATGTTTATAATTATCAAAGTATTATAAGAAAGTTACCAGGTTTGCTTTTTCTGTGTTAATTGTAGTTTTTATGTCTATGTATAATGTATAACTATTTTTCGGCAATGGTAGTCATTTTATATTATTTCAAATAAAAGAAAAAATGAATTACAATTCAGAAGGTTTTTTTTTCTTTCATTTTTACTCTTTACTTCTTCCACCACAGGGTGGTGCTGTTGCTGCAAAAGCAGAATAGATGGAATGGATGAGGCTCAGTCAGAATGCATAGAGAACATATGCCAACATTCCTGTGCCAATTATCCGGGTCATCGCAAAAGCAAACAGGCTTGAATCGATCAACATTATTTTTTTACAGCAGAGTCTCAATGGGATTCAGGTTTGGACAAATATGATTTAATTGTAAAAATGTTTTTGTTTTAATTTACTTGTATGCATCAGTCTAACAGGTATAACGGACAATCAATTTGAACAATTCTACTTATAGCGCCTGTTTGCAACAAATAACATCTCAACGTACTTCACAAGACAAACGGGTCCATCTGACATCGGATTATTTAGAAATCTGTGATGAAATCATTTGCCTTGACAGACTGGAAGCTGAAAGGACAGACAGCAGATAGAAATGCACACAGAACACCCAGTCCAGGCACAAGCCTGTATGCAAACATTTGGTTTACATCAAACAAATTACTCATAGTGTATTATTCTTAACATGAATTTTAATAAATTGACCTTCCTGTTTTTCCTGTTATGCATCATTGCTCACGTGCAGCTCATTCACACTGACCAAACAAAGGCCTCTAAACCCCGTCCTAGCACCAGCATTAAACACGGATGAAAACTGGATTTGATTTTAGAGTTGCATGACCTGCTCTGCTAGCTTTCACTTGACAATGACCCTGTACGCTTACTTTCTATAAACCATCCACTCAAACATGCAAATGACGTGCGGCCAGGCTCTGCAACATGGTATTGGGCATTGTGGGATACAAAAAGCAGCAGGTGGCACCATGTGGAGAAGAGAACCCACGCATCCATGGGCTCATCACAAAAAGCCTGTGCAGGCCCCAAACCGGGATACCAAGCCAGGTCCTTCACACTACAAGACCACGGTGCTACAAACCGGGACACCGCGCAGCCTTCCTCATACATCTTTTTATGTTTATCTCGCAACTTAACGTTTGCTCTTTCTTTGACTCTTTGCTAGTCCGCCAATAAACTACCAGCAGGGCAAAACAACACTACAGCCAGTATCAGAAAGGAGCCTTGAGAAAATGCATTCGGTTTTGTCACAGGTTACACGTGGAAGATTGTAATCGAAGCTGCTCCTCCAGGCTTGGACAGATCAGGTGAAGGTGTGGTTGGATGCGGGCGTTGCTCAAACTTTGGCTACCACCGAATCTCAGTTTGGTGCTGTGAACATTTCCAGCCGCTTCTGATCGAATAAACGAAAACGGGGCTTTTAAATTACGTTTGGCCTGGATTATAATCTTTTGAAACCGTATCTGTCTGGGGCTACTCACTGATGCTTTTGTTAGCACTGCTGCCTTGCAACAAAAAGGTCAAGGGTATGAATCCCAGAGCAGGGTGTCTATCCGGGTACTATGGTCAAAAACGTACATGTAATGTAATTAGGAGTGAACGTGTGAGTGCGTGGCTGTTTGTTCTGTGTCTCTGGGTTTCCGTGTGATGGACGGCTGATCTGTCCAGAGTGCACCCCACCCAAAGGCTGCTGGAGATTGGTACCAGCCCACCAGTGACTCAGCATGGATAAAGAGGTAAGCGAGGGAAAGAGAGAGTGTTGCAGCAAGTTGTGGTGTTGATGCAACAAGCAGGTGTTGTTAAATTTCATTCTCAACCACTGCTGTGTTTTAAAGAGCAAACTGGAAATGGTGTTTCCTGATCAAGGCTACAGCCCCTTTACAGAGGCATTTTTTAGAACAGCTTGGTTTCTTGTTTGTTAAGAGTTGTGGTGAGATGGAAATGAAGTGACCTTTAGGTCACAGTTTATAAACATGTGTTTTTGTCTGTGCTACAGTAGATGCTTCCTCCCTGCTCTGAGACTGGATCTAAAGACATGCTAATTGTGATCACTGCATGCTCTCTCAACTATGGTGATATATTTTTTAAACCCCTTCGACTTGAAGAAGCTAAAGAAATAGATAAAGATGACTGACTGTGAGTTTGGGGCTATTCCCAGAGCGGAAAACTATTGAACTGAAAGTAGGAGGAATGTGGCAAAATAATCTTTTTTTATGCACAGGGCAACACCAAACTTCCTTTATTGACCAAAAGTTCTCAGACTTTGACTTCTGTTCTGCTGCCTTGCCAGTAGAAAATGTTTCCGATAGGTCTAATGTCAAAAGTCCACAGCCAATAAATAAAGAAAAGAAAAGAAAAATATAGAAGTAAAGCTTCAGGTGAACATAAAAAAGAAGAGGACCAGTTGAAGTGGTTCAGTTCACTACCACCAACATTTCACGTGAGGGCGCTGTTTTCTCACTGTTAGTGTTGTCATCGGTGGAGAAGAGAAAGAAATTGTTTTTAACACACAGATCTCTCCGTGTATCCAAGCAACACACATGTGTAATCCACAGATTAGGAAACCAACGAGGGACCCTTTACAATACGGCAGGTTGAAAAAAAAACATCAGTTTTAATTAGGGAGATCTTTTCTTTAATGATAAAATAACATAAAATGAAATCTGCGTTAATTCCACGCACATATCTTAGGACAAAGCACATTTGGTTCAGCATTGAATGTGTCCCAACACTTTGTGTTCAAACACGTTCATCTTATTAAACAGCAACAGCAGTGTGACAGTAGAAGTATTATGATAATCCTTTTCATAATTTGTTGTAAATAACTAAAGATGGAGTGAAATGTTTTGGTCGCTTTAATTGAAATATTTCAGATTGAACAGGTTGTAGGACTCTGTATGAATGTTTTATTTGTTTATTTATTTATGCCATATTAAGTCAGTTAATACTAATCTTTAAACAGAAGGAAGTTCAGACTGTTTGCATATGCGATGACACTGATTATAAATAGATTATTATCAGACAATGCACTAAAATATGTGCTATAGTTACCACAGGTTTAACAAAAGACATTTAAACTGAAGCCACCCAATAGGCATCAGCATAGCTCTGCTGTGATTTTGAGGGAAGGGCTACAGCTTTAATGGCAATTATGTACTGTAGTTTGTGTATTTTTAGGACTGTTTTTATTATTATTATTATTATTATTATTATTATTATTTTGCAGTTATGCTGTGTTTTGTGAAAATATGAACAAGATCCAAATTCCAAATCAAAGAAAGAAAGTCACAAAGTTTAGCTGAATAATGACTCAATGTTGATGATTTCCAAAAACAGCTTCAATCATACTGAACCAGGTTTCATATCTGACTCATTTGAACACATATGACAGGCTTTCCATCAAACGATGCATCCAACAATGATTTTCTCTCATTATCATGAAAATGAGAGAATGCCTTATTCATATTCTGAAGCCCATGTGTTATTTCTGGCATTTTATTGTGAGTCTTAAAATGTATTATTTTATTTTTTTTATATACAGGTATAACATTCTCTTGGCCAAGATATCAGGATCTGACCTGGAGTCAAAATTCACATTTCAATTTCACCTGAAGACCAGATTGTTTCTTTTTACTTAGTTATGTTGAATAAAAATACGCAACAGCCGGAAACCGGTTAAACATCAACAGTATTGATGGCAGCTATCACAGAAACCGCAGCATGTATACTTTCTATTAAAAACATGAACGTTTTGGCTTATATAAGAATTACCCGAGCAGGAAGGAAATTTCATCTGAAAACTGTCTATGGCAATGAGTAGATCTGACAAGAAATAATGCTACTGCCAGTAAGTATGGAGGACCAAAAGTGCAACACTACAATACATAAAACAGTTGGCAAATAATATGGAATGATAATAATAGCACTAACAATAAAAGACATATATTAAAAAAAACTTACAAGGAATTAAAAACACTTTAAAAATTGAAGTAATCAGCCATTAAAACCATGCCTAAATATTTCACTAGTTTCTGAATTATGTCATGGTCCTGTACCTCAGCACATCATAAACTGATTTTATCTTTCAGGTCCACTCATTAAAGCCATTGGGCGGGGCTTATGCTTTCAATGCAAAAAAGATTGGTCAGCGGTCGAGTTGATGTGAAGGTTAACCAATCAGATTTTATCGCCTATAAAGAAATCCCCAGAGACAGTTCACTGTGTTATATCTGCTGAATAAATTATTAATATATGTATTATTTATATATTTATTCAATCAATTTCTTAATATCTTCATCAAGATTATAAGAGAATAATTTATTCAACAGACTTAATTAATTGGATTGTGGCGCTTTTGGCCCTCTATAAAGAAGTGCTTAACATCTGCAATTGGGATATTAGACCATAATTTAGACTTTATAACCATCACTGCTCCAAACAAACTCCATAAGTGTTCACATCCCTGCTGTTTTTGCAGTTTTTTCCTATTCTTGTAAATAGTCTGTTCTTTTTTTTCTATGCATAGATATGCATACACGTTTTGTTCATTAATTAATCGCCATACTCAGTTGCATATTTGTTTAATCTCAGTATGCCGTAAAATATTTTTTCCCTTACTGTAGAGTCTCTTACTTTTACCTTTGTATATATATATATATATATATATATATATATATATATATATATATATATATATATATATATATATATATATATGTTACCATGTTACCCTTGTGTGCATCTGCATGCTTCCATGTGCCTTCAATTTTGCGGCTGGTACTCCTGAATCTACCCACTTTGGGACAATAAGGGATACTTCTATTCTGTTCCAATAATATGAGGGATGTATTATTATCACCAGCCTAACTCAATTATTCAGACTAAACTGCCTCAGTTAAGTATTTAATATTTTTACACAAACATAATTTGACTGATTTTGTGAAAATGCGGAAGTAAAGGAAGACAGAAAGAAACATGTGCCTCGTAAAAGTATTCATACCCAGTACAACCACCACGTTCGTTCATGTATCCCTCTGTCACATCCAGAAACGTAAGAGCACCGCAAAGTTGAAAACTTGAAAAGCGTGAAAAGTGTGGCACGCATTTGGGTTTGGGGCACTGTTAATTTGATCGTCCTGGCTAAGATGGCCTTGATCTATGGAGGAGTTGTAGAGGCCTGTAGCTCTGGTGGGAGAATTGTGTTAATAGGACAAACGATGGTAGTGCAACGCACAAATCCGTCCTCTAGAGTGGAAAATAAATCTTGCTCCACGAAAAAGACAAAGAAGTCTTGTTTCCAACTCATGAAGTGGACAC
Organism: Fundulus diaphanus; assembly: GCA_037039145.1. NCBI lineage: Eukaryota > Metazoa > Chordata > Actinopteri > Cyprinodontiformes > Fundulidae > Fundulus > Fundulus diaphanus. Next base: position 37,764,089 of record CM073127.1, on the reverse strand, counting down.
AAACACTTTCTGGCCTACATATCTCGCCGAGTTATATCTGTTGCATGCTCATGTGTGGAGAGAAAAAACTGTATATATTAAGTCTGTTGTGCTTGCATGTCATGTTACTTGTTTTTTTCTGTACATCCTAAGCTGGTGTCTGCCTCAAAGGTAATGTCACCATGGTAGCACATGGTGACGATAAAGGATTTTTGATTCTTCAGTGGAGCAGAACTAACACTGTCTATGCATCACCCTGAACACAGCAGCGGTGGAATGCTAGTTATTTTTGTGTTTTTCCTTGTCTTGGACAATGAGTCGACAGGAAGACGGATGGAGCTAAATTCCATCCAATGTGCCTGAGCTTGTGATGTTTTACAAATAGCTACCTAGAAGGTGGTTCTTAGAAAGGGTTAACTCAGGGGACCGAATATGTAACTTTGCAAACCATGTATCATATTCCGTGTGCGAATCCATCACATGAAACCCCAGCGGGGGAAAAAAAAATAAACATGCAGTCACGTTAAAAAAAATACGGAAAAGTTCAAATGGGTCGTTGTGTTGTGCTCCATTTATCCATCTTGTTGCAATCGTCTTGCTTTCATGTTACAGAATTTATTTTGAAACCGCACACCGGAAGTCCACGCCGTGTGCGTTTTCTGTGTAATTGACAGATGGGCTACATTGATGTTCATGCATACAGGTGTGTGCGGCTGCTCGCACTGGAGCAACGTGGGGCCGCGTCTTTGCGCTACGGGCGCCTGCTTGCTGGCGTGGCACAGAAATAAGGGGGCCCCTGCTTCTCCACCGGCAGGTCTGCACCGCTCGCTTTGCAAACCGCGCAACTGGGGCATGCACCCAGTGAGCCCGCAGCAGCAGCGGCAGCAGCAGCGGCGCACCAACAAGCTGCTGGGAGCTGGGAGCCTCTGCGCGGCTGCACAGCGACGGCTCGCTCTTTCGTAACGAAGTCGGGAACCTCGGCGTTTACGGGACCATTTTGAGCTTTAAATGTTTTGAGATAACGGCAGGTGAAAACGCGGAGGGTTTGGACCTTGTTTTTTTTTTATTTGTAGTTGTTGTTGTTTTTTTTTACACCCCTCTATCTGGTTTTCATCCTTTTCCCGCAAGATGAAGCTTCTTACCTGACAGATCTGTGGCACCACAGCTGCTGCTGTCTACAGGTCTGTATCTGTAACATCGCTTTTGAACCCTTTTCATTGATTACCATTGATAGTTAATGTAGAGATCACATGTGTTTTTTTTTTTGTGTATGCGTTTTTGTTTGTTTTTTTATTTCTCTCTTCTTTTTTTTTTTGGTCTCCGAGCAGACAGATTTGTCTCTGCTAGATACCGTCTAAAAGATGGTCTGATAACACCGGCTCTGTTTTGCTGTGTTGGCATACTGCCCATCTACTCATCTGATGGCAGTAAATTCTGCTGCTGCTGCTGACACAGCTCGCACGGATTTCATAGATTTAGTTAGAAATCAGAATAGCCAAGAGGATAGCAGGGCTGCTGCATCTAAAGCAGATCGGATTTGTGCCCGTTTCTGCACAAACTGTGGCTGAAACTGCTCATTTGGAGCATCTGTTTGTCAGCGTACGTTTGCTCCTTATCTGTTGTTTAGTGACTGTCTTCTGTCTACCTGCTGTAGTCCTCCTGTGGTTCGCTGTGTGGGTGTGCGTGGGAGGGGGTCCTACAGCAACATCACCGTCATCATCTGCATCTGTCACTTCAAACAGGACAAGACAGAGGCATCAAAGTGGCACATGTCAGAAAGGAACCTGCAGAAGATGACTTCATCGGAGCCCATTGCCTGAAAGCAGCATGAGATAACCGAGGACTGCTGATTCGAGCTATTTTCTCTTTGAGGGCTGGTCCAAAAAAGATGTTCCTGTGTGTGAGCTGACTGACGGGGTACGGGTCGCAGTGGTGTTCTAGCACGGGACGCAGCCAGCAGCTCAGACGCAGACACCACCAAGAGAGATGGCGCGCCCGGGATCGGGGCTGCTGGTGCCCATGAACGGGGTGGGGTACCCACCTCAGAACCTGGCCAGGGTGGTGGTCTGGGAGTGGCTGAATGAGCATGGTCGCTGGAGGCCATACAGTGCAGCAGTGTGCCACCACATCGAGAATGTACTGAAGGGAGATGCCCGGGGAAGTGTGGTTCTGGGGCAGGTGGATGCCCAGCTCTCCCCTTACATCATCGACCTGCAGTCTATGCACCAGTTTCGACAGGACACAGGTAAGAGCCGGGAAATCTTCCTGCCGGTCGGCAGAGATTAATCGTTTCTTTCATGGAGGGTGCAGATTACATAAGCGGAAGAGGGTACAATGCAGTGGAAATGTATATGCCCCTTACACATTTCTTCTGTTTTTGCTTTTTCTGCAACCCAGTCAAAGATAACCTTAATCAATACACACTTTTTTATTATTTATATAGCACCAATTCACAACACGTCATGTCAAGACACTTTACAAAGTCAGTTCAATCAAATCATCCAGACATATTGGATAAAAATATTTCTTCCTAAGGAAACCCAGCGGATTGTATTGAGTCATTGACTTGCAGTGTTCACTTCTCAGTCAGCGACAGTGTACAGTCGCTTGCATTGTGTCGTTGACTTTGCAGCAATTTGTCATGCCGAGCATGCATGTAGCGACTGTGGAGAGGAACACCCCCTTTAACGGGGAGGAAAACCTCCAGCAGATCCAGGCTCAGTGTGAACGGCTATCTGGCGCTACCGACTGGGGGTTAGAGAAGAGAGCAGAGACACACAAAGGAGCAGCTCCAGATCATCACACCACCATCACCATGCCAGGACGAGTTTATGTTTTTAAAAAGTTGTTTGTTAAATGCTAGACGTAACAGAACACCTTCCAAAAAGTTCCTCTTTTGTTCTGGTCAATCCACATGGTATCTTTTCTAAAGTCTTGGGGATGATCAAGATATTTTTAGGTAAATGTTAGATGGGCCCTGGTGTTTTTTTTTTTGTTTGTTTTTTATCAATCCTTTTCACTTTGGAGATCCCAATTTTTGCTTAGTCTCTTTCTTGTTCTTGAAAGCAAAATCAGAAGAAATGTCTACGGAGGCAAATGCTTTTCACAGCACTGTAAAAGTATTTTTTTTGTCTGAAATAGCCATGGCCCAGGATGTGATAGTAGATGGTACCCTTGACTTAAATTGCCACACCATTAACACAAAGAGCTAAAACAAAAAATATATTCAATTTATTTAAAACAAGGTTGCAAAATAAAAAAAATTAAAACGGCTTGATTTTAACAAGAATGATGGCCGGTATTCCTTTGGTCTCTAAAACATAAACGGAGCAGGTTTCTTTTCAGACAGCTCCTTGCAGCACCTCGTTGCTCGACACTCCATACAGCCAAAGGAAACGTAGGTCGCTCCAACACTTTTCCTTACGTCTCCGGGTTTGAACTGCAGAAACGGTGCAGTCAACCTTTCAGCTGTTTTTGACAGCTTAAAATCTGAGTATACCTCCATACCTGCAACTAGTTCTCCCCTATGTATCAATATGCCATATTTACCTCCCCATACTTGAACTGCTGCAAGGTCCAATGGGACTTTATACAAAAGCTTTGTTGTATGTCTGCTATGTGATCGTTCATTTGCTGGGTCTGGTGTCAATAAGCTGCAGAACTGAGAAGCAAACTGCAGCAAACAGAACACAAAGCACTAAGATGATTAAAATGTAGTTACAATGTTTTCATTGCGGCTCATCTTCATTCAGCAGCTTGATGCCATGACCTTGACTAAGGTCAGTGGGAGCGAGCACCTCGTCCCCTCACTGAGTTCAGCTAGAGCCTTCATGTCCGCTCTCATTTCAAATAAAACTGTTGCAGCTGTGAGTGTGTGACAGAAAACTGGTAACATTAGCTTCTTTGTTAAATCTAATAAGCTGCAAAGATGCGAATAATTTTAGTTGTTTGTTTTTTAACTGTGAGTCAACTCAGGCACTATGTTGACTGAGTGTCTGATTCCTTCTGACGTAAATTTAGATTTTTGACCAATTGTATAATATGATTGATTTTGACTTTGTAAAGTCCCTCGAGATGACGTGTTTCATGAATTGGCGCTATATAAATAAAATTGAATTGAATTGAAAACACGGTTACCACAAAGGCTATTTAGTCCCACTTGCAAAGTGTGATTCATTCTGAGAAAGCTAAAGGTTATTGACACAGAAAATGGAGGAAGGAGGAAGTGTACCGCAGATGATCTTCTGGTAGGAAACATGTTTGGTGGAACGTGTAAAACCAGAATAACTCTTATATAAAAAAAAAAAACCTAAAGAGAAAAGCTATAATATTTTAACAGAATGAAAAATATTTGTAGATCTTTACACTGCCTAACTTTTCTTTTTGGTAGTTACATGACTCAGTTTGTGTTTCACACAGGAAGATCATTGTGGTGCTCCGCCTCCTACCTCTATTTCCCGTGTAAATAAGTATTTGTCTCCACCTAATGCTAACACCATGATGGTGTAAAGCAGGGGTGTCCAAACTTTTCGGTACATGGGCCAAAATTGTCAAGTCAAAGGAACTCGAGGGCCAAAAACATAACCTTTCTATAAACCAGAAAAATTCTGTTAATTTTTTACCTGCTGAACTCTTTTTGGTCTAGCAATATAAGAACAGAGTTTGGGTCAGTTGCTCTTTGAAAACACTTGTTGTAATTAGCCAGTTTTCATAATTGAATTCAAAGCAGATTTTAATGCACAACAGTCTGCATTTGAGTAATTAAATATCATTGGATAGATGTTACTATGAAATTAAAGAGAATGTCAAAAGAGTGTTTATTAAAATATGCACACGTACTTTGTGTTGTACGTAACATTTTCAATTGTAGGATTTTAACTGTCCTGTAATAATTTTGCCCTAATTAAAAACTAAAATCTTCCATCTGCATCAGCCACCTGGACCAAATCTTTCTTGAAATTCAGTTGGGGGGGGGGGGGCATCCAAAATCAGTACAGGGGCCACAAATGGCCCCCCGGGCCGCAGTTTGGGCATGCCTGGTGTAAAGGTTTCTAAAATAGCCTTTGCCTAAACTGTTATGTTTTTAAGATTTAAGGTTCTGTAAGATGCTAAAAGTCCTCTTTGGCCCCTCTTAGGCTAGCAGTCAGCTTCCAGCTCTGGGTCCATCTAATCTGGTTTTATAGAAGATGGAAAATGAGAGTTGGCTAGAGCAGGTAATGTAATAACTGCTTATAACGTTTCAACAGAGCCTCACTTCAAAGATCTAGAAAAGGGGGAGATTTGAACTTTTGTTCAGTAATCCTAACCTTTATTTTTGTATTTGTGGACATTACGGAACTGTGTTCTGATGAGGTAGACATCTGTCAGCCATGAAATAAATGCCCTTTTTGAAGCTCTATTTAGTGCCGAGGTCACATCTGCAAAGAAAAGAAAACAACACCACCAAAACACATTTCACACTTTGCAGTCGAAGGCTGTGGGTTCTTGGTTCTCTTCTGTTTTTTTTGTAGACGTTATGTAACATGAAAGCGTCACATGGCTCACAGACGTACACATGGGATCTGCAGAAGGTGACCCCTCAGTGCATGGAACTGCACTATGTCACCTTTAATGGGTTCGCTGTGGTTAATTTGTGAGTGCATTATTATATTAGAATGCAGACGGAACAGAAGCACGGCTCTAATTTCTTGAGGACTTTGCCTTTATTGAATTGGATTCAGCAGAAGTTTTCCTGAGATCTGTGTGAGAATATTTGCCAAGCAAACATAAAAAAAAAATGCTGATTATTTTTGCTTTCACTTAATTAGATGAATAGATAGTGTTTTATTATGTTGTACCATTTTTTTGTATAAATAAATAAACAATGTATTTGCTGATGGTTACATGCAAAAGGTATTCTTACCCTTTTAGCTTAAATCTGAACAATCTGATGTGAATCTGTATTCAGAACCTCTGTACTCTGATACAGGTGAATAAAATCGGATCGCGTCGACTGAAAATGAAAACAGTGGGGCACAACTGCAAAGCCACCAAGACATGGCCGTCCACCTAAACTCTCAAGCCAAGCATGGAGATCGTTATTTAAGTAAGCAGCTAGGAGGCCCGTGTAACTCTGGAGGAGCTGCAACTCATGTAGGAGAATCTTTTGAGAGGACAGTCATTCGCTGCGAGCCCCACAAATATGGCCTGTAGGAACGAATTGGCAGAAGAAGATCATTGTTGAAACAAAGCCTTAAGAAGTTCCAGCAAACATGTGAAAGAAGGTGCTCTGGTCAGATGAAACCGTAAACCCTTTGGTTTAGACAAAAAAAGCAACGTGTAGACAAACACCAACGCTGCACATCATCCTAATCAAGCCAACTCGTCCATGAAACATGGTGCTAGCAGCGTCATCCTGGGGGCATGGCTTATTTTCAGCAGGGACAGGGTAGCAAGCTTGAGTTTTTGGTGTAGTTGGATGGAGCCTAACACGGGAAGGCTGGATGAAAACCTGTTAAAAGCTGCAAAAAACGTGGACGGAGGTCCAGCTTCCATGCACATACAGCCAGAGCTTATATGCGATGGTTGAATCGAAGTGCATTAATGTGCTTTAATAGCTCCACCCTATTTCAATTCAGAATTTGTGACGGGATCCTCACAGAAGCTGTGTATCCAATCAGACTGAGCTGTAATTGCAGTGAAATGCTTTATACAGTTTTTACTCAATACAAATTCCCAAAGCCACTTTTAAGATTTTTATTTAAATAAAAAACAATATACTGTTTTTTTTCCCACACTGTCACAATTATGCCCTACTATGTTGGTCTCGCGTATAAAATCCCACTTAAACTGAAGGGGTAGGAAACCTTTTTCAAGGCAATATATATTTTATAGAATTAGTTATGGAGGGAGTAGGGATTCATAGTAAATACCTTTTTTTTCTAGTTCTAGTTGGATAAAACATGTGAAAGTGAGCGCAGATGGTTTTCTTCACGTCAGTTCAATCCTTGAGTGTAGTAAGAAGACGTCAGGGCTTAGTTTCGGCTCCTTCTCGTTGGTGTTCTCCCCTCTAACAGAGTGTAATGCAGAGCATGGCACGTGTCTGAGTTTGACTTGCTATGAGATGAGCCAGTAAACACTTTGTCAGCCATTACCACAGAGCAAGAGCTGGCCCTGACGTTTATCTCTTCTCTTGGTGCCGCTCTGCGCGCCGCTTTCACCTCCGTCTGGGATAAACCTGTCACAGTGCAGCCTGACAAGAAGCGCTCCTCTGCACCCTCCCCCTCTGCTCTTACACGTGCACGACCTCCAGCCAGGACGTCGTCTTTGACACAACGGAGCTTTTTAAACTTGCTATTGAGTGCAATGTGTTAAAGTGGCTCGTATCGACAGATTGCATAGCATCAGTTCCACTTTGATATATGCTGTATTTGTTGCCTCTTGGTTGGTTGCAGTCTCACAGAGCGTCCCGGAGCCTATGAGTTGGGGATTTCTGAAGCCAATTTCAACAGGAACTGGTACGGGAGATGTCGCCTTCCATTTATGAGTATAAAAAGTTTACAGAATCCTGTGTGTGTGTGTGTGTGTGTGTGTGTGTGTGGTGTTTCCTGCAGTGTCCGTGTCCCTTCCCAGTGAGCGGTGCAGGGGAACCCGGCTCTACTGTGGTTTGGGAGGATCTCCTGTGGGCAGCATCCAGGCAGCCTCCCTAATGAGACGGCAGGTTTAGTTTATAGCGCGCTCCCTGTAATCAGAGCATCATGGCGGCAGCGCTGGGCACCACAGATGATGCACCATGGTCCCTCTCTTCGGTTAGCAGTCCAAACACGTGTATTTCATTTGCATTCCAGTTCAGTTGCCCCGGATAAATCATGTTGCGGGAGCTTTGGTGAGGCCAGCCTGTGTATGAAGGCAAGGCGACGACTGGCCGCTGGCCAATCAGGATCGATCCACCCTCCTCCCCAGATGCCCGTCTGAAAATCGGAACACTGCTATGGAGAGATCCCCTTTCACTACATCGCTCCCCTGGTGAAAAGGACTGGCTCGTTCTGTCATACACCAACACTCCCGATCTGTCAGAAGGACGTTATGCTGCCGAGATTGATTCTGCTGCCTGGCTTTTAAGCACTCCCATCTTCAATATTTTCCCTATTTATGATGGGGTGGAGGCACGGATCATCTTATCTGCATCTGTGTGCCTTGTTCTGCTTTGCTGTGACCTTTTTATTTATTTATTTATTTTTTTACGTAAAGAGAAATTTGCTTTGTGGGAAGCAGAAATTGGAATGCAGCACGTGTCAACCGTGGATGATCTTTCCCACTAACTTTGGCAAATTGAATTTACATCCTGATTATTTGCTTGGGTGGCCGCCCCATGAGTTTAAGTCGACATTCAAGTTTAAAATTTGCTGATCATAGAATGACTGGAATGTTAATTTCTGCAAACTATGAAGTGAACACAATGCACAGCGCCTTGCAAAAGTATTTGTGCTTCTAAGACTATGCTCACATTTTGTCACATTACAACCACTTTAACTTTAATGAAGAACAACTAAGGAGACGAACAAAGGAGTGGATACTTTTGAAGATGAAGAAAAACGATACTCGCTTTTCAAAACCTTACATTTAAAAGCCTGAAAATGTAGCATGCCTTCTCGAACCACCTTCGAGTTTAATTACAGCTGCAAGTATTTTGGGGTATGGTATACTATAGCAAATGTAGACATCTAGAGACAGAAATGTTAGCACTTTTTTTCTTTGCCAAATAGCTCAAGCTCAGTCAGATAAGATGAAGAGTTTCTTTGACCAACATTCTTCAGTCTTGTCACAGATGGGTTTAGGTCTGGACTTTGAAAGGGCCGTTCTAACACATGAATGTCGTGTGTTTTAAATCACTCCTTTGTAGCTCTGGCTGTTTGTTTAGGATGCTGGCCCTGCTGAACCTCCCCTTCAGTCTCGAGTATTTTACAGCCTCTAACAATTTTTTTCCCCCAGGCTATCCCTGTCTTTAGCTCCATCCATCTTTCCATCCACTCTGAGCAGCTTCCCCCTCGCAGCTGAAGGAAAGAATCCCCTCAGCATGATGTTTCACCACGGGCATGACGGGTTTTAGGGTGACACGCAGTGTTGGTTGCGTAGCATTTGGCCTGCAGGCCAAAAACTACAACTGCGCGCCATGCCTTCTCGATATTGTTGTGTAAAAATGTGTGAATGTCATGTATTGTTTTCCTTCCACTTCACAGTGAGGCGCTACTGTTTTTTTTGCTGATCCATCACATTAAGATCCAAATGAAATACATTGAGGTTTGTGGTGGCAATCATGTTTATGAGAGGTGCTGTACGTCGGCATCTGTGGTGCATCTCTTTGCTGCGTAGCTTAGGCCTCTCCAGTGGCACGGTGCTGCAAGAAGGCCCATGTGTTTCTGCGGAGATAAACCACCATCGGCAGCTGTTGGCTGCCGTGCTGCCATGCAGAGGTTTTGTTTGTTTTGATTGCAGAGGCTTGAGAGCCTCCTCTCCTCTCCTCTGGCTCATTACCTACGACTAACGGCCCTCTCTGGCTAATTACAGAGCGAAAACGGCAGAAGACAAAGACCTCATCAGGGGTTACGTGTTGGTTTGGGAATCAGTGCTACCTGCGCGCTGGAAAGGCTCAACACCGTTGAAGAGCTGTGAATTTGTTCTTTTTTTTCCCTCCTTTGTTGTTCGGTACGGAGTGTGTGTGGGAACGGTTTCAGTGGTCTGTGGGAGGAAGCTGCGAAAAGGATTCTTGTTATGTACGTGAGAAAGGTCAGGTGGCGTGTACGCCAGCTCTCGCTGTGAAATCCCATCTGCATTAGAAGAAAGTGAAACTGAGCGTGGAGAGAGGAGCCTATAGACTAAAGTCTGCGCTGCTGTGCGGAGATGTAAGAAGCCCTGCTAGAAATAGAAACACGCCGTTTGTTGTTAGGTGTGAGTGTGGCGCGTTTGCCGCTGCTTTTCAAAGATTTCCCTGCCGAGTGTACGCTCCAGCATCGGCGTAATGCACAATATGCTTGGCACCCTTCTCTGATTGGCAAAAAAAAAAAAGCATCACAGTGCATCTGAGGCTATGCAGACAGTCACTTACAGCAACAGCCACATTTATTGCCACCTTTTGTTTAATTATGTCACTATGAGAGGAACTTTCCCTAGGCCGTAACCATAGAGATGCACCAATCAGGTTTTTTCTGACCAATATAATCTTCTTGGTCTCTTTGAAGACTGACCCACCCACTTCTTTTCGTTTCAAATCACTATAAGACATAACGTAGACAACATGTGCTACATGTTCTTTGATTGGTGGTAGTTTTGAATCCAACAGGTCCGTAGCCTTTATCTGATGTTGGCTAAACTAGAAAGGTGAAGGGCATTAGGGCCCGTACTGTGGCTTGGTGTGTTTAAACACTAAAAATGGTGGAGGTTCTTAGTTTGGATAAATTGACCTGTTGATTAGCAATCACAGAAAGTTCTTTTTTATTACTCGTTATTTTAGTTTTGGCAATATTATCAGGATTTTAGTATTCATTCTTCATTCAACTTTTATGTCTACCTTTGGTATTTCCTCCTCCTCATCAAGATCATTAGCACAATTGTGTTTCCTCAGTCCCTTAAACCAAAATCACCACCGTCTACTACACATTTCTGTACATCTTTTTTGTTTCTTTTGTATCTTTACCCTTTTGTTTGCTCCCTCCTATGTTTTACCCTAAACCCCATTGTAGTGTCCTCATCATGTGTAAAAAGCTCGTCGTAAATGGAGCCCTACTGACTGACTGATTGTGACCAAGATGAACTAATTTCGGCAACAAATTCTCCTGGTGGGTTTGGCACGAGGCAAGGGTTGAAAATGTGTAAAAGCGGCTCATGCCCGCTGATATGCATGGTGGAGGACTTGTGATGCTGTGGTCCTGCTTCTTTTACCAAGGCGCCATGGACTCTTTGATATATCTGGAGATTATAGGTGGCCTATTTTCATGATGCACATGGTTACAGCGAATAGCGAACGGTTGCAATTAGATATCTTGCCACCGTTGAGTACGTCTTCTGGGCGGGTTGTTTTTTGTTGAAACGTTTTGCCTCGTCTCCAAGAGACTTTTTTTAGTCTGAAGAGTTTCAGGTAAACTCAGCCATTTGAGCAGTACCTTCACAAAGTAGGTCAACAAGCTTAAGCGTGACAATCAAAACTGGCTGCTCACATGCATAAATGGACCATCGGTCTACCCACCAGTCGCTGGTAGGCTGACACCTTTTAGGTAGCTTTAAACAACAAAGGTCATCAAACATAGAAGGGACACAGAGAGTCTGAATGCAGGGTGCTTAAATAATTAGCTAACACTTGTTGCGCTTCAGGCAATTATTTACGATAGGCATATTGTGATCTGTGATATTGCTATGACAATAAATCTCTGATATATTGTGCAGGCATAGCTAAAGTTGATAAGAAACTACAGCTAAGTTGTTGTAATGCCAAAATATCACAAGTCGTACAGAGGCCACCCTTTCGTTAAAACCTTGTTTGAGATGGAAACTCAAAACTACTAATTAGTTTACTAATTTAAACTACTAATTATCTGGGATCCAGGTTTGCTATGGTGCTAAAGCAGAAGGACATTAACATTTTAATTATTTCTGTATTTATCGTAAAAGCCATATTGTTACTGCAGCAGTTACTAATAATATCGCATATCGTAACTTTAATATGTGCAGCCCTACTGCTGGCCAGCACATGAGTGATTGATAATTGATGTTGGTAACTACCTCAAAACTTGTACCAAGCTTACTTCTGCTCTTTTAACTATTTATCCACTTCTGGGTCCATAAGATCATCATAGAAAACTGCTTTTGCTTTGAAAAACCTGATTGAATTCAATTATAGGGTAGCGTCTAGTAGTCTTGGGGAACTACTTTTTTTTTTTTTAAGAGGATGAGCATCTATTAGTATAATTTTTGTGAAGGCCAAAAATATAATTTTTTTTAGATACTTTTTACTCATATCTTCATTGCAATGAATACTACAAAATATTATCATCAATATCTGTTTCCTCTTAAATGTAATTTTAATTGATGTGTTGTCAGAGAGAGCTTTTTAACACAATCAAAGGGGCCTGTTAGGCAGGGCGACACTGAGGTGTCACTCTTCACAGGTGTCCGTTACGGCCCCAAGCAGCTGGTTGAATTCCCCTTGGATGTCTAGAGGAAAGGGAGGGAGCCTGCAGAGGTGAGGATTGAGGAGGAACACAAGGAGAGGTGGAACGGTTTCCTGATGGGAAGTGACAGATTGAAGGGAGGGAATGAATCACCGGACAGAGCTTTAGCATTGTTGGTGTGAAACATCCACTCACGCCTTAATGGTCTCCCATTTAGTTTCACTTTAATCAAGCCATTTTTATTGATATTTTCTGTTGGCTATCTGATCAAACATTTCCTTTGGAGAGTGTAACGGCAGGAGGCTGATGGCTGCCACAGTCACGACGCTTCAAAAGACTCAAAAATAAACTGGTACATCTAGTATTTAAGGCAAATATTTTACAGTTTTTTTTTTCAAACTAAGGAGGATACAACTGTCTCAAACTTACAGAACGGATCATATTGTTTTGTCATCAAATATTTGGTGTGTTAATTATTGGGCAAGGAATTATGATTCCTGACGGGTGCGAGCTATCGAGGAAGGATGGATGCAGGACACTCGAAATTACTGTATTTATTTATACAATAGTCCGAGACACAAATATGCGTTCAAAAGGACCATTTTGTAATAGTAAGGGCTATAAATTCGATAAATGAAGGAGAACCAGGAGAACCAGTGAATGTCATTTTATGTTTTCAAAATATGTTTTCATAGCAGTGTACTTACACTGCTATGAAAAGCAGTGTAAGTTTTTTCTAAGGCTTCTGCACTCCAGCGAATCCCAGCGAGAGACACTGTTCATAAATGAAGACACGGGACAATGGTAAATCTTCCCAAGTGTGGCCAACGAACAAAAATGACACCAAGATTGCTTTGGTAACTCATTTAGGAGATCATAATCAGCACCTGGAAAACTTGCTGTAATTATAGGAATCATGAATTTTGTTCTCTAGCCAGAAATCCTGAAGGAGAACACCTAGCCAACAGTTTGACACCAACCCATGAATGGCCAATAAAACAAAAAAAAAACAAAAAAAAATCAGCCTGTGCTTCAGTTTTGAACTTAAGCTGCAACCTCTTCTCCTTAATAAAGGAGACCATTATTTGAAAAAAATGCATTTTATATCTGATCAGGTTATAATTGATATATCAAAACTGGTTTGACCTCAAACATGTTATTAAAAAAGAAGCCGAGTAGAAATCGGTAAGGTGGCATAATTTTCTGCTTCGCTGTAATCCTGCAGCTTTGTTATCGAACATCAGGCAGACGGCTGTTGAGTTGAAAGCCGACCTGGTTTCCAGAGTGATCGTGCTTTGGTCTGTTTTTCGCTCCACGTCTTTGTTGCTGTGATCAGCTTCTGGCGGCCTCTGGCAGCGTTTGGCTTTGCTCGTAGAATTGTCTCGTCACGTCACGTTTGAACTCCTAATCCAGCAAGTTGCCACTTTTAACTTCTAAAGTGGCTATCTTACTTTTTCATCAAGGAAGCAGCTTTAAAGCCGCTTTCCTTATCAGGCTTGTCTGGGAGGTCGCTAAGAGCTTGGAGTCTGGCTCGGGCTGCAGCTGCAAGAAAGCAGGGATTATCAAAGGCATTATCAAAGCATTGTCTGGATAACTCTTCTCCATCTCCTGCTTCCGTTTATTGGCTGATTCCTTGTTGAACAAGCTCACGTTGAGCCTCTGTCTTAAAGTATCCTCACGCTCATCTAAATCATCCCTCTAAAGACTGCCTCACACTGGTCAGAACAGCTTTTGCATAATGTGATTAAATGTAGTGAACATTAACCCATCTGAATGAATCATTGTGTATTGGCTGTCCTTAAATTTTATGGCCAAAATTGTATCTTTGATTTTATTTTTTATTTTTTTGAAAATAACTGTGGACATTTGTTCCATTTTGAAAGATATTTAAAAAAAAAAAACTATGTCAAATGACCATTTCTAGGTAAAGTAACTCATTACACTTATACTGTGAGCAGCAGTAGTTTTAGCTTTAATGATAAAAATAAGAACATTACAATGGCCAAAAGCCATTACCGTAACATTTCAGTGTAAGTATGAAATGCGCTCATAACAAGGGTGTTTTTTTACACATTTTTTATGAAGATGTAAACTATGGAATTTGTGTCTCATGTACTCACAAAATACAAAGAAATTGTCAGGATTTTGTGCTGCAAAATATGCATTTTGTCTATCTAGATCTCTCTATCTCTCTATGTATATAAATATAAATAAATTAACTATTTTTTTCTGGGCCGTAAGTCATACTAAATATTCTTCCCAACTGTGTAATATCACTCCACCTCTTCCCGTACACAGCTCTCTATCCGTTTCTGTCAGGAGGACTGAGTAGTTGGACTACACTGCCTGTTTCTAACGTAAGGCCAAAATAAACGGAACTTTTATATGTAATTAACTCACTAGGTTTATTGTTGCTAGCGCGTACTCTGGCCACGGGCTGCCTAAAGGCTCCCACATACTTGGGTGTACTGTCCGCATACTGTGAGCCGCGCGGACTACGCGCTGACTCTCTGCGGACGTTTTACCCTTCATAGTCGAGCGTACTGTTGCCTACATTTCTTTTGGCAAATTCCCACAATTCCCGCATTTCTGCCAGTTGGACGAAGTGTGTGAGGTCTGAAACTGATTAAGCAATCATCATTAATTATTGAATAGTAATTCTGCTCATCACATTGTTACCCCTTTCCTAAAAAGCTCCCCAGGTATCAGTTGCAGCAGTATCCAGAACCATTTTAATTTTGGTGTTGACTTTTTTTTCTCACAACAAGGTCAAAAACTGTTTGGAGTGATGACAAAAACAGGAAGAACATTTTTGGCAAAGCCTGGCTCAGGCCCTACAAGAAATATCACTTATTCTGATTGTGTGCTGCCTGGGCACTTGCTGGAATATCAATGCAAGGTGCTCCCACCCTCCTCTCCTCTTTTCTTTGTGTCACCTGTAAGTACTTCTAAATCACGGTTCTTGGGATGAGGCCAAACCCAGTGAATGGCCAGGAGGAGGAGCATCCTGCAGTAGCTTGTGAGGGGAGGAAGTGTGCCAGGTGATGCTGGCAGCCTACATCCATTTCTCCTTAAATCTGCTGCTCACATACCACTGCATGTGTGGAAATGTATTCAGGGCTTATCACATGGGTGGACCAGGGTTCCATGCCATTTGCCTCCAGTCTCTTATGTGTATTTCAGTCAGGGAGACGTATGTCTGGGGATAGAAGGTGAACCTGGTCATGTAAACGTCTTTCAGCTGCTGGTTTATGTCTGGGCCCTTCCGGTTTTTATGACATGGATTTGTTTCAATGTGAAAGCCAAAACAGCATTAGTATTTATCACATTGTGGTAAATTAGTTTCATAATTAGCATTATAAAATCAGCAGTCTTTATGTGCATTTGGACTAAAGAGCATTTATCCTTACAATAGAAGATATAGACTGAGTAATAGACTGAGGTTGAAAGCTCACAAGGGTTGCTGTGGTCTGTTCAGCCTTCCTGTTATCTGCTGAAAGTGTTCCCCTTTATTAGTGCTGGGTATGGTGCATTTATGGAAAATTATCAGATTTTTTTGTTTATACAAACAATTTCTAAATGCTGCTGGTCACTGCTTTTATTTATATATGTTAATTTGTTATGTGTTATACATTGATGATCTCTTACCCCGGGCTCATGTTGAATGCGTTGCAGATACGGTTGCAGAAACCACAAGAAACCCAAATAATTACAAATCAATGTGCCCACTCACATCAGTTACATGTGGTTGTGGGTCTGGTTACCGAGGCGCAGCAAAAATTCTGCCAGAAGGAAGTTTGATCGGACGCCGCAGCGGTCCCCGGATCAAGCTTCACAAGCCAAACGTCGGGCACTAGACAGGAGAAAGTTCTGGTGAATTTCAGAATAAAATCACCGCACCAACTTACACTAGCTTGACCAGTGTAAACAAAACAGCAACACAGAAACATGAGGCAACAGAGGAGCTTTTGGAGGATGAAATAGGATATTTAAGCGCACGGATAACGAGTTTTGCCCTAAATTAAAACCATGGCTTTTTTTTTTTATCATTTATGAGGGACAGCAGCAGGAGCAGTGTGAGTCAGGGTTTGCGACAAACTGGAACTGGATCAGGACCGCAACCTGCACCGTAGTCAGTGTGAGTCCCGGGAAAGTCTGGGTCTCTTTGGTGCAATGGTTTAGTTGTTTAGTAGTTTTTATACTATTCATAGTTAAAATCAGATGCTTCCACTGTAATCTTTTCCTGTTTTCAATCAGATTCTAGGAAAGTTTTACTTTTTTCAAAATCAAATGTTAATCACAGCGATATATAGGCCTTTAAAGAGTTTACACATCTCTATCCATCTGTCTGTCTGAAATCGAGGATGTTGGACGAAGATGTAATGGCTTAGTAAGCTTCTTATAATGGTTATTTCACAGCATTCGAGATAATTGGAAACAAACTCAGTGTATTTTAAGGCAGCGCCTCAAACACGCTGCTTCCTTCTGTTACATCGTTGAAAAATCAGCCAAGATATAATGATGAAAACTGTGGCTCTCCATGGGTTTAAGGTGTAAATGAATTACTTCACTATGTTTTAGTATCACGACTGAGGTCCTTTCGCTGGGAGATGCATAGTTTTTATTTTTCGCTTTGCACTCTCCAATCCAGCAGCAAGAAGATGGGGGGGAAAAAAAAACATAATTTTGGATCCTGCCTTTCCATCGCACCACTGAGTTTAATACAAATTAAATGAGTTGACCCTTATCTACTCTAGAGTAATAACGCTGTCTTAGAATTTCATTAATGATTCATTAATCATAGGTCCTCTTGAATTATGCATTTTTCTTCCAGCTGTTGGGACCCTGAGGGCATGAAATATCCTTAAAGTGATACAGCCAAAAAAAAAAACACTTTATTGTGATATCCATACAAGGAAACAACCTTTAAGCTCAGCTTTGACACGAATTGTGAATATTTTGGTGGCCTTCGTTTCCCCCTTTTCCACCTCAGCGCCAACAATCATGACTTCAGAATCATGAATTCCTGAAATAAGCTGCTTGGCGTGGTGTCAAAGCTCCTACAGCAGAGTGCAATGCCACCTGTTGAAGCCATGGTCAGGCTGATTAATGCTTTTAGCCCTAAAGTGGCCACGATCTGACCTCAGCCTCTTATTACAACTTTCTACTCCAAATACACAGAGGGATTACATTTAGGTGAACTGTGAAGCGGAAATATAAATGTCAAAATAACAGGGAATATAGGAGGAGCAGATAATACCAACCAGGAAAAAGCATGTATCCTTATGAAGTTTAAAGTCTGAACGCTGTAGGAATGTAATTAAAGTTGTAAGTCCATGGGTGAACATACTGGAGCTGATTTTTAAATAGAAATAAAAAAAAATCATTGAAATAGTGCAGCACAGTTGAGGTGAAATAGTTGAATCCATCACCACTTTGAGCGTTTAAAGTGCTTTGACACCCTCTCAACGCGCTCACACCATGTCCACTTTACTGCTGATCAGAGCTGACCACCGTCGTCTGGCACAGGGACAGTTTGTGTTAATGTGGCCAGACGTTTCCTCTGATAAGGCCGCAGCGCGTCTGACAGCCACGAAGTGGATTATAAAAGCCCATCTCAGCAAACTCCTTCACTGCGTGTTGTTCATTTGAATGAGTCAGACTCGCTTTCAGTAGACCGAGCTTTTTTATTTTTCTGTGATTTTGTTAGAAATGATTGTTGCTTGGAGAAGAAGAAAAAAAACCACCCACTTAACATATTTTGTGAGCCATGAGTGTTGAGTAGGCCATCCGTTAGACCTGTATGTGGCTGTGGGAACAAAGCGGTGAGTCAGAAACCCATGATGTCCAAAGAGATGAGGTGGGTTTAATGTGGAAATGTTCCTTTTTTTTTTTTTTAGGACCTCATTTTGTGCCAAATTGTTCTCGAGGAGAGTTGTGTGGCGGTTAGCGTTGCGTGCGTCGTGTGACAAGAGGTCATTTGATGGAGAACAGCGTGACCTTTTTCTCAAAGTCTCTCCTCGTTTTGATTCGCCCCATTAGTCAGCTTTCAGCCGAGCAGACGGTAGAGTCTGTTGTCGTGGTGTGACGCCTGCCATGAAAGATTGTGGCGTCGCCGTGGAACACTGCACCGTTTTAAGGTGTGCGGAGTAAAAGGTTTGTCCCTTTTTCCTGCTAAATGGAGGGATGAGCGTTGCTGTTGGTCAGATGCCTGCATGTCTTCATGCACTAGAAGTCATGAGGTTCTTATCAGCATCCGAGATGAGATTCAATTAAAAGGTAATTGGAGACTTTGAAATCTCAATTTATGAGATTTTAATCACATTTTTATCAAACAGCAATATTTGACATTTAAATCAAAGACATGCTTGAACTCAGTCCCGTCAGGCTTCCTTGTTTTCACTGTGAACCTGTCCCAGGACTGTGGTAGCTAACATTAGCTCTGACGTCCATTTTTTCGCATTGCGACGATAACGTAAGCTTGTAGTGCTGCAGGACTCCGTTGCCATTGTCCAAATTCAGGGGATGCGTCCTTTGAAGGACCCAGTCTGCAAAAGCCGGGTCCTTCAGAGGTCTTGAAGGCTGGAAGTGAGCAGCTGTGAAATTGGGAGGTCTTAGCGTAGCTTCTCTCGCGCCGCAACCGTTCCAGCGTGAAGAACGGAGCAGTGAAGCTGTTTATACGAGCCCGAAGTTTTGCTCTGTTTTGTTTATTTAATCCTTGATTATCTCCAGCAGTTTTTTCGTCATCACAGGCATGTGTTGAAGATAAGCGAATTATTCATTTCCAAATTTCCTCTCCTGCTCTCCAGTAAGACATTAAAGTTGAATAAAACTATTGCACTATGAAGAGTGAGCTTTGGTCGGCCAGTCATGTGACAGCTGGCGAGCAGTGCTAGCTGTAAGGGCAGCGGGAACAGTTTACTTCAAAAGAAAAATTGCATTTAAGTTATAATTGTAAAATTGTCTTGATAAACCGAAGAGATATTTGAGTTTCCCACAGCCACATTCCTGCTTAGAAACATCGTATAAAAATGTATTTTGTGTCACTGAGCTTGTAATATCTCAAACTTTAATCACTGTCTTTGCCACCACTGCCACTTCCATTTGAACAATTCTCTTCTACCTGCAATGAATCATGGGATAGGGTGGGCCACGAAGGATACACTGGAACCATCCTTCAAATCTGGAGAAAAGAAGGATGCATTTGTTAGTAGCATTTGGAGGAGACAGTTTGCAAAGTTTCTGTGTGGCCTTTTGAAGGTTGCAGCCCCGAGGTATAATCTTTGTTGCACAGTTAGTTGGTGAAAAACCAACCTTTGTAACGATGGGAACTTCATGAACACCAAGTCCTTTCCAGTTAAACATAAAGAGTTTGCATCGTTTGTGAAAGCCATTCCCCCGGGCATAGTTGAGTTAACGAAAGCCCACTTTAAGTATCAAAAATGTAATCTTTAGATATACCGCCACTTAAAAAGTGGGTTGATTGACATAATGGATGGTAAATGCTCACATATGCACATACGAAATTGCTACAAAGTCCTAATATGATACCACTCAAAGGAAAGTTTTTTTCTGGAATGCAATATTTCTTTTAATAAAAATTGGAAGAAGGCACTTTCAGTATACCACTTTCAATACTGTATTTCAAATGAAAAAGGGGGACCTAAATTCTATATTTTGATATGTATCCTTGTAACAAAACAGTTTCAATGTTCAAAGACTTGGGTGAAAAAGCCAGTGACCGTGATATACGTATTTTCTTAGTAACCTGTCTCTTCTGGGTTTCGGAGGGACATGGAGAAATTTACAAAATAAATAAATAAAAAAACACCATCAAA
The DNA here is from genome assembly GCA_037039145.1 of Fundulus diaphanus. Lineage (NCBI taxonomy): Eukaryota > Metazoa > Chordata > Actinopteri > Cyprinodontiformes > Fundulidae > Fundulus > Fundulus diaphanus. Next base: position 37,744,129 of record CM073127.1, on the reverse strand, counting down.
TCAGGTCCAGGGATGTTATAGTTAAGCATGAATATGGTGTTGAAACCTAAAGCTTTATAGTGAATCTAAAGCTGGGCGTACACTGTTCGAGTTTTTGCCCTATTCGGGCCGATTCTTCAGTCGTGCGAGCATTTTTTGAATCGGGCCGAATTTCAGCTTGATCGTAGAGGGGGGAGGAGGGGGGACTGGCTTCTCACGACTACCTCCCGATCAAGAATCGGACGGTCGGTGAAAATCAAACATGTTTGAAATTCAGTCGGCTGTCGTGAGGTTTTCGTGAGCGCATCCTGTTGTTCAAGCAGAGCTACGAGGGGGCGCCCTCCCCTCCTCTCCCTCCCCGCCAGGGGAGGGAGGGGAGCGAGCGTCCCTGAAGCGACCTCCGCCCGGTGTTGGGGAGGGCGAGCCGTCCGGTCCGCGCAACGCGCTGGCCGCCTGTTTCGGCACTCCTCCGCGGTCCGCCGCCTGTTTCGGCACTCCTCCGCTCGCGGGGGGGTGCGGGCCGGGCGACCTGCCGTGCCGAGCGGCCGCCGGTGCGTCTCGTCCCTCCTCTCTCCCCTCCGTTCCCCCGGTGCCTCCTGCGGGCCTCGCCAGAGCTGGGCTCGAACCCCTGCTCTGGGTCCCTGTCACCCACCGTCGCTCGCCTGCCTCTGCCACCACAGCGAGCGGTCCCAGAGGGGGCACGACGTACAGTGTGAGCAGTCCGGTCGCGTCGCACAGATCGTGAGCGGTGAACTTTTTAAACCCCGCGGTTCCGTCGCACAGTTTGAGATGTATATAAGTACCACGACTGAAAAACTCGTACAGTGTACGCCCGGCTTAAGGCTTCTGTTGGGAAAATGTCACTACATAAAGCAAGGTGGATTTCAATTTATGTGTAAATACAAGTAGGACGGCAAAATACACACTGCTGCATCTCCAAAACTTGCTGACAGACTTTAAATGAATGAAAAGACTCACAATGTGGCTGAGTTATTTTATTTGTGCATTTGTTTATTTGTGCTGATGTTCATCTGTTTCCGTTTGCGTCTGTAAGATGAGACAAGGCAAATAGTTTGGGGGAAAAAAGAAGGCTGCAACTCAAGAAATTGGACACAGCAGTCAGGCATCTTCTGCCTGACTGCCAAGCAAACTTAAGGGTCATTTTAACCACGTACCTGGCTGGAGTGTTGGCATCAGGGTTACTGAGGTTAAAAATTACTTTTTTTAAACACATATGCTTGGTCATTTCTTTAATGTAAAATTTAGGGTTTAGCTTATTTGGACTGAAGTCAGGTTGTCTTAACCAGTCAAACTTTCACCCAGACGCGTTTGAGAAGAGACTAGATGGAGATTAGTGGTTACCCTGGTTCTAAAATACTCAATTTTCATTGAAATTTGAATTTGATTGTAAATTCATATTATGCACTATTTATTTTTCTTCTAACTCCCATTGTGGCCATTTGCTTCTAATACAAGCTCATGTCTTTGTACCCCTCATTGAATTAAAGGCGAGATATCGTGCAAAATCCACTTCTTTAGCCCTTAAATGCATTTTTTTGGGTGTACTTGGAGTCTTTTGGAGAGCATAAAATGTGAATGTAGCCTGTCCTGGTGCTGCGTAGATATCTTTTTATTCTGTCGGGTCATATTTTTTATGCCGTTTGGATTTCTCTGTCTTTTATCACGTCTTTTGTACAATTATGTCACAGTATTTGCTGCGGATCTGCTGAACAAGGTCATGGACTTCTGCCTTACCAATTTCACAAAAAACACCATTTTAATTTTTTTTGCCCCGATTTTATAGTTCAACCTGAAGGATCATTAGGATCACACAGTTCATTACACCGTCCCCCAGCATATTACAAAAACGGCCGAACAGGGTGGAGTGGAAAGCTCTAGAGTATTGCAGTTCCACTTAATATAGACCACATCTTAACGATTTTAAATGTGAATTGGAAGAATTGAAAAGCATATGTCCCCTTTTAGGTAATGCTTAAGTAATAACCACATTTTCTATCAGTAGACCAACATCAGAATGTAGAAAATTACTTGAAAGCAGGTACGACATGACCAACACTGCAGAGGTATGAAACGGCAAAGGGGCAAAATGACTCTTTCAGAGATTATGATGTCATGAGGGGGAAAAAATCTGATATTTGTTAATGCAAAGCAAAAGTTGAAATATAAATCGTTCATCAAACCAAAATGTTACATGTTTTAGTACTGTAGTTCCTGGATTATTTGTTTAAACCCACTCATGCATGTAGAGGATGCGCTTTTTGAGGGACAGATATTATTATATGATGAATTAAGTTTGTAGCATATAGGGGTGTGACAATAAATCCAACTCACAAGACCACATACAATATTTGTTTTATCAGGTTTTGTGTTATTTCTTCATAAATAAGGGGTTTATAATCCACAAACTGTAGTTTAGAAAATCTGTAGTCAATGCACAATAATCCAGTCCAGGTTTAACTGGTCCATATATTGTGTTTTATGATTCTCTCCTTCTAAGGTAGTTCTGTCGCCAAAACATTATTTAAAACGCTCCCTTTTTGTATTATCACAAATGTGTTCAAAAGAATCTGGTGATGTGATTTTGTTGTGTTCTGTGTGAGGATTAATGTGTCCTGAGCGCTTCATAGCGTGGAAGCCTTGGTTCTCAGCTTGCAATTAGCTTTTTAATTAACTTCCCTTTCTCAGAGATAGCTTGGAGCTCCGACATCGCTTGCTCGATGGTCCTCTGGTTGATGGCAGCAGGTTGCAATCAGCTGTTTTACATGTGCCCCTAAGTGGAACCATAAAAAGTGGTTCGTCACTTTTGGGGTGTTTCAAAACACTTCATTTGTTTTGCTTAGTTTTGCGCAGCATGCACATGATCCAGCTCTTGGCGAAATCATTTTGTTCTCTGGTGCACGGGGTACTGACTCCGCACCCTTGCAACTTCGTGCTCACCTAAATTGTTTGTGTGCTGCGTCTATTTTGCCTTGCTCAGAATTAAAATATTTACATTTTGACATTTGCAAATCCATCCAGAATTGTCAGTGTTTGCATTTCGGTGTATCAAAAATAGATTGTGTCCCCTTCTCTCCAAGACAGACTTCCCTTTTGCGTTTTAACATCAGAGAAGTTACGAGATCTTGTTGCACCCTTAGTCTCCAGTGATCATGGCAAATGTTTGTCTCTGGTTTTATTTATTTTTTAATTCAATTCAATTTTATTTATATAGCGCCAATTCATGAAACATGTCATCTCAAGGCACTTTACAAAGTTAAGTTCAATCATATTATACAGATTGGGTCAGATTATACAGATTGGTCAAAAATGTTCCTATATAAGAAAACCAGTTGATTGCTTCAAAGTCCCGACAAGCAGCATTCAGTCCTGGAGAAGCGTAGAGCCACAGGGAGAGTCGTCTGCATTGTACATGGCTTTGCAGCAATCCCTCATACTGAGCAAGCATGAAGCGACAGTGGAAAGAAAAAAACACCCGTTAGCGGGAAGGAAAACCTCCGGCAGAACCGGGCTCAGTATGAACGGTCATCTGCCTCGACCGACTGGGGGTTAGAGAAGACAGAGCAGAGACACAACAAGAGAGACAAACAAGCACAGAAGCAAACATTGATCCAGTAATCTGTTCTACATTAGATGGTAATAGTCGGTGATCTGTCCTCCCTGGATGATTTCACAGTCAACAGAACGTCAGACCAGGTGTGCCTACTATGAAGAAAAAAGAGAGAGAACAGAAAGTTAAAAGCTGAAATGACAACAGTCATTTCAATGTAATTTTACCCACATAAATCCTACATTTGCATGTTTAAATTGCTTTATCATCTCAGGACTGCCGGCTGTAAACTATCATCCTTAAATCCTTTTGGAGAAAGCTGGCACGTTTAAAGAAAATATTGAGCTGACAACAGGCTCAGATTAGTGTTTCTCCCGCTTGTGTTAATATCTCTCTAACGGCAATCTGGCTGCATATCCCCGAGTGCTATTTGAAAAATGTTCAAAAGGACGTTCATGTTTTCATTTCATCTGTTGTCCAGTAATACTTGGCTTCACTGTGCTCACCCTGAGCTGAAGCCTGGATGAAAGATTTAGTTGTTGCTGAGGCACAAGAGCTCTGCTGAGGGGGGGCTGGCGCTGATTGATTATTAATACAAAAGGTAAGACGGTAAAAGGACTCTTTTCAAAAGACCGTCCCGTCCGTCCTCCTCGCCAGCTCTGTTATTTCAGGTTTGCCATTATATAAGTTACATCAGCTGTCTTTGCCTGAAAAAAAAAAAAATGAGCAGAGCTGGATTTGTGTTTTTCTTGTTGAATTGCCCCTCCTGCTAACAAGAAATCTTATTTACTGGAGCCTTGTCAGCTCTCTCTGCTTGTGCTGCCATGACATGTGAAGCTAAGACTGCAGATTCTGTGCAAAGTATAAACGGCGCCTGGAGTCGTGCCTCCTGCTTTCTTTGTCCCAACGACTTGACGGCCCTAACGAGGTTTCCGCGGGACGCCACGCAGCTGAGGCGGTGCGAAGGGGCAGCAGTATTGTGTGAAAAATTCGGCCACTTCAACGTAACGCCTCTCGTGTTCGCTCCTGCACACGGTCGTAAGTCACCCAAAGTGAGTCGAAAAGCTCAAAGTCGTCAGCGGAGGGCGGTCATAGCATTACGTCGTAAAGGTTGTCTCAGGGTCTGCTGCTGCTGCAGTGCGGGAGCTGGCAGGTGGACAGGCCTCTAACTTAATTTTCAGAAGTTTTTTTTCTATCCACTCTGTCTTTTTGCTTAACCTCAGTAAGTGCAAACGCTGCACAAGCACGCAGAAACTGGCTAGCTCCCCTTGCCAGGGTGCAGGAGAGCTGGAGGGGCTGAGGAAGAGGATGGTTGCAGTGGGAGTCAGTTTGCTTTTCTTGACCACTTTGTCTTACTTGCAGCCAAACTGTAAGTTGGGCACTTTACTGCAGCATTTACTTTTATAGAAGTTGCCACCAACACACCCCCGCATCTCTTTTTTTATGACTGATGAGCTCTTTTAATCAGATGCTTTCCACCTTCCCCTTCTCTATTTCTTCTGTTTTCTGGCCTTATTCCATCTCAGTGTCCTCCCCCTCAACCTTCTCTCCTCCCGTCGTTCTTCTCTTCTTCTCCTCCCCCCTTTCTCCCTCATCTGCAGACACTTTTGATCATCCATAACTTTAGTGACTCGGGAATCCGAGTCACTATTCATGAATATAGCCCTTTATGAAGAGGTGCATCCTGGGAAAATAAAGGCAACAAATCAGGATATAAACAGAGCTTGAATGGTTGAGTTTTTTCTTTTTTAAAGAGGAGCTGAAGAACTGAGATATTAAGATCCAGTGCCGTTAAAGCAGCTTAACATCAGCCTATCACGCTCATTATGATGTTCTTTGATCTCTGCATGTTGCTTAATGAGCAGATAATGCTTGTACAGATCTTTGGGACTTTGATGTGCAGGTATGACAACAGATTTTTAAAATGGGAGCAAGATTTCACTTCTAAAGCCTCTGCTGTACACGCATTTCAGTAAAAAGAAAAATCCCCTTTATCGCATCCAGGTAATATCACATCTTTTTTGACAGTTTGAGGGATTTATAACCACGGAAAATTCTCTCTGTCATCACCAATGGCCAGCTTGGGTTTATTGTTTGTGAAGGCTTCTTTTTGCAGAGATAAAAGTCTTCTTTTTGAGATGTGCCCCAGGGAGTTATGTGAAAACATCAAACGTGCTTTAATTATTTTATGTCCTCCATACCGAAGAATGTATTAACATACTTATCATGAGTTTGCTATTTATATGAAGAAAATGTTGACGGTTAATAATAATACTAATAATAATTCATGTTTTTTTCCCTGCACCGACATTTTACTCCCAACTTACTGAGTTTGGGGTTGCAGTGGTAGAATCCTTTTCCAGATGAGTTTGAAGTTGAACCCTTTGGTTATGTTCTCCTTGCATGACGCGTTTGTCAGATTTCATATTTTCCTGCTTTTTTGACACATTTCTTTGGAAGTTGTAGTACCTCAGGCTCAGTTGCTCGAATTAAAGGTCCATTCCTGTGCACAAAATAACTACTGAATAGCTGGTAAAAGTTTGCTATAAATATCATTTGTTTCAGTCTTTAAAATGAGTACTTTGGAAAAAACTTTATTTTGATGCTGAAGATACGGGTGGTCAACCAACTCAAAATTGTGCATAATTAGGAAGTACAAGGAAACTATACCTGGTTTTGAATTGTTTTACAAAAAATAATTCTGAAATGTTTGTTTTGCATTGTATGTTTCCCCTTTTTCTCACATACCCTTAAGTAAAATCCAGGGTAACCAAAAGCCTCTTTTTTGTTGTCCTGTCTGGCAACGTGGCAATAAGAATTGTTGTCTTAATGCCCAAAAGAGCCCAACAGATTTCACTTTCACAGGTGGAGCCTTACTGCTTTCACCATGGTGCTCCACTTGATTTATATATGCAAGAAGCTTTATTAGATTTTATGCTGGGACTATTTCCTGTTTAATGGACACTAAAATGGGAAGGGAAAAGGTAAAAATAGGAGAATTGAATTGAATTGAGAGAAACCGATGAGACAAAATCCTGAAAGGGAGACCAATAGCCTAAAGGTTACCCAGTAAGTTGAGTCTTCCTTTGTGTAATTTTATCTCACTATAAATGCTGTGGTTTTGTAAAAGTCTCAGGGGTTTGTTGGTTAACAAAGCATCATGAGGATCAGGAAACATAGTAGACAGGGCAGAGAGAGAGAAAGTGGTGGAGACGTTTAAATCAGAATTAGAATGGAAAGCAAAATCTGAAACAGAACTGTTCAATGTATCATCTGAAAATGTAAACGGTATGTCAAGACTTCTACCCTACTACCTAAAATAACAGGCAAGGTGAGGTGTGCATTAATCATAGCAGCAGCCAGGAGACCCAGAGTAACTCTGGAGGAGCTGCAGAGATTCATAGTTCAGGGGGGAGAATCTAAGGGCAGCCCAACCTTTAGTACAGCACTCCACAAACCTGGCCTTCATGGAAAAGGCGCAAATGGTTGACTGTAGGAGAAAGAAAAACTGCTTTGGTTTGAATGAAAAGTAAGTTGCACTTTTACATAAAAAAGCTAAGTGTGCTGGAAAACATTGCATTTCACCTCATACAAACCATCCCCGCAGTGAACCATGGTGGCGGCAGAATGATGCTGCGGGAATGTTTTAGTTAAGCATGAACAGGGAAGCTTGTCAGAGTTGAGAGAGGGATAGAGCTAAGCACAAGAAAGGAAAAAGAACAATCTGTAAGAAAACCTGCTTAAAGTGGCAAACTACTTTAAGCTAAAGGTTTACCTTCCAGGAGAACATATACAGACATACAGCCAGAGCAACGGCGTGTTAGAATGACGCAGTCAAAGTTTGGATCAAAATCAAACTTACAATCTGTGGCATATTTTAAATAAAGGATTTTTAAGTTTTTATTTTGTAAACGGACCATGTTTCATTTTCTCTCCACTTAATAATGTGCCGGTTCGTGTTACTCTTTTTAGAAGCACTTTAAAAATGCTTTTGGGTGTGTTTCTGAACAATAATAGTTTCAGGGTCAAAAGTTAACTTTCCTTGACTGGCAATAGACAAAACTTGTGGGCCAAATCATTTGACGATACAATAACCACTTAGTGGTTGGCAATAGTGAGTCATGGAGATTTTGCTGGTGCGGCTTAGACGCTCCTCAACAGCACAGTGGGGAGCATTAAGGTTTTAGTGTTAACGCCTAAAGGGGACTTTTTTTGGGGTGGAAATTGGTGCTTGAGAGCATGTATTGAACTCAACACCAAGTTCAAAAATACATTTACAGCACAACTCCCTTTTGGGGTGCTTAGATTTGAAAATACTTCTTTTGTTGAGTGGTTCAGAATTGCAGGCCTTTGTTATGCAATAGTACTGTACCAACAAATAGTGTATAAAAATAGTCTACGGCTGTTGCTTAGCTCACTAAGTTTGGAAACAAACAAAAAAAACAATAGAGCTCATAATTACTCATAATGATTTCATATCCTAAATAGGATGAATTACATTTCAATGGAGTTTAAAGCAGATGTTAGAAGTAGTGAGTTCCCCTCTTTTATTGAATGTGTGACCTAATTTTGAATGATGTGTTCCTGGGTGGGGGAGGGGTTGTTACATCACTTTAGCTTTCCTATTGTCAATGTGGGGGCCTTTTCACTTCCATTTCAACCCATGACTTATTTCCAACAATCTCTACTTCATATGCATACTGGTACACAAGTAATGGGAGTTTGCCATTTCCGCAGTTTCATTTGGTGGTTTCTTGACAGGAATCATGTACCATCTCAGCCCATCTGATTGATGTTTTGCTGTCTCTATGGTGTCAAATAACCCAACATAACCTTTCTTAATAGGAGCATGTTAAAATGCCGTCTATCTTTAATCAAGCTTCGCGTATCAGCACTTTCCTCTGGTCTTTACTTTGGTCCTGTGTGTTGTTTGTTTGCTCTGTTTTGCCCAACTTCTCACCAACACTACCAAGTTAGGTTTCTTCACCCCGACTGCTGCGGTGTGCATCCATTGCGAAAGGGTCAGCATGTTCTTCTTCAAGCTTCAAGGTTTTTCAGAGTCATTAAGACCCCTTCAAAGTATTTTTTACTTTCTAGTTATCACTGGCTGATCTTTTTATGTAATGCAAAAGGAAACTCTGGGGAAGTCTTTCGCAGCTCTAGGCCAAAGGTGTGAAGTTTGTTGTTTCAGTCCCGTGGGAACTTTAACACCGCATGCAGTGGATGTCTGGCACTACAACTTGTCTAAGGCTCATTGATTTAGGTACACATCTTCTCTGGTGTTGGTTGGATATTTAGAATTTAAAAAAGTAGGGCAGTGGAGTTATTTACATTAGTTTATGTAAGTTCTCAATGATCGTGACTCTCCTCAGAATAATCAACAAATGTCTTTTCTGTATTTAGGTCAAAGATACACTTCATTGAAGTGATGATTTAGAAAATGCTTCAGTGGTTCATTGTCCAAGGAACTACCAAATGGCCTATAAAGTCATGTAGTTGGAATAAGCCTACTGCTCGCAGATAAAATGAGATTGCAGATAATGCTAAGGGTTGGATTACAAGTGCAACCCATTCTACGTCCTTAGGGTTTGATAAGGAGTTGGCCCACTCTTTGTAGCTACAACAGCTTTAACTCTTTTGTGAACGTTTTCCACGATGTCTGCGAGTGTGTTTAAGGTCAGACGGTAATGTTGGGAGACATGACCTGGCTTATAGCTCGTGCTCTAATTCTTCACAAAGGTGGCCTTTCAGGTTAAGGTCAAGCTTGGGCTCATCAGACTCACTCGTCCTTGTTCAAATGGACTTTGCTTTGCATGCTGGTACGCAGTGATGCTTGAACAGTCATCCCTAAATTGTTTACCCATATTAAAGACCAGGAAATTGTCCAAAATGTCTTTGTGTGCTGCATTACAAACTAAGTAGGCGGACATTACCCTGGGAAAAACAGCCGCTGGCCATTTTACGCCGCCCTCCACACTTTACGGCCGGCATAATGCAGTCAGGCAAGCACTGTCCTCAAAGCAACCCAGATTTGCCAGACATTGAAGATGAATTTGTCGGTCCAGAGTTCATGTCTCCAGTGGTCTAAAGTCCAGAAGTGGTGTGCTTTACACCACTGCCTCCGACTCTTTGCATTCTACTGGGTGATGTAAGGCTTGGTTGTAGCCACTCAGCCGCTGAAACCCGTTGGACAAAACTCATGTGAAAGGTACACAAAGTTGATCTCTGCACCTGTTGACTGTGCTCTGTGTTCTCCACGGCTACGCTGCTGTTGTTCATTAATGCTTTCACGTTGTTCCTAATGGTTGACTGTAGAATATTTAATAGTTGTGACACAATTTTACAAATGGACCATTTTAGTTTTAATTATCACTGGAAAAACTGTTGAGTAGTGAACCTGTTACCAAGCCTCTCTTTATAGTTCGATGGACAAAGCAGCAGAATGTTTTAATACGATCAAAGGGAGCCCCGGGGAAGTGGGAGAGGTTTGTCAATTATAAGGATTTATGATGAGGCTTGATCCGAGCGCAGCAGCAGTGGGGCGACCCAGAGCAATGAATACAAGGTGATGTTTTTCACCGACACAGATCTCTCATCTCTATCCAAAAGCTGAGCGTTGTATCTGTGAGAGCAGGATGGGGTCCAGTGAGTGACAGAGTGGAAAATGTGAGGAATGGCTCAGTGTGACAGCCTTGGTTGGGATCCAGAAGAGACTGGAGGGAGGAAAGCAAGCGTCAGCAGCAGATGATGAGTACAGGAGGAAGACTGCTGGTGCTGTTCTCAGGGAAAGGACTAGTACAGTTGTTCACATGTGGACACTAACCCACCCCCATCTTGCTCATTCCTCTGTCAGCGGAGGCACTTGCGTGACAACGACATCTTGCCTCTCTGTGACAACACTCTTTCTATCTGGTGCATTGTGCCTTAGTAGTTCTGGTAAAACCTGTGGATAGATTCCAGTAAGAGTTTTTTTTAGCATTGTGCCTCAGGTGACCATGGGGCAGACACCCTAAATGTGTGATCTAAGTTCCGTGGAACATTTATGCATTTACTAGGAACCCTGTTTTTTTACAAAATTTTGAGAAAAAATAACTATTATGCATTTCTTTTGTTAGTATTTTTCTGGTCTGGATAACTGTGGGAAAATAATTTATTTGTGAAGTTGATTGCATTTCCAGTTTTAGTTCTAATATTTAAATGTTCATCCATCCATCCATCCGTTCATCCATCCATCCATCCATCCATCCATCCAATATTTGAAATATTTGCCCCAGAAAATCATTGTGAAATTTTGTAAATGCCACCGATCTACATAGTTGTAAAAGAAATTGGGGAAAAAAACTTTGATTGAGAAAGCTTGGAAATTCCAGTATTCAAATTCTCAAATTTTGACATGAAAAAACCTGAAGAAAAAGCATTAGAGTTCTGCTTTGAGAGCAAATTACCCCCTCAGGCCGCCTGCTGCATATTTTCTTTCAGAAGGAGCAGTAATTGTGCATCTGTTGTAAATGCATCCAATATTATTATCTGTAAAGTATCATTTTCCCAATCTATTTACTTCCCCAGCAGTATACCTCTAAGGGCAGTCAAGGATGTTGCAATTTAATGATGCATGTCCTTCCCTTTCAAAGACTAATTCCCTCACTTGCAGGCAAAAACAAAGCTATTAGGGATGAGAGCTGGAATGGCTTCTCCTTTTTCTGCTCCAGCTAAGATGTGAAAGGCCAATTGAGCCCACCCTGAACCCGCCTGGTTCTGTTTGGCAGTGGGGTGAGAGTCCCGCGGCGAGGTTCGATTGTAGCAATACATCACACAGCTATTCCTCATATGGAGGAGACCGTGCTGGTGTTGGGGAAAAGGACAGCTGGAGGACATTGTGGGAGTGAGGGAGATAAGTGAGGCAGGAAAGATGGCTGCCGCAGGCACAGAAGGTCAGACAGGAAGTAGCCACTCTTGCTTGGTTTCCTGTTAGGAAGAGCAGGAAGGGTCACAGGGAGAACATCAGCGGCTCAGTCCAGACTTTATGGTGGGGTGGGGGGAAGTGCAGTGTTTACATGGCAGTAAATTACAGGATATAATAGGTGGCAGAAGTTTCAGAACGAATGTTTGGATAAAACTTTCCACATATGGTCCCAGGACTGCCGCGTTGTTGTGGCCTCTGCTCTCTCCTCCTAACAATCCCCGATCAGCAGTTTACAAAGTTCCTGCTGTAGAATGCAAGCATGGTGACTCTATTTCTCCCTAACCAGGCCTTAGCTCTCAGTTTAGGATTTAATACAGCTGAATGCATTAGTACCAGTAGCCCTTTAGTTAAAAAAAAAAAAAAACTTTTTATGTTTTTATGTGTATTCACTTTAGAGTGCATATCCTTAACTTAAATCTGAGATTATGCTAGACTGTTAAAACCTCCAAATCAAGCATGTTCCATGAGAGAGTAAGAGGCTGTCAAAGCTTCAAAGTACAAAACGGAGCACCTTCTCTGTACTCAGGTTAGCCTTACTATTATCTGTCTAAAAAGTCTTGCTCTCTTCTTACATCTCCAACATTTCAAGCTCCTCACTGATGCTCGACATAGCTACCAGTCTCCTATACTTAGTAGCAGCCTCCCCACACAGGAAGAGGAAAAAAAGTCTTCATCATAGCTGGCAGTGTTTTTACATAATCAAACTCTTTTCAACCTCTTGTATTAAACTTGAACTCCTTTTTGACACTTTGATTTTCTCCATAATTACTGTGTGGGAGGCATACAGAGGAAGCACTAAAATCATATTTTTTTTCTCATTCTTTGTATGTATCATGCAGGCCTGTCTACTGACTTTATCGGACAAAATGTTTCAAATGTTAACTCTTCTAAGCCTAACCAGGGACTGGGCCTGGAAATGAGCCCATCAGTTAGAGGGCCTGGAGACAGGACAACGGTTACTTTTATATTGTAACATTCTTTTATGTCTTGTATCTGCTCAGATAAATTTGAAACAAGTACCAAGCCATGTTTAAAAGCGCTCCCCTTGGCATTTCTGAGTCCTCAGTCCCATGTAGAGCAAGAAAGCCTTCTGTGAAACGTTACAGGTGAAAGTGCTGATGTAGTACGTTGCTGATTACAGTACTGGAGGCAGAAACCGGTTTACTTGTGTTCTTGACAGAACGTCAAAATGACTGACGCCTCTGCATATGTGCTGAGATTGGTCTCGGTCCAGCCTCCCGCAGCATCACTCCGCGGTTTATGACGTGGTCGATTAGTGTCGCACAGATTTCATTTCATGGAGTTGGTCACCTTCTTGTTTTGTGCGTGTTATTAATTTAAGTTTCTACCTATGCCCAGGGATGGGGAATTATGGCACAAATGCATCAGAAATTTGTTTTGTCAATCTTGATCACTATTTTATCATAATTTTGCAATGTGAAATCATAGTGCTGAAAGCGTTTAGGCCAGAGAAGATTCCGTTTGAATCTAATTTGACAGGTTTTAACAAAAAAAATGTCAGGAACAATGAAGAAAATGAAACAGATGTTTGAAAAAAAACGGCATAAAACATGATTTTTATAGACAATACCAGAATCTTTCTCATCTATCATCAACATGTATTAATCCTTTATGATTTAACATTGTTATATCACCTAGCCATAGCTCTGCCCCAGTCTTCTTTCTTATCGCCTCTCACTCTCATCTTTCATTCTTTCCTTTCTTCTGACTCCATGTATTTTTTATTGGAAAACAGGTGAACTCACCTCCTGCCGTTTTAATATCAAAATCAACCAGATTGGTGAATGTTCAATTAAGCTCTGGTGTGTTTGCACAACTGGTGAACATGTTTAACCAGTATAGTTGACACGTGTCGTCATTTGTAGGGGATCATCTGAAAGGGCATAAAAGTGCTATTAGGAATCTTCTGTCTCGAAAATGGATAAATGCGTTTACTGTTTTCCAGATTACTGTTTATTTGTTTATCTGTCAGGCAGGAAGTGGTTAAATCCAGGAGTCTGGGACTAGAAAAGCAAAGGTTACGCTCAAAGCAAACACATTTCACCATCCTGAAGCTTGATTTCAAACTTACAGATTTCCTCTGTCAGCATATCACTCCACCAGATTGTGTCAACAAGAGGCTCACAATATAGTTCCTAGCAGATATGCTGTGTGTGTGCAGCTTTATATAATTATTACATAAATAAACTCTAACATGGGTAATCTTTTCTAAACTAACTATTTTATGGCACATTCTTGGCTTCTAATGGGCTGCTTAGCTGTGTGAAGCCAAGATTTTTCCCCCTCATTCTTTGTCAAAATCATTATGTAAGACCTTTATATAATCTGTATAATTAATATCAATCATTGCTTGGCAGTTTTCTCAAACACAAAGACAGCAGCTCTCATGCAGTTTGCCTTTTCCTATCAGTAATTTAACGGAGGTGGGAGGATTTTATTGAGAGCCTCACAAAGGCTGTCAGACAGAAGAAAACTGGATGTCCTAGAGCAGGGGTGCCCAGGGGGGCCATTTTGGGGGTTACACAAAATCCCCCACCCACCCACATGTCCATTTAGAGGATCAATAAGTAAGAAATTTACTGTAAAATTAACCAAAATCATTCTCATTTGTCACCCGGGATGGTAGTAACAATCCCTATAAATAATCAGTCCTCTCCATCAACAGTGTCCTAGGCTATGTTCACTCTGCAAGGAAATGGCACCCAAATTCAGTTTTTTTTGCCCATATGAAACCCATACCCGTCTTTTTCACGGCAGTGTGAACGGCCCAATTCTTATCTATTCACCCCCCAAAAAACTGATTTGTGTCACTTCCAGAGGTGGTACTAATTAGGATATTGGATATTTTTTAAAGCAAGGTCATGTTGCATTTTATCCGTCTTTCACGTCACTCTCTGTCTCTCATTACACACAGTAGCAGCAGTTAGCGCTCCATAAAAGACCGTTCTTAATAGCTGTGCTGCTTTCTTATTAAGTTTCTTCGTCTACCTATGTGATGTGGTCTTAATATTGTCGGCTCCCATTGCGGAACAGCTTTATAAATTATCTGCATTTTTTAGTTTTTTCAATTTTTTTTTTTCAATTTATTTTTTTTTTTTTTACGAAGCTTTATTGAACACTTCTAGAAACAATTACATTCACCATTACTTTCACAAACAGCGCGCTGCTGCGTGCTGCTCTGTTATCTCTGCATGCGTGTTGCTTTGCGGTCTTGAACCGTTCAGACAGAGAAGAATGATGCCAATCCCATAGTTTAATAGTAGTATGAATGACCGGACCACCCAAAAAAAACATCTGATTTCAGCAAAAAATGGGAATTGAGCATCAAGACCTGCAGTGTGAATGTAGCCTTAGTCAGGTTTTTCTCCTTTCAAAATTAGAGGTACAGTGCAGAACTACTGCGTTGCAGTGTGTAGCCCGTGTTTAATTCCTGGTTCCTGAGCCAATCATAATAGCGTTCCCAGGATTGCCTAGGTATCATTATTACTTATTGCAAATTTGATACAAATTTGGCCTTCCTGCATAAGCATTTGATACAGATGGACACATTTTGTCATTTTTAGATTGAGATTTTCTCTGAAATTTTATGTCTTATTAAAATGGAAATGTTAGATATTAAGCACATTTTGTTCCCTATGAGCCATGTTTTTTATACTGTGAAACGTTTTTTTTTTTTTTTTTTTTTTACTGGAAACTGGTACCACAACTTTTAATAAAGAACAGACTTGGGCATTTGAGTTCTTAAAATGTGCCAAAATGCAGGAAGCTTTATTCTAAGAAAGGCAGATCATATTCCACTCATATTGATACTTTTAGACCAGCACAATAAAAACTTGTTTTATTTTTATGTTCTCTGTATTTTATGTTGTTTTATTAGAATATTGCATTTTAAATGTATTGCTGAGCAGGTAAAAAAGCTGTATGTTCTATATGGGGAGGGGGGGCTGTGGCCCACTAGGACTTTAAATTTGACAAATTTGACTCTTATGGCACAAGGTTTGGACAGCACTGCAGAGCAGTAAAGTCCATCCGTCTCCTATACCCAGTTATCAGGTCAGTAACTCAGCAGGATGGATGAATTTCTTTTTATTAATGTGACTAAGCGATCTACTCCTTCAGAAACTTCTAAGCTGTGTATAATTAACATTCTAATCAAAGAGTTCCTGTCAGAGGTTTACGTCCACTCATCATTGCCGTTAATGTCATGTTCATTTTGGGCTTTTCATGATATGGCTGAACCATTTTTGTGGCACTTACTAGGTTTTTTAAAACAAGAATTGGGAGTACAAGTTTGAATTTACTGTGGTCATGAAGTGGTGGCATACCATGAGAGGTTTTGTGCCGACCGGGTGACGCTGCTGGCACTTCCTCTTTCTGCCATCTTCTGTTGACTTCTCAAAGCACCAACCTGAGGTTATGCTATCTGGCTGCAAAAGCACAATAAACTGAAATAATAGTATAAAAAGATTTTAGTTTTTTTTTAACTTTGAATTAATTTGATCAATCGCTCAGCCCTAGGCTTCAGGTCAGGGCTTTAGAAACATCATTAAGGAAGCCTATAGTAAGTAAAAATCGTTGCATTAGTACATTTGAAAAAGATTGGCATCATGAAAAAAAGAGTGACTCAAATGCTTCTTTAAAATTCCTGAACGAATACGACTGTAGAGCTGCATTTCGTCAGCAAAGGAAGAGCCTTTTGCTTCCCCTTTTCAAGAGTAGAAGGTAACTGTTGGACCTTATAAAGGTCAACCATAATATATGGTCACGTCCAAGTCAAGCATTTCTGTCAGAACAGCTGAAGCTTAAACAGCCCTTCAAAAAGAAATACTGTTCATCTCTCCTCACCATAACTGGGTGTATAAATTGAGCTTGGGGAATAAGCACCTGCACGGGATCCGTTATTCATGGAGTTTGTACAACACCTGTTTACCTGTTGATTTTTGCCACAACCTCGCAGTCATACTTGTTATGTTACATGTAATATATTTTCAGAAAAGCCATAGTGAGGAGAGGAAGAGGAACATCTCATAGCTTCCTCTTCTACAAAGCAGAACATTTAATGAACATGTGTGTGTGTGTTACCATGTAATGCATTTCAAAATGTATTGCGTGCTGTTGTTAATTTTGTCTTCTGAGAAAAAGAAGAAATTAATCCAGCGAGCGATGATCAAGCACTCGGGCAGACGCTGAGAGATTTGTGCACGGATGGCCGGATGGAGATGTGACAGACACAGGCAGCTGGCTGACTAGTCATCTCTGAGTACAACAGTCGGACTGAAATTAGCCACCAAACTGAATCCTTTAGCAGCACACTGCAGGACACAATCAAGGTCAGAGTCACTGTTTCTGCTGATGCAGTTTATTCCCTCGCGCTGGCGCCAAACTTGGCAAATGAGGGGGTTACCGCTGCCCAGCGGCCCTCATCAACCCATGTCAATCCCACGTCTAGTCATTCTCCGCACACACTCCCATTGCTCCATTATCGCTGTGGCTCTCCCTGGCATGGGACTGTGCATTTAGCCGTTAAATTAGCCGGGGGAGGAAAAGGGTGACGCTTTCTGCCGGAGTGCCTGGATACCTTTGCTGATGTGTGGTGTAGAGATGGATAGGCTGAGGTGTCCTGATTTCCCATGGGACTACAGTAATTGTGTTACAATGGAGGCGGGAGCTGAGTGCCTGTCGGCGGGGGGTACATGGGCACCAAGCCGTCTTGTCCCAAAGTCCCCTTCCACCCTGTCATCCAGAAAAGGAGTGCAAACTCATAAAGTAAGGGATTGTGGAAATGACGTCTGTTTTCCTCAAAGGCCACGTTTCCACTTTTATGTGAAGTGGCAGCTTTATGAGGGTGAAGAATTTTATCAGTTTTTACACCAATACTCATACTACAGAGAAATGTTGGCCCTCGTTTCCCTCAGTGTGTCGGGTTCTTCACTGGAACATTTTGATGGGCCTGAAACTTGAAAACATTTGGCCTCGAGGATATGCCCGCACCATGTATGGGTATAATAACCATGTATAAAAGAAAAACACAGAATTTACACAAAAGGTCGAAATAAGCACATAAGCACACTTATTCTAAACAAAATAGCAAAAATGAATGCAACTACTGGTAAAATTATATATAACATACTTATTATTAAAGTGAGGATAATATCATACCGAACATATAGTAACTATTTTGAATTTATCTCATAGACTTGAGCAAGCTGGTGTTACTTAATGAGTCGGGTCATTTGCTTGTAGTCAACCACCTAACAGATGTGCTGCTGTTAACCTGCAGACTTTAAAAATAACGTAAAGTTGATAATACTGATAGTGTGCGCTCTTTAAGTTTCCACACCATGTCTGTCCGTGTTTTCATGATCAGAAATATTTTCAGTTCATTGTGAGTTGACCAGCATTGTGCAGCAACAGGTGGGGGAAGGGTGGTGCTGATTATTTTTCTGGTTTGAAAGTGCGGGGGAAAAAAGATCATTAACAGTTTTTCAAGCTGCTGACTAGCAGTGTGCAGGAGCGGGTGAGCAGATGAGTGACACTGTATTTATGTTCCATACAGCTGGAGGAAACTCTGGTTACTCACAGAGTCTCCCCCCCCTCAATATTAATTTAGACAAGCATACAATAGAGAACAGGAATCACAGGAGAAAAAAAAGTTGATAAATATACGCATTACACTACTGGCAAGACTGAGAACGAGTAAGTTTCAGCAGAATGGCACTTATGAGACTTTTGAGAAATGAGACTCATTGTAAAACCAAAGTTCATGTCAGGAAGAAATGTTCACGCACTTCTCCCTGTTGTTTCCTTGTAGGCACCATGAGGCCAGTGCAGAGGAACTTCTACGAGCCGTCATCAGCCCCAGGGAAAGGTGTGGTGTGGGAGTGGGAGAACGACAACGGCTCATGGACGCCGTACGACATGGAGATCTGTGTGACCATCCAGAACGCCTACGAGAAGCAACACCCGTGGCTGGACCTGACCTCTCTGGGCTTCTGCTACCTCATCGACTTCAACAGCATGTCCCAGACCAACCGGCAGAGTCAGCGCAAGCGGCGCCTTCGGAGGCGCATGGACCTAGCGTACCCGCTCATCATGGGCTCCATTCCCAAGTCGCAGTCGTGGCCCGTGGGCGCAAGCTCTGGCCAGCCCTGCTCATGCCAGCAGTGCATCCTGGTGAACAGCACAAGAGCCGCCTCTAACGCAATTCTGGCCTCCCAGCGGCGCAAGCTCTACGGAGGGGCGGCTGGCAACTCGGGCGCCACAGGAACCCTCGGCGGAGTGCGGCAGAGCAACACCTTTGCTGGAACCTCCCTGTGGTCCCCGACGTCCGGCTTCGCCAGCGCCAACCACAATAACATAAGTGTGGGAGGTGGGCAGCCCAAAGTTGAACAGGTGCAGTCGCCGCTGTCTTCTGCCAACTTCCCCTGTTCCCCTGTGATGCCAACGCTTTCATCCTCCCACGGTCACCACGCGCTCACCGTCAATGGACAGAACAATCTGAACCGGCCAGGCACCCAGCGGATTTCCATGGGGACCACCCGAGGAGCCATCCCGCCAGGGTAATGATGTTTGCTTGTTTCCTCCTTCAGATTGGCTGAAGTTTACCGCAGCCTCTATATGTGTTACTGCCTCAGCATAAAGCTCAGATTCAGCTGAACCTTAGCGAAACTTCGACATTGATTGGATATTTAAAAAGCAGCATGTTTGCTTCACAAAGCTTTACGCTGAATGTGTTGGATTTTCTGTACTTGGTTTCTCACTCTCTTCACTTCCTGCTCTGCTGATTTATGACTGCTCTCCTTTACATGCTGATCAATGGATCTGCAAAGGAACAAAAAAAAAAACTTCAGCTTAGTCTCGTTTTCTGCATGCCAGAGTCCTTCCACTCCTTCTCCATAATGAGCTTATGTTGGTCCCAGTAGGCGTGAAATACTGCAGCTTTTCTGGATCTTTCTGCTTTGAACTAATTTGTTGCTATCAGGGTGCGCTTTGGTTGCTAAGTCACTTTGACGCTAAGGGGTCCGACTCTGCACGAGGGGGGGAAAACGTACAATGTGTTTTCAACAGCGTCCTTCTTTGGCTGTGCGTCGTTTGTGAGTCATGGATGTGGACCGTCTGATGGGTAAAGTGTGAAGAGGGCACTGGTGTAGCTATGGAAGCCTGTTTGCCATGAAGGCAGAGCTCCAGTGGGGAAGAATGAATAATGGATCAAGGGAAAATCAGAGCGCCAGCGTGGTGCTGACCTCAGAGAAAAGAAGCCAAGAAAAGGATGATTGTTCACACTCAAAGAAGTACTTGCCCCCGATCCTGTTTTTTTTTTTTATAAACTAAAACATAGGAAAGGAGAAGCTCCTTTGG
Source organism: Fundulus diaphanus (assembly GCA_037039145.1). Taxonomy (NCBI): domain Eukaryota; kingdom Metazoa; phylum Chordata; class Actinopteri; order Cyprinodontiformes; family Fundulidae; genus Fundulus; species Fundulus diaphanus. Next base: position 37,724,240 of record CM073127.1, on the reverse strand, counting down.
CTTTGTTGCCTGACAGAAATGAAAAGCAAGCATCCTCCATATTGCAAGCAGCATTTTTGCCTTGGAAAGCAACTGTGCTCAAGAACTGGGTTTCTTGAATGAAAGAGGCAATACAGTTTACTTTGAACTCTTTTTATCGTTTTAGTTACAAACATTTATTACTATTTTTATACAATTTAGCTCTTATATAATACTATTAATGAGGAATAAGTGATATTACGGAGAGTTGGCAGTTACAAGGTGAAGTTTGTTTTTGTTTTGTTTTTCCCAGTGTCCTGTCTAGCAATGTGGCAATAGGAATTGATGTCTCAATGCCAGATAGAGCTCGACAGATTTTGCTTTTACAAGTGGAGCAAACAGCTTTCGCCATAATGCTCCACTTGATTTATGCTTGTAAATAGCTTTATTGTGATTCCTGCAGGGAGACTTTCAAATGATATGGACATGACAATGGGAGAGTAAAGGAAGAACAAGAAGTGAGAGAGAAAAAAAAAGAGTAGAGGTGAAAGAAAGAAGAGATAAAAGGGAGAGAATGATAAAACCTTCTCCGTCTGCTCCATCACCTGGAAAGAGAGATGCAAAAAGAACAGCACAACCAACTGTGCTGTTCTTTGTGAAGTTTGTTTTTTTTTTGGGGGGGGGGGGGGTGCAGCATTGTAAGTAGTTTATTTCCTGCCCTAGTATGCAACATTTAAGGTGTAAACTTGCACCGAGGTTTATGGAGTTGTTGGCTCCAACCACAGTTCATCTCTTGTGAATCTGCTGTGCTTTTACCTTCCACTCAATTTTCCAAAAATATGTTTGGACACAGTAATGAAACATCTTTAGCAGTGGCCTGTCATGCTTTAACCCACTAAAGGAGGCCAGTGATTGCTGGAGATGTGTCAGCATTCAGCAGTGTTGTCAACGTCATAGCATAACATTTCTGTTTTAAAAATCTTCTATTATAGCATGATTTTGTCATTTTATGAAAAACTGCATGTTTTTTTATCCGTCTCATTGTGTTTATTGCATGCAAAAGGCCACTCACAACGCTGTGGCGGCGTTGACGTACAATCAGGACACCTATGCAGTATCTACCATTCTCTAGCCACCATGGTAAACCATCTCCTGCTCTGCGTTGATTCTGTTTTATTTTTTTCTTAGTGCGTTTCTCCCCATAAGCACAAAGTGCTTGCCTGAATAATATCCTGTCACTTTTGTGGACTCGAATGCTTTCACTTTCTGCTGCCTGACTCGGGTCACTAAAACACCCAGGGGTCATCCCTTTCAGGGACGTCTCTTCTGTACTTTCAGAACTCACTCAGAGCTCAGTCGTGCAGAGTTGTAGGTGAAACGTGAATTTTTTTTATTTATTTTTTTTTCACCTCGCAGCACATAAACGGTGACACCCGAAGCGACAGAGAGAGAGAGAGGAAGACAGATGGGGGGTGGGGGTGGTGTTGAGCGTGAGGCGGAGCAGATCGGTTCCCAGGCGAGTGGCTCGACGTACAGGATGAGTGTGGTTAACATGCGCGCAGCAGGACATGAGAGCTTGCAATCACACGCAGGCACAGGCAGAAACACAAACTCCCAACGCACGTTCCCACAAGTGTGTGCTACACACAGATAACAGAGGAACCCACGCAGAACGTAAAACATTGCGCTTTTTTCACACGCCCACGCCCTAATTTAACTGTTGTCGGGTGCAGGAAAGGTATTTGGCACACTGAGGTTTGTTTGTGTCGGTCGAATTTGCTGCTTTTCATGCAAGAAAGCATCCGTGGTACTTTTGATCACAGGCTTATCCTCTAAAAATGAATCAAAAACGCACACAAGGGTCTAAGAGCATAGATGAATAAAATCTATGCTTATAAGATAACACGGCGTCATAAATGTCGGGGTGACATGTGCATCATCGATGGTGGCCGCTGCAGTTGATGTATTGATCTTTGTTCAGTGCGTCGTAAAACAACTGGTCGTTGGCTGTAAAGAGGGTGGGGGCTGTAAGCATCAGCCACACATGCACAAATATTAGAGGTGGCACCATCTGCTGGTTTGTGTCAACACGTGTTTAAGTGAAAACTGGACAGCCCATGTCTCACCACCTGTGTGCTTTGGTGGCGGTGACTCTGTTTTGCACTGGAATCACTGCTGCTTCTGTGTTCTTGATTTCATTCGCATGTAGCTTGTTTTTGCCACTCTGATGAAAAATCGCGTGTTTTATAAATCTAGACAAAAAAATTGATCTAAGCAGATACACAGATAAACAAAGGCATTGCACAAACGTTGATATTAGTGAACCTTCTTTTCAAACCTTTGTCAGTAAATTTTTAGAAAGCTGACATACAGGCTCAAAAGGAAAGCGGGACACCAAATATGTCTTGGATGCAAATTAAGCTTTTCCTGGCTGATGCCTAGTTCCAGTTTTCTCAGAGGAATGGAGGAATCTGTGCCCACTCTTTGTGTTTTTTTTTTTCTTTTTGCACAAACAAACTGAACGCTGAACCTTCATTTAGGCATTTTTGAGGCATTCAGAGATGAACTTGCTGGTGTGCTTCTGCTCATTGTCGCGCTACATAACCCAAATGAACTGATGGCTGGACGTTCCCCTTCAGGAGTTTCTGGTACTGAGACAGATTCATGGTTCCATCAATTATGGGAACGTCATCCAGGTCTTGAAGCAGTAAAGCAGACACAGACTACCATACATACCATTGACTGATGTTGTTTGTCTGAAACGCTGTACTGGTCTTGCACCAGACGTAATGGGACACACACCTTCCAAAGATTTTATCTTATCAGACCACAGAATAATTTTCTATAAATTATACTTAGTTAGATTTTTATTTATATAGCTTAAATTTACAATACATGTCATCTCAAATCACTTTACAAAGTCAGTGCAATAAAATCATACAGATTGGTTAAAGGAAACCCACCAGATTGCATCAAGTCATTGACTTGCAGCATCCACTCATAGCGACAGTGGCCAGTCGCTTGAAATGTATCATTGACTTGGCAGCAATCACTCATGCCGAGCATGCATGTAGCGACAGTGGAGAGAAGAACACCACTTTAACAGGAAGAAGCCTCCAACAGAACCAGGCTCAGTGTGAACGGCCATCTGCCACGACTGACTGGGGGTTAAATGAACTATTTGTATTAAGTATTAAGTTAAGTATTTCTGATATTGAGATTTCTGATGATCTGAAATATTCAAGTGCTACAAAGAAGCAAAAACAGAAGAAATCTGTTGCTGGATAAATAGTTCTTCAAAGTTCTGTAAATCCTTCCCAATCTCAAACATGTATATCTTGCCATGAAATAACGAGGTTGAACTACTCATCGTAATTATTACTTTGTATGTTTGAAAGACGCACTTTGTGGCTGAATAAACAGACAAGCCAGTTCAGTCAGTCTGTGTGTTTTTTTTCTGCTGCTGTTCTTTTCATTGACGGCAAACCACCTCCTCTTTTGTTTAGTTGGTGTCTGCATCGCCGAATGACCTTCTCTCGTTTGATGAGTATGTAAACGTAACACAGAAAAACAACAGCTGAGTTGGGAAAAGGTCTGAACAAAAGGTTCACTGTGTTCAAGAGGCCCTTGAGATAGCTGACCGGAAGGTCTGCGGACGTGTGGAGCGGACAGATCATTATTCTCCATTCCGATGCTCCCCACTACCATGAAAATTAAGACCGTAGCAAATAAATAAATCATGAGAGCTTATGTGAGCCAAACCGAAGCAATTTAGAAATTGCTGGTGTCAGTGCTGCTCTTATTCACACTGTTTCACTCGCGCTGTGACATGAATCCTTGCACGGCCAACTCGACTGCTGCAAGGAGAGCCATTTGCTTCTACCTGCTGCTGCATGCATCAATACTGTGTTCAATGGGCATCCATGAATTTTTATCCAGATTTTTGCGGTGCATGATAAGCAGATCAGTAGATTTTAGTTCTTTGTCAGCATTTTTAAACCGGGCTTAACACAGTTTGTCTAATGAGAGATGAAATTCGATTAGGCCCCAAAGAAAAAAGCTGAAGATGCCCTCAGGAGTGAAAGAACGGCGCTGAGCAGACGATAGAAAGCAAGCCACATGCCCTGCCGGGGACCATAATTAATGTGGCATTACAGCATCAGCAATGAAGCTGTTGACTTTGTCAATTAAATGCATCTGTTTTGATTAAAACCCAGAACAGGAGGCCTTAAAAGGACAAGCCTGTGTGAGGTTTGTGGGCTGCACGGCACATTTTCTTTCTGATGTTGTAAAACGGGAACGCCGTGATAGAAAGACATAGAGGTGAATATACAAGTCATGAGGGAAGGCAAAAGTTGCTTTAGCTGCATTAACGAAATGCAACAGCAACAAGGTTTTGCGGTTTGCCCATCGTCCTCAGCGACACTGAAGTGCCTAAATAGCAGAATCAAAGAGGAAACGCTAAATCTCTGTGCCTGTTTACACTGATGTGGTGTTGTGATATCATACGTCTGAGGGCAGACAAACACAGCCTTCTGATCATGAGGTGTGGGAATTTTTAGTTGTCGAATGTTTTGGCTCAGCTTAATTGTCACTCTGCAGGGATTCCCAGCTACAAATGGCTCAGCAACCTTGATTTCTTTCAAGAGTTCAAAAATCCGAATCTGTTCAGCTCCAATGTTTGCAGGAAAAGTAGTGGCATGCTTAAAATAATAGGGGGCTGGAAAGAAATTTGGGTTTCTATAATTAAAAAGAGATAAAGGATGGCTGCTGAAATTCCTAAGCATCTTGTGAAAGCTTGTCAATAATCCCAGCAGAATGAGCCTTGGTTCATTTGCTTGTTTAAGGAATTTGAAACTTTCATTTTCCACTCAGTGATGCATTTTTTTATTTATTCAATGGAGTTTAATTTAATAGAAGTTTGGTAAAGTGAGGCAACTCCCATAATTGGGCGATGGCACCAGTTGTGCACATTTAACATTCAGTGTGTGAACCTATGTTTCTTTCTACTTCATGTTGTTTAAATGACCACCTCTGTGAGCCTGACTGCGGTAGCAGATGAAGCTGGAAGAGCCAGCAACCAGAATGTTTAGTGCTCATCCATTGTCTTATCCAAGATCAGATGGATCACAGGTCTAGGAACCCTCCTGCTCATTCTGAGGGATCCCAAGGTGTTCCCAGGTCAGGCGGCACAGTCAGTTCCTCCAGTGAGTTCTGGGTCTGCCTCCCATTGGGACGTGCCCAGAAAACCTCCTCACCCTATCTCTAAGACTGGGCAGCCTCCGTAGAAGGTCCATTTTGGCTGCTTGTATCCAGGATCTCATTATTTGGGTGATGATCCATGTCTCATGACCATAGGTGAGGGTCTGAACGTAGGCGCCCGCATTACTGCAGACTAAGCCCAAATCCATCTGTCCATTTCCTGCTTCATCCTACCATCACTCGTGACACCAAGACACCACATTACTTAAACTCCTCTGCTTGAGGCAGAGACATACTCCTAACCGGTGTTGGGAGTAAATAACGGCGGCACTTTAATTACTTTTTAAAGTAACTGGCCCAACACTGTCCCTTACCCACAGGGGACAGTCCACCTTTTTCCAAACGTAGAGGAGCTGCCTCTCAGTCAGAGCCTCCTAGCCAACATCCCAGAATACGGTTCCCCAGGGAGGCCGAGAGGTGTGATCCCTCGATAATTGGAACACACTACCTTTTTATAAACATTTTGACCAAACCACAGTCTTTAGTCCCAGTTCTCCATGCGACATTGAAGAAGCATGACATTGCCCATGTCTACAATGCCCACAAACTTCTCATCTAAAGCTGGTGCCCTGTCAGCGGGGACATTTTTGACTACCTCTGCAACTTCTGCCACGGTAATGCAATCTCAAGGGAACAGAGTAATGGCAGTTTAATATTCTTAATGATTACTGAATATACGATTTGTAATCCACACACCTCATGTTATTTCCAAGGTGGAAATGGAGGTTGAGTCGGAGAAACTGGCACTTCATTCACTTCACTTCCGGCAATGCATTGACTCTGTAAATACCACCTGGCTGCGCTTTGCGGCTGCGGCTTTTTTTCATTCATTAGATGAAAAACACAGAATGTAATCATTGCAGGAAAACCCCAATGTTTACTCCAACAGTTTTCCACTGATCAGAAATGTCCATGCTTAGGGCACTTTATTTCAGTCAGATGGGCTTCCACCTTGAATCGATGCTTTTTTTAAATTGTGATTCGCTCATCGCATTTGAGATCAGTCTTTATTTTTATTTTTGTTTCGTTTTATCCAATCAACATCTGCACAGCAAAAATGTCCTCATCGTTTACTTCAGAAGAGATTCTCTGGCGATAAAGTCAGACTGCCACCCTACGAACAAACCGCTGCAAATGTTATCTACAGTTGCATCTTTTAGATTTCATGGGGCATGTTGGTGTTTGCCTGCAGTTAGTGCTATTTGCTTTGTAAATCTCATGCTCATGTGAAGCAGATTGCACATGCAAAAGGGTGGGTAAGAAAATCTCACCACTGCTTGATTTTGCTCCATATTTAATCAATTGTGTTAAATGAATAAATGGGTGAATACAAACATTTCTGGCAGTCATGCAGCTCTGTACTCTCCCTCTGAGGGGATGGCTTGGGGTGCAGCCATGATGGACAGGGTCACTGCCTCAAGAGGTGGCTACTTCTATATATGTAGAGTAAACAGGTGAGGAGGAAGGAGCAGAGTGACACACAGGACGGCACCTGCTGGCAGGTTGGCTGATTTAAGATGCCGCTTTTTAGACGAACGGCATCTAGAACTGACACATAGTGTACACTTTATGTTTGAGATAACCTATCTGATGATGGATGGGAAGATGTTTTCAGCTTCAGAATAAATCTTTGTCAAGCTCAAAAATAAATGATGCTAAAAAATGGCTTATTTCTTCCTGTGTTCAGCCGATGACACTAATCAGGAGTTGTTTCATCGATACATGTAATACGATAGGCGTCATCTTAACCAGAACTGAAAAGCTATAAGATATAAGAGTGTTTCCACTAAATGTGGAAGCGTGTCTCCGATGCTTGATAAACGTTTTGCACTCTGAGCTTACAGCTGGAACAAAATGTACGTGCAGCACATGCTGCTAAAGGCTCCTTTGGTGTGCTGTCCCGTTCCTTCCCCTCATGTAAATGTGCCGTTTGATCACGGCGCTCTGTGGACACCATGAATTATACATGCTCCCATGAACAGAGGCATGCTGTCCTTCATGTGTTTTCATTTGGTTTCCATTTAACTGTGTGTTAAAGAGAAAGAGAACATTTCCCACTGGGCAGCACCCTTTTTGGTTTGTTTGTTGTTTTACATCATTGGCCTTACTTTTGAATTTTATTGCTAGTGTTCCTTTGCCACAGCAGTAAAAACCAAACACGGTCTAAGCTCTCAATCAAGCTGATGCTTTTATTGAGTGAAGGGCAGCTGTGTGTGTTGAAGTATCGACTTGATGTTTTATTTAATTACTAAGTTTTTTTCTCAAAGCAGACTGTAGGGGCTGAGTGCAAACGCTGAGTCCTCTGTTGCGGTTTAAGGTGTGAAATCACTCGCTGTTGTTGAAGAATCTTTCAGTGCTTTCCCACCTGCTGCACGCTGACATTTACAGTGCCGATCAAAGGTTTTCACACCCCTTGAACTTTTTGTCCCCATTTTGTCGCATTATAGCTTCGACGTCAAAGTATTTTCTTGATATTTGACGTGACAGACCAACACAAGGTAGCGCATAATTGTGAAGTGGAAGTAAAATTATTAAATAATTATTAAATTATTAAATAATATTCAATTAATTATTTAAATAAAATCAATTATTTTGTTATTAAGTCTTAAAAGTGTGGTGTGGATGTATATTTAGTTTTTAAACCCTCGTTGCAGATTCTCAAATGAATTTATGTCTGGACTTTGACTAGGCCGTTCTAATGCTTAAAATCTGGAGCCTCAAGTCTTTTGTAGCTTCCACCAGGATTTCATGCAGGATTGCCTTGTTTTTAGCTCCATACATCTTCTCCTCAACAAATTCCCCTGGTCCTCCTGAGGAGAGCAATGCCACGGCATGAGGCTGCCCACCATGCCCACCATATGCCACAGTGGGGGTGATGTGTACAGAGCGGTGCACAGTGTTGGGTTTTCTTGACATATAGTGTTTCACATCTAGACCAGAATGTTCTATTGCAGCCTTGTCTGACCGCATCTCTCTCTTCCACATAATGCATCAGATGTTTCTTCTAAATGTGTGGTGGCAAACTTTAAACACGACTACTTATGGACTGCTTTTTTCTTGCCACTACCCCATAAGGACCCATAAGTTGTCCTGTGAACACATTCCCCCACCTGAGCTGTGGATTTCTGCAGCTCGTCCAGCGTTACCACCGGCCTCTCGGCTACCTCCCTGATTAACATTCCACTTACCTGACCTGTCAGATTAGGTGGACGGCCATTTAGGAAGTGTGAAGTTGTGCCATTCTCTTCCCATTTCCAGATGACTGATTGAACCAGGCTCTGTGAGCTGATCAACGTTTGGGAATTTTATGTTATAACCAAACCCTGTTTTGAACATCTCTAGAGCTTTATTTCTGACCTGTCTCCAGTGTTCCTTGGCCCTGATATTGTGGGTTGTTCTTTAATGGTCTATAACAGAACAGCTGGACATACACAGAGATTAAACTGCACACGTTTTCTATTAACTAAGTAGGTTACTTCTGAAGGCAAATGGTGTGCTGGATTTCATTTAGGGGTATCGGATTAAAAGGGAACTGAAAACATGTGCACTGCACATCTTTTCGATTTTTATTTGTACAAATTTTTAAAAAAAATCGTGGATCCGCTTCACAATTATGCACTACTTTGTGTTGGTCTATCACATCAAATCCCAATGAAATTGATTGAAATTTGCGGTTGTAATCAGGGCTGGGTGATAGGGACCAAAAATAATATCTCAGTATTTTTTGGCCGAATGCCTATATTTATCTTGATATGTTTTTGTTTTCATAAAGTAATTATACAAAGGTATCTCTGAATCAAAGCTTTATCTCAAACAGGCAATCTTTTAAATAAACAGCTACTATAACGCAGCATAGACCATCTCAATATAAACAATGTAGTCTCATATATCTTGTTTTAATAAATCTCAACATTTTTAAAACCTTGATATATTGCCTAGTAATAGTTGTAATATGATACAATTCTGCAAATCAGTTCTACTTTGGTTCTGATTTGCAGAATTCCTGCTAAACTGAGCCGAGAGACACAGCACACGTGAGTCCCTACCAGAGTCGGGATGTGACACATGATCCAGGCCTCGGTCCTGCATTTCTTGTTGCACTGGACTCACTGAAGGGCATCCCCTGGCAAAGGAATAAAGGTTTTCAGTTGTATCTAAGCAGACTGCTGATGTGGGTTTGTGCTGTTCTGGAGAATTGGAGGACCAATGACCTGACAGTCCATGGTCAAATGGTAACAGGATTCAAAGGCCTGTGTGCAGAGGCCTGTTTGGGGTTAATAAACCTGGGAATGTAAGATTCACTGAGTAATAAATGAGCATCATGACTGTTTGTCCAACCCACCAGAACAAGATGTCAGGTCAACTTGAATTGAGTGGGTCCTATATTAATCTGCACACTGCTTTGTCATATGTCCTTTTTATCTTGCCACAAAAGTGACCATTGCCTAATGACAAAAGTTTGAGGACATGAGAAAATAAGTGCATTGCTTTGTAAACAAATGGAAGCCTCCATTGCCTCTGGTCCTTATTTATAAGTAGACTGTAGTGAGTCAGATAATTCCTGTCCTACATCGAGAAGAAACGTGGAGTGCTTGCAAAATGGGGATGTCAACCCGGATAATTGTTGGTTAAAATCTGTCTTTGCATGTTTTCTTGATTGTTGTGTTCTATGTTATTATTATTATTATTATTAATAATAATAATAATAATAATAATAATAATAATAATAATAATAATAATAAAAATAATAATATGTTATATTATCAATAGACTACAATTTCACAAGAGTCTGTTGTTACAGTGGTATTTCATTCAGCCAAACAACATCCGTCTTTGTACTTTGTGAAGTTACGGTTGCTGAGCCTGCCGGCTGTATCAGTCTGATGGTTTTCTGTGTTTTAGTTTTCCTGAACCCCTTTATAGAAACAAGGCAATTTTACCAAGAACATTTCAGAAATTCTGAAACAAAATTTTCTAGTTTTCTCACCTTCTTTATGAAATCACAAACTAAATAAAAAAAATGAAACCGTGTCACTCACAGGCAGTAAAAAAAATGACAAGGTTACTCGATGTCTTTCTACAGCTGAAGAAATTATTTTTAAGAAATTGAAACAAGATTTTGTGAGAAATAGCTCGGATATGTCCCTTCTTAAAGTGCTAGTAAAGTGGGTGGTATGTGTGGTTAGCACGCAGACGGCATCCAGCAGACAGGTATTTTTCTTCTCCAGCATTAGATTGTTTTCAGTCTTTTCGCTTCAGATACCAACTGGGCAATCAGGAGTCAAGCTGAAAAAATTGTCAGATTCTTGCGGATTGAAAGTGGGCTCTTTAAAAGTAAACTTCTTGTTCTGGGTGGGCTTCACCGTTTTCAGATCTGAATCACCTGCTGTAAGACCTTTTATTCTGAAAGTTTGATGCAATTTAATACAAGGTTAGCAAAACAAAGTTATTGTTTCAGGCTTTGGCATCAGCTGGGTTGCCGTGTAGAATTGTATTTTGTGCCAGAAGAGGTGATTGTGGTCCCTGAGCTCTGCTCTGCAGGGTGAGGCTGTTTGAATTAAGATTTTGCCCCCCCCCCCCCATAAGGAGTCACTGAATTCTCTGCTATTAATACACCGCTGGCTTTTGTCCGCTCTGCTCGGCCGAGTTTGAAATGTGTGTAAGTGATCTGTCATCTGTGTTCGCCACAAACTCCAAGCTCTCCAAATGCCATCCTGAATCAGGCCCTGCTGGAGTGCTTTGTACATGAGTCAAGGCGTCTCAACCCATTCCAGCAGTGTCCGTTAAAGTGCATGACATTTTCTCTTCAGTATTTATAGTGGGATAGAGGAAAGAATGGTGGGCTGCTTTTTTTGTTTTTGTTTAGTTTTTTAATATCATAAGTAATGGTGCATTATTTAGGCCACTTAATGTATTTTTTATTTATTTATTTTTTTGTTACTCATTTATTTGCTTTTTCTTTCCCCCTTACAGTGTTCCTGCCTTACCAGTGAAAAATCTGACCGGCTCTGGACCTGTGCACCCGGCCCTAGCAGGTTAGAAATCACCACACTTACAGCATATGTTCCATAACGAGTTAGAAAAGGCATCTTCATACAAATGTCGTTACTTTTTTACCCAAATGTTTACCCATGCCGAAGGAAGTGATTGACTCGCTGTTCTTTTTCCACTCCCCTTTGTGTTTACGTGTGCGTGTGTACATATGTATCAGGTATGACAGGTATCCTGATGTGCGCTGCAGGTCTGCCCGTTTGCCTGACTCGAGCTCCAAAGCCTATTCTGCACCCACCACCTATCAACAAGAGCGACATGAAGCCTGTGCCAGGGATCAATGGCATGCGGCGCAAAACCAAGAAGAAGCACCTGAAGAGAGGTGAGTCTGAGAAAACCGGGAGGGAAAAAAGTGTCATGAAAGCAAATAATTTGAGGTCGCCTCACTGCAAGAGCTTTTTGCTTGAATATCCAGTACTTTTTGGGAAAAGAGTCAAGCAACTACTGACACTCAGCTGAGAGTGTCCTGCGAAATATTTCTCACAGGGCGTCTGTATCAGCTGACTGTGAGTCTGTTGTTTACGTTTCATCCCATCCTCTCAAATAAACTGTTGAAAGGTTTCATGCAGGCTCTGCTTGGATTACAATAATTTATTATCAGCAAGGTCTGCTGCTGATTCTTTCCATTTAGCAAGCCTTTCCGGACCGTTTTTTTTTTGTGTGTTAAAGGTAAACCATGGTTTACCTCTAAAATTAATCCACCAAGCTGTGATTGCAAAGTTTAACTATGTTCAGTGATCTACTTGCTTGACCGTATGGGGGCTATGAATTTCCCTGAGTATATCAGATAAGTATATTAAACTGCAGTGACTTGGAGCCTGTCCAAGCATCCAGCATGTTAAGGCGGGGGAATTCTCACCAGTGTAGACAGAGTGTATGCATATTATAGCATGTGATGGAGTAATGTTGATATTGGGTCATTTGAGTAACTCTCACAGACGTTTGGGAGGAGTGAAGCATATATGCCGTATTTATGGCATGTCCAAAAATTATATAGTAACCTGCAGATCAAATCATAGATGCTGCAGTATCAGAAATGTAAAACTGAGTTGTTTACTTAACGCATTGCATCTCTGTACACAAGTAACCTGATTCTCGCCAGCTGGACGTAGCGCAGGGGCAGTGAGCACCACCCATGTACGGAGGCCTTAGTCCTTGAAGCAGCTGACCGGGTTCGATTCCGGCCTGAGGTCCTTTACCCCCTTTCCTGTCAGCATACTTGAATGCTGACACTAGTGCCCAAAAAAACCCCCAGAAAAAGGATTAAAAAAATATTTAAAAAGAAATCTTCAGAACGACGGCTTTAATCCATTAAAACAGAACACGATAAAGGTTACATTTTTGACCCATTTTGCTGGGATGGGGGACAGCCTGAAATTTCTTCGTTTTTGAAAGGGGGGCACAACAGAAAACATTTGAAAACCACTGCTGTACGCTATTGAAAGGCAAGGCAGGCACACAATACTGTGACAGGGAAATTAGAGTTCAATCGTATGCCAAAGACACTGATATAGAAGGCCAAACAGAAACAGAAATTACTTGAAAGGATCCAGTTGATATGTGTTTCAGCTACAAAGTGTATCACCATTTATTCTACTAGTAGTATTTACAAAAGATAATATAACAAACAAGCCTTCTAATAACCAAATACTTTCTTCAGTCTGGAGATCCATTACATAACCTTGCAAGGCAGCTGGAGTCATGCCAGATTTGCAAGATCCCTATAGCACCAGAATGCATCCTGCCAAGTTTCAAGCTGTGTGTTTGTGGCTAAAGCACAAACTACATCCTGTACTGGCAGCTACAGACAGATTTTAGGTCAGACAAGAGTCAAGGCTGAAAAAGAAGCTCTTGTAGACGTAGGTGGCAGGTTAATCATCAGATGTATAGGAACTGGATAGTATAGAGCGTTTTCCCGGGCAGAAAACTTGGCATATTGTAGTAGGAAATGCGCAGATGTATTAATAAGACACGTCTCCCTTGAGGGAATAACCTGCTCATGTGCTTGCTGATTTATTGTCTTTTTCCTCAGGCTATCAGCAGAACTTAGCAATCATTATTGCCTTTAATTATACCCGTGCCTCATGCTGTGGATAATTGAGTCAAAATACTTGCAGTTATAAAAAAAAAGTTCATTTCCATCTTAATTTCCTTATTGAATAAAAACCAAGGTATGGACAGATTTTCTAAGATGGCAAATTGCACAGGTTTCTTTATACCCACCAACTCTCCTCAGTTCATCTCAACGCTTGGAGCCTCTGTTCCCTCGATTGCATACGCAATCGCGCACTGCATCTGGATTCAGCGCGCACAGCAAATCTAGGCAGCGCAGACGATAAAATCCAAGCTGAACTGTAAAAAAAAATAATAATAAATGAGGTTATTTTGTACCATTTAGCAATTCTGGCGAGATGGTGTTCCACTGTCCCACTCTGTGTGCACCAGGTGCTGATCAGAGCGCACCAGTGATTGATGGATGGGGCAGACGCCTCTATAGTTGAGCAGGTTGTGGCGTCTTTGTTACTTCGGCTGCATGACACTGTTTCTGTGGCTGTGTTTTTTGGGTTATCTGAGATTGGAAGTGCCAGGTTTCAACCAATTTGGTTGGTTTTTGAGCGCTACAAAAACCAACCTGCTGTTTCTGGAGCGCTGTTGCTCCGCTGGCGTTATCAGCTGCAGTTGGAGTCCTTTGCAGTGACGGCTTCTGCTGGATTCTGACCAGCCTTGTTCTACATCCATTTTTGGAAAACAACTCTGTTTATATGTCTCTTATTTTATGAGCGCATGCCTGAGGACCACAGTAATATATTTAAATGGCTTGTACTTGTATAGTTCTTTATCAAGTCCGAAAACCCCAAAGAGCTTCTGTCATTCATCCATTCATGCATACATTCACACCTTGATGGTGCTGAGCTGCACTGTAGCCACAGCTGCCCTGGAGCAGACTGACAGAAGAGAGGCTGCACAGTACCACATGCTTTTGATAAATCTCATTGCACAAAATGTAAGTAATTTAATTGCAATGAAATTTGAACTCTGAAAGATGTACATGTCTGTCAGTTCTTCGTTAGCAGGACCCCTACTCTGAACATACAATACAGCTCATGCAAAGAATTTTTGTCTTTTTCATGTTTTTGGGTTAAATTAGCTGTATCTAAATTAAGTAATCTAAAATAAATTGCTGTGTTTTCATTATTTTAGTAAGCCATGCAACTTATTATAATATCAGGTTTTGGACAGGCGTAATACTGGTGTAGCCTCAGTGTGCACGTGTGATGTTGCTCACAGAAGTCCAGTGAATGCTCAGACACATGAACAATTAGGGGGAACATTGCTTGGAGCTAACCTTTGGTAGATAGAGGGCTTATCCAATAACCTGTCAGGTCCCGGTCTGCAGTGAATGTAACTTTTCCAGAGTTTTACAAAGAAGACCTCTGAGAAAACGTCTGTGCAACATCCAATCGAGCGGGTCTTGTGGTTCTAAGGAAGCCGAATGTATCCCCATGTTTGGGAAAAGAAGTAATATTTGCCTTTTCGGTCCCTATTCATCACTACATTTTGCTACCTTTTATTTAAATTTCCTCTGATAATATAGATTAGATTTTGTAATATAGATATAGTTAGATTTTATAAAAGTTACATGTGAGGATGTAAATGGAGAACTGAGAGAGAGAGGGGAATTTTTTTGTTATATTTCTGACCCCTTGTGTAGTTGTAGAATAAAAACAAATGTATTCTGGGTGGCAGTGAGCAGCCTAGAGATGAGCTTTATTATTCTCACTCTCCTTATTGTACAGAAACAAAAATGTCTGGGAGGTTTCTGATGTGACTAATTAAGCTCTCCCAGTAGTGTAATATCCTTCATCCATGCACCTATATCTTTCTCCTCTTTCCTGTTCTCTCTCCTGCCTCTTTCCTTCATATGCACCGTAGCTTTTCTGTCTCTTTCAACTGCGGCCCCTGCTTTTGCTCCCTGGCTGTGCCTCAAATGAACAAACAAAGGCTCATGGGGGAAAGAGGTTGCCTGTAAGCGTATTAGGGGTGTAAGCTGTGTGTGTGCTCTCAGCCTGGTGGCACACAGGGATTATCAGAGAGTGTAAGGAATGGCTGTTGTTATTTGCCAGTTTGAAGGTGACCTCCTCTCCCACATCACTTGTCTGTATAATATATGGGAAAAGGACACATGCAGTGTCTAAAACCAAATTCATGTTCTATCAAAGTATGATAATCTCAGACTGGAAATGATATGTAAAAATCCAACTTTTAAGTTAAATGCATTTATAAAGTGGGGATAAAAATCAATTTTTAACTAAATCCCTGGTTGCACAATTATTGGTACCCAGATTAAATCAAATAATTTAAAAAAAGTATTGCAAGTTTCTAGGAAAGCTTAATTAATAATACATGACTTGCTGTTTCCCCCAAAGGTACAAATATGCTATAAATATGACACAGAGGGCCATTTCATTTAGCCACTTGCCCAACTAGACCAGATGAGGACCCCATATTTTTGTTGTCACCATCGACAGTGAACAGGAAAGAGAAGTAGGAAAATGAAAACTTGCCAAAGCTCACTGTTGAGAGCACCAAGATGCCAAGTCTCCTTAACAACCACGAGATGCAGTTCACTTGTCAGCTTGGAGGGATGTCAGGAGGAAGACCTTTTCAGTCCTAGCTTCAAGAACGTGAACATGGATTATGCTGAGTTGTTTTTTCAACTGGAAATGGATGGTTTGGTAAATGAAAAGATTTGAGTATTTTTTGCGATCCCTTCTGGGTTTGGCTTGAAACAAGATATAAATTTTGGAAAAAGTTCTCGAATGTTGAGTACGGTCGAGAATCTGTGATGGTGTTGGCAAGTTTCTCTTCCAAAGGCCACGTGGTCTTGCTGGAGTGCATGGCACAATGACTAAATAAACCAAGCATAATGAAAACAGGTCGTCATTGATAGTTTCAGCAAGATAATGATTTAAGACACGTTGCTAATTTAACATAAACGCTTCATTAAGCACAAAATCAACCTCACCCCATGGGCACGTCAGACCTAAGTCTTAATGGCAAACTGTAGGGGGAGCTGAAAAAAAGAGAACATAAATGAGGAAAACAGACCGGAAGACCGAGAGAGATTTAGCAAGGATGTCGTACAAGATATTAGTTCAGTTTAGTTCATTAGAACTGTAAAACACACAGAGATAGTTAGAAACAATTGGGATATTGTAGGGAGAGTGGCAGAAAGCTTATGTAAAGCCTCCAACCTAATAATAAAAATAAAAAATTGGTTTTATTCAATAATCATAAGTAATTACAGAATAATAAAAACATGTGAAGCACTGTCATACCAAGCTATCAACATCTCATGTACATATTGCATCTGATCAAAATAATCACGAACAACAGGAATATTCAATTTAGAAGATAAAGCTATATAAGAGCTGCCGTAGATATTGAGTCGCAACTAGTGTGCGGTGTCACAATCTCAAAGGACTTCTTGCATGCAATATTTGGTGAGACACTGAATTCAAGTGTCAGGCATTCACACTCTGCATATTTGAATAGACTCTAACAGCGTTTTTAATGCCCTGAACGACTGACGTATGTTTTCAGCAGCTGATATATTAAAGCTCAAAGAGAGAGGTGGCAACTTTAGAAAAAGGTCCAAAAACATTGTGTTGATCAAAATCTATATTGACATCACAATTTTAAGTAATAAGTATCATGATTACTTGTCTTATTCGTATTGTGCGACTCTAACCTATATTGTAGGGTTGCAATACACATATGTTATAACATAACAAATCGCAAATTTGTGAAAACAATGGTCTCATAAAAGCATTTACAGCATAGTGATTCAGAAATCTGTCATCTTTCAAACATTCACAGAATGATTTTACAGGTAAAAGCCAGTAAATTAGAATATTTTGAAAAACTTGATTTATTTCAGTAATTGCATTCAAAAGGTGTAACTTGTACATTATATTTATTCATTGCACACAGACTGATGCATTCAAATGTTTATTTCATTTAATTTTGATGATTTGAAGTGGCAACAAATGAAAATCCAAAATTCTGTGTGTCACAAAATTAGAATATTGTGTAAGGGTTAAATTTTGAAGACACCTGGTGCCACAAACTAATCAGCTGATTAACTCAAAACACCTGCAAAGGGCTTTAAATGGTCTCTCAGTCCAGTTCTGAAGCCTACACAAACATGGGGAAGACTTCAGATTTGACAGCTGTCCAAAAGGCGACCATCGACACATTGCACAAGGAGGGAAAGACACACAAGGTTATTGCTGAAGAGGCTGGCTGTTCTCAGAGCTCTGTGTCCAAACACATTAATAGAGAGGCAAAGGGAAGGAAAAACTGTGGTCAGAAAAAGTGTACAAGCGATAGGGATCACCGCGCCCTAGTCAAGATTGGGAAAAAAAACCCATTCAAAAATGTGGGGGAGATTCACAAGGAGTGGACAGCTGCTGGAGTCAGTGCTTCAAGATCCACCACCAAGAGACGCTTGAAAGACATGGGTTTCAACTGCCGCATACCTCGTGTCAAGCCACTGTTGACCAAGAAACAGCGCGAAAAGCGTCTCACCTGGGCTAAGGAAAAAAAGAGCTGGACTGCTGCTGAGTGGTCCAAAGTCATGTTTTCTGACGAAAGCAAATTTTGCATTTCCTTTGGAAATCGAGGTCCCAGAGTCTGGAGGAAGACAGGAGAGGCACAGGATCCACGTTGCCTGAAGTCTAGTGCAAAGTTTCCACCATCAGTGATGGTTTGGGGTGCCATGTCATCTGCTGGTGTCGGTCCACTCTGTTTCCTGAGATCCAGGGTCAACGCAGCCGTCTACCAGCAAGTTTTAGAGCACTTCATGCTTCCTGCTGCTGACCTGCTCTATGGAGATGGAGATTTCAGGTTCCAACAGGACTTGGCGCCTGCACACAGCGCAAAATCTACCCGTGCCTGGTTTACGGACCATGGTATTTCTGTTCTAAATTGGCCAGCCAACTCCCCTGACCTTAGCCCCATAGAAAATCTGTGGGGTATTGTGAAAAGGAAGATGCAGAATGCCAGACCCAACAACGCAGAAGAGTTGAAGGCCACTATCAGAGCAACCTGGGCTCTCATAACACCTGAGCAGTGCCAGAAACTCATTGACTCCATGCCACGCCGCATCAATGCAGTAATTGAGGCAAAAGGACCTCCAACCAAGTATTGAGTATTGTACATGCTCATATTTTTCATTTTCATACTTTTCAGTTGGCCAACATTTCTAAAAAATCCCTTTTTTGTATTAGCCTTAAGTAATATTCTAATTTTGTGACACACGGAATTTTGGATTTTCATTTGTTGCCACTTCAAATCATCAAAATTAAATGAAATAAACATTTGAATGCATCAGTCTGTGTGCAATGAATAAATATAATGTACAAGTTACACCTTTTGAATGCAATTACTGAAATAAATCAAGTTTTTCAAAATATTCTAATTTACTGGCTTTTACCTGTAGTCTATGGAAATTCAGTCCAGCAGGAGTACTGATAATTGTGCTATCGGTTATTAAATGAAAAAATATAGTTGGATAATATAGTCTTTTTTTTCTCCCATATTGAATAAACTTTCTGAAATTAAAGGTTGGATTATTCTACCATTTTCACTGTCATTTTTATTCTCCTGCAATAAAAGATGAATTTATTTTAAGGCTAAATATTTTAAGTGTCCACCATATTTTACATATTGCCACAATTTCTAGGATGATCATCCCTTTCATTTGATTTTATCACTAGGGAAAAACCCAGAAGATGTGGTACGGAGATACACGGAGAAGATTAAAGTGGTGCCAGATGAGGTAAGGGCCGAGGGAAAAAAAGCAGGAATAGTTTGGTATACTCCAACAGATGCAATCTGTCACTATTCAGCATCCTAACTGGGTGTGAAAGACCCATACGCACACACACACACACACACACACACACACAGTCATGGCAGCAGAAGTATCTCTGGTTGGCTGTTCCAGGACTGTACCATCTGCATGGAGAGGCTGGTGATGTCGTCGGGCTATGAAGGCGTCCTGCAGCACAAAGGCATCAAGCCAGAGCTGGTGGGAAAACTTGGCAAATGTGGTCACATGTACCATCTGCTGTGCCTGGTGGCCATGTACAACAATGGCAATAAGGTGGGTAAAAGCTTGCGAGCCAGACGTTGTTATGATGTCGCTCCAGGCTCGAATAAACCTTGCGATATCTTACAGCTTGACTAGTTCTCATGACACTGCTAAATTATCAACCCGCAATACTGCAGCGCACACAGATGGGGATCTTCTGCACTCCCATCAGATCGGACCTGTTGGCAAAGTGTTTAATAAAATCACTGTGAAATCACCACTCACTACTTTCTGATTGTATAATGATTGGTAATGTTACTTTTAGACCAATCAAAGCACCTTCAGTCTGCCATAATATGTTCTTCTGATTGCACCTGAAAATATGTCTGGAGCTAACAAGCATTGTGGGAACGGTTGAAAGCTTTTTCTTTGAGATTTCTGCTTTTGTGTTAATCATCACATTAGAAATGCCATTTACACATTATAACAATACCCCTCAAACATGCTAACTACTTCATCGCTCAAAGCGCCCCCTCTCTTACCACCTACACGGGTTCACTGTTGAGTGTTCACCTCAAGTTCGAAAAAAGAAAATAAATTTGTGCATTAAAAGGACATTTGTTCTGCCTAAACATGTTTCTTTTTTTGTTACTGTGTAATATTTTTTTTTTTTTAATGCATAACCCTAAATTTGTATTTGCATAACAGTGCCCCTAGGATTCAGACTTTACTCTGAAATAAAATTGTAATTTAGTTTTCTTTACTTTTCTCATTGTTATTTGATTTGGTATGTAAAAACAACACATAATCATCCAGTGCAATTTGAACTTACCGGTTATATTATACGATATACTACAACACAAAACCCTAAAAATGGGTAAACAGACTGTTTTAAATGTGCTCCTTTCGAGTATTATTAGACAATTATGACCCAGGAAGTAAAAAAAAGAAGTGAGGGTTTTTAAATGATGTGATTTAATAGGGGGTAAAATCTATCCTACTTGGCCCTATGAGAAAAAGAAATAGCCTGTCTTGTTATATTATGAATTAACTACGATGAACATCTGGAATCAATAAAACCCTGGAATCGAACATGTCTGAGAACACGAACTAGACGTTAAAGATCTGGAAAAGCAGCACATCATGCCCCATTTCAAAGAAGTTCAAGAACAGATGAGAAACAAAACTTAAAATCTTTTTAAAAGTGTGTTCATACTGAACGAGAACAAGACGTTTGGAGCGCGTCGTTAACATTTTATCCCATTTATGTAAAGGCACTTTCAGGAGCGGATTAACAGCCTGTAATGCAAAGGACACGTTTAGAATGATGCGAAAGGCACAAATTAGACTATTAGAGCAATTAGAGTCTATTTATTTAAGCACAATTTTTTTTTTATGTATTACATATATAGAAAGTACAGTTAGGCTATACATTTATTGAGCAATGATGGATTTACTGACTGAAGACGCCTATAGCTCGTATCCCGGACAGTAGCTCTTCGTTCTGGGTCCTGGAAAGTACCGCTGGAAGCAACCGTCATCCAGATGCAGCTCCAGGTGGTGGTACTCACCAAACCGGGTGTGTCCCTGGAGGATCTGATGGACCCAGGGGCGCCTGACGCCATTGCTCGGCTTTCCACATTGCACACATCACCGTGACTCGCTCGGTAAAATCCATCTCCGCCAGGGTGAGTTGAACAGACAAGAGGAACCAGAGAGCGGACAGACGCTCCTCCTATTTGATGACGCTGTGGAGTGGACCGGGTGGAAATGGCTGTGTTGTTGCCGCGTTGTCAGCGTGGATTGTTTGCGAGGAAGAGGCGACATGTCAAGCGACCAATGACAAGAGATCCAGGTGGGGAAAAAAACGTCTGGATCGCGTTCGGTTTAAACATACCTTAAGGATTCACAACTTCAGCAAACTACAAAATAGAAAGACAGTGAGTGACTTTTAAGCATGATTTAAAGGTGGGACATCCCTTTCTGACACAGTCGCAGGACCACAATTGGAGAAAACTGGCCCTGCCAGCTGCTTGCTGCCATGCCATACTCTCTCACACTTAATAAACTGTGTTGATTCTCTGTAAATACAAAGTTATTGACTTTTGCTTAGAATTTTGGAAACTCAGGAGAATTTTCTCAAAATACAACATACCAGTAAATTTCAAATCTAATAACACTGGTCCGTCCCAAAGACAGACCATCCAAACCAGCTGAGCGGCGTTGTGTATGCGGTCCAATGCGGCAATGATTCATGATTCAGGCGACCAATTACTCCACTCACAGCAAGCAATAGCTTCTAACGACCCGGGACAGTGAAAGGGGGGAGTTGATTTAAAATAAGATTAACAATACCTTTGTTGTACTGCAATGGGGAAATCCCCTGACAGTTACATACAATTGTTAGCTATGAAAAAGAAGAAAAAAGAACAAACTAGTCTAATTTAAAATGGGCTCTAAAGAAACTACCAAGAGGAGAAGATTTTAAAAAGAAGTAAATAGCAGAGTAAATAAATATTGCACAGTGGAAAATTATGCAATGTGCGTTATAATGCAGCAGCATCCCCAAGTAGCTAAGGCGCGTGCAAGTTGCCTTAGGATTTGGGTTACAGTGTAAATGGTTAATGATCGGATCAGAACCTGTGCATCCATTAGCATGATGCTAATAGATCGTTGAGTCTGTTGTGAGCAGCAGAGATTATAAAGTCTGATAGTGGCTGGGAGGAACGACCTGCGGAAACTTTCTCTAGAGCATCTAGGATGCAGTAGTCCGTCACTAGAAGAGCTCTCCAGCTCTGCAACACCTCCATGCATGGGGTGGGAGACATCGTCCATCGGTGATGTGATCTTCCTTACAGTCCTTCTGTCTCCCACCACCTGCACTGGGTCCAGGGGGCATCCCAGGACAGAGCGGGCTCTCCAAATGAGCCTATCCAGGCCCAAATTTCCATCTGACTTGGAATGTGCCTTGGAAGATGGGCTTCCATGTCCTTAAAAATATCGCTTCAACTACTGGTTGCTCAAATGCGAGCCGGCAGAGTTGACAAAGACTCCTGGATAGGGGTCAAAGTGAGCCAGAAAAACGGAGCCAATGTCCGGTTGCCACCGATTTAAGCCTGTTCGCAATCTAGGACTTTATGGTTTTATTCACAAATTGCATTTTGTTTCAATAGAAAATCTCAGAAGAAGTGTTTCCACTGTTTTTTCAGGAAGCCTTTGACTGATGCACTGTTTAGCAGTCATTAATGTGTGACTGTGTAATCAACAAACCCGTTTTCTTCATACCAGGATGGCAGCCTACAGTGCCCAACATGTAAAAGCATCTATGGGGAGAAAACAGGCACCCAGCCCCCTGGAAAGATGGAGTATCATGTCATCCCCCACTCTCTGCCCGGCTACTCAGACTGCAAAACGATCCGCATCGTGTACGACATCCCCGCTGGGATCCAGGTGAGCTCCATCTCGTTTCACCAAATCCACCACAACTGTCTGTGCATTGATCCGCCGTCTCTCTCCATCTAAATCTGTGGGTTCTCTACGACTGCTTCGCCACTTAATTGCGACAGAAGGATATATGTGCTGAAAGGTGAGGTGTTGTGCCATGGAGGAAAACAGGCAGTCTTGGGCTGTGGATGTGGGTTTATCTGTTGGCATGTGCAGCCACAGTCTGAGCTGAAAACAGGAGTGCTGTATGTTTTGTCCTGACTGCTGAGATGAGCATTAATGGAGACAATAAACTGACTTTTTCTCCACCAGCAGAGCAGCCTTAGTGTCCCCAGGGTCAGAATACCTGAGGTCATGACCACTCTGGTCAGCACGGCAGCCCAATTCATCATTAGCAGGGACATTACTGAAGGTCTGCTGATTTTCTCTGTGCCCTCTCATTCCTCACTCTGCTTTCTGCAGATCCTGTTAGTTTGCAGTAGGTCTAGACCTTGAATAGAACGTGGCAATGATATTAGTACTAGCTCGCTCTGTTATTGTAATGTTTCAACTGTAATAACAGCAGAAGGGAATGTTTGGAAAAACAGCGACATCTCCTTTTTTTAAAAGAAACAAGGGAAGATAATAATAAAAATGATCATTCTCTAAATATAATCAGGTTATGGGAAACGTGATCGTGTTATACGATAGTTTTATATTTCTGCCTTTAACAATCTGATGTCATAATCTTGCTTCCACATGGGGACTCTTGAAACGGCCTTTCTTGAAACGAGGTTATCAAATTAGGATATTTCGTATATTATCTCTCTCAAAAGGTCCTTTCAGCAATGATAATACTATATTTGTCCTGCGGGTGCCGTGGAAATGTCCTACACATTTAAGCTGTATTTGAGCTAAAGAGAGCATTTAAAAATGTACTTTTTGTTCTTTACTATTTCGGCAGACCAACGAGCATCCCAACCCCGGCAAGAAGTTCAGTGCGAGAGGCTTCCCTCGACACTGCTACCTCCCTGACAACGAGAAAGGCAGGAGGGTGAGCCCCATCTTCAGTCCCAGGAAACACACATTACTGATTTTAGGATTTTCTGATTCAAACTATAAATAGGATTTTTCCAACTTTCTAGATAATTTTACAAATGCAGAGTGTCTTCTCTCTCTCTCTCTCTCTCTCTCTCTCTCTCTCTCTCTCTCTCTCTCTCTCTCTCTCTCTCTCTCTCTCTCTCTCTCTCTCTCTCTGCATCTCGGAAAATTTGTAAATGCAATAAAAAGAATTAAAGAGCATGTGTATTTTGCACATTTAAGCTGTGTGTAAATTTTAGGGGCTGCATCCTCTGAAGGACCCGATCAGCGTAGCCCGAGTTGAACACAGTGAAAGCCATAAGGGAGTGTCTGGGAAATTGGACAGTCTATACTTCAATAGCTGTTCCCACCCTTGATTATATTCAGCAGTTGTACCGTCATCGCAGGCATGTGTTGAAGATAAGCGCATTATTAATTTCCAAATTTCCTCCTCTGCTCTCCAGTTAGACATTAAAGTTAAATAAAACTATCCCATTCTGAAGCTCAACTTTAATCTTGGCCAAACTGGTTTGCACAGTGAGAAATGAAACACTGAGGTTTCCCCAAGTCCCTTTGTAAATAACACCACATGCGTAAAACCGTCTTACCTGCACTTCCGCTCCTCAGGGGGATCGCGTGGAAAAAATCTCCCAAATCTACTCTGGTCTTATTTCTTTCTACTGAGGCCTTCCTCTTCTTCTCATAAACATGAACGCTGTTTG
The DNA here is from genome assembly GCA_037039145.1 of Fundulus diaphanus. Classification (NCBI taxonomy): domain Eukaryota; kingdom Metazoa; phylum Chordata; class Actinopteri; order Cyprinodontiformes; family Fundulidae; genus Fundulus; species Fundulus diaphanus. The sequence continues at coordinate 37,699,646 of CM073127.1, read as the reverse complement.
CTTCTTGCGACTGTCAGCCTTGTTCAAAGTATACAGTGAGAGCAGCGGAGCTACAATGAATGGCTAACACTGAAGCTAACCGCTAAGCTAACTGGATACATAAACACTACTAGAAGTATGGATGCGCAGCCAGCAAACAGAAACGAACAAGGAACGTGTACGCACATTACGTCAGCGTGTCAGAATGATTGACATGTGGGACAACCAGTAGATAAGGTGATTCACCCGGAACTTGACGGACAGAGGGGGGTGAGAGCAGGACCAAAACTATGACCAATCCCTGCCATTTGGTCCGAATGACAGGATTGGTCAGAGATTTACAGGCCTGCAGCTTTCACAGAGATCTCATTTTTAACCTCCTTTTTCTGAGTACATACTGTATTGACTATTGTCAGGATGGAAGGACCATTTCACCCAGTATAACAAAAAGTGTTTCTGAACAAGATTACCAACTATAGCTTTAACCATTGGATATCATCTGACTGAACAATATCTATGTTTAACTATCACTCATCGGGGAGAGCCAGCAGGAGTTTGAAAATGATGTTCTCTGCCGTTATAGCGAGCCTAGATGCCCGGTCAGCTGGCGAGACGAGCTAGCTGTAAACGGGAACAGACATCTCTAAAAACATTGGAGCACTTTTTCCATTAAAGTGCAGCTCACTTTAATGGTGAACTTGGTTAGTTCTGCAATATTTGTCTTAAAACCACCTTAGTCCTGCCCTCTTAGGGTTGAACGGAGGGTATTGCAGTTGAGTTTTCAACAGTACATGCTTTCGTCATAGCCCTGCATTTGGGGAGCAAAAAAATCCTCCACCTTAGAAGACGGTTCCGTGGCAAAACCAACAGATGTCATCCCGGTCACTCCATGTTTGAACAAGTCACTTTCCCTCATCCTGACCGCCACAAAGAGCACCTCTTAAAACTCCCGCCGCTCACCCGTGGCTCTTGTAACCACCCACTTTGGCCGCATTTTCCAAAATATGTCTGGGGGCGGGGTCATGCCTTTACATTAGGGTGAGTTACGCTTTAAGTCACATCTTGATAAACCGAGCAGATATTTGAGTTTTACATGGCTATATTCTTGCCTAAATCACTGTAAAGATTTGTTTTGTGTCACAGAAAGTGTAGACAGTTTTTGCTGCTTTCTTCCGCCATTGCCGCTTGCTTTGGAACAATCCACTTCGACCCGCAATCAATCATGGAGCTGGGTGGGTAACAAAGGATACTCCGCAACCATCTTTCAAATCTGGGGAAAAAAGTCGGGACATTAGTCGGCCTTTGACTTTGGACGGCCTTCGTTGCATTGCTGTGACGTAATCGGCCCACGAATGTGGCCTTCAAAAGTTGCAGCCCCCGAAGTCAGACGCAGCGTTTAAAAGGATAAAACGCCTCAATCTTGCTGAAAACGTTCAACTTCCTGTCATTTGCTGACATCTAACACTCCATTTTAATCACCTGTATGAACACCATGAGTGTTCAAAATGGGTAGGACATGTCCTTCTGAGGCAGACATCTCCTTTTCCGATCTGAATAGCAATTAAACATAATTAAATAATTAAAGATTTCAGATATTGAAAGAAAAAAAAGACCAACATCCACCCAAGTCTAGTTTTATGTTGTACTACCTTCAATGAACAGCCAACTGTGTAAAATTGACTTCCCTTTCTAAAACGTCTTACAAACATTGTTCTTCCTCTGACTTATGTTTCAAACACCTCACTGATACTAAAAACAACTTAACTTTGTGTCTACTTTCCTTCCGAACTACTTTTACTCTATGCACCATTTTCTTTCTCTTTTCTTACATAACAAAGTGGCATTTATGTATGATGAATTCGCTGATTGGAAAGAAAAAGATTGGACTTTTAGTTTGAGTGGTTGATCAATCAGCAGCTGGAAAGCATAAAGCCTGATTTCGGTCACCAGAGGACTTCCTGGTTCATCTCTAATACTACTCACATTTTGTTCTTAACCTTTTTGTTCAAAGTCAGATTTATACAGCTCTTCCTCCCTCTTCTGAATCTCCAGGTCTTAAAGCTGCTCATTATGGCTTGGGACCGCCGCCTCATCTTCACCATTGGCACATCCAGCACCACAGGAGAGTCGGACACGGTCGTGTGGAACGAGATTCACCACAAGACAGAGTTTGGCTCCAATCTGACCGGCCACGGCTACCCTGACCCCAACTACTTGGACAATGTCTTGACAGAGCTGTCGGCCCAGGGTGTCGGAGAAGACAATCTGAAGGACTGATGGCCAGCCCCTTGGCAACCAGCAACAGAGTCCAGCATCCTTCAGAGAACGGGGACAGTGCATGATCCGCCACCATTCGTCTGAAAACTCCTTAACAGCTTACAACCTGAAACGTTCCTCAGAAGTGGCTGACTGAGAGCAATAGAAGCAAAAACCAATGGTTTAGATTTAAGTTTGATCTCCACCCAGCTGTCTCTTGATCCATGCCTTGAGGATATTGAGTCCACGATGAGCTCACTCCCACAGGGATGAGGATGATTTTATACTCGTATTGGAAGCTGCAAGCTGCAATTTGTATGTAACCCCTTTTAGACTTAAACCTCTAAAGTCTCTACACTTACGAGTTGAATGGCCAGGGTCCAGATCAGACGTATTTTAAAGGCTAAGCTCTTGAAGGCATGACCCTGACTGACGCTGCCTAATGAATGTTGACCAAATAACTACAGCAGGGTGAGGAGGCACCAGATACGTGGGAGAGAATTCTAACTATGAAAGTGTATTAGAATTATTTTCTGCTTTGCCCTTTTTGATTTTATAGTTAATAATTGACCTGTGCTTTGCAAAAAGTATTCACACCCCTTCTTACATTATAACTGCAAACTTCAATGCGTTCTAGCTGGGTTTTATGTGATAGACTCAGACACAGTCGTGAAAAATTACGCTTTTCAGCATAGTTTTGAATTTATTTTTTTATGAATAACCTACTTTTACTGCAACAACAGCAAGCCTTTTGGGGTATATCTCTAACAGCTTTACACATTTAGGGATCAGTCAAATAGGGGCAACAGCATATGTCGGGGTGACCATATTTTGATTTGCATAAAACAGGACTCTTGGCCCAGTTGTGAAACACTTTAATGATATGCTGTTTACTTAAAGAAGCCTCATAATTGCATACGTATTTAAAGTATGCCCTCTCTGTGTGGTTAGATTTAGATACATTTCAGATGAGCTTTCATAAGTCATCGAGTACAAAAAAAACGACCAGCGCTGCCCTGTAGCTGTGTCTGTGAAGGGAGAAGCACCACCCACAAGGCGGCAGCTCGGGGATGACCTCACGTGAAAGAAAGGTCGATGTTTGGTCGCCCTGGTATCTGTCAACATCAATTTTTACTCTCCAAATTGTTTGATGAGGTCATCAAACGCACGTTTAATTAAAGCTTATGCATAAGGGGAACAAACTCGGATCCCAGCATGTGAATCAGCGGGTCCGCTCTGACAGACAGAGTTGTCTGCCTATCTTTATAAGCTTCCCGTGGGCGGGAGTTGTGATAACAAGTTGTTGTTCTCCAAGTCGAAGGGTCTTAGTACCCAGCACCTACCATTACTGCAGCTGGGCTTTATCAACAGATAGAGACGGGAGGAGAAATGACTCCCACATCCTGAAACTGATTACCAAGTTCAGTTCAACAACATGCTGCAGCTGCGCACTTTTTACATACCGTATATGCATCGTACATAATACGAAAAGTAAAATGTCCATTACAGGACAAACTTTAAACAGGGCATCCTGTGGCTTTCTTTAAACGGTGCTTTTCTTCTCGTCACTTCTACATACAGGCCAGATTTGTGGAGTGTATCAACATATTCTTCCTTTAAACTTCTCAACTTCCTCCCTGAGCTATCTGCTCTGTTCCTCGGCATTTGTGAGGCTTTTTCTTCACCGATCCCCGCTAACAAACCTCTCAGGCTTTCACCGAACATATAGATTTATACTGAGATTAAATTGAACAGAGACTTTATTCGCTATTTAGATTAACTGTGAAGGCAGTTGGTTGCAGTGGCTTTTATCTAATTATGGAGTGTGAAAAGACTGGAAAATCGTTTATCATTTTCCTTCCATGTCCCAATTTCTTGGTATTTCCAATTCTTCAGTACCCAAAAAAAAAAAAAAAATCCAGATGAAATACATAAAAGTTTGTGATTGTAATGTGACAAATTGTGAAAAAGATCAAAGGGTGTGATTACTTATTCTAGGCACTGTACTTAAAACTGGCTGTGCAATCATTAGGGTAAACATCCCAGCTTTGGTGATGCTATTTAAGGTCATTCTGGCGTTTTCAATTTTTATTTGTCCAGAAATGTTTACATTTCCGTGAGATAAAGGCTCAAACGTATAGTTTACAGGTTGAAACGAGCGTCCCGTAACGGCATGTAACAGGGTGTTTCGAGCTGAGATGCCGAGGCTGTGCAGCAGGATTTGCTCCAAGGTTGAACTCATTCGTTTTGTTGGCCTGCCGGTGAGGCTGACCTCTGCGAACGGAAAGCCTGCTCTATTATTCTCCACTGTTGAGAGTTTCCCAGCCATTGGCTCAATTCATCATGCGAGTGCGTGATCGGCTGCCGTGAGGCGTCGCATTGCTGGTTTTAAGTCCTCGAGTGGAACAGCTGAGCGCCCAGATGGACGTTCCTCTCTCGGACACCAATGGTTTCCCCTTCAGAGCTCCATCATGGGGCAGCGCTCCTGCTCCGGCGAACCCTTCTTGCTGATGGGCGCCATGCTGAGCTCAACAGCCTGTACAGTGTGTGCAGTGAAACATTTCCTTTCCTGAGTGGGCTCGTGCTGGTTTAGGCTGATCCTGACGTATGGTTTCAGCCTCCCTCCCTCTTAGCTGTAGGGGGCTCGATCTAAAGAATGAGGAAATTTCCATCTTGTATATTGGCAGAGAAGGGATTTTATTCCCTTCGTGCTCCTCAGATTTGATGTCCCTGAGCTTGAGATCCTCAAGGTCCTTGTGACGTTTCTTCGCAGCCTATTGGTGGATAACTCCTCTGAGTGTATCTGATCAACTTTAATGAGTTGGCCCGCTGGTAAAAGGTTTTATTAGGGGGGCGCAACCAGCCTGGGGCAGAATCATAGTCTTCCATAGCACCTTGAGGCAACTTTTCTGTTTAATCGGTATTTTAAATTTTTTGAGAAGATGTCTATAATTGCTATTAATTGTCTTTTTTTAAGTTGATGTTTATAAACTAGCTTGCAATGCTTTAAAAAAAAAATATATATATATATATCTAAATGTATGATATATAATTGCAGATGTGATATACCTTTAACTTCAAGCTCAGTTTGAGTCGGTGGCGTAAGTTTAGTTTATTTTTATACTCCTCTATATTTAGAAATAAAAGATTGTCCCACATATTTATACACAGGCACATGTGAAAATGGATTCTGGCAAAGTCTGTCAGTTTGTCAGGGACCGAAACATGTACGACTTGTCATGAACGTTGTATATTACAAGCGGCTGTCGTTACCTTAATGCAGAATCTGCGTTGCTGATTGCCTGTTGGACACCAGGAAACTGACTTTTATTATGGGCCAGGGAACATTAGCAGCATGAAGATGTTTGGTTTTCACCCCAAAGAAGGGCCTTTTTTTTTTCTTCTACCTGTCCAGAACTTGTTGTGATCCTTTCTGTGAAATCTTACGGGGAAAGGTGTCTGGGTTTAATAGCAGATATATATGTTAGTTTGTTTTAGTAAATTGAAACAGTAAATTGATTTGGTCTGTAAACCCAGTCAAAGAGCATGAAAACAAAGAGATATCATTATTATTATCAGTCATCAGCTGTCTGCAATAATGTGAGTAGGAAAGAAATTTCCACTCTAATAAAAATAACCGCAACAAGATAACCAAAATACACGTGTAATAAGTCCAAATCCCTGGTAATATAAAAAAACAATCTAGTTTCTGTTGCATGGGTGCAGCAATATTTCCATAGGATAAAATAATGTTCAAATAAACTAACACATGATGATAGCGTAACAAAGATAATTCACATTTAAAATTAAATGAAAAATGCCTCTCCCTCGCCACCTTTTGGTACCCCAGGTAAGGATGTGGTGAAGAGCTTTAAAATGAACTCCTCTTTTATTGCTGTTGCAGAAAAATATTGTAAAACCTGACAGGTTTTTAGTTGGGGTAATATTCCATGCCAAAAAATAACAAAAGTAAACCTTTTTTCATTTTGTTACAGGTATACACAATTGACACTTTACAAGTCATTTAAAGTGAATGTAACTGAAGCTGTTTTTGTTTATTTGTAATTTACTAGAGTTAATCAGAGTGTCAAGAACCATTTGTTACTAATCCGAGAACCCCCGTTTCCCAGACATGACACAGAGGCCAGTTTTCTCCTAGCCAATCATCTAAATGGGAAAGACAAGAGAACATGCCATTCCAGAAAGGTGGCAGTATCAGTATATATCAAAAAATGGCTTCAAGAAAAGAACTTTCCTCTTAATGTTGCCCATATCTACAGTCAGAAGAATGATTAAAATGTTTCTGAGAACTGGAACTGCAACAAACAAGGCCAGACCCAGTTAGTCTTCCCATTGTATGCAGTGAGCAGGGCGCTAGGGCAGGTAAAAGAAAACTCTCTAAAGCTCACTGTTGGAGAACTTCAGCACAGAGTGTCCATTTCAATTCCCGCAAATGAATGATTGCAAAATCTGTGAGCAGAACCAAAGAGAAGAGAGCTTTAGAGGAGATCCAGGATTTTGGATGATTTAGCGAAACTGTGCGAAGAGGAGTGGCCAATGATCCTTCTCTGTATGCGCCAAGGCTGAGAAATGTAGGAAAAGACAAGGGGCTGTCCTCCTGACAAAAGGGTACAACCCAAGATATTAACAGCAGGAGCGCCAATAAGAGTGGCACTAATTATTTCTGTAAAACTAATGGTTTCCATAGAGATATTGTTTAGTTTATAAATCAATTTACTCAAAGGTTGGATTTTAAAAATTTTCTGTATGATTTATGCTAAAAAGTCCTATTAGATGACGAATTTAAGAATCTTCACACATCTTTACTGGAGGTGCCAATAAGTGGGTAGGGTCCTGTAAGAGCCCACATTTCGAGCATTACCCCTGCAAGGTTGCGAAGAGTTGCAACTTCAGCACAACTGAGGTCATTTTTGTACTGCATGATGCAAAAGATTTGGGAAATCTGCAAGTTAGATTTTCTTGGCTGTGATGCAGAACCTAAACTTATATATGCTATAATGAATTAAACGGAACAACATGCAGTGGGGAGTTCTGTCAAATGTGGTGGAGCATTTCTAAATGCTTTTAGAAAGCAAAACCAAAGAAAAGCTCCAATCCTCCATAGATGTCTGCAGTGCTGAGTGTCAGTCACCGGCGTTTTACCGGCAGCAACTGCATAACACACCCTGCTTACTATAGACATAAGCAAAAAGCTGAAACTTTAGCCTTGAGCCTGGACAGTCATCCTCAACTGTGCGTGTACAGCATGAGCGCGCTGAAACCCATTACCGAGCTATTAGCTGCAAAACAAGCATTTGAGCTCATAGCAAGCACAAAATATGACGATCTATGTTACAAACTGTTACAGAGCGAAAAATGTTGATTTGCAAAAGGTATTTTCTTTGGTTTCAGACAGTATTCTGCTGTATCGACCTGATTGTTATCTGTTTAAACCTAAATTTGTTATTTCAATCTCTCTTATAAACAAAATATGCTAAAACAAACTGGTATAGAAGTGTAACGTTTGACCCAGGTGTTAAAAACAGACGCCGGTCCAGGTTTCCTCCTTTTCTAAAAATGGGACAGCAGGGGAGAAAGCTTTGAATCAGGGATTTTTTGTTTCTTTTTTCGACGTGGAGGGGGGGGGGGGGTTCAGAAACGGAAAGAAAATAATTTGCCTGAATAAAGAAGAAAGAGAAGGCTTTTATGCAATTTCCTATTTTCAAGCTCTAGACATGGCTTGTGTGTAGCAGGACGGGAGATTTCTGGTTTATGTGACAGCGGATGTTTCCTTTATAGTTTGCCTACCTCCTCCTGGTTAATGAGCATAGGGGGTTGCGGTCTGAGGATGTTAATATGCTATGTATTTGAAAACATATATTTTGTATGTATTTTTTAACGATTGTCTCTAAAAGAAATCTTGTGCAACATTACTGCTTCGTTCCGTTTATTAGTTTCACACTTTCGCATTTGATTGTAGGTGGGATATAAGTGATCAAATGTCTTTGTCTTAATATATTTACAGCTGTACTCTCTTGTAGTGTCTGCTGCAAACTGTGGATCTAGTTTTTTTTTTTTTTTGTTTCTGTCTGTGTTTGGGGGGGGGGCAGTAGACGAAGCTTAGGTTCATGTCCTTTTAAGATGCAGTGATGCTCTCCTAGAGGTGCATGTAAACCAAACTAAGTGTGTTGACAATGCAGAGCTGTGTATGAAAACATCATAGTGACTTTAAAAAAAAAAGACAAACACCACTCTGTTTTCTCGTGATTTACTAGTTTCTTTAGTCAGAAAAAAAAATGTTTTTACCTGTATTGGTTCTGATTTTCAGCCACATCTGGATAAAGTAAAACAAATATCAAGAGTACATTTATTTCAGCTATAGTTGCAAAGTGAAACTTAAATATGGATTCATTGCACACAATCTGATGTATTTCAAGTTTGATCTATTTTTTGTTCATTTTGATCGTTTTTAGCTTGCAGGTAATGAAAAACAAAAATTCAGTTTCTCAGAAAACGTGAGCAAAGCAGAAGACCAAATAAGAAACTAATTCTTAATACAGAAATGTTATGACCATGTGGTTGTCTCCCCAATCGTGGAGCTGTTGATTTTACAGTTGTCCAACAGGCAGTCTTTGAAGCCCACCACAAAAAGTAATTGCTAAAGAAGCAAGGCGTGATTTATCCTTCCACTCAACTTTCCATTAACCTTTAGCATACACTTTGTGAACAGGCAGCTTCTTTAGCAATGATCCCTGTTGCTTATGCACCTTTTTCCTTTAAAATTTCCCTTCCATTTAACTCTCCATTAACATTCTTGCATACAGCATTTTGTGAAAAAGCAGCTTCTTTAGCATCGATCTCTGCTGCATGTCTTCCTTTCTCCGCCGCACTTCTTTCATCCACTTAATTTTCCATCACCATTCTTGCATACAGCGCTCTCTGAACAGTAAAACTTTGTGGCTTCCCTTAATTAGTCGGTGACCGACGCCTGGACAACTGTCGGCAGTTTCGTCATGAGTTCATATGCCGTGACATTTTATATACAACTAATTCCGTACAACATATGAATTTTACTTTTGGAATTACAGTATTATTCTCATTTATTGAGACACACTTGTTGAGCTTCTCTGTCCCACTCTACAAACTCCATATAATGCATTTGAAGAATTTTTTTAGCGCATTTGGGTGGCCGTTTTGATAACTGTTTTTAAATTCTCGTTGATTTGTGATTTGATTTCACCTCAAGCAGTGTGACATTAGCAAAATGCAAGTCATGAGAGACACTGATTAAACTATAAAGGGCTTCTTAATCAATCAGTCTTTATTGAATTGTGATGACCTTGTTGCATGTTTGTGTGTTCCTTGTGGAAAAAATAAATAAATGTGCCCTTGGGGGCTCTGGGGGATTTTCTCACCTTGACTCTGCCTCATATTTTCCCCACATTTCTGAATGGCCCCTAGGAGATGTGGCGTGCTCTTATTTGGGCTGCTCCACAGACGGCTCTCTGCTCTGCTTCTCGTCCCATGGATCGAAATTAGCTGCGAGGGAGCTGCAGAAAGGCTTCTTCCTGGCAGTAAATCTGATTTATTGTCATTTTTGTTACGCTGACTGTTGGAGCCGTGGTTGTTAGAAATAGAAGTGAGCTCTGGGATCTGCTGGTGTCTGGATTCATTCTTTCCCCTCATTCAACACCAGCTTTCATTAGCAGAGAACCAGCAGCTCCTGGATCAGCTCCTTCCCGGTTTATGGTTTTGATTTAGTGATTCGTTCGACCGATGGAGCTGTGTGGAACCTATACAGCTCTGAGCGCATTACGGTATCAGCAGCAACGTTGCATTTCTTTGTTAAATCGTGAACGAATAGGTGTGGTTGTATCCAATTAGGACAGTAGCCTGTGGACACATTAATAGTGCCACTTTATTTCTTTCAGCAGCACAATGGGTGAAGTCATTAAATAATACAATCCCACAGTTATAAATACATCTGAAACAAGTCATTGTTGTGTGTTTCCATAAAAAAAAGTTTTAACCTATGTGTTGTCCTTTAAGTTATGCTTGTTCTGGTTCTGACTAGACTTGGATCATTTTAAAAATATTTACATTGCATTTTCAAGAGCAGCAAATGCACTCAAAGAAGGATAAAATTAAAACTTTAGGCAAAAAGTTACTTTTAATTGTTCAGGGATAGACACAATCATTGGATCTTCAAACGGCATCATGTTAATGTTATTTCTTGCTTTTCTATATTCTACACTTCAACCATAGGAATAAAACCTAAGAATCACAAAGGTTTGGGCTCTCAGATGTGGCTTGTTTAATTATTTATTGAAAAATTACAGCATTTTGCTTTTATTTTAGGCTCTGTGTTCAAATGTAAAAGAAATGACAACAAATGTAATTTCAAAATCTTAAAATGTGACAAAATTCTACTTTTCCGACCCTTCTACATTTCCATTTATACTGTAATATTGTTTAATACAGCTTGTTTTTTTTATGTCTGGGAAATGTATCATAGTATATTTACAGTGTCTCGCAAAAGTATTCATATCCTTTAACCTTTCCACATTTTGTTACAGTACATCCACAAATGTAATTGAAAATTGTAATCTGAAAACAGCAAAGTAGCTTAGACTTGGGTACTGGCATAAATATGCATTTTTTTTTTTGACTCTTATGTTCAGCCCCCTTTACTTTGACCACCTTAAATAAACTTCAGTGGAACCAAATGTAATTTAATCTCAATATAGTTCCAGCTGTTATGTCTCTGAGTTTTTTTAGAGAGACCAAATGGAAAATAGAGTATGGCACATTTGCTAACCTACAAATGGCCGTTTAAACTGACTGGCCAGGCAAGGATAGCATTAATCTGAGAAGCAGCCATGATGGTGTCTGTGAAAGAGCAGCAGAGATCATCGCCTCAAATGGGAGAATCTGCAGACAGGACAACTACTAGCTGCCACTTCACCAAAATGACCTTTTTGGAAGAGTTGTGAGTAGAAAAGCCAAAAGAAGTCCCATTTACCACGAGCCACATCGAGTACAGGAAACGTATAACGGAAATGGCTCTGGTCCTATGAGACCTCATTTTAATATGCCGACCAAGATGCAGAAGGCTGTGAGGCAGAAACCCAACACTGCACATCACCCTTAAACAACCCCAATCATATGTACAAACATGGTTGTGCCAGCATCATGCTGTAGGGGATGCTCGTCTTCATCAATGACAGAAAGGACAAAGTGTTTGGGAAGATGGGTGGAAGAAAATCTTTGAAAGCTGGCAAACGGTTTGAGATGGGTGGAGGTTCAACATCCAGCGGACAGGCTTGGATCAAAGCATAATTGTGCGCTAAAATGGCCCGGTCAAAGTCCAGCTGAGAATCTGTGGCAAGGTTCTGAACTGTTCACAGATGCTCTCCACCTACTCTGTCAGAGCTTGAGGGCTTTTCGTGAAGAGAAATTGGCAAAATAAATAAATAAATAAACTGTTTCAAGCAGTGGAAATCTCATAAAAGCATTGACTCAGGGGGGGGTGAAAACAAACACACGGCACACTTTATAGAACTTTGTGTAAACGAAGACCATGTCTCAGCACAAACATAAATGTATGTAGGTGTGAATATTTGCACTAGGTAGTGTCTGTATGGCAGGGAGAGTCTCCCAGGAAGGTCTCCCCCGATCACATATCTAATCGCACGATCTGCCCCTCTCTGCTCTTCTAATGCCAACTGGTTAATTTGTGTAATTCACCAATATCTGTACTTCAAAGTCAGCTTGGTAGGTTTGTCAAAACCAAGTTGGCATCTTGAACACGGCCTGACACTTGCAAGGCAGGGAAATATTACCCACGCACCTTTCAGAATGGCTAAATCAAATGTAAGGACAAAAAGTTACATGTGTAAAAAAAAAAAAAGCTATAAATACATTCAAGATCAATTGTTTACGATCAAATGGCTGCAGCACTAAACAAAAGCTGCTTGTTTTGTGAAAAGGGAACAAAGCAACGTGTAAGTAGCACTGATTCTGCTCACTGTGCAGGCAGTGGTAAACTGAGCATCACTTTTACATAATGTCATTGTGGGATGATCTGGGATATGAAATTAGCCGCTACAAAGTGGCTTCGGCGATGAACTGCCTCAGAGTACAAAACATGAGTGATAAACCACCAGTATCAAATCACCTTACACTTAGGTACTGTATATTACACTACAACGAGCCTTTTGCATAAAAATGTTTGAAGTCCTGTACAATATCTTGAAATATAAAAGCGTTTCACATTTGATGCAAGCCATGCCACAGATTGCTCGCTATCTACAGAACAAACTAACAACATCAGAACATGCTGCAAAGTCTCCCTCCTGTTTATCAAGTATCATAACCTGCGTTTGTTGGAGCCATTCAGAGGGTACAGAGAGAGAATAAAAAGCGCCAGAGTCTCCGCTGCTCTTTACAGCTGGCAGAAAATGCACCGAAAAGATGGACGGGGTCGCAGTTTCTCCTCTGTGACAATCAGGAAAGCGTGTAGCTATTGCTCCCTCTTACTGGTCCCCCTCCTCCTTCCTCCTCCAGCGTCTCCACACACCAGCCCCTCCTTTCTGGCATTAATAGATCAGAGGCCGTGTGCAGCCTAGGGATTCAGAATGACTGTGGTGGCGTCCTCCTTTTCTCTCAGTTGGAAGGCGGCGTGAGCCTGCTCCAGATCCTCTATCACCACCAGCAGCCGAGCGGCGACACTCTGACCAGGCTTCATCAGCTGAGCGTTGCATTCAGCACCATCTAGGAGACAGAAATTCATGGGATAGGCCTTCCCTATTCATTTAAATTTAAGAAAAATAGAGGGACAACATGCATAGGTTTTTGGTATTACAATGTATTTTCCTAACTGTGTCAATATTCCCATCAAAACACACTCATCTGTAATGGTTCTTATAATAAATGTCCAGACTCACCTGGATTAATATCAGGATTTGCCCTCTTCTCCTTGTTGCTCGATGTCTGATCTGCGTCTTCCATCTCCAGGTACTTTTTCCTGCAGCATCAGTCAGAATCTTGTCATATTATCTTACCGTCGCCTGTGGGAAACTCTTCTGCCTTTTAATGTAGTGACAGATAGACATATGGCTCCCTGCATAGCTGAATATCAGCAGCAGCAGCACCAGCAGAGCGGTGCAGTCCTGTGTTGCAACATAGACCTCTAGTGACTGGTAAATGAGCTGCATCCAGGCTAAAGAAATGCAGATACTGACCTTAGTTTGTCTCTGCCCTGGAGCAGCTGCTTGTATATCATCTGAGTCTCCACGTCGGGATCCAGCGGGTCGCTCCAGTCGCCCAGAGTCACGGCTGAGTGGGTCCTGCTGCAGCCTGTAACTGAACGCAGCCTTTTATTAAAGAATAGCACTCCGTGCAACAGCTACCAGGCACTTCAGCCACAAATCTCTGTGTAAGCAATACATTAGCGTTATTTTGACACAAACAATACCTCTTTCATTCTGTACAGTGCTGTGAGCTGTCACTTAATAAATCAGGACATATCCAGGCTCAGAGCTAACGGGCTGAGTCTAGCGGATCGTACACTATCACTGCCAGAAATAGCTCAGGAAAGAAGCCCCAAAAACGACTGACTTATTAAACATTGTTGACCTAAACTCACCCACTCTCTGAGGTCAGCAACAGCGAAGTAAAAGAGGATTGTATTTTAGACCCAAGCTATTTGCAGACAGAACATTTACGATAATGCAAAGTTTTACATCGTATTCTTACTCCTTGAACTTTTCTACCTTTTACAACCACAAAGGAACTCAGGTTCTATTGGGATTTTATGTTAAAGACCAAATCAAAGTAGTCTATAATAGTGAAGGAAGATGTATTGCTATTCTTTTTATTTTTCACAAACAAACATCTTACATTTGTGCTCGGCCTTTCACCGATACCCCTAGATACAATCCAAGTAAACGAAACGCCGTTAGAAGTTACCTTACGAGTACAAAGAATCCACCTTTGTGGGATTTATTCTCCGGATGGTTACAGCTGTTCTGTGAAGCCTTGCAGCAAAACAGTATCAAACAAACTTTACACGTCTAAGGCATGGTTAGGTCTTAAAACAGCAACAGCACCCCAAACTTTGATCCATCAACCCATCATCAGAAAATGGGAAGAGAATGTCAGGACTGCAAACTTACTGAGACATTGCTGTCGACCTGAACTAACAGGCTGGGCAAGGAGAGTTTAGGCAGAGCAGCAGCCAATAGGTCTGTGTTAAGACTGGAGGAGCAGCAGAGACCCTCAGCTCGGGTAGAATTGGTAAGCAGGACAATTATTGGATGTGGCACTCCACAAATGTGCCGTTAATGGAAGAGTGGCCAGAAGAAGGAAGCCATAAGGAGAAGTCCCGTTTGCAGTTTACCACAAGGGACAAAGCAAAGTATGCCAACCATTTTTGTTGTTTTATTTGTACAGAAATAAATGGATGGATAAAAAAAACTGGTAATTTTTTCATCCATCACACAATAATGTGCTAATCATAAAATCCTAATAAAATACACTGAGGTGTATGGTTGTGATGTGAAGAAATTTTGAAAAAGTTCAGGGGGTGTGAATACTTTTGCCAAGCATCGTCTCTAAAATCACTGAAAGAAACGGGGGGGGGAGGGGGCAATCCCATCCCGAGTCCTCTCAGAGTCTTAAGCAGCAGTGGGAGTTGATAGGGCGGGATTCACCGGCACGGTCCACCTGCAGGCAGCAGGTCCACTTGCTGCTGCGATGAACCCCCGGGTGAAAGGAAGGCAGCATGCGCTCATTGTAGATGCTGGCTTTCCTTATTGCAGACAGCCACTGGTTCAGCTCATTCACATTCTGTCGAGACAAAAAAAAACGTCACTCAATGGTGCACAAAGAGAAAGGAAAAACAAGGAAACTCCTTTATGTCTTAAAACACGGCTGTGATCAGGATTTCAGGTGGTGAGAGCATGTGGAACTGTAAACCAATAAAAGGATCAATGAGGTCGGAAACAAGATAAAAAGGTAATGAACTGGATGGAGGCCGGCTGTTACAGGCACTAGCGCACCTTGCACTGGATGTACATCGTGCTCAGCTTCCCGTCGTTGTCTTGTGTAATGACCTGCATTACATTCTGCTGCTGAAAGGCATTCTCATCCACCCTCTCCACGGCACACACGCGCTGAATTGGTATTGAGGAGCGCACCTGCAACAGATCAGCCACAAACCGCTCCAACAATCACCACAGGCCGATTATCATGCGTCACTCTTTTTCACAAGGTGATTTGAATCTTTGGTTTGCTTGAAATAAAGCTGCCGCCTGAGCAAAAAAAATAGTTAATGCCGTAGGATCTGTATATATTTACGGGCAGAAAAGCTCAGAGGAAGGATGTGAAGATGAGACCAGCGTGGCAGCGAACGCTACTTTTAAGTGTAAATCAGCCATTTCCAATGGGAGCTCGCCGCACTAAGAATGGAGTGCTCCAACCATGGATGGAAGGGGCCAGGACATTGTCTGCAATCTGATTTGCAATGTTAGCATGAATATCCAGAGCCTTCAATTAACCCTCGCCTTTTATTCTGGTCACACAAAGCAGGGTCTGGCTCAAAGAGAGAGCTTTTTAAGGGGTTAGACTGGGTGTCCCCAGCCATCTCTCTCTCTCTCTCTTATAGCCTCTGGACAATATATAAAAAGACATCATTATTACAAGGTTAGCCTCTGCATGGTAATAACTCTAATGATGATCTCACAAAAACATCCAAACATGATGGGAATGACTAAAAGGTTGCCTCATTTTCTCGTTTCCTCCGTACTGCTAAGTTTTTGTTCAAAGCTACAACCTGTGAGAAATTCATAATAAGACAGCTTTCTAGACAGCTTCGGAAAATCAGTTACAGTTTAACATGTCATCGATCTGCCAGATGAATAAAAGTTATTCCTTTTTGCAAAGTCATCCAAGTAATAGACTTGAAGAATTAATTATCTATTCCACCCACTGTTTGGGGCTTCTCTTGGAGACGAATGGATCTCTCAACATGAAACAATAAAAACAGCAGGCTATGGTTGGATTTAAAAGCAGCCAACAACACAAATGCCTATTGAACAAACTGGACAGTTTTGTAAAAGTATCCTCTGCAGTTACGGCTGCGAGTCTTTTGGGGGTATGTCGCTACCAGCTCTGCACATCTAGAGATCGTAATCTTTCCGACGTTTCTCTGCAAAATAGCTCAGTCTCAGTGATGTCGGATGGAGATTGTTCATGAACATCTATTTTCAAGCCTTGCCACGGATCTTCAGTTTGATTTAGGTCTGAACTTTGACTAGGCCGTTCTAACACTTCGATCTAAATCATTCAATTGGCTGCATGTGCAGGGTCATTGTCCTGCTGGAAGGTTAATCGCTGTCTCCAGTCTTTTGCAGTGCCCAACAGGTTTTCACAATGCTGACCAACGTCCCTGTCCCCGCTGAAGAAAAGCACGCACACAGCATGATGCTGCCACCACCATGTTTCTGTGTTGGGATAGTGTGTTCGCTGGAAAGCAGCATTAGTTTTACACCACAGATAGAGATTTGCATTTACTTCAGTTTCTGCCTTTCTTTTAACAATAGCCTCCTCTCACCAGTCCTTTTAAAGCTGATCCTGCTGTTTCCCTGATCAATGCTCTCTTTGCCCAGCCTGTCAGTTTAGGTGACGGCCGTGTCTTGGTGGGTTAAAAGTTGAGGCGTTCTTTTTCCATTTTTGGATGATGGATGAAAAGTGTTCAATGAAATCAGCTTGCGACATTGTTTTATAGCTTAACCCCGCTTTAAACATCTTCACAGCTTTATCCATAACCAGTTCTGTCCCTTGGTCTGCTGTTTGTTCACTAATGCCCCCTGACAATCAAACAAAAGCAGATTATTGGACTGGATTTTATTGAGAGGTATCAAAGAGATCTGAATACTAATCCACACTAAACTCTTCAGATTCGTGTAAAAGTTTGAAAGGTTGTGTTGGTCTAAGACATAAAACCCCAGTGCATTAAGGTCTGTGATTGTAATGTGGTAAAATGGATAACACTTGGAGGGAAATCAATACTTTTGCAAGGCACTGTATCTCAGTGGAATACACCTACCTGCCACTCAGAGGTCTTGGCGTAGGACAAGGTCTCACTAGTTAACCAGAAATAGCGTTTCTTGAAGGCAAAGCGGGACAGCAGCTGTGGTCCGTCAGCTTTGTGTTTGTGGAGGTATCCCTCCTTCACTGTCACTGAAGGCATGAACACAGCCCTCTGAGGTACCGAAGACACTGCAGCAAGAAGAGGAAAACACCACATTCAACCTGACAGGCACAAGGTGGTGCTATGTTATTATACAAATAATATCTAATTGTTTGGTGACAGCTAACATGTAGTATATTGTGGGCTGTTGTTAGAGTGGTGGTACCTGAGTCTGCAAAATAGAATAACGAGTGTTTCTGATCTGTAAAATCTACAAATCTCCACCTGAAGAGCACTAAATGTCAAACTGGCATTGGAGAGAAAAAAGGGTGTGTGAAAAATTATATTTTACAAGGGAGGGAGCGGGGGCAGTGTTTAACAACAACAACCTCACTAACACATGGCAGATAGCAGCCAAGATGTGCTGGGTCTCCAGTGTTATGTGTGCAAGTGTTATCGCTTTTCCAGACTTCCAGCTAGTTATGAATATTTCATTACAGAGCAACAGTATAGTGCTCATATCAGATGCGAGCATCCCTTCTGACAGCTGGCCTGTTGCTGGTTCATTACAGGTTTAGCCATGCACTCAGTGTTGTCTGCCTTACCGATATCATGATCTATGTCGATCAGCTTATCCAGGAAGTCCTTGACAGAGGCCACGCTGCGGAGGATGATGGGATGAAGAGGTGCCATCCACTGCTCCTTGCCATGACCCAGCTGAAGGCCCAGGTTGCCCACACTCTGCAGTGCCTGGGGACCATAAACACACGATATGTGCTCTCCACTGACATCTTTCATCACATCAGAAATCCGCCCACTGACAGCAGGTCTCAAAGTCAAAGATCAAAAGGGTCCCTGGGGCCAAGCGTGCTGTGAGGCCCTTTGTCTGGCCTACACCTAGCCCGGGGCGAGAAGGTAGCCCCTCTCTATGGCCCTCTCTGATGCTCGGCTTTGAACCGCAGGCTGGTTGCTGCATATACAGAGGTAAAAATAGCTATTGCCGTCTCTGTAGCAGACTCATGGCAACAGCATTTCAGCACCACGGACAGCAACCGCAGAGCCATGTGTAGGAGAGGAAATGGGGTTTCAACAAGCACAAGCGATCCTGACATGTGGGCCCTATTTTTAAAGATATGGTGGGTGTTGATTCAAGCGACACTGGTGGGTCATTTTCATTTAAAGGTGTGGCTAGCTCTCTGTCACAGCCTGCATGGTTTTCTAGTGTGGTGGGACTGTCACAAAATCTATTTATGAAGCATGAGATGACACGGTATTTTTTGTAAACTTTATGAAAAAGTAAAACCCACTGCTCACCACATCATTGCTGAAACAGTAGTTTGTGCTTTGAATGATCATCAGCTGTGAATCAGTGTATACACACCCCTTGTTTTTTTTGGGGGGGGGGGTTATTATCATGTTCATCTCAACCTTCAGGGGATGTTATTGGGATTTTATGTGATAGACTGAAACAAAGGGGAGTACGATTGTGAAGTGGAAGAAACATGATGCATGGTTTAAAATTTTAGACTGCTATTCAGACCCCTGAACTGGGAATTTTTGAAACTGCTTCTCACTGCTGTTACAGCTGTTAGACTCTATATTTCTTCCAGCTTTGCACAACTATAGGCACGGACATTTTTGCTCATTCTTCTTTTAAAATAGCTAAAACTCAGTTAGACTGGATGGAGAGTCTCTAAAACCTTTCTCCTTATTTAGCTCTGTCCACCTTCCCTGCTCCCTGCTGAAGAAAAAAGCATCCCCAACATGATTTTACTGCCACCACCATGTTTTACCTTCCAGATGGTGTCAGGGTGATGGGCAGCCTTAGTTGGTAGGTTTGTGGTCAAGTTATTCTCTTTCCATTTTCAGATGATGGATTGAACGGTGCTCTGTGAGATGTTTAAAGCTTGGGTTGTTGTTGCATCCTGTACCCTAAACTCACTGATGTGTTCCTTGGTCTTCGTGAAGGTGGTTGTTCAGTAATGTTCAATAACAAACATCTAAGGACTTCATAGAACAGCTGTATTTTTATTTATTTTTTTGCTTTCCTTGGAATTTATTAAGGGGTATCGAAGTAAAGGGGCTGAATACAGATGACTGTAACAGATCGTTCAGATCGTTGTTTGTAAAGAAAGAAAGACTACTATGTATCCTTTTCCTTCCACTTTGCAGTTGAAATGCTACTTTATGTTGGCCTACCACATAAAGTTCCAATAAAATACTTAAGTATTAGGTTTGCAGTTTTAATCAAGACAACAAATGTGGAACAACTTGAGGGACACACACTACTAGTAAGTTTGGTCCCACCTTCATTATTAAATGTTTTTTCCTTATTTTTATTAGATTTCTACACTGTAGAAACATAGTGAAGACATTGAAACTGTGATTTAAGTATACAGAATTATGGATCAAACAGAAAAAGTGAACTAACACAAAATATATTTTATATTTTAAGGTTTCAAAATTGAACCCCTTTGGTTTGAGTACTGCTTTGCACACAATTGGTATTCTCTCTATGGTCTTTAGGAAGTAAACCCCTGAAATAGATCCCAGAGGTATCAATAAAATAAAGAGATAATCCATTGAATGAGACGGTGGGTCGAAAACTTTGACTGGTAGTGTAATACCTTTCTAAATTTGATTGAATTTGACTTTGTAAAGTGCCTTGAGATGACATGTTTTGTGAATCGCCACTTTATGAATAAAATTGAATTGAACTGAATTGGAGTACTATAAACACAATTGGCTTTGATGTCCATCAGTTAAGAAGTGTTAATTAGAGGAACTGAGAAATGTTAAATTTTAACACTAATCACATCGATGGGATATGTATAATATATAATTCCTGATCAATCGCCTAATGCTTGTCATCTCTGTGGTTGTCTGTGTGGTTGTCTGTGTGGTTGTTCCTGACTCTGGTCCTCAGGGAACCGTGTCTCTGTTCTACCTCACCTGATTCAAATGATTGCATGACCTCCCCTGCATGTCATCAGGACAGGGGTCCTTGAGGACCTGGGTTGGGAAGCACTGGGCTAGAGGCCACCCAGCACTTCATTGCTTGTCTTGTACTCACTTAAATGTGATGTATGCATATCAAAAAAATGTCATGTATGTCTATGTCAGTACCTAGAGTCATACCTTGGCGAGTAGTAACAACGTTCTGCTTGTACGTGTGTCAGCGTGCTGGTCTCTCAGCTGGAACAGCTTTGGCGTCAGGATGGCGGGTGCAAAGAAACGCAGGAAGAAGAACCCGCTGATGGCCAGGTATTTTACATCCTGGTAACATTAAAGGGATTTTCAAAGAAAATTTAGTGAACTGAGAATGATTTCCCAGAGGATCGTTCCAGGCTCCTCAGTGCTTGGCTCTACACTGACCTCATTCTCAGGCTCTGTGAATTGTTCCTCCACTCTCTTGTGCAGCTGTTTGAAGGCCACTCTCATGACCGAAGGACATTGATCGACAGAGCTAACGATAGATTCAATGATGCTGGTCAAATAGGTCTGCAGCATCTCCACGCTGTAGTCCCGAACCTCTGCCTCCGACACGCCACTCTTAAATGATATCCGTCTTCAGACACAAAGAAAGATTTTGTAACCCAGTAAACAGACAAAGTCATTGTGTGCTCAGATTTGCTTGCAACAAGGACTAAAAAGCTTTTATTTACTCTGTACACACAAGTGATGACCTCCCTGCTTCAATAAATGTAAAAAGCTGATCTTTTAGAGATTGGACAGAGGAACACAGCTACTTTGTGTCAAACTGCAAATGTCAAAAGGGATGTATTTACTTGGAGGGAAAAGGGGGGAACATATTAGGATAGGCATATCCAGTGCAGACGCAGAGGATGTTGCATCCTGGATCTCTCTCACTCTCTCTCTCCATGTCAGAAATAGAGAGACATCTCAGGGGCTCATGGCTGTTGCCAAGCAACAAACCCTCCCCATTTCTAAACTTCTTCTTTAATGTTATTTCTTTTTATCTTCTTGTATGTATATCTTATTCTTAACCTCATGTACCAACTTTTAGAGTAGAGCTACACACATAAATCTGCCACTTAAAATCATCTTTCTAATAGATCTCTCGCCTTCTGAGCCTGTCCTAGACAATTTTATTAGGTCAGAATCAGATTTTTGCATTAGTAGTGTGATCCAGCATAATGCTTTATAGTAGTTCTGTTTTACCTTGTGCGATTCAGGTCAATCTTACATGGGTCCAGCTCAATGTACTTCTTCTCATCAAAGATGCGATTGATGATGGGTTTCAACACTTCATGCAGATACAGCATGCCAACGGCCTGGCAGCAAGACAATATCATTTACTCAGGGCACCTTATTTACATCACCGGAACAGGGTTTGGTTTAAAAATGTGTACGTCCTCCAAACTCTTCCAAGTGCAGAAAGTTAACAGCAGACAGTAAGATGCATTACATGTGCATTTACAGTCCAGTGCCCTGCAACAGCATTAAAGCCCCTTGAACTTTTTCTAACTTGGTCCCGATAACTAAAAACCTTCAATATGTTTCATTGGGAGTTTATGTGATAGACCAATACAAAGAAGTGTGTAGATATGAAAAAATATATGCTTTTGTTTTATTTGTTTACAAATAAAAATCTGAGAAGTGTGGAATGCTTTTGTATTGAGCCCTCCCAAGTTCAGAACCACCGTTTGCTGCAGTTACTGCTGCGAGTCTTTTGGGGTATTGGTGGGCCACATCAAGAGACTGAAGTGCTTTCCCAAACTCTTTTGCAAAACTATTAAAGCTCAGTAATATTGAGACGAAATTAAGAGCAATTTTGAAAAATGTCCCTTTTTACCTATGGCTGTATGTTAAAGGTCATTGTCCTGCTGGAAGGTCTCAAGCCTTTTGCAGGCTCCAACAGGTTCTCTTTCAGGATTGCTCGGTATTTAGTTTCATCCATCTGCTCATCAACTCTATCCAGCTTCCCCATCCCTGCTGAAGAAAAGTCTTCCGACAGCATGATGCTGCCATCGCCATGTTTTACAACGAGGGTCTTGTGTTTAAGGTGAAGACAGAATTTTGCTCACAAAATGTGGTAAACATAAAGGGCCATAAAACTTTTGAAGGGCACTGTAATTAAGACAGGAAATGCAAAAACTGCAAACAGTGACAAAGGTGGGTTAGTCCTAAATATAAGACAAATCATGCATTCAGGAAAAAACAAACACTTACTCTTGCATAAATAAAATAACATAGTTTACCACACCTTCATGAATTGTTCCATGGCTTTGGAGGCTAGTGAGTTGGAGCGAAATAATGTGTTCGGATCAGCTGTGAAAACAAAAGAAAAAAGAAATGTCACAACTGAAACAAATATAATATGTTGAATAATTAGTGCTCCACGCACTTTAAGTCCAAAGAACCAATGATAATGAGATTTTATTTACATTTCTTTGGTTTTTTGCTTTCCCTTATTGCTCATAATAATTATTATTTTTTACCCTTTTCTTATACTGCATTGTATTTTTTCTTTTTGCGAACTGGAAACGTTTGTCACCAGTGTGTTAAAGAAAACACGTATTACTTCCATCAATAGAAATTTGAAGCAAGTCTTCAACGCTGATTGATGGCCCACAACTACTGTTACTAACAGCAACAAAATCCTCTGACAGGCACTTAATCAGGCTTCAATAAATCCTTAGAAATTGAAAGATTATATCAAGGTGAAAGCAAATCACACAGGATTTCTGGATTTTCTGTATACATTTGTAGGATATTGATGCGCCACGTTCATTTTGTTGCAGTTTAGTCAGCCAAGACATGATGTGGTTCACAAATAAAACAGCACAGTATTACAAAGGAGAGCAAGCTGACTTTGCTGCTTCATCACTGTAAATCCTTTTAGGTGGCGGTAGTAAAAACGTCCATAGTGACAAGACTGTCTTGTCAGGCGAAGCATTTGAACCTACAGGGATGGCAGGGCTGACTTTATTTTCACACACAGAGGATCTACAATATGCCGTCCCCGCCTTGCCCTATGCTCCTAATTTTAATGTCTGCCTGTTTGCAGCATCTATTCCTGATCAAGCAGTTACCAACTGGATCATGTGCAGTTGCTATGGAAACTTGGGTACTATACTTATTATCTCGAGCTACACGGATGGAGCTTGAAATCCGGTGCACAACTCTGTGTGAATTTTCTCTGGGGTTTACAGTGCGGAGGCAAAAACATGACTAATCCCGACCTCGGACAAGCTGTGAAAAGACTGTTGGGGTGTGTAAATAATCGCCATCAGGGTGGTAAATATAGTGCTGGTGGGCTTTTACCGCCCACATGCAGACAACAACTGTGGTGCTCAGGGACCTTGATGTCAATTGTGACTTAAAACAGCCGCCACTTTTAGAGAGTCTCAGGAGCAGGAAGCAATAACAGTAAACTGCCGCGTTTCAGTCTGTGACCGAGAAACTAACACATTTACAACAATGATTAGATGAAGTACAGTTGGGATACAGTGCTGAGCTCGTTTATTAGTACCGCTGGTAAAGATATGTAAAAAGCATCAAAATAAATTTGTCTTTTATTGCAGCAGCATGAATCTGCACTGAAGCAATCCATTATTTTATTTCAATAGCCTACATTTAATAATTAAGCAACAATTGCCACATAGCTTTCCCAGTAGGACAGCACTCAATCTTTTCCTATAATGCAATGCATTTTCATTTCAAATATCTTGGTATGTTGGAAAGTTCAAAACAGCATGCACTCTAGCAAGGTCCCCAGTGCTTTTGGAAAATCACACATCACAGCATCACAGATTCTCCACCATTCGTAAAGGTGGCCATGAGGTGATCATCCTTATCTTCAATGCCAAACCAACCTGGGGTGTTTCTTGCCGAAATCCAAAACATACATTCCCAGAGGCATTGAAAACAAATTAAATTTGTGATGCAAGGAGAAGATGAGCT
The DNA here is from genome assembly GCA_037039145.1 of Fundulus diaphanus. Taxonomy (NCBI): domain Eukaryota; kingdom Metazoa; phylum Chordata; class Actinopteri; order Cyprinodontiformes; family Fundulidae; genus Fundulus; species Fundulus diaphanus. The sequence goes on along the minus strand of CM073127.1, from coordinate 37,675,291 downwards.
TTTCCCCTGCAATCACTCAAATCCAGAGAATGGCAGCTAAACGTTGACGGTAATGATTGTTTAATTAAGAAAACTTGCAAACCAAGGAACAAGCTGGTGAAGGACCAGAGGACATCTGATGGGGACACCAAGGATGAAGTGACAGTAAACAGCTAAGGCACAAGGGTATCCACAAACAGAACACAAGAACTAAGAATCAGAAACTAATGGGTGAACAAAGTATAGAACACCATAAATTACAAAACTAATGTGACTACCAGAACAGTAAGACCCATTTATCATAGTAGATAGCTTCTAATGGTTATTATGGGGAGATGGTCATCGGTGCCACTATATGCTGGGTAGAACAAATGGGCCTCTGGTTTACCTCATATTTTTACCCCATGGAAACAGAAAGTCGCGCATTATTAATTAGAAGTTCCTATAAACCCTGACCAAGTGAACAAAAAGTTAAGATAAATGCTTAATTTACAAATACTTTAAGGTGTTAGAGGTTCCAAAAATGTTGCCTCTGGTCATTTTAAATAAAAACAGTTATTTCTCAACATTTGTTCCCCCTTTGAATACGTGTAAATTTACTGGTTGGATTTTTCTGTGTTTCTAGTTGGAAATTATATTGATTCATGTATTTAAAGTCTTTTTACTCATCTTTTCCAGGGGAACTGATAAATGTGGCCAGGACATTTTGTGATGAGTTTAGAGCTTAAACACATACATTTTTACTATTGTTTGGTTATGTAATTTTTTTTTTTTATTCTTTTTTTTTTATTTTTTTTTTGGCCCTCGAGTGCTTTTGACTTAACAATTTCAGCCCACAAGCTGAAAAGTTTGGACACCCCATGAAGTAAGCTATGTAAAGTCAAAGCTTCAGAACTAGAGCCTAGAACCAAATAATAATGTCAGCATATTCCAGCATCCTAAAGATGTCGCAGTGGCTATGAGAGACCTAAACACTTTCAACCTGTCCGTCCTTACTTGTGTGGTTGACCTCTCTGGTATTAAGGTAATCGAGGAACGGCACCACCAGGCCTTGCCCCAAATAGATCTTCACCAGAGTCATCGCAACATCCTGCCTGCTCTCCACTGTAGTCACCTCCTCCAGCATGGTCAGGGCACTACTGTCCTCCACCTGTTGAAACGAGAGACCCTCATCACACGTTGAGAAACGACGCCTCTTTGGAAAACAGGGACGAAATGTATCGTATGGAGCAGTTTCTTTGTTCATGATGGGGGTGAACGAATGGCTATCCGTGGTGAGGACGAGCTGCGATGCTGACCTCTGCGGGGGAGATTACCGACTCAACCAGCAGTTCAATAAGTGGCTGGTAGTATGTGGACGGCAAGATCCGGTCCTCCACCAGACGCACCTTCAGGCGCAGCGCTCCCAGCTTACCGCTGGAGACAAATGACGACAAAAGGATCAACTCAGAAAATGTTAAGTGGGAATTTCTTGCACTAACCTTGAACTAAAGTGAGTCCCTTCAAGATATTAAACGTGTGGTACTACATAACAAAGACATTTTCCTTGTCATCATGACTCTACTGAGTGTCCTTTAAACAAAGCTGAAAATCGTGAGACGGTTCCTAATAAGCCGGAGAAATTCACTTAATATTACATCTCTTTTGCATATTATTCTGCCCTTTGTTCTAAAATTATCTTAAGGAACAGATGCTGTCAGAGACCTGGCCCTCCACCTGTGATTCTTCATTTAAATGCATGAAAGGGAGCATGAAGGTCAGTAACTACCTGTCCTTCTGTGCATTGTGCAAGCAAAAGGACTAGTGTGGCGTACAAATACACAAAAAAAGCCTCATTGCACAAACGAGCACACCCATAATTCTCACCCAGCTTCAGACTCGTTGTTTCCCAGGGGCAGCAAACGAAACCAGCCCTCTAACAGAGGTGTCTTGTGCAAACAGGCAAAAGGGATTTCCACCTGGGAAAAGAGAGAATGAACATGAATGCAATGTCATGAATGCAATGTCAACCAAGAACACAGTTTAAGGTTTTTCGCAAAGAACTTTATAAATGTTGTCCTGTTCCAAAAACAAACATCGGCGTGGTATTTTGTAGGGATGAACATACAGTAGCACACAATGGTGAAGTGGTAGGAAAAGGACAGCCGACAGTGTTTTTACATCTACAAAGCTGAAAAGCAGCACCTATTTGGATTCAGTTTCAAGAAAAATGCAACAAATAAATTACTTGAAAAAGTATTGACTCCGGAGATTGTGGAAAGTTTAAAGCAGAATTAGGTTACAACACAACATCCCAAGAACTTACAGAGCACTGCCCAGTCCATAATCGGTAAAAGGAAAGAGCACGATGCACCTGCAAATCTATCAATACCAGACAGGGCACAGGTGCTGTCTTACTTCCCAAATATGTTGTTTTCTCAGTTCAGAATAAAACCAAACTGTAATCAACTTTCTACCAATAAACATTGCCAAAAAACAATTTCAAGCATGCTCCTCTGACAAAATGGCACAAAGTAATTTCCTTCCTCTTCATAAATATGCACTGGTTTTAGTTGGCCTATTGCACAAACTCCAAATAAAACACACTAGGCTCTGTGGTTGTAATGTCTCAAAATATAACAAGGTTCAGCAGCAATAAATTCAATAACGTGCAGTATTTAAAAGTCATCATAAGACGCATCCTGATCATGATCCTGACCTTTCCCAGAAAGTCATTCTTGCCCACCATGTCCCAGTCCCAGACCTCCACGATCACAGTCCCCTCCTCACTCAGCTCCTCTGCATCCAGCTCCAGCTCTAAGGTTTCTCCCCAGTGAGGGAAACGGGTCTTCTTGATAATCTAAAAATGGTAAGAAATCCGAACAGGAAGGCTATGTATATCAGAAAGAATGTACAGAACAGAAATACATATTTTTTGTCATATCAGCAAATAGCTTTTTTTATTTTAATGTATACAATCAATCTACCCAGTAAACTTTACAGCCATTTCTGCATTTCAAGCCTGTAAGACTTTAGGCATTCAAATAAAGTGTGCTAATAGAGTTTTCCTGGCAAGTCATGAGAAAAATTATTTATTTTTATTTTTTATGTAGTGTCCTGTCTGGCAATGTGGCGATAAGAATTGTTGTGAAAGTAAAATCTGTTGGGCTCTTTTTGGCATTAAGACAAGTGGAGCAGTACCGCTTTCGCCATAGTGCTCCGCTGGATTTATACATGCAAGTAGCTTTATTATAATTTATGCAGGGAATATTTCATGTTATATGGACACTAAAACAAGAAGGTAGAAGAGAAAAAAAGGAGAAAAAGTGAAAGAAAGATGAGAGAAAAGGGATGATACAATGATACAACATCCTCTGTCTGCTTCTTCACCGGCAAAGAGAGATGTAAAAAGAAAAGTACAACCAGCAGATAAAGTATTACAGACACAATCAAGTAACACCTTGATACCATCACTGAAGTATATACAGTATTAATTTATACGACATGTATAAAGTGACTGCTGAAGATAATAATAATAAGGGTTTTCTGTATGGAAGTGAGTCTGTAAGTACCTGGATCCAAGCACCTGTAGGTGTGCTTGTGTTTGTAAAGTTTATCCAAAAGGAAAATGCTCAATAGTGGTTGTGAAGAGCCAAAGACCTGCCTCCCAGAGCTACGAGGCAGACGCCAGGGGAACCAAAACCCTAGATGCCCAAAGGGACTTTCAGAGTAAAGGTGCCCAAGATGGGCCAACACAGGAAATCTGCCTCCCCCACCCAAGGGAAAAGGAGAGACGGCACCAAGGAAACCCGCCAACAGCCACAATGCTAAAGCCCCCGGAAGCTGCGGGGACGAGCCCGTGGACTCCGCCGGCAGCCAGCTACGCTGGAGCGGATCCGGCCATGGGATTCCTGTCTTCAGGAAAAGACAATATCCACCAGAAGATAAATTTTTAAGCAACAAAAATGAGCAGAGAATCTCTAGATTGCTAACAAGTAGGAGAACATTATTACAATACATGCAAAGAATGTAGTACTGGAATATTGCATATATTCATAGATGTTTTCCCGTCTACAGGATCCTGTCATTTATTAGTACTAAGAAATCTGTATCAAACTGAAAGAGCAGGAGTTTATTAGGCGTCCGTCTTGCAGAAGGCACTCCATTAACAGCCATCATCTGAAATGTGCTGAAATACTCAGTTAGGAAGGAAGGAAGGAAGGAAGGAAGGAAGGAAGGAAGGAAGGAAGGAAGGAAGGAAGGAAGGAAGGAAGGAAGGAAGGAAGGAAGGAAGGAAGGAAGGCCAACATTTCTGTGTTTTATTTTCTCTTTTCCATATTTTCACAGATTAGGAAACACTGATATCTAATTTCAGATGTTTGCAAGCCAACCAAGTAGGAACCCTGGGTTTTACCTACACTTAAAGTGAGAAGCATATAATCATGGGCATCCATGATGACACATTAATTTGGGGATTTGTGATGCAAAGCATTTCTAACATGCTGTATTAGTTTTATACTGCCTATGTAAGGGGTCACACACATTACAAATGTTTCACCTTTGTCTCATCAGTCCACATAACATTTCCCAAATGCCCTGGGGATCATCCAGATGTTTTTTGCCCAATCTGATATTGATTTATGTTACTTTTGGTCAGCAGTGGTTTTTGCGTTAGAATGCTACAACAAAAGCCTTTTTTACCTAGTCTCCATCTTTGTTGCTGAATCACAAACATTGATGTTAACTGAGGTGAGTGGCAATGAAGAGGAAATATGTGATAAACTCAAACTTGTACACCTAAAATTATTGAAGATGTATGTCATATGACCATTCACCCTGGAAAAAAAATAAAAATAAACAATTTCAAACTAAAAATGTATCCCAAATTGTGAAATCCATTCCTGTGAGAAGCATCTATGTGAATTTCTAACAGAGCTAGAAAACATCTTCAAAGCAGCGTTGACTCTCTTACCGTATATGTTGAAACAAGACCAAAATATTCAGATGTTGGTCTCGTTGAACACCTCACATGAGACAACGATCCTAATGGCTCTGAAAAAGCACGGGTGGGGCTGTAACCCGTGACTCCACTGAGCCATTTAAAAGGTGATTGCTCTATGTTTAATACGTAAACCTGAAACTCATAATCCACAATCAAAACTGAAGAAGAGCATGTTATATTGAAGTAGAGGATGTATGGGTAGTGGAGGTCATCCCTGCAGTCCTGTTCCCAACACAGAATGTGTGAATAAGACTGAAACAAATATTCAAAAACCATCTGATAAATCTTCTGTGGTTCAGAATAGAAGCATAAAGTTACATATCCCTTGTAATCCTCAACATGAAAACATCTCATGGCTGACAACATTATGTATCTTAACTCTCCTGGCTGTTTATGAAATGTGTTTCAGGCTTAAAGGACCATTGCATAAATTCCAGAGTTTTTAGAGAAGTCTGCCTCCTCTGGCGACAAGCTGAAATGACACCAGTGTTGTGCAACATGCATGGGGGAAGAGGAAAAGCATCTGCCACTGCGACTGCAATGGTCTTGTGCTTAGAGGCGTGATGTCCTCTGAGGTAAAAAGTTATAAATATTGAAGTTAGCCCCCGTTCTCTCACTAAAGGGTCAGTGGCGGTGGAGACTCAACAAGGTAGTAGGATGAAGGAGAGTGTGCAGTGCGTCACACCCACGAGCACGCACACAGAACAAGACACAAATCACTCTCTCATGCACTGACTAATCCAGCCTGCTGTATAAAGGCAATGTGGTAAATAGAGGAAAACTCGTATTACATGTCGGGCAATTGTAAGGTCATGTAGAGGAAAGAGAAAAAAAAATATTTAACCTTTAAACTTGTGCAATGATCCTTTAAAATGCATGGATATACAAATCAAATTGAACTTGAATTAAAATCGAAATAATTATATTTTTTTTGCATCCATCTTATATATAAGATGCTAATGATGTGCCAACTGTAACAGTTTACAACATAGATAATCAATAATTACAAAGGAAAAACAACCTTTCGGCTCTGTGACTCTTGCATGCTCGACATGAGTTAAAAAGCTCACCGAGGTCTCAGCACTGTGGTTGTTGTAAATAACTCTTCCAAAAGGATCCGATGTTCCAGAAATGTCTCTCGGGGCCAAGTCCCTGTGGGTATCAGCAGACCAAAACACCACTCATGATGAAAATTATCAATCTGATCTGATTACCTTTTTAAACTACTCATATAATGTGGTGAAAAAACATTATTCTTGACATTAGTCTTTAAGACTAAAACTATGAGCCATTTGAGCTTGGCTGAAAACCAGTGTCAAATCCTGATTGACAGACTTGTTAGTGGCTGAGAGATTGGGACACGCAGATGGGGCAGTGAGTGGGGTGATGGTGGCACTGTGACTCAGAAGAGAGTGTGGAAGCCTATGCAGTGATGGCGAGAAGATTTTATCGCAGAAATTGTTATGGTGTTGCAAGACACTTTGCCTTAGAAACTGAATAATGCTAAAGATATAAACTAAATATTTAAAAACTATTTCTACTCTGATCACAAGTTTGCTCCTGAAATGCTTGGGCCATCCTTGTTCATTTCAGCTCCTTATACTAGTTTTCCATTTTACCTGGCTTCGATGACCTTGCACCGTAGGCAGCTCTTCTTGGTGTCTTTGAGGAGCTCCAGACTCAGGTGGATCTCTCCTTGAACCTCCTCATCGGGGTCAACCCTCGTCAGGTTCATCCAGCTATCAAGCCCTGAGAAGACCACACAGAGAGACACTGTTCTCCACAGTAATTTGCAACAAGACATGACTGCAGCAGGTTGTAAAACAATAGTTCTTACAGTGCCATGCAAAAGTCTGAAACATTTATATTTGGTCATGTTACAACCACACAGATATCTAATATGATTTGCCAACAACAAAAAGTAGGGCCCAAGAGCCAGCTTCTGCAGCTTCTTGTTCACGAATGAGGGGAAGATGGAGCGGGAGATCGACAGGCGGATTGGTGCGGCGTCTGCTGTGAAGCGGGCGCTGTATCGATGTGCTGTGCTGTGGTAAAGAGAGAGCTGAGCCAAAAGGGGAAGCTCTCGATTTACCGGTCGACCTACGTTCCTACCCTCATCTATGGTCACGAGCTTTGGGTCGTGACAGAAAGAACGAGATCCCGGATACAAGCGGCCGAAATGAGTTTTCTCCGTAGTGTTTCTGGGCTCTCCCTTAGAGATAGGGTGAGGAGCTCAGTCATCCGGGGAGGACTCAGAGTAGAGCCGCTGCTCCTCCACGTCGAGAGGAGCCAGTTGAGGTGGCTCAGGCATCTGGTTAGGATGCCTCCTGAACGCCTCCCTGGTGAGGTGTTCCGGGCACGTCCCACCGGGAGGAGGCCCAGGGGTAGACCCAGGACACGCTGGAGGGACTATGTCTCTCTGCTGGCCTGGGAACGCCTTGGGATTCCCCCGGAGGAGCTGGCCCAAGTGGCTGGGAGAGGGACGTCTGGGCCTCCCTACTCAAGCTGCTGCCCCCACGACCCGACCCCGGATAAGCGGAAGAAGATGGATGGATGGATGGATGGATGGATGGATGGATGGCTGGCTGGACAAAGTAGTGCATATTTGAAAATATGAAGAGAATTTTTTTTTTTTTTACATAAATAATCACTTCAAATTTTTCATTTCTAGAGACAGAATTGTTTGCCCATCCGTCTCAGTGAAATAGCTCAGGCATCCCCTTACTTGCTCAATAGAAGGATTCCCTCAGCATGATGCTGTCACCACCATGTTTTAAAGTGGGGAAGCGTCTTGAGGGTATTCACTTTCTGCCAACCGGTGTTTTACAGGCTTGGTTTTGGTCTTATCTGGCTGTTCTTGACAATCTTCCATATAGGCCAGTGCCCATATTCACAAAGAATCCAAAGACTAAAAGTAGCTCTTAGTGACGTCCTTTTAGGAAAAATCTTAGAATTTGGCAAATTCTACGATTTTTCTTAGAAAAATATATATAAGTGTACGGGTTTGCTCATACAGTGTTTAATTTTCTATCGTTTGAACCAGCCTTAAGGTAAGTTCAAACATTTTGATGCTGTGTGACAATTATTTAATCTTGCTAAATAATTGGTTAATTTATCTCGACTGATTACTAGAAGAGCATCTGTGTTAATTTATTTATATATTTTTTTGTTTCTTCTATCAACCAATCACAGCTCTTAGAAAACAGCGTCACACCTAGCAACAGGGTCAACCACACCTCCTCTCTGAGAGAAAAATCTCCTTCGTCTCGTTAGTCAGACTATCTGAATGACTCTAATGCCAAAACTTCTTGGCAGAGATCTTTAGGCAAAGATGGGGGCTTTCTGAGAGGACTCCTAGAATCTCTGTGAATGCGGGCACTGATTTCTTGTCATGTTCTTCCACAGAATACCTGCATTTTGACTGAGATTAAATTACACACAGGTAAACTCTGTTGGCAAATTAGGTGACTTCTGTTGGTTGCACTGAATTTTACTTGGAGATATAAGAGTAAGACGGGCTGAGTAAAAATTAAAAGTTTTGATTTTTATTTGTAAAAATTTTTAAAATCATATTGTTTTACTTCTAATTCATAATTATGTACTGCTTTGTTTTGATCTATCATTTAATATCCCATTAAAAGTACACTGAGATCTGCAGGTATAATGGGATCAAATGGATAAAGATTAAGGGGAATGGACGCTTTTGCATGGTACTGAATAAAATTCACTGATTTTATGTGTTCTTGTAAAAGGGATTAGCACAACACTGTTCATGTCTCTTTGGTACATACACATTAAGCTTTACTTAAAGGAATATGATGCAAATCCAACATATTGCATTTTTTCACAAAATCCTATTGTTTTCACGTTGAACAAACGAAATGAGAAGGATTCATAGATTCAGATTCATGACAATGAATAAGTGTCTTAAATCTGGATGCTGATTTTTTTCGAAATCAGATACTGTCCTAAGCAGGTCAAATGCGTTAGATATGAGGAAGTGACATTACTCAGATTACTGAGTTATCAGATAACTTGAGAATGTTCTTTTTTTAGATTACTTTCCAGAGATGTTCGGTCATTAGCTAGCCACATCATAAAACTACAATCCAGTGAGTTTTGCAGCATCTCAGCCGTAAAGTTTCTTCCATAAAGGGATCTTCTAACAGAAGACCCCTTTGTACTCTGTTCTGTTCCTCATTCCTTTTTATTTTAGATTCAAGTTGCAAAGAAAAGAAAAAGAAGTTTCATCCTTGTAAAGAAACTTGTTTCAGAACTTGTTTTACAGGTTTCCTCTCAAAGTGTTATCTGGTCTATCAGCCCAAGCAAAAGATAGTGTCTCAGACAGAGCCCTAGTCTTTGCTTCGCTGTGAAAACAAGCAAAGGCATTCTGACCTGAAGAAAGTCTGTTTTACAATACACACTTTTTGTTGTTGTTGGTAGATTACATTTAAAACCAAAAATGCATATATGTTTACAAAATGACATGTCTTAAAGAGCCAAGTACTATGACTTTACGAATTTCTACACCAGTAGCTCATTCTGGTTGCATACAAAGATTTTCAGATTAAATTAACCCTGCTGATTTATTATATTTTATGTTGTGTTTTACACTTTGTTTTTTTCTCTATTTGTTAGTAAACAAAGTGTTTTTGTGTATATTTACCATAACAAGACCACGTGACCGGAAGTACGATATAAACAAGGATACGCAATGGAGCCAAGCGAGTCAGCAACACCCAAACACAAAAATTTCACAGTTTTGTATTTGATACGTGATTCTATAAACCATTGAGGCAGAATTCTGATGTCTTCGGTATGTTTCTGCAATGTTGAAAGACATAAAAATAAGGGAGAGTCATTGAATGACAACGGTGAGTCCCTATTCATCTGACAAACACGCCTTGCCATTAAAATGTATGGATTTAGACTTAAATAAAGAAATAACCTCAAATAAACCCAAAATGGACTAGGAATGCTAAAAAGTCTAAAGTCAGACACATTTTAGAAGTGGACAGATGTGATAGCTACTTGTTATTTTGTGATTTATGTTTACTCTGTCTACACTTTTTCCTGCTATTTTAATTACATTTTTTGATTAAACATTCTATCAATAAACCATTAATTTGCCTTTCTGGTATTTTGTCATTACACCAGCCATTAATCTTGGTACACTCTCTATTGCTCTCTAGTTAATAAAATATCGGAAAGAATCAAACACGTCATATTGTACTACTAATGGTAGTAAGTCTCCCAGTAAGCACACTATTTTTACGTATTGACATTATTCCCATTTCCCACTTCTGAGGTAAATTCAATATAGGTAAGTAACCGTATAAAGTAATTCTTCACAAATATACATTTTACAGCCATTTTTAGAAAATGTAAATAATTTAAAACATTGGTGTTTTCACCATTATAAATGTTTGGTTATAGCACGTGCTGTGGACTTTAGTTCACTTGGTACAACAACTTGGAGGACAGGCTATGTTCTGACAATAATCTAATCTGGGGCTGTTTTTTAAAAGAATGTTGCTCAAACAGACCAAGATAATAATGAACACTCCACACAACATCTTAAACAAATCAATCCGTTCAATCAAAGATTCATCAGCTCTAACACACTTAGGAACAGTACAAAGGGTCATATGGCAGAAGGCAGAAGAGGAAGACACTAACACAAAGATCGTTACCTGGATTATTTAGATTTTCTTTTTGTTGTCGTCTACATTTGCTCATAACTTTGTGTTTAGCAGAATCGCTTGAAATCCTTCATTTAGACTTTATGTACCGTAAATCTCGGTCCAACCTTCTGTACAACATTAACTCCAGGCCTTTGAACTTTTTGATCACAAGTATGTCAGACACCCAATAAAGTGTCCAGTAAACGTGACTTGAATAAAACTGAGTGACCTCTTCCACAAAACATGTGGCGATGGCACATGGGGCCTTAATCCTGTATTTTGCAACAGGGGCTATGATGACACCTTGGCTAATAGTGTTTTGATCTTGTTTTTCTGCCAAAACAGTGAAGACCTTTGGCTGAATGGACTCCACGAGAGTACTTGGTGCCTGAGTTGAATAATCAGGCACCAAGATGCTAGCTGGAGGAGGTCCTTTAAGTCCTTCATATTGTGAGGAGAGGACTCCCTAAATTGGATTCGTTTGTCCAGCACTTCCAGCAGAGGTTTCATTGGACTCAGATGTGAAGAATTTATTTATATAGATTTTAAAATGACAAGATCTAACCAAAAACATTAAAATATGTTTATTTTATATAATGTTAAGGTGAACTCTGACTATTCCAGTTCAAAGGTCAGTACTGGTAGCCCTTCGTATGACACAGTACTAATGAAGTAGCTCTCAGTTTTAAAAAGGTTGCTGACCCCTGGTGTAGATGGTCTCCATCAGTGCTGAGCTTGGTGGTATGTGTCAAAGTAACATCTCCATGGATAGCAGGACCAAAAGGTTTTCAAGCACAAATAGGCCCAAACCACCATGCGCCTCCACCAGCTTGCCTTCTTTCCATTAGGCATCCTGCTGCCATGGCTTGATCATCCATCTTAAAGGGACAGTGTGTAACTAATTTGGCTTTTAATTAATAAGCAAAAATCAAATATTGCTTTTATAAATACATATTCTGGTAAAGTCTAATAACCTCACATCAAAAATAAAAGTGTTCTCAAACTTAGAATTAGTAGTTTATAAATACATAGGTGTCAGTCTGGGAGGCGCCATTTTTGCGTCGCTGTTTCTGATTTCAGTAGCTGAAAGCGGACACACGTCAGCCATACGCATTTCCCCAATCTGTCTCTCAAGACGTGCTGTCATGGAGGAGCATAAACAAGCAAAGACGACGTAGATCATTCTATTTGCCGTTTTCTTTTGAAATGGAGGACCATCCATACTTATTGCCCAGCGAGAAGGAAGAGAAAGTAACCAAGAAAAGAAAAAGTAGTAATAACCGTGAGAAAATTAGAGTCTATATCAGTGCAGCTGTTATTACCAGGTTAAGATAATTCATGAAGGAGTGGAGACTCAAAACTGATGTGGACAGGTAAGTTAATTCAACATAACAGTGAAGTTTATTTTGCCGTCACGTTAGAAACAGGGCAGTGTGGTCCAGAGGGATATTTCAGCCGACCAGGTCACGCTTTCTATTGCGCAACACCAGAAGCGGATCTCTTTACTGCTGTTTAAAGTGTTAAAGTTTGATTATTTTAGAGCCCAAATAAGCGACTGCACATTCAGAAACAAGCACAAAAAGCGCGACTCACAGAATTTACAAGCGACTTTAGAAAAAGACAAGTGAACTTGACAACAGTACCAAAAACCATTTCACACGATGACCCTAGCTTTTGGCTATTAGCAGTAGCTAATACATGGAGGACATGTTTACATTGTTACAGTTATTATACTCCGAGGCTTCCGTAGTAGCCATTACGGCGAAGTCGTTTGTAATTCATTTAGTGCACCACTTGATGGTGCGCCAGTGGGAAAATCTTACACACTGGGGCTTAAAGGAGAATGTGATCCATCAGATCAGAATATCTTCTTCCAGTACCCTGTAATTCAGCTCTGACGCTTGTTAGAACTTTTTGGAAGTGGACAGAGGTCAGCATGGCCGCTATGATTGGTCTACGCAGCCACATACACAACCAGCTACTATGCACTGTATGTTCTGAGACTTTTCTCTCAGATCCAACAGTAATTGGTGTTTGCTCCATATCATGCATCAGTAAAGCCAACCACTGTTCCTTCCTTGAACAACTTAGATAAATACTGACCACTGCAGAATGCAAACATCATAGAAGAGGTTTTGGAGATACTCTGACCAAGTTGTCATAAATTAAATTGCTTAGGTTTTACAATATTGTTTACTTTTCATGCAATTTGTGTCTTCATTGTCTTTACCGTTGGTCCTTTATTTTCCTGTGAAGCACTTTCGTCTATGAATAAATAGTGCTATACATGTAAACCTGCCTAAATGGCTAGCCATCACAATTTGTCTGTTGTCAAACTCACTCAGATCTCAACATTTCCCAATTTTCTTCCTTCCAACACATCACCTTTAAGGATAAAACAATGTTGTGCCTGACTGGTACATGTAGGGTGATAAATGGAAACAAATATGATGCGGCACAAGCAGTTACAGACCTGAATGCAGTCCTGTCACATCTAAACATCCCGCAAGTTATGCGGTTATGTTTGGATTGTCTTTCAGTTATTCAGGAGCATCAAACATGAGGAGAAACTATAAAATCAAGGCCAGACTGTGAGAGAAATCCTGCGAGGGAGTCTGTGACTCACTACTGTCATGGACCAATGAATCACTGGAATGAAGGGCATGCCAGGTGGTGCTCACCAGCACCGTATCTGTATGCAGCAAACATAACATGATAAACTCCTACAGAATTACAGTGAAACTACTGCGCTATCAAAATGTTTCATGTTTTATATGCAATATGTTTGTCCAAGACACTGCAGAAGGTGCAACAGTTGACGCTGGGTAAACACTGGGACCTGAAGGGGAAGCTTTTCTGTGAGGGAACCAAGCATTTTATAGTGTAAGGTCGTTTGAAATGCATTGGCTGCCCTCCTGGTTTATGATACACAATGAAAAATCCCAGGGTTTACGCAGATGAGCAGCAGGAGCACCCTCACACAATAGGAAAAAAAAATCCCAATGACTGTGTAGAAAGTAAATGCTCAGAAAAGGGATTAATCAACACAAATAAATCAAATTAAACGTGTGAGAGGACATCAATAAACATTCCCAGACTAAAAACAGTCATTTGACTCTTGAGTATCTCGGGAAATCCATGTATGTTTAACTTTTGACCTTTAGTCATGTTCTCAACCGATCACAGACTAAGACTTATTTTGTTAGTTGTCATACCTTTAGCTTGAGACCCAATGGCTTCTTTGCTCAGAGTAATCTTTCCAATAACATCATCATGTCTGCAGAGTAACATAAAAAAGGGATTATCAGATAAAACATATTTACATTTTGGTGAAGCTGTAAAATAAAAAAAAGATTACAGCCTTAATAGTCCAATATAAAACATTGAAAAACAGCAACTTGATCTGGACAACCATCTGTATGATTATTTATTCAAAACTTGGCTGTCTTTTTTAGTTTTTTTTTCCAAAAACAGTGCAGCTGAACTCGAAGTTCAGTTCATGAGCTAAGTAAAAAAAAAAACATGAGGACTGTAACTCCAATGACCACCCCCACCTGATAATGGGTTAAAATGAAGTCATTCTAAAACTGCTTGAGACAGGCATGTTACCCAATCGTGTCTTCATCCATCACAAGGAACGACAGTGAATGAAACCCCATCGGGAGGTGCAACGTGTACTCTTCACCCCAGAAAGGATTGAGGTTCTTCCAGACTGTAGCGGTCCTGGAAAAAGAGGTGCAAAATGTTGTTTTAAGAGAATCGTCTTTATCTTTGCCAGCTGGCTAAGGTGATTAAAAACTGGACTTGACCACTGCTCCAACCTGGCGATCTAGTTTAAGATTACTGTCTATTTTAAAACCCAAGTTTAAAAACGGTCTGCTTTAAGTAAAGGCGCCAAGGGGGCCAAATCAATGGGAGCTGGTTCACAAGAGCTGCTGGGACAAAACACCATCACCTCTGTTTTCTTTTCATTTAAAAGTTAAAAAGTTTAAAGCCATCCACGCTTTAATGTCTTCAAGACACAACAGTAGGGGCTGTTGTTAAAAGGCTCCTTTTTTAATGGCATGTATATCTGACCGTCGTCAGCATAAAAATGAAAGGAGATCCCATGTTTTCTGAGTATTAAATCCAAAGGAAGCTAATAAAGAGAAAAAAGCAGGGGGCCAAGGACTGAGCCCTGCGTAACCCCATAATGTAGAGGAATAGATGAGGATTCAAAATCAGCTATTTTTCCAGACAGGGTTTTGTAAACAAGATAATAAAATATTGTGGTCCACTGTTTCAATAGCAGTGGTTAGGTCAAGCTAAACAAGAACATTTGCCTGAATATGTAATTAACTCTCACTAAAACAGACTCTGTACTATGCTGAGTTTATTGTATTTATCAGGATTTTTGGAAAAAAATATAGCTTAAAATAATCAACATAACATTTATATAAAGTGTCCCATATATATGTATTCAAAATTTATCCCAGACAGACAGACAGATGCAATTACGATTCAAACCAGCCTAGTGCAGTTCCCTTGATCCATACAACATGTTGAAGTCTTTCTGAGAACACTTGATTTACATGCAGCCCTGAGATTTAACAGGAAAAGTACAGATACAAGTCTATTATCTACAGCCCTGACAATATCATTAGCAATTTTAACCGGTGTTGTTTCAGTGCCATGATGCACTCTGAAACCTGACCGAAACTCTATATCAGGTCATTGTTGTGTAAATGTTCACATACTTGATTAGCAACTATTTACTCCAGAATAGTTGCCAATGACCTCTTTGTTGCTTCTCTGATTAATGTTCACTTTACTCAGCCTTTTAATTCAGGTTGACGGTCATGTCATGGTAGGTTTGTGCCATACTTTTCTGTTTCCACACTGCAAAAACATGACTAAAATAAGTAAAGTCTTCTTGAAATGAGTGCATTTATCCTTGATTTGAGCAGCAAGTTTAAGTGATCTGCCAATGGAATAAGATCTTTGCACTTAAAATAGGAGCAACTCGTCTCCATCATCTTATTTCAAGTGTAGTTTATCTAATTATCTTATTTAAGGTGTAAAAATACTCATTCCATTGGCAGATAATCTTATTTACCTACTCAAATTAAGGACAAATACACTAATTTCAAGAAACTTTTACTTATTTTTAATTCAGTTTTTGCAGTGCAGATGAAAGATTTAGCAATGCTGTACGAGATTTTCAAAGCTTAAGATATTGTCTGTAACCCAACTGAACTGAAGTAAAATCCTGAGTCAACAACAGGTAACCGTAAACATTAAATAACAAGTGGAACCCCATGGAAAAAACTCAGGCACAAACAAGAAGTTAATAGAGTTTGATGGAATGATCTGAAAATAAGCCTAAAAGACTAAAGAGTATCTACACAGAGAGGGGTTATTGTAGAATAGGGACAATGTTGGGATTAGCTGGTGGAATTCAGGAGTGAGAAGCATGAATTTTAGGACTAAGGGACACTGAATGACAAACAGTATAAATACACAGGGACTACACTGCAAAAAAGGAACTAAAGTAAGTAAAATTTTCTTAAAATTAGTATATTTTTCCTTGATTTGAGCAGCTAAATAAGACTATTTGCCAATGGAATGAGAATTTCCACCCCTAAAATAGGATAATTAGATATCCTGCACTTGAAATAAGATGATAGAGATGAATTGTTCTTATTTTAAGTACAAAAATCTTATTCCATTGGCAGATAGAATGATTTACCAGCTTGAATCAAAGAAAAATACACTAATTTCAAGAGGATTTTACCTACTTTTAGTTCCGTTTTTGCAGTGTAGGGGAAACAGACACAGAAACAATCAAAGTATATAAACCAAAAACAGAACAGAACATGACAATGAATCAAAATACCAACCAGCAGGTAAGAAAGAACCTCAGAAGTGGGAACAACATGAACTTAATTGAACACAGACCTCAGGAAAAGACAGGTTAGTTAAAAGAGAACTAGAGAAGAGAAGTATGCAGAGTAAAACAGTACCTGAAGATTACAACTCAGATCACAATCTAAATGCATGAAAACATTTACAATAAAGAAAGAGAAATCTCAAAACTAAAAGATGAACTAAGTATGGAATTCCCAGAGTGACAGAACCACAAATAAAAGCACAAAATAATCTTAATGGGAAACCAAAGTCCCAAGTATAGTAGCCCAAACCATGCTTTAAACTTTTCCATGTTTCTCCTTGGTCTTCATGCTGCTGATTGTTCACTAATGTTCTCTAACAAACCTCAGAGAACAGCTGTATTTAAACAGAGATGACACTACACACAGATGCACTCAATTTACTAATTAGACTACTTCTGAAAGCATTTTATTAACTGTATTGGATTCTATATAGTGGAGTGGTGGGAGAGGTGTGGCAAATGCAATTGGCAACTATTTTCATATTCTTACCTGTAAGAAATGTTTGATTATCCTTGCACTTTACAACGATACACCACTTTGTGGCAATCACATAAAATCACATAGAACTCAGTGACGTTTGGAAGACAGACAAAATGCGGAAAAGTTCAAAGAGTATGAGTACTTTTGCAAGACTGGTAATATGCAACAAAAAGACTTGAAATTACAATCAATAGTTAATATTTCCCTATACAGTCACACCAAGGGGAAATTTGTCTCTGTGTTTAACCAATCCCTTAGAGAGCAGTGTGCTGCCGCAGTGAGTGGCACACGGGTAGCAATCTGTGATCAAGGGTCTTGCTCAAGGACTCAGAGTCACAGACCGCCCTAACCCCTAGGCCATAAATATCATTTATGACATCACATAGCAGAATATAGTTTAGATATAAGGCAACGATGGTATGAGATCTTCTATAGCTGAGCATTATTTGATGCTAATACTCAATAGTTTTAACAGCAAGCTCCCAATCTAACCTACCCAACGTAATTGAGAAAGCAGAGAGATAAACTAGATAAACTAAGAAGATATATATATATATATATATATATATATATATATATATATATATATATATATATATATATATATATATATAAATAATAGAGACAACAGTGAAACAGTCTTGGCCAAAGGCTACCTTTGATTACACCAAAATCGGATTTTAGGTTTAAATAAAAAGCATCATGTAAAAAAAAAAGTTTTTTGTTTTTTCTTATTATTTTTATCAACAAAGCAATGAATACAGCATTATGAATTCACCGTCTAAGCCCCCTCATCTTTGTACAGCTTTGGTGATCATGCGAGAGGCTGGAAAGATCGCCAGTCCATCACAGAGACATGCAGGGCGAGCAAACATGCACACACTCTGACCTGGGGGTTATATAAAGAAACCAACTGACATAACATGAATATTGTTTTGGACTCTGGGAGTAAGCTGAACTACCTGAAGAGAACCCATGCATGCCTGGGAGAACATCCAATCTCTCTGCTAACTGAAATTAATCAGTTACTTGTAAATAATTAAATAAAAAAACCATCAGAAGAATATCTGTATGAGAATTGAATCTCAAGACAAAACTACAGGTCATATCAAACAACTAAAGAAAAAGCCAAAAACGAATGTGGTTAAATGGCTTTCAAATTTCAGAATTGGCCTGAGCAACCCAAATGCCTTTATTCTGATTGTTTTTATTAATCAGTTTTTATTTGATTTTTGCTTTACTCTGAATTATTCTATTCATAATTGTATTGTTTTTATCCTTTGATTTTAGCCTTTGAATTTCTTAAATTCTCTGGGTATGCAGCTTTGTCATGGTTGTTTTTTCTGGACAGTCCTTTGACTGAAAATGTTTTAACAATTTGTTATTATTATTATTATTTCCTTTATATGTTAGCCTGTTACTATTTATATATTTTAGAGATGGAATCATACTATGGTCCTAAGGAGCTTTAGGATGTAATTTTCTTTGTACTCTGAGAGCTTTTGTGTATTTTTTTCATAGTCTCTGTCTTTCTGGTGGTATTGTGATATCAATTAGCATGCAAATCTTGTCTTCCTTGCTCTTGACGATGATGTCTGGTTTGGTGGCTTTGATCTCTGTCTGTCTGGATTGGCATGTCCCAGAGGATGACAACATATTGATTTTCTGTGACTGTCTGTGGCTGATGTTTGTACAATTTTTCAACAGTATTTATATTATATTTTCTGCTTATTCTCCAGTGCAGATATGTTGCTGCCTTATTATGCCTCTGGGTGTAATCAGTTTTTGCTAATTCTGGGCATCCTGAGATGATGTGGTCGGTCGTCTCTTCATATTTTCCACATACCCTGCATAGTGGGTTGATCCTGTCTTTCATGACGTGGTGGTCATAGGATCTGGTAGCCAAGCTCCCAGAAGCCCTCCAGTCTTATTATTAGCTTTAGTGGACTCATTAATGTGGATCTCTGACAATTCTTGCATATTCAGGTCTTTATTTTGATCCATGTTACTCCTTCATTGTCACTTTTACTGTTTTCCTAGGTCCTACACCAGAAGTTTTGAATTGCTTTGATGATAGGTTGTTCATTCACCTCAAGAGTTTTGCTTCCTCGACAGAATTACTCTGGATTTTCTATAAAGATCTTGTTTTGTTTTTCTGAGTCTCTGTGCCATTCCTTGTAAGCATTGTTCCCATTTCTTCTCTTTGTCTTTGGAGCCCTTCTCAATTTCACTGAGAAGGGAAATGTCAGCTCTTTGCTTATTTACCTCTTTCTTAATTTTTACTTTCTTCCTTTTCTGTTGTTGCTTAGATCTTTCTCCCGATTTTTCAGTGACTGCCTTAGCTGTTGCCTAAATGAGCTGGTATACTGTAGTCAGTGGTGGGCACAGCTAACCAAAAAGTTAGCTTCGCAAACTCATATTTCACACACAGAAATGTTAGCTTTGCAGCTATTAAACCAAAGATTAATAAGGAAATTTGAGAAAGCTAACACTAGCCGCCAACAAACAGCTGCCACCCAGTCTGTGTCACACATCTTCAGACAAAAGTTGGTGCACGCACACACACGGCACATGATGAACGTACACAGCACTGTGTGTTTGAGAGGATAGCTGTTTTAGTTCAGGATAAATGACTTTTAATCTTTAACTTTTACACAGCAGTGGGAGATTATGAGAATAATATTCCATCCATCTGTGTCCAGATGGCACTCAACGTTTTTTTCTAAAAAACAAACGTTGCGTGCGAGTCAGGAAGCCACTCCGGTGTTGGCAGTTATTGCGGGAGAAACAAGCAACCAGCTCTAATACCTCAATTCAATTCAATTGTAAACAGTATTAATGAACAAAGTCACTGATAATAAATGGACATGACAACACTACTGGAAGCTCGGAAAACAGTGCTGAGCATTACTGGAGGTCAATTTTCCCCTCTGACGTCATTCTTTAACAAACATGAAATAAATCATGACATTTAAGGTTACTTATTGTTGTAACATCAACAATATCATAATGTGCACTATTTTTGACTAGAAAAGCATAAAGATCAGCTTCATCATTGTTGTGTAGAAGGAAAATGTTTTCTTGTTTTACACATGTCCCTCGAGGATTGCCGTAGGACAGTAAACTGCTCGCCGTTTTTTCCCGCTGAACCATGCAGCAACCCAGAAGCTCAGCTCCGAGTCCAGTCTCCTTTCACCTCATGCAGTGCCAGTGACAAACCCAGAAAGCTTGGTTACACTCCTAATCAAAGGGATTAGAGTCACACTGCGACACACTGTTTACAAAAAAATATGCAAATATCGGTGTCTCTGTTTTTGAGCAATGGGACCCGACAATGGGACTGGACCGCATCATAACAAGAAGCTGAAAGCAGCACCACTTTTTACAATGTTTTTTGTGGAGCCGTGACTCTTACTGCTGTAGTCTGTGTACTGAGAGTCTGGAAGAGACATAGATCGCAGATGAATATCTTGTTGTGAACGTTATCCTACATAAAGTTATCGAAACCGAAAAAAATGGACGATAATCAGTCCGCAAACACTTACTAAACTTAGCTTGAATGATAATGCGATGAACAAAAAGTAAGTCACACAATTATCATGACTATGCCCGCCACTTAATGTAAAGAGGCACAATGGGCTACTCGTCACATTTGATTCTCTTAATAGCTTCATTGGCATGCTCAACGGTTGCTTTAGTGCGGCGGTCTTTCTTAATTTTGTATATCGGTGATCTTTTTTTTACCATTTTTGCAGGATGTTTGCCATCATCTCAGGTGTTTCTTGTTTTCTCCTTTAGTTTGTTAGAGTCAAGCAGTGTTATCTTCTTGGGTTGTCACTGTCTTTTCCTTTGTCATCTCTGGTTTACTTTGTCTTGCTATACTTAGCTTTCCTGTATTAGCGTCAACTGTCGATCCTTTCAACTTTTCACAGATGGTCACAAGTTCTATATCTGTTAATCTCTTCCTCTTTATATCTCTCCACATTTGCAAATTTTTTGATATCAATCTTTCACCTTTCGCTAGGGTGTATCTTGCACCAGATGTTATAGGCAGCTTTGGTGGTTGAAGTTTCTGCTGGGTTTAGTACAGCAGTGTAGAATGTTTCCATGACATCGATATTACACTATTCCAGGGTCCATTTCTGTCTCGTTCCTTTTTATATGTTTTGGGTGGTTGCAACTAGTACGCCTCTGTGAGAGGTATCCTTGCCGCAGGAATCCTCTAGTGCACATTCAGGTGAGTCTGTTCCAGCAGTAAACTTTTCGATCCCTGCCTAGTTCCTCACCGGGTATTGCAGTTCCTTGTTGACCCACAAGTTTTAGTTAGTTAGGTGTACTGACATAGTTTACTTTTATACATATACTTTTTATGTCTTGCACAGTCTGTCCCACGTGGAGGTGAGGTTGAAATTATTATTATTATTCTTATTACTACACATTAGAGTGAAATTCTAGAAGAGGAATGGGCCTAAACTCAAAGTTGATGTTGCAGAAATGATAATTGGTTGATAAAGGTTGGTTGATAAAAAATCTGTTATTAACCAAATCTCAGTTATTAACCAACTAACTTTAATAACCATTTCTCATATTATTATAATATTTATTATCATATCATAACCACAGAATTGTAATAATTATTTATCTTTTTATTTCTTATATGTATTTTTGAGAACATTCAAAATACTTTAAAATGTCTGAGGGTCTATGAATAAATACCAATCAATACAAAAGGTTAACAGAAATAACACCCTACATAAAAATCCTGACACTGTGTCTTAATGAGTATAGTAGGAGTGTTGCATACCCATTGTTTCCAAGCACAATCTATGAGGCTCATCATTCATGAACATCACACTCAAGACTCAACTGCTCAGTAACACATCAAGTGAAAGATAAATAGTGTGAGTGCCTGCAGTGAAACACTAAGCAGTTTTCAACACTCCAGATGGAACAGCTATAAAAAGTCACATTTTCTTACAAAGATGCTTGGATTATTTTTAGCTCTTGAGGCCTAAAGTGTATGTTAACAATCAACCTGAAAAACACCTGTGAACAGTCACAGTCAGTCTTCTCATCCCACCAGCATTTTCTTTTCTTTCACGTGCCCCCTGCAATAATTGATGCATGTTCACCATGGTTACCTAAGGGTTTTTAAAGGCCAGACCAGTATCAGGTTCTCCGTGCTGATCGGGTCATACTGTGGGCGTATGAACGCACCTTCCACATGGGTTACATTTAACCAGAGCCTATCTAAAATAGAGGCTGTAGCAAACGATGTTGTAACTGGACGTTTTGACTTGATAAGAAACAATAACAAAACTTACTTTTTCCTCACAAAAACCGTATGTAAACGTAGATTGAAACAAACAGAACTCACCTGGCCACAACTTCATTGTCAACTTTAACGATGCAGTAAGGATCACTCGTGCCAGATCTAAAGATTAGGAAAAATACGGCAGGGTGAGCACAAAGTAATTGATTAAAAATATATATATATATAGTATCCTTTATTTTTTTTTATAATCCTCGGGTCAATACGAGCAGGTACACCACGTGGCTCTTTGAATTCATTAAAATGATAAACCAAAATAGACTTATTTGAGAACCAGATACTAGACGCGGGTTATTCTATCAGGTAAGGCTGCAACACAGAAGCACATGCTATTCAGGAATTACTTACACGTCTTTCGCCGGAAGGTTCCTGCCCTCGACAATCCGAAAATAAAGAGACGTGTTTTTGGCCATTTTCGCTCCGACAGTTTATTTATCCCCGCGAGTATTTCTTATGTTGCCATGCGAGCTGGAATAAATAGCCCTCTGCCTTTCTGCGAGTGAGTTTTCTCCGTTTCATGACACCTTCGGCTCGTGACGGCGCTCTGCCCACCAGCAGCGCGCGACCCAGGCGCGCATCCCAGTCCAGTCAGTGGAGCGGGGCAAAGCCGCGAGCGCCATGCAACGCATAGGCACGATGTGATCGGTTATACAGCCCCAGGTTATGTAAAAAATAACTCAGTCTTATGCGTAAACACTGACAGAGCCTCGGTCAGTCAGAAAGGCTTTGATGGGGTTTAAATAGCGCATTCATGAGGAAATAAACAGAATACAATAAAATAAACGGCTATGGCAGCCTGTCTATAAAACAACCCATTTTCTTTTAATTCAGAAAATCCTTCATATTTTCTGAATTCAATTACAAGATAACATTATTTGTTGGAGTATCTATAGTATAGCCGCAATACATTCTAGACATCTAGCTGAGGCTCCTGTTTTTTTTACATTAAGCGCCATCTGTCGACCAGATGTACTGAGTGCCAAAAGTGGAAGACTATGGAAGGCCCGGTCCCAATACTCGTACTTCCACCCTTGTGCCCTTCACGTTCCCCGCTGAGGGGCTGAGTGCGTCGTGTGTCCCGATTCTCTGGAACTGTCTTTCGCCCCGCGCCCTTTGCGCCTCGATCCACAAGTTGCTGCGTGACGTTTTGAGCAACAAGGCGAAAATGTGCCAAGTATACAAGTCATAAAACAACATATTTTAGTTTTGAGTCTAACAAAAAAAATTCTACATTTAAAATCATACTGCCACCTTAAATAAATGACTGATCACCAATTTTCGTTTCTTAAAACAAATCTGGTGGTTATTTTTACTTCTAACAATTTAACTTTTTTCTTTTACTGGAACGGTTGAAATTAGTTTTAACCTTCCCCATTCTAGAGCTAAAAATGACCATCCGTTCGCTGGCACAATATACCTCCAACAAGGCTCTGAGTGAGTTAACAGCTGTAAACAATTTAAACATATTTTAGGTAAGCATAAAGCAATACATTTTTGAATAAATATTTAATATATGTATTTCTCTTACAGTAAAATAATAAAAAGGATGGAACTGGAGGTAAAAGGAAGAGACAGAGTGATGAGAGTCCAGAAGAGGATAGGGAATGGAGTGGGAAAATGGAGAGGAGGCAAAAAGAGAACGATGACCGGGACAGAGCCTGGCTGGACAATTCTCAGGGACAAATGGATAAAATGCTACATCTGTTTGGGAGATTGAGCCAGTGATGGTCCCGTCATTTTTTGGTGTTGCAGTTATGACACAGAGGGGCAAGTCTATGACTTAACCCATACTGTCCAGATTCTCCAATTTTGCACCCTTGTAACCTGCGCACTCAAACCCTTATGTGCACTTCCACCAGGTACACACTTAATAGAGGGGCATAGGGTGTAGTGTGAGTAGAGGGGCTGGGTCCAAGTCTATAACCGCTGCTGCAGATTCTGTGAACAACTTTTGTGACTCCAAGGTGCGCTGTTGAGAGGCTCGATTGAAATACAAATGAAAGCTGTTGTAAGAAAATGTAGTTATTATAACTGAAAGAAGTAGTATGTATACTTTTTCATGTTACTTTCTTTATTCTAAATCTTCATTCACCCATGACAGGAGCTGTGGGACTATATACATGCACTGAAGTTTTTATATTAGGCAATTTCAATACATATTTTGTATACTATCAAATATAAGAAAACACACCTGAAATTTTTTGGCTCGTTATTAAAGATTTTCTCCAAGGAATATTACGGTCACACATGCAAATAGCAGCTTACAACAGTCATAGTTATGAGACGTGTTATAATTTTGACTTTCAAAGCCAATTCCAAAGTCCAACTTTTTTGCCTTTGAGAAACAAAGTCATGATTTTGGGTGTTAAAGTCATAGTCCAAAAATTTTCACTCATAATTTGGATTTTCAAAGTGAGAATCACTGAATTTAGAGTCAAAATTATGTAAAAAAAATTATTTTAATGTTTCTCAATAAGTAGGCCAAATTAATTAGAAGGAAATCATGTATATAATAGCCAACATAAGAGAGATACAGAACATCAATTATGACCTTTGTCAATTAACATAGATAGAAAATGTCAGGATTAATGGTACAACAATGAAAATCAGTCACATTTATAATATTAAAATTATGTTGGTAAAATCCCAAAACAGGGGGAGAAGCATAAAGCAAGGGACTCTCCTGAATAAGGCTAATGCACAAGATGAAGAACACCCTATGTGAAAAGCAAACGACTAGAAGCAATCTTACTCATGACTGAAATGTAACAGACAGCATAAAAAATAAAATATAAAAACAGCTGTAGGAGGGGGAAAAAATCCACATTACTACAAAATATATGCTGGGAAATATATGCATGGTTTGCAAGACTAATCTATTTTGTTGATCTACTCCCACATCCAGGCCAGTAGGAGGCGGTAATAAAAGTATTGCCAAGCACTAGTAAAAAAAAGAGGAGAAGAAAAAAAACTCAGGAATTACAGACAGGCAGTTTTACAGCCCGCTGTTTGTGGGGTCCTTTTAGTCTAAAAAGACCGTAAACAAACGAATACAGTTAAAACAACCAGTCTGTTGCGGTATTTTAATGCGTTTACAGCATTAGTCCGGTTTTGGTGGCATTCAAAGATTTCCAATTTATCCTCATGTCGCTGTAAATAGCCTTAGTGGTGTTCTTTCTTAGACTTTATGTCACCAACACAGTGCAATGAGGCTAGCTGAACGCTGTAGCCTCCGCTATTTGAATGTTTTGACCATCGCCTGCTGGAGTGGTTGTCATATTTTCAGTTAAAGTCATGGATGGTTACCCCGGAGTCACCGATAGTGATCCAGCAAAGCTACAGGAAAGACATTACTACCTGCTGTCTGAACTGCAAGCTTTAGTCAAGGATTTACCCAGGTATGGTCACTCCCCCCGCATTTGTTTGCACTTCCAGCAGATCGAAAAAACGCTCTCCCAAGGCGCAGCTTCCCGAATGAGCAGTTTTTAACCCATGAATCCTGTTGCAGAGGTTCCTGGAGAGAACCAAGGCCAGCTGGAATGAAATTATTTGATTAGAAGCAACAATGTTTTTTTCTGCAGAACTGCTGTTGCAACCCCAGGCTTGGTGTCTTAAAAAGCCTTGCATTACATTATCTCAATGTTGGACCTCAAAAACATCTTGACTACATTCAGACTCTCCCCCATTAAGTCTCGGATTACTCGTTGTACATCTGGTCTTGCATTTTGTTTTATTCTCAACTTTGACAAACACTTTGGTGGCAATGGTTTGTGACAGCTAAAGTTGCTGTGCTGGCCACCGTTTCCTGCAGCTTCACCGTCTATGGCAGCATAATGGCTTGGGGAGGTTTCCGATTCAAACTCAAAGCGGTGAGAGCTGTACAACTTGAATGCTTAGAAATCTATATTAAAACCTGACGAAACTTGTTTGTCCCCCATGGTGTTTACTAAAAGCAGCTCATCAGTTGGATGTGAAGTGTGACACATTTAAAAACAGAATGGTTGACACAAGCATTTCACAATTGAATCAGCAGAGATAAAGTAGCAAATACAAAAAAACTGTTGTAAAAACAATGAATAAAACAGAAGAGTTAAGACCTCTAAGAACTATCTGGCCTCGTATTCCCGATCGGTCAAAAGGTCAGGGAAGAGTTTTTAACAGACATTTGTGTGATTTTATATATGTGTATGTATGTATGGTTGGTTAGTTTCTCAAAAGCTGTAAATGTGATTTAAAACTGGCAACTAATTGTGAGTTTTGGTTTTTGCTCTTTTTATTTCCGTGATCAGCTCCTTCCAGCAGCGTCTGACCTACAACACCCTGAGTGACTTGGCTTTAGCCCTCATTGATGGGACGGTATATGAGATTGTGCAGGGCCTCCTGGATATTCAGCATCTGACAGAAAAAAATCTGTACAACCAAAGGCAGAAGCTGCACTGTGAACACCAAGGTCCGTGCCAGTCGTACCCGAAAACAGACAAATTGTCTTGAATCCGGCTCAGAAGTCACCCTGACGTCAGTGTGACTGTCAAGAGCAGCGGTATTGCTAAGCTTTTGCCTGCCTGGAAATCTGTCTGCAACTTACAAACGAACTGTTGTTCTCTTCCTTTTCAGCGCTCAAACAAGACATGGTCCGAAAACACAAGGAGGCATTACAGTCATGCAAGTCGCACAACCTCGCGCTTCTCAAGTCAACCCAGCAAACTGAGGTTGAGGTAAGAAATGAAATCTCAACTAGTGTGTTTACTCAGAGGACTGGAGTATGCCTTGTTGATGGATTTCAGGCCTTGGAAGTTCGAGTCCGCGAGGAGCAAAAGATGATGGACAAGAAGATTGTAGCAGAAATGGACCAAAAAGTGATTGACCAGCAGAACACCTTGGAGAAGGCAGGAGTTCCAGGGTTTTACATCACCACTAACCCTCAGGTTCGTTATCTCGCATGCTCATTCAGCGGGCTTATTTTTTTTCTAATTTAAGCTTTAGTGGAAAACACATCCTTTTTTTTTTTTTTTTCTTTATGGAGTCAAACATCCATAAGATGAAGATTTCTATCCTCCTTAACCACTCTTCAACCACTTATGTTTAACTACAGGAGCTGATGATGCAGATGAACTTGCTTGAACTGATTCTGAAGCTTCAACAACAGGATTTACAAGCTGGACTTCTATGAGAACGATCGCG
Organism: Fundulus diaphanus; assembly: GCA_037039145.1. NCBI lineage: Eukaryota > Metazoa > Chordata > Actinopteri > Cyprinodontiformes > Fundulidae > Fundulus > Fundulus diaphanus. The sequence goes on along the minus strand of CM073127.1, from coordinate 37,647,724 downwards.
GAGGGGCGACTGTGCCAAAAGGGACATTATTTTCCAATGTCTCACTTACAGAAGACCAAAAAGAGCTGAACGTGTGTCCTTCGGTGACCAACACTGCTCTCACACACCTAAAAGAAAGACTTTGGGCCTGAAGCAAAGCAGGTTTAAAGGCACGTCACAGTTTTGAAATGAAGTGATCCCAGTTCTAGTCGATGTACTGTAAACTTTCTTCAGGATGCTTTGCCTCTTATTTATTTCTGCGACTTTAAAGCCAGGTAACACTTTTGTTAAACACACGTGTATCTCTTTTTGCCATTTTTGAGAAATAAGTACAATGTTTAGTTTTTTTTTTTCTGCACTAATGCAAAGTAAAGTTAAAATACTTGCTTTCTACATTATGTTCCCTGTGTACATAAAGTTTGATCTGTTAGTTCATGGTCTGCTCATATTGTTTTGTTGCTAATGAAATTCTGTTTGGAAATATGTTTCTGAGGTATGTTAATGCATTGAGACAAATAAGTCTTTACGTTAAAGATTTTTTTTTAAAAAAAAAACTTTCCTAAATGGTTTAGCTTTAGACAAACCTTTTACAATGCTCTCTTAGGGTGAGCAGAAGCCAAGGAAAGGTGGCAAATGGAAAGAACAGCCTGAACAAAAAAGGCCAAATGTTAAAAGCCATATATGTTGCATGAATCCCTGAATAACACACCAGAAAGACTCGTTTATATGCTTTGCTTGCTTCGTTAGGTGTAAATTGGATATATGGACCTTCATTCTTTCCTCTGGATAAGAGTTGAATAGAAACTGTATGATCTAAATGAAATGATCAGTCTATTTACAAATATAGGGCCATTTACAAATATAGGGCCAAAAAATATTCATACTGGCAGATGTAGATTGAAATTATCTTAAATAGAAATTTTCTTTTAACCAATATGTTTCTTCTGACTAGATAGGGTATAGATGTGTCAAAATATGATACTACAGTGTGCCATAGATTTCAACAAAAAGTAGCAATCTCTATGTTTTGCTTGTCTGAAATGGTTCATATTTATTGCAAATTGTAAGCACATGTGGGGGGGGGGGATTTCTAAAGCAACCCAATTACCCTGATTGGTTTAGAACTGCCGTTCTTCATCAACACAACAGGTTACAAACTGCAGGTCTCTGCTGAGGTTTTGGTCGTGCAAAAGCAAAGGATCTCAGTCGGGACCTACTGCTGCGTACTGCGTCTGCCCACACCTCATGAAAGGGCTACAAGGTCATATCTAAATGTCTGCACATGGCCACAGTGCAGTGTTGTTTTAAAAAATATATACAAGACATTGTGTACTCTGAAACGTCTCATAGGATGAGGTGGGAAGACAAACGTGAAACCTTCACTGGCAGGACTGATGATGCGAGAGGTGAGAAATAATCCAAGGATCACCACCAAAGCCATCCTGTAGAGGGTCTGTCTGCAGACTAACTTGGGCTTGAGCAACATGCCACCTAATGGCACGACAGTGACCCAGAACACAGCTATGGGGATGAAAAGGCAGCTGGCTGACAAAAAAAAGAAAGAATCTGCAAGAAGTAAAAAAAAGAAAAAGGTAATGGGATAGAAATCTAAGGTGGAGACTTGCAAAAAGTGTTTTGTTGCTGTAATGCCAATAAAGGCTTATTTATTGATTATTGATGTCAATAACATTACATTTTTTATTCAAATGTAAATAAAAAACTTGAGAAATTATTTTAATAAAATCATACACATTGTATATTGTTGAAGTCTCTTTTAGGAGATGCCCGTGTCATTTCCAAACACAAAAACATCTTCTGGGTTGAATGAAGATAACATCTAAAGCTGCCAGGGGTATTAACAGTTTTGGACCAAGTCACTGTCAGACAAGTGATCCGGTCTCACTGATGGATCCTCTGACTTCCTCTGAAGTTTGGGGGAGGGATGATTGCTCCATCTTGATCCATTTCAACCGAGTTTGTACAAATCTATCGGAGAAGTGATTTGGGAGATGAAAAAACTGAGATCGACTGTGGTCAATAGCGTGTGTCTGCAGACCCGAGATTCTAGGTTTCCTCCCCCCCCTTTAGTCCAAGCGGTGGCGCTAATGCGCCTTAAAGTGGACCAGCGCAGCCTCCGCCGAGCAGCAGCAGCAGCAGTGAGTTAGTACAACATAGTGAGTGCTCTCCTGGTCACTGATGCTGGGTTGTCTGGTTAAATTGGGACGCACATCTTTGCAATGATCACGCCGGGTATCGGGTCACTCTCAGTAGCCACGCCGGAGCTGCGATGAAGGTGCATCTTTTAAGCGCGTCTGTTGTCTATAGCAGCAGCAGCAGCAGCTAGCTAACGGAGGCTAACCTGACGGGGGAAATTACAGCGGCCGGTCTCTGTTATTAGCCTAGAAAATGCGTTGCTTCTGCTGGAATGTGTTTTTGGTTATTATTCTTTTTTCCTCCTCAGTTTAAATGTTTTGTCATTCTGTCCTATTGTTGTTGTTGTTATTGCAGTAAGCTCTCGTGCAGGCTGGCTTTATGATGTTTGTGTATTACTATGTAAACAGTCCATAATATGCATCAATGCCTTTTTTATTATTATTATTCTGTTCTGTGGTTGCAGTGTTTAGAAACCACGCCAGTGCAGCAGCCGCTCCATGTTAACAGCCTTGCTTACTTTAGTGGAGAACCCCTTGAAAGTTGCCATGAAGTGTCAGCCCTGTGAACTAAGCATGTTGTCCTGTTCCAGGCCGGGGCTTCGTCGGTGTGGGCTTCATGCTGCGGTCTGCTGAATGAAGTCATGGGTACCGGGGCCGTCCGAGGCCAGCAGCCAGGGTTTGGTGCCGGCGCCGGGCCCTTCAGGTTCGCCCCCAGTGCGGGATATTCCACGTACCCGCCCAACAGCTCAGGGACCCCCGGCCTTGTTTGCAGGGCTTGTGGACAGGCCTTCTCCGTCTTCAAGAGGAAGGTAGGTCTCCTGGGTTTGCTTAAACTGGGAGTGAGATGGCAGAAAAGGCAGCGGTAGTGCGGGACGTTCCTCAAATGACGTCACGTTTCCCCGGGCGTGACGTCGTTTGAGGATGGTCGGACAAGGAAGAGTGCAAAGCCAAATAAACGAAGCCTGTCTGTACAGACGTTGCAGCCGCTGGTATTAGGTCTGGACATTCAAGTGCTGGCTCCTTATCACCGAGGAAATGTGGAGTTCACATAGGCGTCTTCGGTCAGATTCCACAGTAAAGTCCTCTCAGTTACAAGCTCGTATCCAATACTGACATTTCTCAGCAATCAGTCAGGTTTTGGAAAATGAACTGGTTGGGAGAAAACTCCATATGGTCACGATCATCATATCGAAAGTCACTCCAGCAGAAACCAATGCTTTGGTGTTTTTTATTGCCATAATATGTCTGTTTAGGTGATATTCAGGACAGATCTGTTCACTATTTGACTCACAAGTAAACGATTCAAGCGTTACCGCTCTGCTTGTACGACCACAAGATGGACGCGACAAATACGCACCGAGCTGTTCTAAATGTAGTAATTTGACATCATTTGAGGAATGTCCTATTGGCCACGCCTTAAAGCTGATCCTGAAAGAAGGAAGAGATACTGGCAGAGTGAATGTGAGTGATGGAAAAAAGAATGTAGAGGCAGGAAAAAAAGAAAGGAATTAAAGATTTCAGTGAAAGAGGACAGAGGAAGAAAAGAGAAATGTGGAGAGAAGCTTACCAAAAGGAGCAGGAAGAGGAGAGAAGAGCTCTAGAACTTGAGCACTCCTCCACAGAGTCCAGATCATGGAGATCACCCAGAGCAGCCTCCACAGCCAAGATCGTTGACGTTAGGGTAATGGGTAGCTAACAGTGTTGTAACCAAAATTATTCACAATTTCATCTTAAAAACCGCGGCGGAGGAGGAAAAAAATACCTAATTTTCCTCATCCAAATCAACTTTTACTGTGTTATACGCAACATCTGGTGGCTAGGAAGAGGGACAGACACACTGATGGAGTTTGATTACTGTTATAATTACTATCAGCTTGTCAGTTTACAGGTTTAATTGTATGTTATTGGCATTAGAACAAGGTGCATTTTAGTACACCTCCCATGAGGCCTGGTATATTTCACCAGATAAGGCTCTGCACATACACACTCTTTGTTAAATCTGAGCAATTCACAAAACAGTATTTAAGAATTAATATTGTTGTAGTTCTTTTTTACTTCAGGTTAATAAAACTCAATTCAGCTGCAGTTTCTAACTGTTGTCCTTGTTATGGCCACATAATGAAATATGTAAGGCTCTATTTAGCCCTCTACCCCATTACTAACCTCAACCCTGTTATCTTAGTCTCAACCCTGTCAAAACTACATTTTCATAAATTTTTTTAAAAAAATGTTGAATAAAAAAACTGTTGTGTTAGTTGACTGTTGTCTAAATGTTGAAAGCTGTCATCAGAATATTAATTTGATCACAACTCTTCCATTAAATAAAATGTTTGATGAACATGACAAGAGTGCTGTCACAGATAGATGCATTAGTCTAGCAAAAAATGTCAGATTTGTGCCACTTTTGCATTCAAAATTATTCAATTAGTGTTGGGGACATCTGATTAATATATAGCTATTGGTTTCTTTCTTTTTTTATATAGGTATTACTTTCTTTAGAAATACACTTCATAATCATATTCAGGGAGCCTCGATATTGTCCATAACGGAGTTGAAGAATTACAGTGACCGCATCTTGAAATATTGACCAATAATAATGGAAAGGTAATGCCTGAGATGGGAAAATTTGTTTTTCTGATGGTTAACTATATATATATATATATATATATATATATATATATATATATATATATATATATATATATATATATATATATATATATATATATATTTCGATAAAACATTTGAAAATATCAAAGTCCAATTTGAACCATTCTCATGGAATGACTCTTAAATGATGTGGATTTGGTCCACATTAAATGTAACCTGACAACAGCCAGATGCATATCGCTCCACCTATGTGAGTGGAGCTAGGCGGAGCGATATGCATCTGGCTGTTGTCAGGTTACATTAAATGTGCTTTACATGAAAACTGACCTTTTGGGTTAAACAGATTTAAAAAGCAGTGTTTCTCAGTTATGTTTGCAAAATTATCAAAATAGCGGTGCGCCAGGCGTACAGTAGTAATAAAAGAAGCTTTAAACCATGCAAAGATCTTGGGTCTAACACTAGAGAATTTTTAAAGCTAAAACTCTGGGGTAGCCTGTTTTTCACCTAAAGTTGTGATGCAGAATTACAAACAAATCTGCCTTCCTGGATATCGCAGTGAAATATAAAGCAAATTATCTTTGATCAACCGTTTTGCCCTTTTCAGTGTTTAGAATAAATGCCAGTTAATATACTTGTAACAGTCCCTTTATTCATCCGAAATATCAAGTTCTTTACCGTAGAAAACACGATATTTACCATTTCAAAACGGCATCAGAAAGTATTCTGCCTTTAAGCAGACATACATTCAGCTTACACGCATTTGCAAAATAAACATTTTAGTCAAATCTACAATTTAGGATGTAAACTATTTCCCTTTTCTGATGGAATCAGGACCCTGTGTGGGCTCATTAAACATTCAAATCGGTTGGTTTTTGAAATACAAGTACATTAATATTAACTAATGGACTATTTTAATTTCATCATCAACAACAACAACAATCTGGGGTTTTCAGGCAAATAAATCACCCGAGTTTAAGCAATAAACCCCAGGAATAAAAACACGTTTATATTCTGGGTTTCTCACTTTACATTATCAGCTGGAATCTCAAAACTGCAGCAGCAAATAAAGAGCTGTTTTTGAGGGGATAGTCGTGGAATCACGCATCAAGTGACTGACGCAAAAATAAAAGTCACAGACTTATTAACAATAGCTACATACGTTTACACGTTTTCCAGTTCAGCGTTGTAATTTTTTCCGCCTTTTATCAATGCACAGTTATCTCCCGTTGCACACTGGATTTTACACATATGTGCGACATTACAGGGCAGAAGCTTAGCGCACACGTCAACCATGTTTATTTTTCTTTCCATTGTAGTACATTTGCTGTGACTGCAAGAAGAACTTCTGCTCTCTTTGCTCCGTGGTCCAAGAGAACCTGCGCATCTGTGCCACCTGCCATTTGCTGAAGGCCACAGCTTTCCACCGGCCACGGCTCATGCGTCTACGAGTGAGGGACCTGCGTCAGTATTTGAGGCTGCGCAACATCTCCACTGACACCTGCAGGGAAAAGGAGGACCTGGTAGATTTGGTCCTCTGTCATCGGGACGTTGAGGCGGAAGAGGAAGACGAAGAGGAGGAGGAGGAGGAGGAGGATGACGAGGGGGCGGGGGACCCTAACACAGCCAGCCTCCTCTCGCGTTCACATCGAACACCAACCCCTCCCAGCACACAGCCTGCGTCTGAGCTGTCTGCTGCCTCGCTGGAGGAATCCCACAGCCGGAGCGAAAGCCCCGACGCCAACCAGGTGAGGAGCAACATCCGCATCGTTCATACTCTATCATCCAGGTTGTTATTGTTAGTTATTATGGCCATGGGGCAGAGAACGAGTGGTGTCAGGCCCTTTCGTGGCGTTTTGTGCTGCCAGTTAGGCCTACAGATGGATTTGACCTGGCTTTACAGAGGAGGCAAAACAAAGCGTACTCCTGAGCTGTCAGGATCCACTATAAATACTTGCACATGGCCTGCTTATGGAGCGGTAATCTTCTCTGTAAATGGAAAGTACGATGCACTGTTGTTCTTCATTTATCAATGAGCTGGCCGAGGGTTGTCTAGTCCTGATCTACTGTAAGATGGCACATTCCTTGCAAACCGTTGTTTTCCTGCAGGATTCAGGCGATATCACACCAGTGCCCCTCCTTAACTCGGACTCCAGTGAACAGACTCCTCAGGTGATCCATTTCCTCCGGTTTTACTCTTGTGTTCAAGTACATCTGGTGGTAATGTAATTTCAACGTCCTCTCACTGATTTTATTCTAAATTGAAACATGGATGAATTTTAAAGATCCCATATTTTTGTGTGCAAAAAGCAGAATTTAGTTCTTCTGTCTCTTTCTTAGACGAGCCCCCAGACCAGGCATGGAGCCAGAGCCTCCCTGTCCGACATCTCTAGCGTGAGGGACATTAAGGGCCTGTCCGTGCGGCAGCTGAAGGAGATCCTGGCAAGGAATTTCGTCAACTATTCAGGGTGCTGTGAAAAGTGGGAGCTTGTGGAGCGTGTCAGCAGACTGTACAGAGAGAAGGAGAAGAACTCAAAATCATGTAGGTATTTACTTTATTTGCTATTGGCAGCAAAACTGACCGTATTAATTTTCGTGTGAAAAAAACAACACATTCAACATCATATTAAGGCCAGAGAGGACCTTCATTCAATTAATGAAAAAGTAATTTTTTTCAGATTTGAAATAAGATTAGTATTAAAGTAGACTGTATATTAGAATATAAATTCATCAAATAGGTGATTAAATAATGCCAAATATTGCATAAAAAAAGAGTGTTTTTAAATATTTTAAAGTACTGTGGACGTTAAGATCTGATTGGTCAGGCGGCAAAACAAGTCCACCTGAGACCAGAGCAGTGTTGGGCCATCTCTTTAAGGGCCCAAATTCTGTTTAATTTATAGCGCATCATGATTTTATTTTCTCAACTATTCTGCTCTGGTGTAGCTGATTGGTCTGAAGTTGACTTGCTTTGCAGGTCAGCCAATCAGATGTTGGGCTTTAGTTCATCCTCCACAGGAACAGCTTTAAGCTAGGGTTGGCGACTTATCTGCAAGTTTCACCAAGTTCCTTTTTGAATAAAACCGTCTTACCTGATGTTCCACTCCTCAGGGGGATCGCGTGAAAAAATCTCCCAAATCCACTCTGGTCTTATTTCTTTCTACTAAGACTTTCTTCTTCTGATAAATCTGTACACGGTTTGCTTCTTGTGCCTCTCAGCCATGTTCAAAGTAAACTGCAAGAGCAGCGGAGCTACGATGAATGGTTAACACCTAAGCTAACCGCTAAGCTAACCGGATACATAAACACTAGAAGTGTGAACGTGCAGCCAGCAAACTGAAACTAACAAGTAACTGCACACTGGCGTTAGGTGAGCATGTCAGAATGATTGACATGTGGGACAACCAGTAGATAAGGTGCTGGAGTGAGAGCAGGACCAAAACACTGACAGATCAGGGATTGCTCAGAGTTTTTAATTCAATATCCAATATCATCTTTATGGTCATTGCAACATGCATTCCAATGAAATTAGTTCTCTGCATTTAACCCATCCCCCTGGGGAGCAGTGGGCTGCCACTGTGCAGCGCCCGGGGAGCAATCTGAGGTTAAGGGTCTTGCTCAGGGAGCCAGAGTGGCAGTCTGTGGGAGTTGAACCCAGAAGCGCAATACCCAACCACTAGGCCACAACTCCCCTAGAGTACAGTCCTGCACCTCTCACAGAGATCAATTTCATTATTATTATTTATTTTTTGTAACTTCCTTTTGCCGAATACATAATGTATTGACTACTTTCAGGATGGAAGGACGATTTTACCCAGTATAACAAAAAGTGGACTACCAACTATAGCTTTACGCATGCTGCAGCACGCAAAGAATTACAGAATTATATTTGATGTTAAAATATATTTAATTCGAATTTTGAAGTTGACATTTTTGTACATTTAAATAAGTATCAAATTATTGAAACCTTTTATAGTTAAAGAATATTTGTTATATGAAAAATGTACAAATGTTGAGTGGTTTTTGGAGTGTAAAATGCAAGCCTATAAGCTGACTTTAACTCGTGTCTGCACCACTTCAGATGTCAGCACTGGCTGGAAGGATCCTGTTTTTAACCACAGAAATCTAATCCCTCTTTATGTCCTGTAGGTGGGAAAATTATTAATTGACTGTAAGGTACACAGATGACAACAAGGATTATTGGTATAACTTTGGAAATCATGATAAACTATTTTATGCTTGCTTTACTCCTACAAAGTGATGGCCTTCCCCTCTTCTATCTGCAATGGTGCCATCAGAGGTAAGGTTACAGACTGTTACTGCGGTCAGATGTTCTACCTGTGCCTCGCCTCTCCTGTCGCTGGAGCAAAGCCACATACCCGCCATCACTGCATCCATTGCCAACCTGTTTTCATCTGCTACCCATCCATGCTTTTATAGAATCTCTGTGTGTGGTCCTGTCTGACGGCATCCGCTTAGTTTACCGTTGTGTTGTGGGTGAACGTAAATATGCATTTATTTTACTTATCAACACAAATGAAAGGCATTTTGATTTTGTGTTGAGCGTCGCAATCAGGTTGCCTCAGTTATTGTTGGTGTTGATTGTTTAAAACATGATCATGATATGCTTACTCTCTTTAAGCAGCATGATTCCAATAAAAAAAAAATACCTTTTGACTTGATGTTCAGTCCATTTCTCCGAAGATTTTAGCACGACCGCACAGATACACGTATAAGATACAACTTTTCAATGCTTTGCCACGTTGCAACCTCAAACCTAAATGCGTTTTAAGATTTTGCTTGATGAACCAACTAAAAGTAGTGCATCATTGTGAAGTGGAAGTAAAACCGTGCGTACAATTCAGTTCTCTAAATGTTGGTCTTCGTGATTCTGTTTGTTCATTAATTTTATTTAACAAACCTCTGAGACCTAAAATAATGGAAAACCCTTTTTTTTTAACCCGGTTTAAACTAATGCAATCTCAGTGTACTTTACATTTTGTGCCAAATATAGATATAACCGAATATCAGTTGGACCCATTTGTAAAGACATTTTTGTTTGCTTGATCATTTATTGGTTGTAATCATGATTCTTCGCAAAGAAGCAAACAAACAAACCTTGGAGTTGAGATTTGTGCCACATTTGTAAGGAAAATGCATATGAGGGGGTTGAGCAGCTGAGTCGACTACATGGGTTGCTCCAATAAAAACGTGCCAAATCCTCTGGACTGAACAGCTTTTGGTGGAGGAAGTGTGATGGTGTGGGTTTGGCGTCTCCATTGCCGTTGGAGGAGGGTTGATGCTCGCCGTCCGTCCGCTGCGTCGGGTTGATCAGAGACTACCTCTAAAATTTGGAAGTGAAAGGTGCGGCTTGCCTGCAGTCCTGACCTCAACCACATTGATCACTAGGATTACCACATTGCCTGACCCTGACACGAATGCCGGTTAAAGAGCGGGATCCCACGACAGCGTGTGATCAAGCGGATGAGTAGGTCCTATTTCTGCTAACGTCCGCCGTGCTGCCGAGTAAGTGACGCCAAGCAAGAATCAGGAGCAGAAGAAGCTGTTGCAGAAGGGTTGTGCTGAACCCACAGATGCGTTTGCCTTATGAACGTAACTCGATTTAAGGGGAAACCAACAGGCTTTCCAGCTATATAGGAAGCAGCATTACAACAATATGATCAACCAAACACGATGTTCTTCTTTGAGCTGTTATGATGCAGTCCAAAATGCTTTCGGATCCAACTATAGTGGATCATATATCGCCAAAGTTTCACACTTATGCACCTAAAACACCCAGATAAAATGGTTGGAATGGAGGACAGGTCTCTGGATGAGGCGTCTTCTTTATGTTTTGGGTACCTTATTGCCGAGTAATGTTGTTTTTAATTAATTTGCTCCACGTTATTTATTTTTTTGGCCTGGCAGCTTCCTCACCTTTCTCCCCCTGTGTCTCCGCCTTGCAGATGGCGAGAAGTGTCCGCTGACGCTTCAGGACGACAATCTGTGCAGGATCTGCATGGACGCAGTGATCGACTGCGTCCTGCTGGAGTGCGGTCACCTGGTCACCTGCACCAGCTGTGGCAAGAGAATGAACCAGTGTCCCATATGCAGGCAGTACGTCGTCAGGGCCGTGCACGTTTTCAAGTGCTAACGCACCCCGCTGCAGCACCGTGACTAGAGAGCCCTGGGCTCTGGCACTCAACAATGAAGTTTGAATGCTTCAGACCTCGTTTCCGGACGTTTGTATTTACAGAGTCTTCATGTCATTTGCACACAGAAATATGCTGGTTTCTTTTTAAGAAATTGTCTTGGATTAAGAGGCGGGACAGACGAGGACTGCACTTCTCTTTCAGACATTCCATCGGATCTCTCGTCTTAAATGCTTGTTTTTTTTTGTTGTTGTTTTTTTTTTACCGTAAAACAAAGAATGTCGGGAACACCCGGATGCATACTTTTGTAAAACAATACATCCTCGTTTCTGCCTGTAAGCCGGTAGCTCTTCTCCAGATCTACTTCTCCTTACCCACTGCGACAAGCGAACACATATCTTAGTAAAGACTTTGAACCTCAGCAGACGCGTAAACAGCAGGTGCCAAAACGACCCCCCCCCCCTCTCCCCTGTCGCTTCATTTCTCCTGCTCTTCCCCCGGCTGCGGGGAACGGCGCCGTGTCGACGTCTCAGCGCGTCGGATCAGACAGCACTTTGTCCGCACCCTGTTAACGCAGCACAACTCACAACCCACCGCGCCTCATCCCCCTCAATAGTGGCTTAGAGAAAGCGCGCCTCTTCCTGAATGCTTGATGAGAGGCGCTAATTAGAAGCCGTGGCGCTGTTTGCCGTCTCTGAACGTCGCGCTGCACCGTCCTCAGAAGAGCAGATGCTCTGTCGTTTGTCTTATTTGCAGCTGATTATGTACTATTAAGGGCGATGCATTATTAATTATGTTGATGTGGTTTTTCCTCGACGAAGTGCTTGTCTGAATGCATTACGCATTCAAATGTCCATGCAAAGACTCATCACAGCAATAGCAAAAGGTCTGCCATGCCTTGTCCTGCCGCAGCTCTTGACAGGAGAGTCAAACTAAACTGGTGCTAGAACTCATCTGGACTTTTGTGAAACCGTCATTTTCTTAAGTTGTTGGATTGAAATGTTTTATCTTTTCTTTTACGTTTTTGTTTTGTTATACGAGTCACAATAAGCCAGTTATTCTAAGATGTTTGTATGAGGCCACTAACAGCTGAGTGATGTGAAAGTATATTGAGATAATGACTTGCTGTACGTATATCAGCCCGTATAAGATGCATATATAGCTATATTTTTCCATTTGATTTGAAACTGCGACGTCAGGTTGCGAAACAGTTTTTTTTTCTGGGTGGTTTTCTCTGTTAAGTGGCTTGAAATGTGTTAAATTCGTGTCCATTTCCTCGAGCTCGCCGTTCCTCCTGAACCCACAGCATAACGACAAGCTTACCGACATCCTTCCTTCCGTCTGGACCCCCTATAAAGGTACCGCTCGCTGCTGTCTCACCACACATGTCCTGTGTGACCACAAATAGAGTAGCAGAGCAAATTGCACTTTTCTTTTACAGAGGGTATAATCGTGTGCAAGGTTTGGTCTTTGTATTTGCAGATGTTCAAATTTATATTATGGTAAATTAAAGATTTTAATTAATGTCTCCTCTTTATTTATTTTGTTTTTTTGACTGGCATGCATGACCCCGCAGAACAGCTGTACTGTTTTTAATAGTCATTTTTTTCTGAAACAAAAAATGAACATCCACGAAACGTAAAAAAAAATTGTTCCCCTGTAAAGATGTTGACATATTTTATGCTAGAGAATTATAATTTCTTCCCCTAATTTTAGAAATGCAGAAAAGGGAACGAGTAAGCTGTGTTTCTTATAGTTTAAGAAAAACCTACCAACTGTGATGTCAGGGAAAATAAATATCCATGTAAATGGGCACAAAAAAAATCTTGATTTATCTCAACAGCTTTCAGCAGGACCAACAGCAGCTGTTGGTCCTGCTGTCCGTCCAGTAGTGATTAGCTGTTAAGACGCCCCCTCAATTACGTTTTATTTAAGTCATAATGTGAAAGTTGAGTCCACATCTTTATAATCAGTTGATAAAATCTGTTAAACAGCATTTACAGAGCAAACAGTTCTGTAAAAGGCAGAAGCAGCACATTAAACGCTAATTATAGTGTTTCATTATTTTGAGGTTAACAGGTTTGTTGTGTGACGCTATCTAAGCTTCGCATCCGGTTACCAGTTAGGTTTGAGGAAGGAACTTTGGGCCACAACAAGAATTATTTTCTCTGTCATCCTGTTAATGGTTTGTTGCTATAATAACTTTTCTAGCTCTAACCAGTTTTATGGCCTTATGGTTGAGGCATCTGAAGTAGTTTTAAATGAAGAGACGGTGTGCTGTGGTGACTAAACGATGTTAAATCATGAACCCTCCACCACCATGCCTGACAGTGTTTCCAAACATGTTTCTAGTCTCATCTTCAGATGAAATTTGTTATAAATCATGTTTTCCTGAGGTCTTTTAACTTGTCTGTTTTTCTCTCTTTATAGTTGAAAAGGGAAATTGTTTCCCCCTTTCCAAGTCAAAGCTATTCTAGAAACTTGTCTACAGTCACCCTCAAGTATCACTGAAATATGCAGCCGTGCTATTTATGGTGACGAGCGGAGCCATTTTGGCCACAGTGACAAAATGGATGTTTGAAGGAGGCAAGACCAGGGTTTTAAATCTGAGAAAACTCCACTGTCAAGCATACGGTAGCATCATGCTGTGGGTTCCTTTCACTGGCAGTGGTACTGGGGGGCATTGCACCAACTGGGTGGAATGGGTTCACCACAAGAGCGTGGAAACTTTGGACAACTGTTTCAACACAATGAAGATTTTGTACCTGATGTCGGCGCGGATACGGCTACCATGAAGCTTATGGAGCGGCCCTGACCTCGGCAACATTGGACATCTGGAGGCTGTGCTTAAAGACCAGGTCAGGATTCTGGAAACCAACCAATTCAAATGAATTTTTCCAGTTTCTGACAGGAGTTCTCAAATGTACAGCCAGAATTATGCCAAAAGATCGCTGCAGACAATGAAGAGTGGGACTTTTCTGCATCATACCGAGACATTTAACCAAGTAATAATGTGGGTCTTTGACTATATTTGACCCTGTGGGGGGAAATTCAATACACTCAAACATGTGGACCCAATTCCTGTTTTTAGACTAATTGAAATAGCCAAAAAAAAGCCTTAAATTAATACATCCATGCTGAGGATGATGCATCTGTAGTTCCAGCGATTGATTGAGTGCAACCTTAGAAACCAGAGTACGTGTTACCGGAAGGTCCATCAAACCAGGTTCGCTCAAAGCATGTAAAGGTTGGCTCCACAGGAACATCCACCACAGATCCAGGGTTGAATGATAACAAGGATTTATTGTAGAGTGAAAAAAAAAAAAAAAAAAAGGCCGTCGTAGACTGCTCAACTTGGAAGAGTTGGGAATCTGCTCCTGATGACCAAAATTCACAAAGTGTCGTGTCTGCCGTAAACATCCAGGCTCCATACGTACAGAACATTTATCAAACGGTCAAAACAAAAAGTCTCACTGATGGTACAAATTAAGTTCTTTTAATGCAAATGAGCACTTATTTTCTGATTTACATGTATAAACATAATCACATTCACCTGAGGCGATAAATTTACAGCACAACACCCAAAAATACAACACCTACCGTATGAAGTATGTTTTTAAATGTATGCAAATAACCTGCAGAGGTCATAATTTCATGAGGTCGCCTGCCTTAGAAGTCCTGGTTTGGTTCGCCGTAACCGACTCTTAAGACGGCAGAATAAAAATAAAGACTGGGCGGCCGGGACGAGCTGCAAGCCCCCTGATAAATTAGTCACACGCATCATATGAACCAAGCATGTAAGACACCCATGTCAAGTCACTGAATAAACAAATAAATACAAACTGTAATAAAAATAGAAATCAATAAATTAATGTCGAAATATCGCTGAAAAGCCTAAAGCGAACCCTCGGCGGTTAAACCAAGTTTGTGTAAAACGTGAGGGTGCAACAGAAATTTTAAACTTGGGGTTTTCTCTCGACTGAAAATGTATGCATTTGATGTCGCTATGGTAATAAGATCACAGCACATGCATGTTGCTCTCGTCTCGTCTTTATACCGAGGCGTCGACGTCAAATATAGATTTTGGCACACGGGTAAAAAGAAGGAAGCCATGTCGTTTTGTTTAATGACAAAAGAGAGTCTACGATATTTAGCTCCAGAGGCGGAATTTCGCTCGTACAAAAATATGTTCAAAATTAAACAAAAACCAATAAGATAACTCAAATACAACCACGTGTTTATAAAAGTAAAAATATAAAAAGGAAATACATGCAATCGTTTTCTGTCCAGTGAATATCACCTCACACAGAATGACCTCCGGAAAGCCTCCTCTCGCTTTATTCCAAGACAACAGTGATTCAGAGACCTAAGTGCAATTTAAGTGCAGCCTGAAAATGTTGGTTTAGTCCGGTCAGAAGCTAGCTTATCTTCTGCAGCAGCTTGTCCTCTTTCAGTTTGAACGGGACGCTCACAGACATCTCTGCGATGAAGTGCTCGCACGCCGTCTTGGTCACTTGCTTGCAGAAGCGAAGGTCGATCTGACAGATGCTGCCGCAGCGCTTGAAATAGTTCAATGAATGATCTGTGACTCTGTTACAAACTAAAAAGGAGGAGAAAAAAAAAAAAGTTCTCAGTTTTGCATTGATCAAGTGGATCGTGGCTCTTCTATATTTAGCGCGTCAGTATAAATGCAGGAGTGTCTTTAGATGCCTAGTGGTCAGAGTTAAAATACCAGACCCAAATAGATACAACCTTTAGACACGGGGTGGGGGGGGATGCTGTGGAGGCGTCTTGGACCATAGACAATTTCCTAATTATGAGTTTAAATGAAAACCCTGCTAATCTTATGAAAGCATTTAGTCATGCATCAGCTTGGCAGACTCCTTAAAAACATATTTTTTGATTCAGTTCTAATTTTGTTACCACGCAGGCAGCCTGGTTTCTACTGCGTTTGACCTGCAGAGGGCCTGACTCTCTCTTCTCTGAAAACATCCGAGGTGCAGAGCAGCGGCGCTCATTTAGCACCAACTCAAATGAGGGGAGTAACCCAAAGTGCTTCTTTGAATCGTAAGACCTCTTTTCAGCTACAACAAATGCTGTGGCATCAATAAAATCAACAAAAAGGTCAATTTTTTTCTTGGGATCATCCAGAGACATTTTGTACCTTTTTATCTTAAAAAACAAAAAAAACAAACAAACTGCTTACTAAGACGTGTTTGCAGAACGGTAACAGTGCAGGCGCTCGGATTTGAGTTCCCAGGCTGTTGCAAGAGATCAAAAAGTGAAATTGGTGAAGTGCCGACGCTTTAACATAAATGCTTTCTGCACAAATGTACCCAACCACTGCACATCCGTTTATTTTTAGTAGTTTGGGTAAGTTATAGAGCCCATAGCCATACGATTTATTTAGCTGTACAACATTTCCTGAAATCTTTTCCTTTTTCCAATTCCCTGTACCTCTGATGTTGAGAGAACTGCGATGAAATGTGACATCACGGCCTCTAACCAAACTAAAATACGGATCAGCAACCCTCATTTTTCACATTAGTCACAACTTTTCCTCATAACAGCTTAGTCAGCGCGACAATATGTTGTAGACGGCTTACCCAGACGAAACGGCAACCGGATGAAACGACTGGAATCCTTCTGCGTTTACCTTTTGCTGATAAAGAACGGTCTAATCTAACAAACCGGCTTTAGTCTCCGTTTCCTGGCAGCTGCCTCTACAGGGTCTTTAGGTGTCATGGCAGAGAGGCAGTAACGTTACCAGAACAATGTTAATATGGTCCCTCTCTTCCACAATGAGGCCTGCTGAACATCTACTGCTACCACGCCACTCCTCAGCTGCAGGTCCCACCTGATAGGTTGATTTCTGTGAGGGAGTCTCTGGTGGTGGTTCCTGCCGCGGTGAGCAGGTTCACCGACTGGTCGTTGATATGGTTGCAGTAACTCAGGTCCAGCTTGGACAGCAGAGGCATCTGTCGGCTGATGAGGCGCAGGGATGTGTCCGTGACGTCCAGCCCGGCCAGCCGCAGGTCCTCCACGTTCCGCAGCTTGCACCGGTTGTCCAGCTGACCTGTTGGCACGGCACTTATTAGTTTCCATCTAAGGCTAAGAGGAGGAACCCATGCGATCCTGAAGCATTTAAGCCTAAAAACATACAACTTTAAATGCAATCGCACTTAAAAAAAAAAAAAAAAAACAGATGTAAAAGCCTAAATTCAGTTAGTGTGCGACCCCATTTACCCTTACCAACGAGATGCAACCACTGCCACCCCTGCCTATCGGGTTGGATTCGCACTACGCTGAATTTTAACAGTCGCTGCATTGCACTGATGTTTAATGCTGCTGTAGATGAGAAGACTGTGATGTACCCGGTCTGTTGTCGGTGGGCGGCGAGAGGAGGTCCCTCATCTGCGCGTCTTTCAGTCCCTCCACCCACTGGACATCCAGAGTGCGCAGCAGGGGGCAGCTGGAGGTGCAGAGCGCAGAGACGGCCGCCCAGGAACAACCCGACAGCTTTAACACTCGCAGACCTGCAAGTCAGAGCCGTGGTTTACGTCACCGAGGCACAGCAGGTCCACCGAAAACCACCTTCACCCCTCTCCGGCCTAAGAGTAACCCGTAGCCAAGTACCTGGTAATCTGTTAATGAGCCAGCTCAGCTGCTTTTTAGAAATGTTCGTCCAGCTGAGGTCCAAGGAAGCCGGCTGCCTGCGGATGATCCCACTCAGCATCAGCGGTGTGATGGAGGTGCAGCGATTCAGATCAATGTTTGTCCAAAGTCTCTTGTCACAACACCTGATCACAGGCAAAGTAAAGAAACAGAAGAATCAGCCTGACGCGTCAGGTCAGAGCACCCAACATTTTTTTAAATAAAAATAAACTC
The DNA here is from genome assembly GCA_037039145.1 of Fundulus diaphanus. Lineage (NCBI taxonomy): Eukaryota > Metazoa > Chordata > Actinopteri > Cyprinodontiformes > Fundulidae > Fundulus > Fundulus diaphanus. Next base: position 37,629,945 of record CM073127.1, on the reverse strand, counting down.
CAAGCACTGAATTCCAGTGATGGCTGAGCATAAACATATTCAACGAGTTCCTTTCGCAATCAACAGGAAGTACTGCTCATTTTACGTCTATGCCATTTCCTGCTTGTGCCTTTTTGACCATTTGGATGGTGCCATCCGCTGCAGAAGAGTTCACACCCTTCATACATTTCAGAGGCGTGCAGTGGAAACTTCGTACCCACATTCAATACATTGTGATTTTCTTCTGCTTGCATAAATCTTCACGTTTAGCTTTCCATTTACAACAGAGACACCAAAATTTAAAAGACAAATGTATTTTAAAAAAAAAATAGTGTAATGCTGTAGTTTAAATGCCTCTTTATCTTATTTTATGTGATGGATCAGCACAAAATAGTCCAAGGATACGTTCACACTGCAGGTTTTGATGCTCAATTCCAGTTTTCTGCTGAAACGGGATTTTTTTTGTACTACTATTAGTATATGCAGCGCACTGTTTACGGAAGTAATGGTGAAATTAATGGTTTCTAGAAGATTAGTTTAAAAAAAAAAAACAGATATGGGTCACATATGGGCAAAAAGATCGGATTTGGGTCACATTTCCCTGCAGTGTGAAATGAAATGTATATAAAAGAATGAAAGAATAAACTAAAGAAAGGCAGGTGACTGTGTATCCACCCTGTTCGCTCCCCAAAAAAGTTCTAGCGCAGCCAATTGCCTTCAAACGTTACATCATTAGTAAAACCAAGTCCCCCTGTGTGCAAACTAGATCCCACATAATCCATCGTGGTCATGGCGAACAAGGAGCTCTCCAAACAAGTCAGTGACAAAGTTGTGTAAAAGTACAAGTCAGGGTGGGGTCAGAAAAAACATGGAAATCTTTGATGTTCCCCTGGACCACCATCTAATCCATCATCTTCAAATGGAAAGCACACGGTACCACAACAAATCTGCCAAGAGAGGACCGCCCACCAGAACTCAGAGACCGGGCCAGGAGGGCATTAACCAGAGAGGCAGCACAGGGACCTAAGGTGACCCTGGAGGAGCTGCAGAGCTCCAGCAGAGACTGGAGGATCTGTCCATAAGATGACAATAAGCCGTAGGCTCCATAGAGCTGGGCTTTACGGAACAGTGGACAGAAAAAAGGATTACTTAGTGTAAAAAGTAGGTTTTGAGTCTGCAGAAAGGTACATGGGCAACCGCCCAAATGTATGGAGTTAAGTGTTGAGACTAAAATTTAACATTTAAGACACCAAGATTAACGCTACGTTAGGACTGGCCGATAAATGGATTTAATTGATTCATTTGAATTTACAATTTTTAATATATATATATATAAAAAAAATGATTTTATTTTGCCAAGGCACTCACTGGGCTTCCATGAGGAGAATAGCATGCAACGTTTAGGAAAATGTACAGTAAAAATGTTGTAAAGAGAAATCTTTTTTTAACCACAAGACAAGACACTTTAATTTGCTTTTCTTTTTTTAAGTTAGCTTGAAGTTACACAAGTGAAGCCTGTTAGCGCATTGTGTAAAACCACTAGCAGCAAACACTTTTTATACATTTTCATAGTTAACTATGGCAGGGCCGCCATCTTGTTTCACAGCTTGTATTTAGTTGCACTTTTAATTCAGGTCAACTCCAAGACAAAATGCTTGACATAAAAGCAAGTTTTTAAAATAATTTGTTTGTTATTGCAAAACGAAAAAGGAGGAGAAAAAAAAAGAAAGAAAATTAAATTTGATTAATCAGAATTGGTATAATAAAATCTGAGATTTTATTTTTAAGCCACATGGCCCAGCCCTACGCTACGTCTGGTGCAAACCCAACACATCCCAAGAACGGCATGGCGGTGGCAGCATCATTCTGTGGGGATGTTATCCAGCAGCAGGGACTAAAAGAAGTCGAAGGAAAGATGGATGGAGCTAAATAGAGGGATATTCTTGAACAGTCCTGTCAGACTGGGACAGAGGTTCAGCTTCCAGCAGGACAAGGACCTGAAGCAGACTGCCAAAGCAACTTGAGTGGCTTAAGGGGAATAAATGTGTTGGAATGGCCTAGTTAAAGTCCAGACCTCAATCCAACTGAGAATCTGTGGTTAGACTCCAGGATCACTGCTCAGGAATGAAAAGCATCCAACACGAAGGAGTTGGAGCAGGTGGAGCGTGGACAAACACCCCAGTGACAATTCCAGGTTGTGAGGCAAAAAAACCCCAAAAAACATGAAAATGCCAATGGGTGGGAATACTTTAGCAAGGTGCCGTTGTAATACATGTGCAACACATGATGAATATGAGAAATGAAAAGCATATGGAGGACAAAACTGTTTTCAGGTGGTGGTGCTAGATGGTAAAAGTGACCTGGACTGGCGGTAATTTACCAGCGATAGAACTAAATTAAATTTATACATCAATACTTTGGTGTATAAATGAGGATAGGCGGCACTTTTCATATCCCGATTCTAAACTACCGTAGTTTTCGGACCCTAAGGCGCACCATCAATTTTTGAGATTATCTAAGGATTTTGAGTGCGCCTTATAGTGGGAAAAATACGGCACTACCACCGTCAGGTACATGACAGCATTTTTCCCCTCTTTCGTGTTCAGCGGTGTTACGCTTTATAGCCACATCGAAACCAGTGAGTGTTTTTGGGGATTTATAGCGCTCTAAAAGAAACCCAGAATCATTTACCATCGGTTCCAGGTCTTGCAAATTCTCATGCAGACACACAGCTCCTTGTGCGGGAGGTAGCCAAATATCTTCATCCAGACCTCGCGCTGCAGGACGTGCGTTTTGCCGTCTTTCAGGGGCAGCCTGTCAGGAGGCGGGCTGATGGGAGGCGGCCGGATTACGTGCCGTTCCATTTGCACACACTTGGGCGGGGAGCGGGGGGGGACCGGCCGCGTGGTCGGGGTGCTCCGGTTGAAGCCCAGGGGAGTGATCTGGCTGGGGTAAAAGTGCCGCAGATCCCAGGTGTTGCCGTTCATCTCTTTGGTCCTGAGGTGAGCCCTCTGGTCGCCGAGTTCATTGCCGTTGCGGAAGAGCTTCTTTGGTTCCTCGTTCTCAGTCTCTGGCTCCACCTTTAGTGGTTGCCGGTTCTCGTTGGCCAGGCAGTCCTCGGTCTTCTGGATTTCCTGGTTCAGTGCTTTGCTCAGTTCTCGGCTCAGCTCTCTGTTGGGCAAACGGCGCTTCCGGCGAGCTTTTGGACGGGGCCCTTTCTCCTGCGTCTCACTGCCGCCCTCGCTGCTGGGGCCGGCCTGGGGAGAGCTGCAGAGAGAGTGGTCGCTGTCGCCGAGGGGCGTTTTGATGGAAGAGTTCAACGAGTCCCTGTAATCCCCTTCCTCCTCAGTCTCTCCGAAGCGGCCTTTCCTGTCGACGCCGCTCCGAAAGTGATGCTCCCTTCCGCCCTCCTCCTCGTCATCCTCCTCCTCCTTTTCTGTCTTGATTTGGGGAAGGAGTTTAGAAAGATACGGGTCATCCGACTTGTCCTGGAGAAAAAGAGATTCAGCATGAATTAATTTCAGCCGTTAGCTTATGCTAAACACTCTGCATAAACAACTGAAGCCAGTGAACTGAGGTCCAGACTTTGGGCCGGTCTACTACGAGTCTGCGCTGACGCCAGCCTGCCTGTGAAGGGGACTTCTGGACTCGTCGCCTATTGGACGACGTCTGTAAGCCGGCGGCTGCCTCTGACTCGTTTACTCGCAAAAACAAGCCAAACTTTCAGATTCGTTTTTTCCCCCCCCTTCCCCTTTCTAGGTCAATCGCATCGTTTCAAAAACCAGCTTTGTTGCAGTCTGTGGGTGTAGCGTCACAAAATGTATGTGAGTAGTGGGCATGTAGGACGGCGAAAGTGAAAGTCAATCCAAACAGGAAAATATATTACTGGTAGGGCTGGGCAATATCTCCAGATTTTAAGAATACCCGAAAAAAAGAAAAAAAAAAGAAGATATTTAATATGAGGCTATGTTGTTTATAGTGAGACTGGAATTATACCTTTATGTATTCCAGTAGGGTATTTTTCAGCCGCTTCTCTACAGCTGATTATTAAAAAAAACATACCTGTGAGGCGTGTGAGACAAAGCTCTGATTCAGAGAGGCCTTTTTATAATTAGTTTAGGAAAAGAAAAACACATTGAGATAAATATCCTATATCGGCATTCGGCCTAAAGATATTGAGCCATTACTTTTGGTAGCCATTTCCCAGCCCTGATTAGTGGAACACAGAAAGTAAATGTGTGGCACATGAAAATGCAGCAGTCAAGGAGGCGCCTGCACACATTGATGCTCCAGTGTCGATTGCAACTCCCCGTGTTGTGCAGCTGCGGTGGAAAAGTTAAACGATTGAGTCCTTTTGCGAGCCGCTGGCAGTCAACACCAACCTTCTTCCTCACATAGAGGTCCTCTTCCTCATCGTCGTCAAAAAGCTTCCTCTTCTTCCTCAGCTTGTCCTCGGGCCTGGGTCGCGGCAGGCCGCTGGGGGAGAGCAGCGGCGGCTGTCGGTGGAGAGCCTCCTCGGTCCTGTACCTGGGCGTCTCGTCGCGGTCCGGCTTCCTCTTGGCCGCAGAGGGCAGGTCCCCCTCCTCCTTGGCGGCCTTCTGTTCCCTCAGCAGAGAGCCGGGGAGGTTGGAGGCGTACTTGAACCCGGGGCCCCTTTTTTGCTTCAATACCAAAGGGGACAAAAACAGGGGAGACGACTTTATACCTTTAGCCTATTGTGACAAGAAACACAAAAAAAAAAAAAAAAAAAAAACAACTTTTGGCCGTCGGCAGGTTCCTGCTTCTGTCTGACAGTCATGTGAAGGACTTTCAGCAGCAATAAGGAGGAAGTGGCCGGCAGATCACATATAAAACTGATATAGTTGCTTCCTCTTTCACGGAGCCCTTCAGTTTATCGTTGACGCAACTTTAAAAACGTAAACCCTATCAAACTTTTCCGAGGTAAGCCTCGGCGTGGACTCGTGCATGATTGTACTCACTTTTCCGCTTTTGCCAGCGTGGTTGCACTTGGGACATTCCCAGCAGTTGGGCAGCTCGTCGTTCACCACTCCTGAGGCGTCGCTCACCTGGCAGGAGGAGTTGGATTTCAACCACAAGCCTTAACAGAGCTCTGCATGTAGCGAGTTTGACACAAACAAGGTAAGTGAAAGTGAATGTTGCCCCGCGCGCTCGTCAGGCCGGTCAGCGCAGTTCCACCTGAGTTATTTTAAAAAAAAAAATAAAAAATGAGGGCGATGACTGTTGACTATCTCTGCTTGGCTTTAATCAACAACCTGAACGGTACATTATTTTTTGTAACAAAAAAAAAAGTAATTTGTGTAAAACACAAACGGAAGTGACCCAAAAGTAGTCCAGTAACAGAAATGTGTGTTCCACCTAATCTGAAGCACTTCTCTGGTTTTCTTTTCATAGAAACTCTACATCTAGCTGTTGGACTCGTCACCTCCTGCTGGAAGGTGAACCAGCTTTGCTGCCAAATCACGATGCTGCCACCACCATGCGTCCAGGAGCTGGAGTGTTTGTCCACCAGGACCTCCCCGTAGGCCTGGGTGATTCGGCTTAAAATGAAAACCTCAGATTTTATTAGACCAATTCTGATTAATCGATTATTTCCCTCCTTTTCATTTCACAAAAAGAAGTCATTTTAAAAACTTCCTTTTATGTCAAGCATTTCATCTTAGAGTTGACCTGAGTGGAAAGTGCAACTAACCACAATCTGCTTGTAAAACAAGATGGCGGCCCCGCCATTGTAAACAATGAAGATATAACTAAATGTTTGCTGCTAGTGGTTTTACACAATGAGCTGAGAACAGGCTTCACTTCACTTTTGTAACTTCAAACTTACTTAAAATTAAGTAAAGGAGTAAATTAAAGTGTATCGTCTTATGGTAAAAAAGACAATATTTTGATAATTGACTTCCCTAAACTTATATTCATCAGTAGATGCTATTCTCTTCATGTAAGACCAACGAGTGCATTTTTTAAACAATACCCCCATTTTCCAAACATAATCTTAATTGTAAATTTGAATGAATGGGTTTATCGGCCACTCCTACATCCCCGCCATTTAGTTGTTTTAAAACAGGCTTGGGGACATTCTGTTTCTTTTTGTTGTCAGCTAAAGCAGCAGCGCAGCCTGAAGAAGCGGGTCTGATCACGCCCGTCCCAGCAACGACGCGTTTCCAGCTTGACAAGCCAGGCTTCTTGTTCTGTGGAAGTCTCCTTCCAAAGAATTTGTTTTTTTGCTTTGTTTTTTTAACAACTTATAAGCCGAGACTCAAACACTAAAACTTTAGTGTTAAGCTGTTGCACCCTGGAGACCACGCGATTAAGAGCAGCGGATATCATAGAAACGGCTCCCGTTCGGACTCTGCGTACCTTGAGGCAGTTCGGGTGGACGATCTCGTTGCAGATTGAGCACTCCATTAGCATGAAGTTGAACTTTTCCTCTTCGTCCTCGAGCGTGTCCTCCTTCCCCGCCTCTTTACACACCACACACACAGCTGTGTGGGGCAGGACGGGCTGCAGGGATCAAGACAAACAAGACCAGCGGGATTTAACGGTGCTCAAATACCGCAAAACAAGCTACATCATATCCTACATAAGAAGCTACATAAGGAAGCAGCCATGCTGTATTCTGCTCGCTCGCCAGGGACCAACACGCTCTCCGGTCCTCTCAGCAGTGACTCACCGCGATGCACTGCCTCATGATGCAGGACTGCTTCATGCGCCCCGGCCCGCCGAACTTCTTCATGTCCTTACAAAAGTGACATTCGCCGCATTCTGTGCGCAGACACGCTTCGCACTTGCGGCAGCGCGTCCTCCTGCGCCTGGCCCCCGACGCGCTGCGGTTGGACGGCAGCTTGACGGCTGACGTTGTCCCCATCTTCGGCTTCGGCCGGTTGACCGCTCGCTGCTGGGGGACAAAGCAGTTACGGTGGGCGTTTGACAGCCATTAAAATGCAAGAGTTGGTATATATATAAAAAACACATTTGTTTTTGTTGAAGCAACTACGTTGTTCTTGTGAGAATTTATAGTAAAATGCTGAGTGAGCATATATCATCGGGACGCGCTGGTGCACTGCAAAAAGGGAACTAAAAGTAAGTAAAATTTTCTTGAAATGAGTATATTTTCCTTGATTTGAGCAGGTAAATAAGACTATTTGCCAATGGAACGAGTATTTTTACCCCTAAAATGAGATTATTAGATATCCTGCACTTGAAATAAGATGATGGAGATGAGTTGTTCCTATTTTAAGGGCAAAAATTTTATTCCATTAGCAAATAGTCTTATTTACCTGCTCAAATCAAGGAAAATATACTCATTTCAAGAAAATTTTACTTACTTTTAGTTCCCTTTTTACAGTGTGTTGACCAGGCATGTAATTTATTGATCGTTCTCTTGTTTATTTTAGCTCAGCAGGAAGTTTTGTCTCCTGCTGCTGATCAAACAGAAACAAAAAGTATGACCCGTAAAGGTCAAATACTGAAATATCTGATTTTTCCCCCCCTATTAATTAAAGCACCAAAGCCAAGTATTCCCCCACCCCCTTTTCAGACTCTGAACGCAACAAACCACAGCTTTTTATTTTTGGGCGCACTTGTTCCTAAAGGTTTTCTTTTTATACACAGGATCAGATGTCTGGATGCAACGTTTCTGTTAGCCTCGGATAAATATCAGACATTTTAAAATCATTCTAAGACCCCCGTGATTCAAATCTAAGGGCAAACAAAAACTAGCTTAGTTAACTCAATCAAATAAGAAGAACCCACGTGTAACTTTGGATAACCTAACAAGAAGGTTTAGGTTGCGACAAAATTACCAAACGGCTGCTTCGGGAGCATGATTCCTCTGAAACGGTTTTGTAATGCTTTTTAGGGATTTGTAGTTTCATCACAGTGGAAACAGAAAAAGGAGAATCAGCCATCTCGACCAAAACCACAACAGACGCATTTCTCAAGACAAGGAAAAGGGAAAAGCTATGAAAGAATAAATGAATGTACAAATTTAAGAGTCAACTATATGTAGTTTAAGAACTAGTAGGGAAAATCTGGACTCCATTTCTCAACGAAACCCTTTTTTAGAGCTTTTGAATAAACCCTGTATAAAACATGGGTGGGTTAATATTCAGGACCGCACTGACAACATGTGGTTAAACTGATTAGAAATAAATGGACGTTTAGAGCGCTTCACTCGTTAAACTAGGAGGAAAGCGTGCAGTAAACCTAAATGTAACACGTTCACTGTGGAAAAGCTGCAGCTAGAATGGGATCCATCCGTGCATCAGGACTGAATCTTTAATATCAGCTTTAATAACGCGGCCACACAAGACACGTTGTTAAAAAAAAAAATATCAGCTTTTCTTTTTTTTTTTTTAAACAAGCATCTTCCTCATTTCAAAGGCAGAGCTACAAAACAAGAAAACTAAGAAGGCATCTCAGCCCCTCTCATCTTGGCTGAAGACGTTACCTTGGCAACAGTTTGCCGTGCTGGTGGCACATGTTTAAACAGGAGAGCACGACAGATGGATAAAAATAAACTGACTGGAGGAGGTTATGATTTCCTCTGAGGCCGTGAACATCCTTCTGATTTATTCTTATAGTGCTACTTTTAACCGGCGAGCTGCTGCTGCTGCTGCTGGGACCTCCTTCGTTGTGCTGCGTCAGCAAACACCTGGAGGCCGATTCCCCGTCTGCCTGAAGAAGGTGCTCGCACACAGAGGACGGGTAGAACAGGTAAAGCGCCACGGCAAAGACAACAGGCCAGTCTGGGTGAGCAGCAATGACTGAAGCGTTACCTAGAAGGAAAGGTGAAACCCGTGCCGGATGACTCCGTGTGAAAACACGCGAGGTAAATCATTAACAGCAGCGTGACTGATCTCCTCTCCCCGGGTCCTTCAGATAACAGACTGCAGGGTTTCTTCGCGTTTTTCCCAAGAACACATTCCGGACTTTTCCAGAGCGCCTCGGTGGTTTTAAAAGAGAACACAAAGTTCACTAGGAGTTTATGGTGGATGTTCCTACAGCGGTCGAGCCAACAGCATGGACGTGGAAAAATCACAACAGGCCCGCAGAGAGAATTTACACAACGAAGGAGGAATAACGTCTCTGCAGATACTTCTCTTTTTCCCACAACCCATTTCTTTTTTCACACCCAGAAGGGATTCAGAACCCCCCCCTCCCAAACGCCAAAAGCTCTCTCCATTTCAACGACAGACTCCAGCTGATGCGTCCAGCCAGCTCCTGCAAGAATGTGGGAGGGAAGCTCTGGAGGACGAGCAGCTGCTGCAGGGATGTCGCTAACACTGTTCCAGTAGAGCCGCCCCGCACCTCGCCTGGCCTCTGATCACCGGCGTTCACCACTTCATGACGGGGCGAGCTGGAGTCGTTTCCCCCCCGCCACGCCGTACAGGACCCCTACGTCCCTTCCAACCTCCGTCACTTCCCTTCCGAGGGAAGCATTTGGTCCCAGAGGATTTCGAATCATCATGCAGCTGCCCATTATTCTCTAAACCTATGTTATTCAATGCATAAATAACCTTGGAAACGCTCAAATCAGTTAGATATTCCCAGAAGGATCTGAACCCCCCCCCCCCCATTTATTCTGGTTCCAATCCACGACTCAACGAGTGAACGCTTGTGAGTCGTAACAGATGTTGATCCCAGGTAAAACCAAAACGTCGCAATTTATTTATTAGAGTCTCGTATCAAAATGACCTTACAGTAGACCATCAGCAGGACATAGAAATCGGCGGTGAAAGCAGGCGAGGGTACACACGGACGCACAGTTGGTTTCTTAAATCGTTAAAAGCCAGAATCAGGACCATTAGAAGGTTGGGCTGAATCTGAGTGGGTCACACACGAAATGACTTTCGCACATCTGGACTAGAGAGGGTGGGCACAGTTCATACATTTCCATTTAACTGCCTGTAGGCTGAGAGGATGTGAACCCGAGGTCCAATCAAGAAAGAGACTTTCAGGACGCAGCAACACACCTGGCTATTTGGACGGACCGTTTCTCGTCTTTTCATACCCACACCGGACATGGATCTAAGTGGCCAGGATGCTAATGCTTCATTAAAAAGGTGTGGGGGGAGCAATAATTCAATAATATATATCGACCAATAGATGTGGTGCAATGGGGGAAAAAAAGGATCAATAAAAAGTTCAATAGAAGAACAGTTTCCCTTCTTTCTGCATTCTAGCCTATCATGTAGGTTAAATGTACAATCATTACATCCTCCCAGCCAATCACAATGGCAGACACAGGAGTGCCCCGCACCCTTCAAAGAGTTCAGAGAACACTTTTTCCTCTTTTTTCAACTTGCAGTTTCGGTAAAAAAAAAAAAAAAAAAAGGTGGCTGAACAAAGGGTTGAGTTTGCATTCATGTGTTCTGCATCTAAAAATAGGTCATTAAGCAACAGCATAAAATGGGCAGAGCTGCACTTTAAACAGATTATTGATATTGACCGATATGATTTCTATTTAACTGATGTGCTTTTTTCCTCCCTATACCGTCCAGCCCTAGGTGGGGGGGGGGGGGGGGGGGTCATACTGATGACCGAAAAAGAAAGAGTGGGGAAAATTGGGTCCGTCGCCATCAATATCATAATTGCAATATTATGCTTGTTTGTCTGTCCTGTTGTGTCTCTGCTCTGTCTTCTGTAACCCCCAGTCGGTCGAGGCAGATGACCGTTCATACTGAGCCCGGTTCTGCTGGAGGTTTTCCTTCCTGTTAATGTTTCTTCCCACTGTCGCTTCATGCTTGCTCAGTATGAGGGATTGCTGCAAAGCCATGGACAATGCAGACGACTCTCCCTGTGGCTCTACGCTTCTCCAGGAGTGAATGCTGCTTGTCGGGACTTTGATGCAATCAACTGGTTCCCTTATATAGGAACATTTTTGACCAATCTGTATAATATGATTGAATTTGAATTTGTAAAGTGCCTCAAGATGACATGTTTCATGAATTGGCGCTATATAAATAAAATTGAATGGAACATCCAGTGATAACACAGCAACTTTGCGGTTCCCATTCAGAGTGAATGCCATGCAAATAGCTCACTTTACCTGATGATTCACAGCCTATAAGATTCACAGCCTATAAAATAAAAAATGCACTATTAAAGCTGTGACCAGTTAAACACAAAAAATAAAAATATAAACCAACACATTTTTTGAAGATGACCTCAACAGAAACCGTCACACCAGCTGAAGTTGTGCTGACTGTAACTCTATGTAATATGTCAGGAATTTGGGGATCGGCTGCTGAGAGCCGTGAGCGTGAAAAAAAATAAAACACACAACGCAGCTTAGCATGCCGAGCAGAGCGGTCTGACTCAGCCTGGGTCTGGACTTCGGTAGGAGAAAGTCACAAGGCTGGCCATCTGCCCCAAGTGAGCCCTCACAACAACAAGCGCTGTTATGGACAACCACGTGTTGAGGGGGGGGGGGAGGACTAAGAAAAAAAATGTCATCTGCGATGCAGAAAAATGGGGTACAAAGTGTTGTGCAAGCAGAGATGTGGACCTTACGTAAGCGCCGTGAATGCTCCTGCGCCGAGCACGTCTCAGCACCTTGGCCGCAAAACGAGTAACTTGTAAAAAAAAAAAAAAAAAAAAAAAAAACAGCGCACCCAGACAGTGTTATTTTTTATTTTATTTTTTTGTACGGGGGGGGTGTCAGTGTACCCCCCCCCCAGTTTGAGAAGCAGCGGTTCACCAAGCAGCAGAAGTAAAGCCACTTCATTGTTCCCTCTCCCCATCCCCCCTCCCCGGTCCCTGCCTGCCTGCCTCGGCGACGTTTCGCCTAAAGCCTTCTTAAAGGCGCAGGGCGGTGGGACAAGTTTAGGACGAGTGAGGAAATGAATCAAGAAAGAAAGAAAAAGCGTTTCCAACGTGGCAGCTTTCGGTGTGCGGGAAGGAAATAAGAGCTCCAGTCCGGGGTTGAGGGGCTCAGACCGCCGAGCTGGTTGCGGCTGGCGGAGCTTTCCTGCTCACAGGAAATCCTCCGAATCATGACCGGACCGAAGCGGCGCTGCGTTTAGGGGGCAGCTCGAAATGGGTCAGTTGTGGCTAACATCAAAAGCATGTCCCCGACAGTTGGCGGATAAACGTCTTCAGGAGAGCAATAATAATCATTAATGTTTATGATTACCGGTGAGATTTTTTTCCGTTTGTTTGTTTAAAATAACCCCCTTTCATTTTTAATCTTTGACTGAACCTGACTCTCTCTCACACACACACACAGAAGAGCGGGGCTATCGTTAACCTTAAGCAACCACACAAAACCCTCCCCTAAACCTTTCTTTCTTTCTCGCCACATTTCGTTAACCTTCACACGGACAAAAACCAGGTGGATAAAATGGCGACTAGAGGCTCGTACCTGCTCGGACTCTGACTCATATTCTTCATCGTCTCCGCTCATTGACAAGGCCATGACTCTCCTCTCGCATCGTTCGTGAACAGCAGAAGGAAACTAACATGGCTGAACGAGCCTCCAGCTCAGCTCATTCCCCCCTCCCACACGGCAGCAACACTGCCCCGCAGCTGCCAGCCATGTTCCCGCGCTGCCTTCACTTACCGCAGGAAAAAAAACCTCTTCCTGCCTCCTTAAAGGGGTAGCGCGAACATTCAGGCAGTGAGGTCCCTGTAGGTTATGAGAAGGTTATATCTTACCTGCAGTGGAAAATGTCAGTACTGCTACTACTACAAACAACAACAATAATAATAATAATTAATAATAATGTGCAATGTATGAACAAAACTGTAGCCTGCTGATATTGCAAACACAAATCCCTCAGTGACATCATATTATCCGCAATTTATGTCACTGGTTCAAGCCCATGTATCGGAAAAAGCTTTATTCACCAAGTTCATACAGGACAGGGAATTTGACTTTGGTTCCACTTTGATCTCAATGAAGACATTTTAAGTACAAGTAAACAAAAAAGCAAAGTAGATTGTTTTATTTTTGATAATCTGTATAGACGCATTATATATTTAACGCGACGTACTGTAGGTTACTAACTCTACACACCTGAGCGCTAAGAGACCAGGATGTGACCAAGAGACTAAAGCTTCATTAGAGATGTGCGGTCATCTTTGATGATGAAAAAGAAAGGAAAGCGTGATGGAAATGTGAGTTAATCGCAATCAGTTTCTTAATTGATTAGTAATGCAGCAATTTCGCGTTCTCTTAATACCAGACACTTATAGTTTTCTTCATGCACACATTGCTGAAGATGAATTCTTAAAAACGACGTTACGGTACTTTATTTCACATGGGAGTCTTTCTTTTAATATAAATGCTGGGCCATGCCTTTGAACGCAGTCCAGCATAAAACATTCAAAAATGAAAGGAGACCAAAATGAAGAGAAAAAAAAAGCATTTCAGCGCTAATTATACAGTTATGTCACTTTAGTAAAGAAATTATTAATACGTGACAGCTCCTCATTAGTCAATTTAATGCTGACGAGCTAGAAACGACGCGTGAGGTGTAACGTGAATGCAGCATGGGGGCAGGAAGTGAAGAGAGTCAGAAACAAGAGAACTCTCTCCACAAATTTCCGTCTTAGTTTGTTTAACTTATTTAAAATTTTAACCTTTGCAATTTCCCAAGGAAAGTCTTGGCCTTTTTAAGACGAACATTTTAAGATCGTTTGTAATGATTGCCCTAATCTTTATTTAGTTGTATTATTGTCTTAAAGTGAGTGATTATGTTTATCTCTTAGTCTAACCCATGAACAGGGCTTATGAGAATCGCAAATATTCTTATTTGGCCACTTTTTTATTGAATATTTTAATCTAAAAAGTTATATAAAGTGTTGTATAAACCTGTTAAAATTCTGATTTATGCATTTGAAACTATTGCACTTGTTTTATCTGGTTTGTGTTTATGTGTTTTTATTACCTATCTATTTAATTCAAAGTAATATGTTTAAGAAATTTAGCTTTTTGTGAATGTTATATAGAATGAAAATGAAAATAAACTGATTTGATTAGCTTTGAGGTGTATAACCAGTTACCAGCACATATTTAAACATGTATTCAGATACAAACGCAACCTCTCTTACATTAAGGCTTCATTTGAGTGCAGCAACAGTACTACCAGTTGGGTACCAGTGACTCACTCGGCATTTATTTATGTCACATAAATATAATGACAAATGACAATTGTTCAGAGCAGTGCAATGTTGGGTGTAAAAAAAGCTTTTCTTTGGCACCATCCAGTGTTTGAAATTGCAATATACATGCTTCCTCAAAATTAATAGGGGTCGGATTTCGTTTCTACATGTTGGATAAATAACCTTTCATGAGACCCAATTGCTCATGCACTTCGATGCACAAGTAATCCTCTGCAGTACCCACCGGTGAGGGGTGCTGCAAAATATTAGCTAAAAAATAAATACACCTGTTCTTAAACCTTTGTGCGGACATACGCTAAGTATCTTGAGCAGGGTAGTGGGATGCAGCATGTTCAAACGCAAACACCTGTATAATTTAACACCAAATCGTATACTCACTGGCCACTTAATATGCACTACCTTGTTAGTACCCAGTTGATACTTTAATTCCTCATGCCATACTTTGGACAAGGTGTCTGAAACAACCCATTATTGTCTAATTTTGGTGAGCCTGTGGGAAATATCCTGGTATTTCCACATCTTTTTACGACCTTTCTGCCTCAACCAAAGAGATGGTTTTGTGTGAAATTCCTAGTAGATCAGCAGTTTCTTAAAACAAAAGTCAGACCAACCAGTCTGGCAATAACAGCCATGCAAAATGCAAGGTTCCCTAAATCCTCTTCCTTCCCCATTATAATTATTAATTTGAAGGCAGCAACCATCTAAAAGGCAAAACTAAAAAATTAGAATATTGTGATTTGATCTGATTTTATAAAGTGAAACTCGTAATATTTCACTCTGTGTAATAAAGCTCTATAATATATTACAGAGATTTATTACACATAGAGTGAAATATGTCAAGCCTTTCTTTCGCGTGATGTTGGCGATTATGGCTTTAAGGTTAATGGAAATGCAAAAATTCAGTGTCTCGGAAAATTTCATTATTGTGAAAAAGTTAATTATTGTAAAATCATGGTGATACACCCTTATCAGATAATAAGCTCAAAACACATGCAAAGGTTTTATGGACCTCTAAGTGCTCTCAGTCACTGCCTGAAGTCCAGTGTGAAGTTTCCAATCGGCGAGGGTTTGGAGAGTCATGTCTTCTGCTGGTGTTGGCCCACTGGGTTTTCTGAAGTCCACAGCTAACACAGCCATCTACCAGGACATCTTAGGGCACTCTGGGATTCCCTCTGCTGACAAGCTGTATGGACATACTGATTTCATTTATCAGCAGGACATTGCCAAAGAAGTAGTGGTGGTAGGGTTGGCCAAGGTGTTCCTGTTTTTGATTGGTTAGACAACTGGCCTGACCAGGGGTCCGTTCTGGTTGCTTAAAACATCCGAGATCAAATGATACATCCAAGATGACTTCATCCGGCTAACCATGATCCGGCTAATTGGGTTCTTCGAACACACCTGTTGTTTATGATTAGTATGACTGGATTGAGTTATCTGAGATAACTGCACGTTCATGCGTCGGTTTAAAAGGGGAAATGTATCGATAGTAGAAACAATGATCAGCAACGTTGCTATTGGCTGTTCAGCATGGCCAAGGAACGGCCACAGTTTTTCTCCCAAGCAGAACAAGAGCTTTTAGTGGAAGGTTATGCCGAATTTGAGTCATTAATTAAAACGACAGGGAACACCTCAAAGTCTGCCAAAGCCAGGAGAGAGGGCTGGCAAAAAGAAGCAGACAAATTACATGCATAAGTGCTGTCCATGTTAGATGTTTCTATCACTTTCAACAGTATGTATTTTTGCATTTTAATAATTTCATATTTACTTTGTTCTTTTATGTCAGAGCCTCCACCAGACCCACTAGAACATGGGGAAAAAAGTGAAGTACAAGAATATTTTACAAAATGGTAGCCTTTAATTATTATACTATATTTTAAAAAGCCACTTTTTCCTCTTTTTAAAGGCCACTGTTAAATTATGTGTTTGTCTGTTTATAACAGCCACCAAGAAAAGGCCTGGAAAAAAAACAGGTTCTTTTTACTTTTGTTGCATGAGGCATTTTTCACCCTTTCTTTTTCTTTCACAAAATGACACATAGTGCCATCCGTTCCCTATATAAACGGCATCTTCAACAAAAAATGTTGTATTTTGACCTGAAAAACCACAAATTAACAGGAGAAATTGAACTCCACAACTTGAAAAAGAGAAAAATTGCACTAGAGATCGAGTTGCTTCAAAAGGACCTTCAGAGGAAGTTCTAATACACCATTTGACAGTAGTATTGCTGACTTTACATAACTATCTGGATTTTTTTGCAGGCAAAAGATGACTTGCTGGCTTTTCTTTATAAAAAAATGTTTAAATAAAACGACAGGAACTAAGCATTATTTGTTTCGTCTTTTATTAAAGATTAAAAAATGGCGTTCCACAATTCTGTCCCGTCCTCTGCCACTAGGTGGTCCAAGTGCACTGGCTGGACAGACTTCCCTATCTCCTCCACTTATAAAGCTGCGATCTAATCCTGTTTACATGAAATAAACCTGCTCGCGAGCAGGTTTAAGTTTGCGCACATGTTGCTATGACAGCAAGTCCAGGATGAGTTTCGAAGAACCAAACAATCCAAGATCATGCCAAATCGTCAACAATCAAATCCAGCTAACTGAGTTAGCGACGTACGAAGAACGGACCCCTGAACCCAAACTAGAATCTATGGGGTACTGTCAAGAGGAAGACGGGAGACACCAGAAACGACGATACAAATCACATGAAGTTAGCTATCAAAGCATCCTGGGAATCCATCTGACCCCAGCAGCGCCACAGGCTGGTGCCTCAATGACACACTGATGGTGCAATTCATGAAAAAGGAGCCCCAACCAAGTATTGAGTGCATAGAAATGAACAAACTTTTCTGAAGCCTGACATTTATGTTTAGACTACAAATTGATATTGATATTAATTAATATTTTAGTTTTTTTAGACACAGAATCTTGGGTTTTCATTTCATAATCATTAAAAACATTTCACTCCTTGTGCAGTGCATCTATACAAGGCTTACACTTTCTGAAAACAGGGTTTTTTTTTGTATTAGTTTTACTTTTTCAGGATATTTTTTAAAACAAATTGTACATCACTAGAGTTAAAACTATTTTGGCACACTGAATGACCAACCACGACAGGTCGTTGCTCACTGGCTGCTACTGAAGAGCTCGTGTCTGCAAAACAAAGATGTTTACGCTGCTTCTTCTCATTTGCCTTTACAATAATGCAGATATTATCAACAAAACCTGAAACGGATAGCTGCATCACAGCGAATGCAGATTTAGGATGATCTTAAATGACATTTTACCAGAGGAATAAAGGAGAATGAATAGGGTGATGCCAGAGATTTGTGGCGTAAAACAATTTCTCTGTATATCATGAATGCAACATGTTAAATTAGAGGTTAAACTGTAGAGGTCTGGGGTGGTCTGGGTCTTGTTCATGGCTGACTGACCCCGCTGGTGGCGCAGAGAGAGAGAGAGAGAGAGAATGGGAAGCGGAGGGGCGGGCGCAGACCTGACAGTTGCAGCAGCGGCTGCGAGGAGCGTTGGATTGTGGGTATCTTGAATTTCCTCCTCATAGATTTTAACAGTCAGCTGTTGCGGAGAAGTTTTTGACAGGTTTTGAGGGCTGCTTGGAGGAAGTTTTATTTTTAGCGTCCGACTGGGTCCAGAGCTGCCGCGTCGACCCCCGGTCGTGTCGTAAGTAAAACTTTTGGGGTCTGCCCTGGAACAGCGTCCGGAATGAGCCTGAACGAGCACTCCATGCAGGCGCTGTCCTGGAGAAAGTTGTACTTGAGCCGAGCTAAACTCAAAGCCACCAGCCGCACGTCGGCTCTCCTGTCGGGTTTCGCAATGGTGAGTAAAGTGAGCTTGAAGTTTTCCCTGATCGGACGCGCGGCTTCCCGGGCCGTGGGCCCGAACCACCGGAGCGTCTGTGTGACGCAGATTATTGTTTTCTGCGGCTGGGACGGACGATCCCTCCTTTATGTTGGCCCGCTGACGAGTGCCATGCTAAAGTGTCCATGCCTTTTCCACATTTTGTAAGGTTAGAACCGCAGCACTTATTGCATTTCATTGGATACACCGACATAAAGTTGTGCATAATAGTCTAAATTCTTTTTAGAGATAAAAACCTGACAACTATGGCTTGCATCTGTATTCCGCTCCCTGTAACCTGATACTCCTAAATAAAATCCAGGGATGCCAACCGGCTTCACTTAGAAATAAACTCCACCTGTGTGCGTGATTTAATCTCAGTGTAAATCCAGCTGCTCCGGGAGGCCTCGGAGGATTGTTTAGAGAAACAAAGTGAGCACACAGACAGCGTGAAGACCAAGGAACACAGAAGACCGGTCAGAGAAAAGGTTCTGGAGAAGTTTTAAAGCAGAGTTAGGTTATAAAAACAACATCCTAAACATTAAACGTCCTGTGTAGCAATGTTCTTGGAACGTGGAAATAGTCCTACCACCGCTGCAAAAATACCAAAACATGGACGTCCATCTGAACTGCAGGCTGGGCAGCATTAATCAGAGAAGCAGCCAAGTCTCACAGTAACTCTGGAGGAGCTGTGGAGATCCCGCCGCAGCTCAGGTTTAAGAGTCTGTTGGGAGTTCTGTTTATGCAGCACCAATTTACAACATCTTATCTTAAGGATAGGGGACCTATTATGCATAATCCACTTTTTTTAAAACCCTTAAATACATTATGGAGCATACTTGGTGCAGAAAATATGAAGACTGTCTGTCCAGGAGCTGCATAGATATTTATTTTTTTTATGTTGTTTTTGGGTCATATTTTCTTCAAAAAAAAAATTTCTACTACGTTTTGTTTTGAACAATTACACAGCCGTATTTGCTGCGAAACTGATAAGCAAGGTCATGAACTTCCAGCTCACCAGTCTAGCGAATCTGGCATTTTTATTTTTCAGAGCGAATTTGTAGTCGAAGCTTAAAGATGCCAAAGCTACATGTGTACATCGTTACAGCGCCCCCCAGCATACTCCAAAAATGGCCGATCAGGGTGGAGTGAAACGCTCTGCCACCTGGAAGGGGACAGTGTGTGAAGTGCCTCCTTTAGGTTTAAAGAGACCGCACCACAGCAAGTCGCCCTCAGAACAAGCCCGTGGAGACAAATTAACAAGTGTTGAGCCCAAAACATCGCAGTTCCACTTTATATAGGCCACACCTGAATGATTTAAATGTGAAAAGGAAGAACTGAAAAGCATATGTCCACCTTAATGTACTTCACCAAACAAACACAATCAACGTATGTGCAGAAATACATAATCAAAGCAGTTTAGTTCCATAGACAGTCGATACGGCTCTCTCAGAAAACTATTGTAGTCGTAATAATATGCGGTTAAATGCAGAACAGACACACAAAACGCAGCAACAAACTGGCAATAGGCAGGTTGTCTGCATCAGGACATGATGCAGACTATGGAATAGTGACAATAAGAAAGCTATTGTTGAGAGGAAACTACAAGAAGTACTGTTTGCTGTTCGGCACAAGGGGACGCACCAAAGGTGCCGAAGGTGCTCTGGTCAGAATAAACAAAAATTGAGCTTTCTGGTCAATGTACAAAATACTACAGAAAAAAATACCATTGCACATCATCCTAAATGATATTCCAAGCGAGAACTGTCATTGAGAGAAGATGCATGGAGATACATATTAGTGTATCTCCATGCTATTTGATAGCTCAGAATGACTCATTCAAATTTAAGACTAAAATCCAAATTATGTTCAAAGAGGCTCTCCATCCAGAGTTTTTGTTAAAAATGTCTTTCTCTAGATGTGTAAATCTGGCACAGACATAACCAAAAGACCTGCAGCTGAAATGACAATGAAAAACTGCTTCCACACAGTAATGACTAAGGACTCTAGTCTCAGGACTTAAAGTGTGCGTATGTGACACTTTTCAAACTTTTGTTCTGGAATTCATTCATCCTTTCATTCCACTTCACAATTGTGGACCTCTTTGTTTGGGTCTGTTAACAGTGGTCCTCAATTCCGGTCCTTGAGGGCCGGTGTCCTGCAAGTTTGTTTCCAACATACCGAACATACCGAGGTGGAAAGAGAATGTTTAGAAAAATGATGCAAACTAAGCAAAATGTCCCATAAAGGGAAAGTGTTACTTTTTTGTCTCTTTGTTGAGGCCTTGTTACATCCTGAAGGACAACAACATTTTATGGATACAGAAAAGTATTATCAGCTCAAATATGAGAGCAAATATGTCCAGTGCCTTGCAAAAGTATGGTTACGTTTCAGCCACACAAAATGAGCCGTTTTATTTGCTTTTTTTTAAATATAGTTTAACTCAAAGCATTTATATTTATTTCATTCATGTTTTTCTTGTGAAACCACACCATAAGAAACAAAAAGGCAGAATCAATTAGTACAACAATAATGAAACATTCCAAATAGAAGAACAATCTTTTCTCTCATGACAACGAAATTTCGCAATTTCAAGGCAGCAGCGTTAGATAAAAGGAAAATCTTTATTGGTTCCTGTTGCTCAAAAATAATCAAACTCTCCTGATGTCCTCTCCCAGGTTGCAATGGTGGAGGTACAGCTGGAGCCGGATCATGATTATCCCGACGGACTGCTGATCGCCTTCAGCGCCTGCACCACGGTTCTGGTCGCCGTGCACTTGTTCGCCCTCATGGTCAGCACCTGCATCCTCCCGAACCTGGAGGCCGTCAGCAACGTCCACAACCTCAACTCGGTGAACGAGTCTCCCCACGAGCGCATGCACCACCACATAGAGCTGGCCTGGGCTTTCTCCACGGTCATCGGCACCCTCCTCTTCCTGACCGAGGTCGTGCTCCTGTGCTGGGTCAAGTTTCTGCCGCTCAAAAACAAAACGGCGGGCCAAAACGCCACCATCAGCTCCGGCGAGGCGGCGGCCATCGCGTCCACCTGCATAATGGTGCCGTTCGGGGTCGTCTTCATCGTCTTCGCCGTCCACTTCTACCGCACGCTCGTCAGCCACAAAACGGACCGGCAGATCCGCGAGCTGGACCAGGTCATTCAGCTCCAGAAGCAGCTGAATCACGGCGCTGAGAACGACGAGCTGAAGGCGCCTGCAAATTTCCCATAACTGTCATTTTCATGTAGAGTTGCTTTGTAAAGGCTTTATTTTTATGTGCGTAGAATGTGTTCTGAGGAGTTTGAAGGTATGAGCGCCACCTGCTGATTGCTGCATGTCACAGCTCAGTCCTTTGCCATATATTGCATGTTTACAGAATTTGCTTCACTTTTATACTTCGGGGAATTCATTTGTTTTAGTTGGCAATGTCCTAACGAGATACAGTCGAGTGATCTGAGTTCAAATTTCAAAAGCGTTGATTTGCTTGGGTGATTTTACCCTTTTTATTTGCTTTGTTATATAGATTATACTTTATTCTAGCAACCATTTGTTTATTTGTGACTGCATATTTTACTGTAAGTGTTTAATTGTTCATGAGGGAAGGCTCAACGTCGGCTTAAGAAGGCGAGTCTGAGGTAGATAAAAAAGGAAGAGAAAATGACAGATGTTCTAAGATGAAGACGGGGATAAGGCATATCGCTATTTCACTCAGATTCAGTACCTCAGGATTTATGCCGTCTCCAGTACTTAATTTATACCTCTGCTAAAGCACCCAGTGCTGTTTTCTTCTTAGTTAATTTGACTTCAATATGACTTAGTTTCTGAATACTTTGTTGCCAAACTTATTGAACAGGAGAAAAATGTATCAGGATCAAGCTCTGGGATTTACATATACCTTTTTTTAATGCTATGATGTCCTGAAATCACCAAAGATCATTTTTGAAGAAAGACTTTCAACAGTATTTGTCCAAAAAAAAAAAAAGTATGCCAAAAAGTTCTTCAGTATTTGCAGTCCAAGGCGACGGTAAATAGAGATGCTTTGCTAGGAACGTACTGACTTCTGTTTGAAGAGCAGCAAAGTAAATGACCCTTGACCTGCCTATCAACGATAAGGGTTGGCTCATTCTGATCTGAGACCTATTGATTGATCCATCTTTAAAATGAAACTTTAAATAAGTTTAATATTGCAATAAGTACATTGTTATGGGAAAAGTGTTTTATTTATTTTTTTCCACAGGGAATCACTTTATTTTAATTAAGAGTGAGGTATAAACCCATTAATCCTCATTTTCTCAGTGCCATACTGTTTTTGTTGTTTTTTTTTTTAAATCAAATTTACTGTAAATCCAGAACTGGTGACTGGCTTTAGAAAAAACGTTCTCGAACAACTTTTGCGCAGCATCAAATTATCGAAAGTGTTATGTGCAGGTTTGTCCGTTTTCTACTTTTTATGCAGTAGTTTACAAGCTGGACGGCAGCGTGTGGTCTCTGTCGCAGATAGTTCCAGCCGTTTGCGTTCTTTCATGTCCCACTGCACTGTGGTGAATCCTTGGCTGAAACTCTCATTGTCTCTCTGTAACAAAGCTGCATGAGATACCATCATTACAAAGGTTTGTTATTGCACTTTGAATTCTAATGGTGAATTCACAGTTCACAGTTTGTTGGAATATTGTTACACTTTTACGCTGTAATTTGATTATTATACTATCAGTTGTGTATGTATTGCTGACAATTTGTACAGAGCTTGTGTGTAACTGTCATGCTGGTCATTTTAGAGTTCAAATGTTCTTGATCAGATTTTATTATCACTTTGTCATTTAGTCAAGCACCAACAGCTGACAGGAAAACACCAGTACCTTACCAAGTGTCTGGTTCCAAGGGAATTACTTGTGATCAAATCATAAGGGATTCTTTCATTGCTTCCACTTTTCTTTAAAAAAGGCAGCAATGCAAGGTTCAGGATCTGTCACTATAATGTAATGGTGTAGTCCATGCTTTCTGGTTTCATTTTGCGCTTATTTATTAAATCGAGTGTGTGCTGCTGTGTGTTTGAGAGCACCGCTTAAAGGTGCATTTCATTAAATGCAGCGCTTCCAGTTTTGCTTGTGTGTGTTTCTAGCAACCTTTGGATCAAAGATGTGCGTTCCGAGTTTGAGAATAAAATATATTTATTTTTTGCATTCACCACATTCTCAGTTGCATGTCTAAAATGTTGCAGAAGGAAACAATGTAACGCTGTAGAGAGTAGCTGAAGCTGAACTGGGTCATGATAGCAGTAGCCACACAGGAAATGTGTGGACGTGGCGGTTTAACCATGAGCATGCATCACAACAATATGATTAACCTTTCCCGTAATCTAGCGTTTGTTTTTTGTTTTTTTTTGGGGGGTGGAGGGTTGCTAAGAATTAGTTTTATTAAATGTTTTAAGATTTTAAATTTATTTTACTTTGTTGAGATTCAATGAACAGAATTTCTTGATCGCGATGACCCCATATTTGCAACAAAAACAACAAACACCCACCACAACTCAGTTCAACTAGGCCAGGTTTTCAAACCTGGAAATGGCTTAAAGTGACTAGTCTTAAGAAAAAAGCCTCAATGTAACTAAAGTAACATTTGGATTAAAATAAATACTTTCAGAAAGGTAACAGTCTCATGATGTATAGCAGGACTTAATACAGCTGAGTTTGGATAACACAATGTGCATACTCAATGTAAAACTAAAAAAATAATGTCTCTGTGTTGACTCTGATCAGTTCTCGGTCAAAGTGAATGTTGAACTCAGCAGCGTGCACTGACCATTTCTTTTTGACTGTGTGACATGAGACAGAGATCTCAAAAGAGAACAAGAGGGTAAATAAAACATAGATCCCACCAAAAACTAATAATTAAATGAAGTTCTATGGACAGTGAAATAAACTTTCTACGGGCTATGACTGCACTTTTTTTTGCTGCCTGTAACACATTACATTTTACACTACAATACTTGTCATATTACACTATAACTACCATGTATGTCGCTATATGATTTGAATATTGTATTATAATGTTGACATATATTTTATTCAGTCAAGTAAGAAGCTGAAAAAGGTCTTTAATGGTGGAAAGAGAGACGTTTTCCCCACCTGCACTTTCCAGGTCGCTCCACTCCTTGGTGTTCTTCCGCCCAGTCAAAGGATCAATGTTACGCTCGCCTCTGCCTCCTGGCGGATGAATCCTTGATCCCACCGGAGCGACGGCCGGTAAAAAAAACAAAACAACACACCGACAATTCCGAACAGCTTTGCAACAATGCTGCCCGTTCAAAAGACAAAACTCGGGTCCAGGTAAGCGAGATCAGAAGCGCTTCGTCCGACACGGCTTTGCGCGTTTGGGCACGTTTTGGTTTTACAGCCCGTTATCTTTCAGATAAGGACGCACAGGTGATGCTCTCCATCACCTGTCGGGGCGTGTTAACCTCCGTGGGAGGACTCGTTTCTGCTAGCTTACAGCAGCGCTGACCGTGGTTCCGAAATGACGCCATATGGCCTTGGTTTTTGACGTTCTTCCAGGTTCTGACTAATGTGATGGAAAGCGCAAACCCAGAGACAGAGACAGAGACTCCTCCTCAGCACTGGAAAAGTTGCAAGCTGATCATCGACCCTGCATTGACCAACGGACTATACAAAGTGTGCCGCTTTGATGGACGATATTTTAACATACCCGTGAGTAATAAGAACTTATTATTGCTTCCATCTCTTGCCTAAACGTTTACATCTCTGATTTAAAAACCTTGGTTTTATATTCCGCCATAATAACAAGAGGCTTTCTTTGGCAGGTTGAGGATTTAGGTCTTTTTCCTGTGGACACAGTCAGAGATCCCAGAGTCTGCCGCCTGTGGAGTAAACACAACAAGACTGATCTATCGGTTCCTAAGTTTAAGGTACTTTTCATCGTCACTGTCAAACATGTAGGCATTCATGCGGGCACATATCCAGTCAGTTCAAGAGCTTATTTATTTGATTTAATTACTTTCAAACAGTCAAACGTAAATTGAGTCATTCAAAAGAGGGACACGTTTCCAGCATTTATTACTGTACATTGTGACGATGACGATCATAGTTTACAGATTAATTACCAAAATTAATAGAAACAAGCGCTTGAATTATTTCACTCTGTGTGTAACGAATCCATATCCTGTACCATGCGTTCATCTTTTAAAGTGAATTTCTGATATAAACAAAACCTTTTCTTGATAATGTTCGAGATTTACCTGTAGGCCTACAGGGGTTTGAGGAAAACACACACACACACACACAAATAAAGGGTTGTTGTGTGTCCTTCCAGATTGATGAGTGGTTCGTTGGGCCTGTTCCTCCCAAGGAAGTGACATTTTGCAGGTTAAATGATAACGTGAGGGAAACGTTTCTCACAAATATGTGCCACAAATATGGTAAAGCTGAAGAAGTGGAGATATTTTACAACCCGAAGAGCAAGAAGCATCTGGGAGTTGCCAAGGTCGTCTTCGACACGGTGAGAGCTGCCAAGAACGCTGTGCAGCACCTTCATCAGACATCCATAATGGGAAATATTATACACGTAGAAATTGATCCTAAAGGTAAAAGTTGATTTTTTTTTTCTTATGCATTTATATAGATGTGTTTGTCTTCGATTCACTGACTGTAACTTAATGTCCTCAGGTGAGAAAAGGAAGCGATACCTCCAGCTGCTGTTTAACGGCCTGTATACTCCCTGGACGTTACCTGTGGGAAGCAGCGAGCGCGCTCTTCAGAGCTTAGTCGACACCCTGGTGGTAAACAAGAAAGCTGCTTGTGATGATTTGAACACTGATATCTACAGTAGGGCAAAAAAGTATTCAGTCAGCCACTGATTGTGTAAGTTCTCCTAATTAGAAAGACGAGAGGTCTGTCATTTTCATCATCGGTACACTTCAACTATGAGAGACAAAATCAATGTTCTCACTGATGGAAGGAGGTTTTGGCTTAAAATCTCACGGCCCCCTTCATTCTTCCCTTCACATGGATCGGTCGTCCTGTCTTTGCAGAAAAACAGCCCCACAGCATGGTGTTTCCACCCCCGTGCTTCACAATAGGTTTGGTGTTCTTGGGATGCAACTCAGCATCCTTCTTCTTTTTTGTGTCAAAAAGTTGTATTTTGGTTTGATCTGACAACACGATTCTCTCCCAATCCTCTTCTGGATCATCCATATGCTCTCTGGCAACCTTCAGACGGGCCTGGACATGTCCTGGTTTAAGCAGGGGGACACGCCTTGCACTGCATGATTTGAATCCCTCTCAGCATTTCGTGTTACTGATGTTAGCCTTTGTTACTGTGGTCCCAGCTCTCTGCAGGTCATCCATCAGATCCCTCCATGTAGCTCTGGGATGTTTGCTCCCTGTTCTCTTGGTCCTTTTGACCCCACAGGATGAGATCTTGCGTGGGGCCCCAGATTGAGGGAGATTATTAATGGTCTTGTATTTTTATTTTTTATTTATTCCCACCAACCTGCTGCCTCTTGTAGATTCACTTTTCCCAGCCTGGTTCAGGTTCTTCCTGGTGTCCTTCGACAGCTCTGTGGTCTTGGCCATGGTTGAGTTTGGAGTCTGACTGTTTGAGGCTGTGGACAGGTGTGTTTTTATACAGAAAAAAGGTTCCACCAGGTGCCATTAATGCAGGTAACAAGTGGAGGACAGAAGAGCTAAGTTACAGGTCTGTGAGGGTCAGACAGCTTGCTTGTTTGTGGGTGACCAAATACTTATTTTCCACCATAGTTTACATATAAGTTCTTTAAAAATCCTACAATGGGATTTCCTGGATTTTATTTCCCCTCATTTGGTCTCTCATAGTGTACCGATGATGAAAATTACAGACCTCTCATCTTTCTAAGTAGGAGAACTTGCACAATCAATATAGATACTACTTTCCCCCACTGTACATTTCAGACACCAGGTGCTCAAAAACTGTCTTGGGTTTCTCATTGTCTTCCTCATCTATCCCTGTCATGTAGACCAGCCCAGACACCCGTCAGTCAGGATCGGCCTCCAGCCCTGCCAGTATTGCCACCCCCCTCTCCCTGGACACAGCCTACTCCAGCCTTTGGCAGGACACTCCTTGCAGCTCTGGCCTGACCCCGCAGTCTCAGGGAACCCCCCGGACTCCCTGCCTTTCTGCGACTCCTCTCTCCCAGGACTCCTGCTACTCCAGCCTTCAGGCGACTCCTGTCCTCCAGGGGGAGCCTTCCAGCCACAATCTTCACAAACATTTAAGACGAGCGCTCTGTCATCACAAACCTGCGAGGCATCACAGGGCATCTCACCCAGCTTCAAATGTCAGTCTGATTTTGAAGAATGGCCAGCCGCACCCTTTGAACCCCTCCTGGAGTCAGAGGCAGGCCGATAACCGTTCAGTTCAGAGTCACAAGCTCTCAGCCTACAAGGAGCCCCCCTCTTGTCCATCCTCCCCCTTTCAGGAGTCCGAACCCTTGGGTACCTCTTCCTCTGTGACCTCACCTCCCAAATGTTACCCTGTCAGCATCCAGAGCGATCATTTCTCAGCTGACAGCCAAACTACGGTAGTCTTCCCTCGCAAGGAGTGGCAGCCGGAGGTGGAGAGTTTGGACTCCCGCATTGAAAGTTTGCTGATACACAATCAGATTTCCGACACTTTATATTTTGTTGGAAACCCCTCAAAGGCTGACGGACACTCTCCTGACAGCCCTTCCTCGCCTGGTTGTCCCCCTAAGTGTCCTTTCTCTGATGGTTCCCCTTTGTGCTCCCCATCACCTAGCGAATCCTTCGACTGCAGCCACCAGCGCCCCTGCAGCGGCGCAAGGAAACCCCCTCCGTCGTTGCTCATTGAAAACGAAGAGGATGAAACTAATCGAGCTGTTCGGTTTCTCAAAGCAAACTCACAGTCTCCCACACCTTCTGAGTTAGAACCCTCAGAAAGCAGAGCTCATGTAACACACGGAGAGACGGACAAGCCTCCATGGATTTCATCCTCAAAGGTAATTTGTTTCCTCTCGTTTCCAAATACAGTGCCTTGCCAAAGTTTTTATACTCTTTGAGCTTGTTCACATTTTGGCATTTCACGTCCCCAAACTATATTTGATTGGGGTTTTATGTATAGACCAACCCAAAGTTTTATTTTTTTGGTTTAATATGCTTTGATGGATGAATGGGGCTCATCCTGTAATTCCTTTATTTTCTGCTGGATCTAAATCTACATCCTCTGTCAAGAAAATCACTGAACTATTTTATTTTATTTGTATCTTATAGTTTATAGAATAAAAAAATCAGAATCTGTCAAAATCACAAATGTCACAGTTTAGACCTCAAAGCAAAGTGGAAATCTGGATAAGCCAAAAAGAGCCGGATTGTTTCGTCTTTACTCCACACGTCTGGGATTTATGTGGTAGGCCGACACAAAATGGTGCCTGTCTCCAGCAGTCATTGGGCGAGAGGCGGGGTACACCCTGAACAGGTTGCCAGTCTATCACAGGACAACATAGAGACACATCCCAAACAACCACACAAGCACACACTCATAGCTAAGGGCATTTCAGCGAGAATGCTGGTGAAGATTCTCAGTCATCCAGGTCATAATCGTTC
Organism: Fundulus diaphanus; assembly: GCA_037039145.1. Lineage (NCBI taxonomy): Eukaryota > Metazoa > Chordata > Actinopteri > Cyprinodontiformes > Fundulidae > Fundulus > Fundulus diaphanus. Next base: position 37,601,355 of record CM073127.1, on the reverse strand, counting down.
CAAAAAAAGTTAAAAAACAAAACAACTGGGCTGTTTTTCCGAAGTTTGAAGACGTTTCGCTTCCCATCCAGAAAGCTTTCTCAATTCAAATGAGAAATTCAATTCAAGAGAAATTCAATTCAAATGAGAAAGCACTACTACACTACTCCAGACATTTTGAATTGAGAAAGCTTTCTGGATGGGAAGCGAAACGTCTTCAAACTTTCGAAAACAGCCCAGTTGTTTTGTTTTTTAACTTTGTTTGGAATTTCAGTGAGAACAATTAACCTAAGAGTCATGTTTTTGCACTATGGGAGGAAGCTGGAGTACCTGGAGAGAACCCATGCATGCACAGGGAGAACATGCCAGAACTCTGACCAGATGCTTATTTATTTATTTATTTTGCAATGTAAGGTAATTAGTTAAATTTTAGTGACATCTGACCTTTGCAACTTCTTCCACATGTTGTGTCCTTATGACAGTTTGATTTGATAGCGGTTAATTACTCAGGCTATCTGCACACTAAGATGCGATATGTCAGATATGATTGGCCTTACGGCAAAGTGCAGAAAGGACTTCTCAGGGCTCTTTCAACAATGGCTTTCTTCTTGACTTTCCTCCACAAAGAGCAGCTTTATGGTGTGCATGGCCAAGGTGGTCTCCTTGTTCTCCATGATGCGGTTTGTTCCCTAATGTTTTTTTTTTAAAGAACTGAGCACTTAACAGAACAGCTGGATTATATTCAGATCAAATCACACCCAGCAGAACACTATTTGTTCTGTCTTGTTCTATTTCTTCTTAGAATTTTTAAGGGTATCTGAGTAAAGAGGGCTGAGCACTGATTTACACCTCTTACATTTTCGACTGTAAAAAATGTAAACCGTATATTATTTGTCTTCCACTTTTCCACTATGTTACGTCATGTTGGTCTACTGCAACGACTAAACGCAACAGGATAAAATACTTTGAAACTCATGGCTTGAACAAAGTTCAAGGCAGATGAAAGCTTTTGCCAGGCACTGATACTAAAATGTCTATCGAAGCTATTTTATTGGGCGTTTAGAGTATTTACGTCCCCTATTATTTCTGTTTGCATCACTCAGGAACATTATGCTGTCGACAAGGATGCAGAGCACCCACATGCAGGCCAGTCTGGATCCCTGCCACCAGTAAAAGACACATCCTCACTCCCCATTTCTCCATCTGACTCTCCTCTCACTAATCCCACTCGACCCAGCCTCCCCATAGCTCCTCCTCCAGTTACAGTCAGATGTCCACTTCCTCCACAAGCCCCTTTCCCTATCCCCCCCTTCCCTCCACCCATCCCGCCTGTCCCTCCTCGCCTACCCAACGGCACAATCCCTATCCCACCCCCAGGCTGGATACCGCCTCGGGGCATCCCCATCCCCATCCCACCTCCGCCTATTCTACCTCCTCCTTCCATTCCTCCCCCACCAGCCTTTCTGGCACCACCTCCACCTTTCCCTGGCCCACTACCTGTTCCGCCTCCTCTGCCCATTTACCCTGCTCCTGTAAAGTCCACGGGACCCTCAATTCGAGGGCAACCTCCAAGGCACGGAGGTGCTCCTTTCCCATTCCCTCGACCCCCCTGGCTCGCCCCGCCTTTCCCCTCTTTTAATCCCTTTGTGCCGCCCCCAGACTACACTCCTGTACAGGAAAATTGCTATAAGATAACAGTGGAAAAGGTTTTAGAAATCCTGGTGGAGGAGCTGAAATCCATCATCAGGAAAGACATCACCCGACGAACGATTGAAGGAGTGGCCTTTAAGGCGTTCGAGGACTGGTGGCACTGTCAGGAGAAGAAAAAGGTTAGTTTGTTGATTTTCTCTTTTGGTTTAAAGCTCTCGTAAAATAAATGTGGTAGATTTTTTTTGTGTGTGTTTCACGCAAATGCATGTTTGCAACATGTTGCTGATGCTCTACTCGTTCCAAGGTCCAAGCTTCCCCCGTGAAAGGTGTAGCTCCGGGTGTTGAGGAGAGAAGAACAGTCGCAAATCTCCTCAGCCACATTGGCGAGAAGGGCAAAAAACCTCCTCTGCCATCATTCAGGGTAAAACCTTCCTCTGGTGTTACACACCCAGGTATCCCGTTGCACAGCGAACGGGTTATTAACACTGAAACACACTTTTCATACAGGTGAAAAGAAAGCGATCAGGAGACAATCAGTCAAGTTCTGCCCATGAAAGTAGTGGTAAGCTTTGGTTTGGTGTTTTAGCATTTTTAGTATGTTGTTGCCAGACTGCAGTTTTCCTCTTATCTCCAAATCATCTTCCGTTCAGCGTTGAAGTCACAGCAGGAGGATGAGCTGGAGAAATGTGCTGCTGAGAGAGCCAAGCGCAGGCACGCTAGACCCTTAGAGCTGGACAGTGATGATGAGCGGAAAGAAGAGGACGAAGCACATAATGATCACCACCAGATGCTGGACCAAGTAGAGGATGTTAAGACAGTTCCTGGTGATCCTCGGAATGGGGTAAATGCTTGTAAAGTTATTATAGTAACGTGGAAATGTTATCATAATTGGGAGATGTGCTGAGAAATTGATGACAGGAGTCATCTTATTTTGAGCCTGATCAGCAGTGAGATAGGACTGGCTAGTTGGAATCCCAAATATACTGTTTTTTTTCTGATCAGTGAAGGCACCATGCATTATTGCTACCAGTTAGAGGTTCATCTCCTCTTTTAGAAATGTTGTGTGTGATGTTGTGCCTGTTAGTGATATAAATAGTCCATGAATTGTCACAGCAAGGACACTGTTCCGCATATGGTCTTATATCACACCTCTTATAGGGAAATCATAGAGACTAAATCCGCTGATTAACAAAAACTTTGATCTGTGCATCTCTAACGAGTAATATTAGTATCATACACTGTTGTGTTTGCTTTTAATGAAACTGAGGCATAAAGGAGATGCTTTAATTAGTCTGACAGAGATAATGGAGAGGACCTTGATCAGCGATGTGAAGAACAGACATCAGCACAAGAACGGTTTGAAGAAGCAGCTGTTGTCTGTCAAACTAAAGCAGAGGAACAGTGCCTTGAAACTGGTATGTTCGAGGCTCATTCAGCTCCATCACAATATCTGATTCATCTGATTCATCACATACTAGCCAATAAATGTCGTTTCTTCTTTATCAACTTCAGAGAGATTACCAGAGAGCAGCGCCTCAGGAGAAAGTGATTACTCGTCGGACTCCTCCGGCTCGTTCCCCTCAGAGCGCTTTGACGACTCGTCGTCCGACCTCAGTTCTCGGCACGAGGAGGAGGAGGAGGAGGAGGAGGAGGAGGAGGAGGAGGAGGAGGTGGACGACAGGAGGGAAGAGTGCATTGTTATATCTTCTGACGAAGACTCAGTGGAGCTCGAGCTCAGTGTGAGCCCCACAGCTCCTCTGACACCCGGAGCTCAGCTGGATCTAGACCTGGAAGCAGAGGAGAACTTCGCAGCCTGCCTCCAAGAGATCAGTGATGTGGACTCCATGGTGGAGCTCCAACGCTGTGGACCTCCAGACCTAGAGCTCATTTCCCCAGTAGGACTAGAAGGTGATCTTTCATTGTGTTTTCATAGTGGTAGTAGTAGTATTTCTCGTCAGGACAGGTTTGCTGTAATGTAGTAATTTTCCAAATCTTAATGCATGGAACTACAGTTTTCATGTTTGTGTTCCCAGGGAATTTTAGAAATAAATAGATACATAACTCAGTTTTTTTTTTATGTCTTGATGACCAGTGGAGTTAGGCCTTGGTGTCAAAACGAGAGGCTCTGAATGGAGGGCAGAGCCCCTGGAGAACGTAGACAACCTGAGGCCCCTCACTCCCACTGGCAGCTTGGTGGACAGCGACGCTGACAATCTGGTGAAAAGCAAACCAGCTTCTCCAGCTCTGGAGGAGGTGGAGAGGCCACCCACACCAGGCAAGGGGATCGTTGCTGCACTGATAAATATACACTCAGATGAAGCCGATGAAATCACGTCCCTCTCCCCAGCAAGTTGTGACGTTCTTCTAGCTTCCCCCGATTTCCCACCTGCCTCCTGCCCACCGTACGAGGAGAAACCTAAAACTCCAGGGAGGGAGGAGAGCGGTGGATGGACCCTTTACAGCTCCGGCGTAGCAACAAATGGCCAAATGACTGGGACTTTTGAAGGAAGCACAATGTTTTCACCTCTCTGCAGCCCCCCGGACGTTCTACCACTGTCGAGCAATCCATATATCACACCCCCCAAAACCCCAGGCAGAGACATTTTCTTACCTCGAAGAGATGTAGTCCACAGGAGGAAAGCGCCGACGTCCCCTTCCCTACCTCTGTTACACGACAGCCTTCTTAGTGTTTCTCCCCTCCCAATGTCCTCGCCATGCAGCCTTTCTGAATCTTCATTTGACTCTGCGGACGGAGGCAATGCAAGCCTAAGTTCAGGTGTGAGGGTGAAACCCTTGCAGGGACTGGAGAATATGCCCGGGCTTTACGACGAGGACAAACCCTCATCGAGGCGAAAACTGTGGCGGAGGCTGAGGCGCAGAAAGAGGGCCCACCCCCGTCAAAGACTGTTAAAGGGAATCAACTGGCTGCGCTCCTTTCAACGTCATCTCCCGAGGAGGCGTTCGCAGTGCGAGGAGTATAATATCCTTCATGACATCTTGAAGGAGGGTTTGGATGAAGAAGATGCCAGATATCTGCAGGGAACCTACGAAAGGCTGCAAGAGCAGGACAGCAGTGCCGGGTGGCTCAGGGACACTTTCTGGATACCTCATCCCCATATCCTTTTTATTCTCTCTGCTGCTGGATCATTAGAGAGATTAATTGTGCTAATTCATATTTATTGAAGAAAATGGGTTTAAATTCCTTTATTTAAATAAATTAAATGATAGAAGTGCTTATTGCACGTGTCATAGTTTAGTTTAACTTATTTGCCCTGCTTGTTTATTACATACCTTTAAACTGTCTTAAACCATAAATTTATATTGTTGTATGTATAATGTATTTTGTTGAGGTTTTATGTGATGAACTAACCGACAGTAGTCTGCGATTTTGAAGTGGAGGAAAAAAAGAAGCTTGGTTTCACAATCAGAATCAAAAGCTTTACTCTGATTAGGGCTGGACGATATAGAAAAGAGGCACATTGATCAAATAGAAATCATATTGATCAGTATCGATAATTATCAAAAAATTAAAAACATATAATTCTAACTCAACCCTTTATTCAACCAAATTTTTCCCAAAACTGCAAGTATTTCCAAGTTTAAAAAAAAATAAAAAAAGAACGTGTGCTCTCTGAACTCTTTGAAGGGGGCGGAGCTTGGCGACAGAGCGTTCCTGGGTCTGTCCTTGTGATTGGCTGGGAGGATGTAATGACCGTATTATTAACCTACATGATAGGCTGGAGTGGAAAGGGAAGGAAAACTGTTCTATTTAACTTTTTATTGACCCTTTTTTTCCTATTGCACCACACGTCTAGGAATCGATGTAGATTGCCATTGAATTATCGTCCGGCCCGAACTCTGATACCCATTAACAAATGTCAGTGCAATCAATTTCCTTTCACAAACCGCAACCGTATTAGAAAATAGCCAACAAACTGTGGAGGAGCTCAGAATGGAGAAGGTGTTGACAGGACCCCCATTAGCTCCGCAGACTTTCAGCTTCTGCTGCAGCAAAAGCTGGTTTAATCAAATCAAAATGCCATTTATTGCCATGATACAATGTACAACAAGATTAGAGTCCCAGCTGATTACATTGCACGTAACGGAGGAATCTTACTGATTAAATCAGAGCAGTGGCAGTGATAGTAATATTGCACATTGTCCATTGTTTTGTATTGTGTCGGCTGGAGTTTTACATATGAGACTATGATGCTGATGGCACAATGCATTGACACAGAGGGATGGATATTTCCTGTTGTTTTGTTTTTTCAAAAAAAAAATCAATTGATCTAGGGTGACTTTTCTTTCCAATTGTTCACCAATTTGCATAAATCTATTACATGAAATTCAAATACAACACATTAAATGTAAAGTGAAACAAAATGTCAAAAGGTTCAAGGAGTCTAAATACCTCTCAACTGCATATATATGAAAAATATCTTGTGTTTAAATCCCTGCATTTATTTTTAGAGACATTCTAGTAAATTGTCAAAATGCTTAAAATATATTCGGTTATAGTGTTATACAGGCTTATTATCTGAAGCTGTTAGCGCCTCTCTGTGTTCCTCAGAATTGTGTCCCGCTTCCTTAACTCCTGTTTACTGACCAAGGTCCCAACAGAGAGCTGTGAAGAAAACCCGTGGCAGCCAGTCCACAGGACAGGTTCTGCTCGCAGCGAAGGTTTCTACAAAATTAGCAGGAAGGACAAGATCAAATATCTCATCAACGCAAAGCCATCCGCGGACCTTCACTCTGCAACGGCTCAGGTAGTGACGGGAGGACGGCTAAAGGCGTTTTTCTGTACGTAGTTTATTTCATTAAATGTCACGGTGTTTCTTCACAGGGCATATGCCTCCCGGTCCAGCAGCCCACATCCCTGAGATCTGGATCCGACTTCAGGTCCGAACAGCGCCGCCTGCTGTCCTCCTTCAGCTGTGATAGTGACCTGGTGAAGTTTAACCAGCTTAAGGTGAACGAAGGGTTGTTTAACTGATGGAAATTAGCCTCCATGGCCATGAGATCATACGCTTTTAGGAGGAGACTGAAGTACATTTTATACGCAAAGATTTGTTCAATATAAACGTCTTGAACAACATGAACTCCCTGTTTAAGCTCTGTTTTGCTATCAGACGGCGTCTCACCGGGATTTTGCTCTGTAGACGCTATTTCTTGATGTGTGATGTGTGAAGCTGTAGTGAATCAGACACACAACTTTCCTTCATGTCTGTTAACATGCAGAGACACGTCTAGCCTCGAGTAAATAAACTTTTTTTAGACACGCAAAGATTGGAGTATAATTAGGTACCGTCATAAAAACTAAGTGCTATCCAAAATGGGTCTTTCATTCTATATTTGTGGAGCATTTTCACCTGTTAATTAGTCAAGCATAAAATATGAAAACCATCGAGACAAATGGAGTATTCCTACTGTTAAACATTTTTTTTTTTTTTTTTTTAGAACAGAACAAGAATAAAGTGGGTTAGGGTGTGCACTGCTGACTCATGTTTGCCGGTAATAGTTATCTCCAGAGGTGGGTAGAGTAGCCATAAATTGTACTCAACTAAGAGTAGCACTACTTCAACATATTTTTACTCAAGTAAAAGTAAAAGTATTCAGCCAAGAAATTATTAAAGACTAAAAAAGTATTCAGTAAGAAAGTACTGAGTAACTCATCATAACAGCTGATGATTTAATATTTAAAAAACATGTAATCTGAAAGGCCAAAATAAAAGGTTATGTGCAAATTCTGTCATTTTAAAGACAAAAGAAACACTTTTCTAAGTCATATTTTCAACATTAAACTTGAAAGCAATACTCACAGCTGTTAATGTATATACAGTATGTTAGAACAGTGCAAAGTACTTCCAATGACAATATCCGCTGTTTACTGTATGTTCATTTGACCTTCAAATGGTTCAATGAGCTCAGCAGTTAGAAAATAACATTAAAATAACAAAGTTTGTGTACAAATAAGAAGTCTCACTTTAATATAAACTTTATGATTTTGTCTCTGGATTTTTGGTTAAAACAAGTGTTCTTTATTCATGAAGTTACTCACAGTAGGTAGAGTAGCCTGAAATTTTACTCAAGTAAGAGCAGCGATACTGGAGTTATAATATGACTCAAGAAAAAGTAAAAAGTACAGTGCAGTAAAACTACTCCTAAAAGTACATTTTGTTCCAAAAGTTACTCAAGTAAATGTAACTAAGTAAATGTAATTAGTTACTACCCACCTCTGGTTGTCTCAGACTAAACAGCCTGTAGTGTTTCCACATTGCTGCGTTTTACCAGCGTAGAACCTCAGCATAGCTTTATTATTACCCCATAAAAAGCTGTAAGCACCACATCACTGAAGGACTCTATCTGTTTAGACTGGCCAACACTAAGCAGCCTTACAGCCTTTTCATTTGTGTCTAAAATCTGTTTGTTACTTAGTAATTACAACAGAAAGTTATGTAGATGTTGGCAAACAGCAGTATAAACGCCAGTAAAAGCTGATGAAAACACGGGTGGCTCTCAAAACTTTTCATATCTCCTTCTGTTAGTTTCGAAAGAAGAGGATTCGTTTCAGCCGGAGTCTGATCCACGAGTGGGGCCTGTTTGCCTTGGAGCCGATAGCAGCAGATGAGATGGTGATTGAGTATGTGGGACAGCTGATCAGACAGGTAAGCTAACAGAACAACGATCAGATGGATTCAGCTCCCCACTCATGAAACAGTTGCGCTTCTGACAAACCATTTCCACTGAATGTTGTCCCTCGTAGTTCCTCAGGGACCCGCTGGTTGTTCCTGGTAATTTCCAGAAGTGTGTCTGTAGCTGTGGTGACAAACATCACACACGTTCTGTGCCTGTAGGTCATTGCAGACATGAGGGAGCAGAGATACGAGGAGGAGGGCATCGGAAGCAGCTATTTATTTCGTGTTGATCAGGACGCCATCATTGATGCCACTAAATGTGGAAACCTAGCCAGGTTCATCAACCACAGCTGCAATGTGAGTAGAAACATGGAGTACCTTGGTCCTGTCTGATCGTGAAAGCAACCGAGGAGCATTTAATACCTTTATATTGTAAGGTGGATTCAAATATTTATTTTCTTGTGTTTTTGTCTTACAGCCTAACTGTTACGCAAAGATCATCACAGTGGAGTCTCAGAAGAAGATAGTGATTTACTCCCGGCAGCCGATAAGCGTCAATGAAGAAATCACTTACGACTACAAGTTTCCCATCGAGGAAACAAAGATTCCTTGTCTGTGTGGAGCCGATAGCTGCAGAGGATCCCTGAACTGATCTCTAATTGACTGTCAGCGGCCTGTCACGCTCTCTCTCTGCATCATAGCTGCTGTTTCCAACTGTACGGTTGCTAAAACTCTGCAGACGGCTTCATCAGGCACAGAGGAAACGAGACTTGAAACTTTTTTTTCCCACTTGACAGAAAAGCGAAGGAAAAAATATTTGCACCAACAGTTTTTTCTGTGGACGTTTGGAAATGATTATCTAAAATCTGGTCAAATACATCATCAAATCACTTAAAAAAAAAGTGCGACCAAGACACAAATAGCACAATCAAAGTATTTCTTTCAACAGGATGGACCCAAGATATACATTTTTTTAGACTCATGACATTAAAATGTCTGTTAACCTTCGAGTCCAAACGATACTTCAATGTTTTCATTTGTGAGAGCTTTAATGGTGTTTGGCTTGAGTCAAGCCTGTAAATATTTTATAGAGTAGAAAATCCACATTAGGATTTAAAATTTTTAAGGTTAAGACAAATATGGGAGATTTGCCAAGTAAGACTTTTCATGATATCAGAATTGATGATAACATCTAAAGGAACTAATCAATTGTAAGGAAAAAACAGAAATAAAGATGCTGAGAAGTACGTAAGTGCTCTCATGTGCATTTATTATCACAAATTAGAAGCAGTTAATCAAAAGGAACCTGAGGAGCTTGCTCTATTAGTGATGACTGAAAGTTGTAAAGAGAAGAAACGGGAGGGTTCACATGTTCTCTGTGTCTCCGTTTGGTGTCAGGACGGTCAGATTTCCTCGAGCGTGCTGGTCTGCTTCGATAGCTTCAAAAAGAGACTTGAAATTCCCTGCACCAAAGCCCTGGAAATACAATGTAAAATGAACAAGATATTAGCTATTTCCTATCTTGCATCGTCTATGTACTGTGTTTTAACTGATGGGTGGTCTAGGGGTACCCTCACCTGGTGATTGTGTCTCTGAATGACCTCCAGGAAAACCGTGGGACGGTCCTGAACTGGCTTGGTGAAGATCTGGAGTAAATAGCCTTTGTCGTCGTAGTCCACCAAGATCTTCAGTTCCTGTAAATAACAGGGTCAAATACTACAATTCATCTGTTAAAAATAAACGGGTCCAGTTGTGTTCTGGTGTAGGCCTGACCTGCAGGACATCCAGGCTCTCGGCGATTTTGACCTTCGAGTGTTTCAGATTCTCCCTCAGCTGGTGGTAGTAAGTGTCCGGCACTGTCATGAACTCCGCGCCTCGCTCCTTCAGGTTACGAATCTGCCAAAAGACGACTCATTGGATTTATTCTGTAGTTTTCCCGCCTAATATAGACAACTGCAAGAGTTGCAGAGTCTCACTGCAGTGATGATGTCTGATGTGTTCATGGCGATGTGCTGCACTCCCGGACCTCCGTAGTACTCCACGTATTCCTGTAAGGGGAACGACTTTTTATCGTCACAAATTCACGTGTTCAGGTTGTTTTTTTTTAGTCAGACCAGACTTCAGTACACCTGCCTGTATCTGAGACTTTCTCTTCCCCTTGGCGGGCTCATTGATGGGCATCTTCACAGTCTCCTCGTAGTTCGCCACTACGATGGAGCGCAGGGCACTGAATTCTGTCTGGAGCTGTTTGTCGTCCACCGACCAAAAGCGGTGGAAGAGAAGGTTCCTCTGATACCTGAGGAACCAGGAACCAACCAGAGACTGAGATCCAAACTTCAGGCTCATTCCAGCTCCACTAAAACAAAAAAACACACTAAGGCCTGTAAAACTTGGACGAACCAATGAGCTCGCTCATTTAGAGAACTGCCTCATTTCAGCATTCTTAGGTCTTTTTTTTTCAGGATAATGGGGGCTAAAACAAGTTCCATATGTGAAGACCCAGTGAAGCCCCTCTCCAAACTGCTAAGTCACCCTGATCCCTGTTTTGTGCCAGAAAAGGAGAGTTACGTAAGAGTCCCACATCCTGTAATGGGGATTTCTGCAGACCACCGCCCAGGAGAATGGTTTTAAATCGAGTTGTTAGAAAAAAACGAAGACAGAAGCAGTCAGTACCATTCTACAATTGGAACCATCCCATCATCCGGTTGGTTTCCCACAACGTGGTCGATGAAGTCCAGTTTTCCGACTGGTCTGCAAAAACAACAAAAAAGGAAAGAAAGCCCTTAGCTCTAACTGAGGGATGTGCGTGTTGTGTTTTAAAACAAGATGCTGGCTCACAGTTTGGCTAGAAAGGGGTCTCTGAACAGAGGGGGGTGGAAACCAGGCAGAAACAAGCCGCTGTAGCCCTTCCTCTCCACAAACGTATGCGTGGTGTCACCATACTGCAGCACAACACATGAAAACAACATTTATTTCTGACAGGAACCATCATGATGACTAAAATGTTGGGTTTGAGGTGAGAGGCCCAATGTACCGTCTGAAGCACAGCCAGTCGGACCGTCCCATGCTTGTCCTCCAGAGTGTGGGGCTCTTTGACAATAATTGCTCCTTTCTCGCGGGCTTTCTGTAAAAGCAGTATGTTTCAGGTGTTTGATATCGTCACAAGCGATTAGGTTCAACTTAAAAGGGATTTTTGGTCTGAAATAAACATCTGGGCAATAAAACCTGCAGCATTACCTGAACCAGGAAGTCACAATCCTCCACCGTAAAAGCAATGTCTTTCACCCCATCCCCGTGTTTCACCAGATGGTCCCCCATCTCTGAGAAAAGACACTTATTAGCCACACAGGGTCAGCCTTTAGATTCAGGATTCCTGCACAATCTTGAAAACTATAAATGTAATGAACTGATTTTATTCTTCTCCAGGTATGAATATATACGGAAGGAAAAAGAAATTTGAGTGGCAAATGTTTGATTTTTCACACTTATTCGCTTGTTCACTTTCTAACGGTAAAATGAATAAATCCTAATCTGCAGTTTTTACAATAATTCATATGATGTGCTTTATCTTTGATTTGTCGTATAGTTTTTGATCCAGTGACTAAATGCACATTCAGTTAAAAAGTTAAAGTTTATTTAACAAATTTCTTTGGACTTTAGAAACTTTAAATTCAGGTAGAACTGGATCTGTGGTTCTTTAACGGCCATGTTTAGGACTTTGTCACAAAATGTCCTATTCTACAAACTTTGCTTTAGCAAATCTGCATTTAGTCAATGATACTCAACCCTTATTTGACATGTCCGGCCCTTAAAGCGGATATGTCTGAAATGAATCCAGATGTGAAAAAGTCCCCAAATGACCCAAACTGAAAATCATAAGTCAGTCTTAAAATTGCTGTTTCATGATTTTTTTAACCTACCGTTAAGAGTCAACTACTGTGTGAGATTATTAAGGTTAATATCTGCTGTCAAGTGTCCAGAATGTTATGAAACCTGCAGCAAAAATATCTAGAAATTTGAGTCTGGAACAGAAAGGAGTTTTGATAAGAATAATGCGTAAGAACCCTGTATATTTAATATTTTAGCTAATCTATACTTTGCACACGTGTTTGATGAATTATGTTGTTCAGAGTAACATTTTTAACCAGTCGCTTTTGTTGGTTTTGATTTGAAAGTCAGACATACTTACTTAGGTTTTCACATTTATGTTATTAATAAAGTGGTTATTGCTTTTTTAAATTAAAATTATGTCAAAATAACAGACAATTACGTTTTTAAATATAGTCAAATGCAAATGGAGTCCAAAGAACTAGATTAAACCATCTTTAGTTTTCAGCTTCTAGGGAATCTTGATCTTGCCAGCATATACCAATATATAAAAATCTTGTAACGTTTAAAAAGGGAAATATTTGTCCTATAAGCCTGTTGGGATTCTCGTTTGTGATCGGTGCTTTACCTTTGTTACCAGGATTGAGAGCAGAGGAGAAGACGTAAACGATCTGTGGAACGCAGAGAAAACAGGAGCAACATGAAGGGGATCCCTTATTAATCTGCCATTACCTTCACCTCTTCTGTGCAGAAGCAGAATCTGTTAAAGTTGTCCTAAGAGAGCTGTTGCCGTTCTTAATAATCCCAGCCAGTACTTCAGAGAACAGGTTGATGATTGCATTGAGATCAATAAATAAATAACTAAAAAAGTAAATTAGGATACTCACTAGGACCCCCGTCAGTCCTACACCAAAGGTTTGTTACTGAGTTAACTTTGCAGCATGCTTGATGGATGTGACCTTATAGTTTTCTCAGTGATGAGGTGTGATGCTCCTCCGTGCTCCCTACCTTCCCCTGTTTCACTGCATGGGACACCACATCCCGGCTGCCCGTCTCCAGGCCTCGGTAAGCCAGCGGCTCAAACCCGAGCTTGTTGCAGTAAAAGGATGCAGCCTGTTGGAGACAAGATTTATTGAATGCTTCACGTCACAATGCCTCAAATCTGGCTTGACTGCAAGCAAGCGGAGCTTGAAGTTGTATGTTATGGCTCCATCTTCTGGGGACTGCTTCGCTCGCAGTTTTTCATCTAGCTCCTGCAGGTGGGACAAATCAGTATGTGGTGGTGTGGTGATCAAGGAGCTGTGTTTGTTTTGCCACTGAAAAGGAACTGATACCGATACCAAGCAGGACCGCATCATCCGCTTGCGGTTAGTAATTACCACAAATATGAACGTTTACGAGTGAATTTACCTGCTTCGCGTTTCCAACCCAGAAGGTCAGATGATCGAAGCAGATGAACCTGCCCTGCTCATGCTAAAAGACACGAGGGAGGAGATGGTTTACTAACGGGGTACGTCTTCATATCCCTATATAGCACACATTCACTACGACTAAATCCAATAAAAGCACATCATAAGATAGAAAACAAGTTGAGACCTGGTTTTAGCATTGATGACTTTGTTCAACACAACAAAAGTTAGCTGTTTATTTACCTTTTCACCTTTGTCTGTGTATGTTGTCTGTGGTAAAAACAAACAAACAAACAAACAAACAACAACGACAGAAGCATATTTAATTCATAAAGAAATACAGCTAACGCAAGAATAAACCGACAGATATCTTGTAAGTCTCAGTGTCTCATGACAAGCAGCAAACGACATCCACCATAACTCACCATGTCGCCTGCGTTGACCTGAGCCGGCTGCCAGAGTGAGACCTGCAGCTAACGGCTGAATTTTAAAGGCGAGCGAGACGTTTTGGAACCCACTCCCACCAACGAGGAGCTGGTATTGGTGGAGAGGGGAGAACTACGTTTGCTGTTATACAACGATTACTCTGGGAAAATATCAGCACATCAGAGATCTGAATGAACCTCACCATGTCTTCATTCACTCCAAGAGCCATGCTTCTCACCGTGATGCTTATAGTGAACGCTGCATCACGCACAATATCAACTTAAAGACTTTGGTCCATGTTTTTTTTTCTTTTTCCAGCCTTTAATCATATGACTTTGTCTTGCATCCAAATTAATTCTTATCAGATGATGCGCTAATAAATGATAACCTAATTTAATCGGCAGACGGATGCAAAATAAGACAGATTGTGCGCAGGTTTAGAGTTACAGCGTGATGTTTCTAGAACAATTTGAGGACCATATGTTAGTGTTTAGTGGCAAGAGGAGGCTCACGCATCCTGGACTCTCATTGGCTCTCTGGGGTGAGGCTGAGTGAGCCTCTGCATGCCTTGTTATGACCCCCCCCCCCCCTTTCCTATCCAGTGTATGGAAAAACTACTGGCATCAGTAAACTAATCTTAAAGATATGAAAAATATCAGCACCAGCTGCTTGATGTTTACATTAGTCTGAGGTTAATATGACTACAACGGTCAACTTTACAAGAGATGTTTACAGAGAAGCTAAACGCCTTCAAAGACATCACCGACCACAAAACACAGAAAGACGTACAATGCCCCATTGGCTTGCAGCTAGTCTTAATCACAGGGTGATGGATATACAGGCATTTTAATGCATGCAAGCAAACTGGACATTGCAATCCTGTTTCGTTTCAGTTTCATCAAGTTACCGGCTATAGTGGCTGTTTAAAATAAAACAAAATGTGCACATTAGTGCAAACATGTCACCACTGTTAGTTAAGGTCCTCCATAGTTCAACAGCTATTCTTTTTTCTACCAGGAAAAATTGTTCTTTGCACAGTGTAATCAGAATATGATTGTGTATCCCACATCAACAATGCAACATCCGTTATTCAGCTTTTGCATAAATATACAGATAAAGTTAATGCTCGCTGATCCTCTTTTAAATATGTGTCTTAATTTCCCCTATCCTGGTTGTGCCTCAGAGTTCATCCTTGGTTAACGCGCCTTAGCTTGTCCTTTTGTTCCATTTTTAGCCGTATTTTATACAGCATTAGTTTCCCAAATGTGTTGCAAAGGTGTCCAATGTGAATAATTGACGTGGGAAAGAAAGAATTAAAATAGGTATTTGGAAATAAAACAACTTTAATGGGAAATAACGCAACATTTTAACTAAAGAGAAAAACAAGACAAGATGGGAACACTGTCCAAAGTTTTGAACAGACATAAATAATATAAATAAACTGAACTGCGGTGATGGACTGGTGCCCGGTCCAGGTTGTACCCCACCTCTGGCCCAGTCACCGCCGGAGACCCCTACATGATTGACCCTAAATAAGCCGGTATAAATAATGAATGGATTACCTGAATTGAATTGGACAAGCTATTTAAAAGCTACATGTTAAATACTGATTTAATTCCCAACAATTCATCCTCAAAGATCAGATATGCAGACTCTTAGTTACTGCAACCAGTTGTTTTTTTATATAACTCATTTTTTATTGAACTTTCTGTTGGACACTTACAGTAAAGAAGGAACAACATGCGTCATTGTAACAGCATATTCATATTGGCATACGATGGATCGTTTCCAAAGTCCATGTTATCTTTTTGCAGTGATGGTGTCCACGTGGTTTCTATAACAAAGCCATTTTCTCATTTATACGTCAGATTTCCATTAAAGCAACTTCCTCCACAATGCTCAGCCACTGCGTCGTGGTCGGTGCCTCCCATTTATACCAATATCTATTAATGGCCTTTTTACTCACTGATAACACTATTCTTACCAGGTATTCATCTTCTTTTTGAAGTATGCTGTGAGTAAACACCACAAACATAATATTTTACACCTTCTGGGTATTTCATGCCCGGTTATTGTTTTTCAGAGCAAGGCGTATTCTACTCCAGTATTCTGTTATCTTTTGGCAGGTCCAGAATACATCTGTATGATCCACATCCATTTGACCACAAAGTCTCCAGCAGGGCGGTGGGCTGCATACCATTCTCTTCCAGCCAGTTGTGTTGGGTAGGTCTGTACCTAAATGGTACACAACATACAGATCGATAGGCCAGCTGGGGTCAAGTGCCTTGCTCAGGGGCATGTTGACGTGTGATAGGGGGAGGCTGAAAAAGCCTCTGGGGAAAGGGTTGTGTATGGTGTTTGTTTGCCGTTTGGGAGGAAGGTGTTGTTTGTTTTCTGTTAATTCAGCAGCTTTTGCAATATTCTTAATTTCACAGTCACCTCCAGGGCTGTCGAAGCATCGCATGGTGGGCAACTTTCTGCAGAGTCAGTCGTGGAGGAAAAACTGTGCTAGCCATGTTTGTTATGTCTGATTTATTCACCAGTTATTGAATAACTCTTCTCTTTTCTTCATATTTAGTTGCACAGTTTATTTGTTAAACTATTTACTGGGTAAGTAATTCCTTTATCAAGCTAATTATTTAGTTATGTATTTATTTATTCTTAATTCTGGCCGAGTTGGACTTAAATATACATCTTTATGGGGTTTTAATTTTTGAATTCCACATGAAATATTAATTAAACCTTTTGATCCAAAGCTCAAAATGAGTACAGAAATCTTCCCTGGATAGTACAGTGATTTATATATATACTGGTCATATTTACCAGGCTCTAGGGATGGCTCCTTCAGTTCAACCATGACTGTGAGCCAGTGCACAGAGCAAGCTCCATGAAGACATGGATGAGTTTTGTGTGGAAGAACTTGCTCAGAGACTTTACCTGAACCTGATACAGGACATTTGGGATGAATAAGAGTGGAGACTGCTAGCCAGGTGTTGTCGTCCAGCATTGGTGGTTGACCTAACAAACCCTTCTACTTGTGTGTATGTGTTTTAAAGAGCAACACACATGAGTGAACATGCATTTTTCAGTCTATCATGCAAATGTTCCACGTTTAGCCACAGAGGCAAATTTTTATCTGCAGACGGCCTGGGTTTGCAGATGCAGTGGCAGCCCCTGCAATTGGCCATTCATCTGGAGGAATGGCTGAAAAGTCCTGCAAACACTCTCCTAAACCTTGAGGAGTTAAAGCAGTTGTAGCTTCAAAAGCGGTGTCCCGCATCATATGAAACCCCCAGATCAAGGATGCAATGCTGCTCCTCCATCTTAAAAAGACAGAAGCAAGCAAAACACAAACAAACAAAAAAACTATCTGGCTGAGACTAAGGCAGGCGTGCCCAAAGTGCGGCACGGGGGCCAATTGTGGCCCCTGTACTGATTTCGTGCGGGCCCCCAACTGCATTTAAAGAAAGGTTTGGCCAACCAGCAACGGTGGTTCACGCAGTTGGAAACTTTATTTTTCATTAGGGCAAGAATATTACAGACAATTTAAGGCAAGGCAAGAAAATAAAAACAAGGCAACTGGACTTGTTTTCCGTAGTAGAAGACGTTTCGCTTCCTCTCCAGGAAGCTTTCTCAATTCAAAAAGTCTGGAGTAATGTGGAGTAACCAGCTTTATACCAATGCCAAAAAAAAGGCCTTGTAATGGCTTAGATAACATGCAAATTGGTTGAATTTGCATGTTATCTAAGCCATTACAAGCTACCATAACTATGCAGACGACACACAGCTTTTGCTGCCCCAAAGCAGAAACTTTCTTATGACAGTTCTAAGTCATATTTATTAAAAAAAAACATCTAAGCATTAGCCTCACCATTCTCGACACACAATGACTGAGAATAATGTCTGCCATATCTTAAGGTAGGGCTTGCTTCCTTGTTTGAATTTTACCTTGACATGCAAATTATGATGCTTCAACAACCTGTAAACTTAATTTAAAAAAATGTCGGCTATATTTAATACCCTCCAAAGTATATTTTCACGGTGCATATTTTCATCCTCTCATGGGGATTTCATTTTATTTTCAAAGGTCTCCAAGATCAACAGGTGGATTTAAGGTTCAGTTGCACAAACAGCAGATTTGTTTCTGTTGTGCTGCAGCAGCGGCTTATTATTCATCACTGAGAAGTCGAGGTTTCTCCCCCCAAGTGCTGCTGCTGTTACTGTCCCTGAAGAGATTTGTTATGGATGCTGTTGCCAGGCACCTCTCTGTTGTCACTGGATACAGCTACAGACACTCAGACACAACAATAACACAGCGTTCTAGATGAAATAATTAGGTGCCTTACGCAATTTCAGCTGTAGGATCATTTCATGCAAACATTAGGAAAGTTTAAGGTCCTTTAAACAAAGCTGCATCAGCAAACAAAGGTTGCCCTTCTGTATGAAGGGATTTTCTTTCTACGCTCTCAGCATTGCTTCTGTTTTTTAAATAAAAACAGAAGCGATGAAGCAAACTGAACTGCATTATGTTTCACTGTGGGGCTTTTATCCCTCAGGTATTCAGCCTCCCTGAGGAGAAGCACCCAAGTCTGTTATCTTCTCCCAATGCTTGCATTTCTCATCTCTTCGCAGCGGCTCACTGAAAGCTGACCAAAAGTGAAAATGAGCGACGCGGCGTCAGAGACGGGTCCAGAAATGCTTGTGAAGGGTGAGCAACAGGACTGCGCCGCTGGAAAAGAGGAGCAGACCTCCCCGGGCAACCTGCAAGAAGAAAGGGCGGAAGACTGCGGCGTAATGGAAAATGAGGCACAAGCGAAGATGATGTCTGCCTTCAAGCAGGTGCGTAACCAGATCAGATCACAGGGGGCGATGAAAGCCCCAAAGAGCAGCATACTGGAGCTGGTGTCAAAAATCAAAGACATAGAAGCAGCGACTGAGCAGGCGAACAGCCAGTCTGATGGCAACGTTGCCGAAGGAGAGGAGGGAAAAGAAGCCAAAGTATTAAAAGACGGCTCCAAGGGAGAAATAGATTTGAGGTTGGAGATGTTGAGTAGGATATTTGAGAAAAAGCTGCAGGCTAGTAAGAAGGTCCTCAGGGATGAGTTTGAAGTTCAGATATGTGAAGTGCGTAAGGAGATGCAGGCCTACACAGATCAGACCCTGAAAGACCTCGAGCGTAAGATAACAGGCCGGCAACCTCGCAGTCACCAGCAGACGCACCCCAAACCCCTACAAGAGGGTGCCGACGCTGCAGCGAAACGGAGGGCTTCTGCGGCTCCATCTCTGGCATCCAGAAGAGGAAAGATCCTGACCCGGAGTCTGACCAATACCATCATTCCCTCGGCTCCCGTCATCAGTGGATTGAAAGGCTCCCCGAAGGGTCAAAGTTTACTGGTGAGAGATCACGTGCTCTCCCTGTCACAGAGCAAGTCCCACCAGGGCCGCAGTCCTCTCCCCCCGGCCCGGCCCCCGCTGCATCCGCACAGAAAGTCCGTCCAGGCAACATGCAAAACGGGAACGTGAGTTTGCTGGGGAGACAACGTGCACCTCAAGAGAAACAGGAAATACATAAAAATACATAAAAATGAAGGCTGACAAAATCACTTTGGACTTATTTCTGGCCATGTTTCTGTAATATAATATATTACTTTATAATATAATAAAGTATATCTACTACAAGAGCAGAATCCTTGTCTGGCAGCTTCTAGAGTGTTTCTATAAAACTGTCGTTCACACCTCCCACCAACTCGCTACTTGCTGTAACACTAAAGATCCCTATGTACCAACCACCCTCCTCTCCTCAGACTCCCTACCTGGATTTAAGATCCCTGTGGACGATGTTAATAGGCTCTTCCAGCATCACAAGACCAGGAAAGCTAAAGGACCTGACAGTGTCTCTCATGGCAGAGAGCCTGCCCTGACCAATTGGCCCCTATCTTCACCAGGATCTTCAACCATCAATCTCTGGAGCTGTGTGAGCATCCCTCCTGCTTCCAACGCTCCATCATCATCCTGGTACCCAGGAAATACACCTTTATTGGATTTAATGACTACCTCTTTCCCAGATCTCTGTGCTCATGACATCCTTTGAGCGACTGGTGTTGAAGCATCTGAAGAACATCAGCTGCCTTCTTCTGGAGCCCCTGCAGTTTGCTAACTGGATAAACAGGTCGGCAGATGATCCAGTCTGCCAGGGACCACACTTCATCCTCCATCAGAAGCTCCCCAGCTCCCAGGGACGGCCTCCACCTGTCAGCGGATCACCAGCTTCCTGACTGACCAGCAGCAGCAGGCCAGACTAGGGAGCATCTTAAACATAAACCATCAGCACGAACAACTAGATCTACAGAAGGGTTCACCGGGGCTGAAATCCAGGACTTGTGCTGATCTAGGGTCAGGAATAGGGTCCCACACATCCAGGGGGTAAAATGTTATTGTGACGTTACAGAGCGCTATTTCCAAAAGCATCTGCCACAGAGACAGTTTCTTCCCCTGGGTTGTCTCTCTGAACAACACTTGGCAGTCGTCTTTCTCTTTTGTAAAACCAAAGTATGCATATATATCCTCATTAAAAAAATCATTTTGTTTATATTTATATTTAAAGTGTCTTCCCTGAGAGAAAACTAGAACCAAAGTCAAATTCCTTGTCTGTGTGCAAAAAAATAAGCTGATTCTGATCTGGATATTGTAACAGGAAATACATTTGGCAACTTGACTTATAAATAATAAACAATAAAATTGTCTTTAAATACCTTTAAATTGTCTGTTCATTTCCAAACAGCCAATGTTCCTTGTTGTTCTCCTGGTCCTTGTCTTTGCAAGCTCAGTCTGTACGTTTGCCCTTTTGGTTCCTTATTAAACTAATATTAATTAATTGGCTCCCACGCTCTTGCCTGCACGTCGGTCCTCCATCCACCTCCTCCATCATGACAAATTTAATTCAGATTCATTCAAATGAATTTGATATGGTTGAGGTAATTAATTCAGTCCATACTGGTTTGGTTCAGTCCAATTCAATTTAATTCAGTTCAATGGAGTTTTTTGCACGCTGACTCTTGTGTTTCAATGAATGCCATGAATGGTTCTGCTCACATATGTAGAAACGACACAAAAGTCACAGGAAATGAAGAAATCTGGTATACAAACTCTCTTCCGGGTAATCTACAGATTACTTTATTAAAGTGATTTGACAGCGGATTTGGTGAATTTCAAACTTAAAACTGATTTCATTAATGACTACATACAAGTATGAAGCTTTTAAACTTTCCTTTCAAGGAGTCAAACTTTCTAGTAATCATTCAATGTGGTCTTGATCAGAAGCTCTCCAGGTATCCTGAGCCCATTACTATCCATCCGTTTCTTGACCCTGCTGTAAACGCATAAAATGAACTAGACATTGAAATATGAGAAACAGATTGGGCTTTTGTGAAAGGTTGCTTGTAACAAATGGGCTTCAGATTTTTCCGTTATGCTTCTTTATTCTTCTCTCTGAAGTCTACCTGTCCCTTTTAATATGTCAGGTTTTTGTGATGTGAAAGTGTTTGATCATGATAAATTCCATCTCTAAAAAAATACTCTGTTGAATCACATTTTGAT
Source organism: Fundulus diaphanus (assembly GCA_037039145.1). Lineage (NCBI taxonomy): Eukaryota > Metazoa > Chordata > Actinopteri > Cyprinodontiformes > Fundulidae > Fundulus > Fundulus diaphanus. The sequence continues at coordinate 37,579,832 of CM073127.1, read as the reverse complement.
TCAATTTCTGCGTTCAGTTTTCTATACTGGTAGTCTGCCAGGTTGTCAAAATTTGACTTGTCAATGTTTGACCTTTCTGGCTTCCATAAAATCTCCACATCAATCAGATTATGAGGACATCTCTTATCCGCTGTCTGCTCTCTGCAACAGATTTTATGTCAGCTGCTGGCAAGCTAGTGGTTCCAAAACTTTGATTTTCTTCTACCAAAGCCATTCTTTTGGGGATTTGGATGTAGTCTTGGACTCACTGCGATGCTGAAAAAGAAAACTCATCTTCATCTTCAGCCTCCTAGCAGAAACCAGGTGCTTTTTGGGTCAGCTGGTATTTAAAACAGAGTTTTTCCTTGTGGATAAAAGTTAAATTGCATCTGAAGAAAAGTAATTCCACAACACAATGCTGCCCATCAGACCATCAGACCATAACACATTCTTAAACAAGGTTGGTGAGGAGATTTTAGCCTTTTCTTAATTTTTTGCATGCTATCACATGTGCAGCACAACTAGTACCAACCAGAAAATCCTGCAGCACCTTCAGCGTTGTTGTTGGCCTCTTGGCACCATTCCCAGCATCTTTCTGTCAGCAAGGAGAAGAGCCTATTATTACTTATAAATAACCTAAACTGATGGACTTAGAGACTGATGTCCTTTAAGGGTGCTAACTGAGAGGCCAGTTTCCTAACATTACATTGTTGGGAAAAAACATTGAACAACGTTTAAGGCTTAAAATCAAAATAGTATTTCTTCCTTTTAGGGCATCTTTGATCAGGTTAAACATAAACTACGCCACATTTGAAGGTATCAATATTAATATCCCGTCAATGGATTCTGAGAGATTTAGTTCAAACAAAGAATAACATTGGTTTCATCTTGTTCAACCACCGACAAGTCCACATTGAAAAAGGAGAAACCATTTAATGGAGTCCGTCACCAAGTATGATAGGTTGGGTGTTTTTGGAACAGGTAACACTCTGCTTTAGTTACATGTAGCACGTTCCCTGTAATCTTTAAATAATCCTTTCACAGATGCACCACGGGCTTTCAATGGTCTACAGCCAGTGTTGGTAAATATACTATATGACCACCAGATGGCAGCAGTCCTGTATTTGCGCTCAATGATTCCCAACCAGATGATCACTTCTATTTCATCTTTGAAGTAGACATTAAAAAAGCTATTTTCTTTTAATTTCTTCGTTTTTTTTTTTGTCTTTTGTTTTTCGGTAAAGACAGACTTTATTTGAATCTTGCAATGCTATATTGAGAAATGGTTATTCTATCAGAGTTTTTGTCTATTTTTGAATCTCCTTTTGAAGTCATAATTGTAAACATTGTGTTTGTGTCTCTAAGCCCATTATGTCATAAATGGTGGCCACATCATAAATATTTTAACACCACTGCAATTACTCCAAAGAGCACCAGTGCCATTCCCCTTGCACTTTTTTCTTACTCTTACACATCGCAACCACAAACCTCAATCTAGTTTTTGTCTTTACGTGATAAACTGATTACAGGTTCATATGTGTGAAGTGATGGGAGGAAAACTGAACTTTTTGGGCTGCATGGACAACACAGTGTACAAAGGAAAACAAAGACTTCACCCTCACAGACACCTACAGCACAGTGAAACATAACGGTGGCAGCATCATGCTGTGGGGATTGTTTGTTTCAGCGGGGACTGTGACAGAGTTGATGAGAAAATGAATAGAGTTTAGCTTTTAGATGTTATCTTGTTACTGTAGCAATAATTCTTGCATGTTATTTATCTCACACTGTATATATTTTAAAGGTTGTGTTGTTATTGCTACCTGTCTTGTCTACTATGACGCGTGCTGCTGCTGCCTTTCTTGGCCAGGTCACCCATGTGAAAGAGGTCTGGATCAATGGGTCTTCATACTAGTTAAAATAAGGTTTATTAAACTAATAAAATAAAAGACCGTAGACTGAGAGGGAGGTTCACCTTACAGCGCGGCAACAACCCTGAACACCAGATAGGCTGGCTAAATTCAAAGTATATTCATAGAAAGTCCTAAATCAAAGTGTGGCAACTTAAACAGTTCTGTGTGCAGACCTCATCCTTTGTGTCCTATCTTGAGAAGACTCGTGGCCAAACATTTGAAACTCCAAATATGCATACGGTAGAAACATCACCCAAAAAGAATCACAGGTTTTTATTTGGGGAATAATTTGAAAACATGTATCTTTCTTCTTCTACATTTGTGTGCTACTTCCTGTTGGTCTCATATCTCATAAGATCCCAATAATTTACAGTGATGTTTGTGGTCGAGAAACGACAACACTCTTGGGAAGCAGAAGAGGATCATTGTGGTCCTACTAAACATCTCCCCTTTCCCTGCTTTTCTTATTGTTTCTCCATTCCTGATCGAATCCTATCCAATAATATAGGAATGTTTTTGTTATGAGTAGTAAATCGTGTGCACAGGGCAGGATAAAGGCCCCAAATGTTGGTCTGAAGTCAGTCAGAGAGGAGTGTGTGCATTTTTAAAATCCTCAGCATGTTGCTGCTCTCTAGTGGCCAAACAGATAACCGCTGCTCATAGAAACTGATTACCTGAAGAGACTTTGCAAACGTAAATAACCTGATGTAAAAACCAATAGTTTTTATTCCACACACTCATGATGATATTTGTCAAACTAATACAAGGAGAAGACTTTCATCCCTCTGCCGTGCACTTTTCCCTTACTGGCTGCTGATAAACCTGGATGTTCTCACTGTAAGACAATAAAGGATTATTTTCTTTTATTCTAAATCTGTTTCTCTTATGCAAAACAGAAGAAAAGATGTGCTCCTCTTTTGATTCCGAGTGTTGTATTTGCCCTACATTCAAGAGTTGTATCTCTGCTGGGTGGAGGTGTAAACATTTTTGTTTTTGGGTGAGCTGAACACCTGAGTGCGTCCAGCAGCTGAACTGGCACTGGGAGCAGCCCAGTGACAGGAGATGCATTTAGCCTCCGAGGCGAGCTCAGGAGCCGTGCGCCTCAAAGCAGGCCTCCCACAATGGACGGGATAGAGAAGGATGTGAAGAGGATCTTTGTGTCTGAGGAACGACGAGCCCCCCCGAGCAACCATATCCGGAACGGGGGGAGGCGGGGAGGGCTTGTGCCGCACATTCAGGTCTGGCCAAGCCAAGCCGTTCACGGAAGCAGCATCTCCCGCCTAACGATTTCCAGCAGCAGCAGGAATCATTAGTATGGAGCAGGCAGAAAGACACTGGTCTCTCCTGAAAATAGTCACCGGTGAATAAGGTCTGATCTGGATGGATGGATGGATGGATGGATGGATGGATGGATGGATGGATGGATGGATGGATGGATGGATGGATGGATGGATGGATGGATGGATGGAGCATGAAACCCCTCAGCTCCTGTACAGGCTGTGTTCGGGGCCGTTTCTCTCAGCGTCTGCAGAATTAGTCCGAGGGGCCACTTCCAGGTTGAAGCAGACAGATTACAGAGACAAGCTGATTTCATGGATATCCCTAACATGGTTGCAATTTACAGTCATCATATGAGGGGGGGGGGGGGGGATGCTGAAGAGGGAGGCTACAGAGTGTGTATTGCAGCTGCTCGGCGGCTTGTGTGGGGTTACCACTGAACACGTTTTCCTTTGCGCAAAAGTCTTTTTTGATAAGATTTGTGGTAATCTGACTGTTTTTCCAAGGTCTGTGGAGCACAAGTCAACATTGCCAACTGCCAGGAACGGATATGGAGATAACTGAGAGTGGGAACGTGGAGAAAACTGGAGCTCTAACTTTGTTTTTGCTTGTTTTTTAGCACAAGAAGGACAAACTTCAGACAGATTGTTGCTCTTTGAAGAGACCAACAAAAACTCCTAAACACTTTCACATTTTGTACCACTACCTTATTGGGATTTAATCTTTTACGCCAACACAAAGCGGCGCATATTGGTGAAATGAAGGGGAAATAATAATGGTCTTTGACATTTATTTTTGTCCATCTAATAATTTAAAAAAAGTGTGGCATGCATTTGTATTCAATCCCCTTTACTGTGATACCCACAAATGAAATTCAGTTCAACCAGTTAGCAATAGGGTGTTAACTGAGTCCACTTATGTGCGTATTTGAAGCTGTGTAGGGTTCAGAGGTTGGTTAGAGCACATTAGAGAACCAGCGGCATCAGGAAGACCAGGGGACACAGCAGACAGGTCAAAGAGAGAGTCGGGGGGAAGTTTAAAGCAGTGTTGGGTGGCAAAATTATTTTTCAAGCTCTGAACATCTCACAGAGCCCAGAGTTACATAATTGGCCACATGAACTGACAGACGAGGATAGCTTTAACCAGAGAAGCAAACAAGACTCCCAAAATAACTCTGGAGGAGCTGCAGAGATCCACAGCTCAGGTGGAAGATTCTGCTGACAACTATTAGTCGTGCACTCCACAAATCTAGGCTTTGTGAAAGGGTGGCAAGAAGGAGGCATTGATGACAGGAAGCCATTCACAGTTTACCCCAAACCATGATGGGAACTCAGCAAACATGTAAGAAGGTTAGGCTTAGATGAGGCCATTAGACAAAATTCAAGTTTTTGGCCCACAGCTAAAACACCATGTCACTCAACACCCCTTGAAAAAAATCGCCATGGGAAAGCTTTTCTTCCACAGGCACAGAAAGCAGGTCAGAGTTGTTGGGAAAACGGATAAAGATAAATAAATAACATCACTGGAAGAGTGGCTGGGAGGTTCTCCTTTCTGCAGTGATAACAATGGAATGGTGTAGCGCTCTAAACATGTATGTGTCTCATAATGGGCTAGTCAAAGCTCAGGCTTAAATTCAATTAGGATTTTTGGCAAGACTTGAAAATAGATGTTCATAGATGTTCTCCATTTAATGGGACTGATTTTGTGAAGAACAATGGGTAGAAAATGATAGACGAGCAAAAGCGGACGAGACAGTCCCTAAATGACAGGCGTGATTGCTGCAAAAGGTGCTGCAGGCAAACAAATACCAAAGATTTTAGAATTTTTGGAAAAATCCTCATAAAATACACCAAAGTTTGTTCTCGTAATGTGACAAAATGCGTGAAAGTTCAAAAGATATGTGTATTTTATAAAATACTGTTACGAAATGTGTTCTGTTATATGTCTAAATCAAGGCTGAGACAACAGCAACAACTCAGATTATTGGCCTTAAATAGGCAGGAAGCACAGCACTTTATTTTTATGTTTTGACAATAATGGATGGAATTATAGATTCTGTACTTTCGGAGAACGGGTTGTGTTTCAATAAATAAGACTGCAAAGAAAGTTGCAATTGTTTGCGGGCACTATAACGTGACTTTCCTGGAGGGGGTGGGAAGGTTTCCGGGTTTCTGTGTCAGGGTGGACGGACTTGTTTTGGTCGATCAGAGGCTCCGCTGTCTAGACTGGTCCCAGGCTCACGCTTAGACTCAGACGCCTCGTGTCATTAAACAGTGCGGTACAGTATTAACAGCACAATGTAAGCCTTAATCCTGTGTACAGTTCGTCATCACAGAGCTGTCAGGCTCTTTGGGAGCATCGCCGGAAGGGGATTTCTATGAAACCTGACATGTTTGCCCAGAGCTTCTTTGATTTCCCCAAAGACACCAGCATCGACATTAATGATGGCAAAGCACTGTAAATGTAGATGGAAAAGAGATAACTAAGCTGAACATGAACTTTGAAACCTCCATCTGCACCAAATGATTAAGGGATGTAATTTTAACAAATAGATATTTTTTAATGAAAACATGAGCAACCAACTTTACCAGATTTACCTTTTATATTGTTTTGCCTTCAGTGGCAAATCATTTAAATAGTCCAATCTTTTGTATTAAAATACACAGAGATTTTACTTTCATTAGGTTACGTCTAACCTTACATCTGTCCTCCTCCCACTTGTTTTACAAAAACTCTGACGCGAGGCAATAACTTAAACTGACTTTTTTTTTGTTTTAAATGTAAGCTCCCTCTGCATCACACAGAAAAAAACATTCAAATTAAAAGTTGTGGTTATGATGCCTCTGCCTGTATTGTTGCAGAATACAGATTAGGATCTGTTCAGCACAGCCACCCCTCCTCCGGGGTCTGCTCTCCACTCCAGTAGTAGCACCAGATCCACAGGTATGACAGGCAGGCAAGGAGAGGAAGAAGAGGAAAAAGAGGAGGGTCTCTCAGACATCCTGTGGATATTGATCCATGCTCTGACCTCAGACGTCTTGTTGATGTTGACTTTTTGGCAACAGAGCAGAGAGTGTCCGTGTCCGTGCTTATATTCTCTGCGCGGGTCATCGTTAGGCAACAGGTGGATGGATGCTACAGAGAAAGTAGGGCTGGCGATGGCAGTGCAAGGAATGTGTCGGGTCTCTGTTTACATGTTCATGCTAACACACACACACACACACACACACACACACACACACACACACACACACACACACACACACACAGAGTAACACGGGGCACATTTGTCGCTGCCTGGGTGGGATGGAACAGCAGGGAGATCTAAGGAAAGGACAGCAGTCGTGTTTTGGTTCAGATGTCCCGTCGTCAGAATTAGCCAGCAGGCACCTGTGGGGGCTGCTTCGTTTCTCCTGTGCTTCACTGTGGAGGTGCAGACAGACGGGGGCTTTAAAGGAATACCGGCAGGTTATTTTCAATAATTCAACTTTGAAGGGATCCTGCCGTATTGAAAAACACATCTTTACTTTATTTAAGTCCAGCAGCTGGAATTCTCACCAACATTAAAGGGATGATTTAGGATTTTAAGAGGGATGTCATCTTTAAACGATACCAACAGCTAATATCTCACCCGTCAGTAGATAACAGTTTGGCTCTCTTGGTTTTGTTTACATCCGGAGCAGCTACAGTCCTGACTATGAAGGCGGTCTGAGAAGGGCCGAGGGCTTCTGCTGTGTCAAAGCAACTCCAATCTCTAAACATCATGGTGGTTTATTCTAGCGCCATTTTACAAACCTTTAAGCATTTTAACATTTGTATTCAATGCTTGTTTAGACAGAACCTGCTCATTATTTTCCCAGGAGAAGAATGTAGGAGGCAGTGCACCACCGAGGATCCTCCTGTGTGAAACGTATCATGTCTTTAGTGTTTGCAGTCAGAGTTACTGTGTGATAGAAAAATAGAGTGGACTGAAAAGCATTAATAGTGTAAATCATTTAGTTACTCTGGCCAGGAACACGTCACAGATTCTGGTCTCAGCATTTGTTTTCCACAGCCCGATGCTGCAGCGCCTACCTACTTTTAAGTTTAATGTCTGTGCACGATGTGGCCGCATGAAACCAAAGTCAAATTCGTTGTTTGTGCTCAAAACCTTAGCGAGTGAAGCTGATTCAGGTTCTGCGTTTCCCCTGTAAATAATTTTCAGCTTCTGTCTAAACCACCGCAGAATACGATCTCCACAAAGGTTTAAAGGTCCTTTAAATATAGTTTGCAGTAAGACGCGTGACTTTTAACCGAGTGAAGTTGTTTTATTGTGGTAGCAGTCTTTTGGTCTACTTTGGTCGTGGCGCCTCTTGGACAACGGGTTAGCTTCAGGCTGCAGGATCAGATAATCTGGATTTATACCAAATGAAGACACTAAAAACATGTCATCTACTTCAGCTAAGATAATAACTACTGACAACCTCATGCCAGGCTATTTTTGAATATATAAACTAAATCCACAAAGAAATGTAGCAATATTTTTCATATATTATTATTATTATTTTACTGTTATTCCCAAACCCAAACTGTTGTGACGTAACAAGAGCGCACACCAACAAATGGCCTTAAAACAAAACACATCCCTGACCTAATCAGCTAGTGCGGGAGTGAAGTCCATTTGGCTTTTGGTTCTTAGCGTTCACTTGATTAGTAGGAACAAAGACCAGACTAATAATAATAGGACAGTAAGAAATAAATAAAAAAACTCTTATAGAAAATGTAATCAAGCACATCAGTCTCCTCTTTATATAATTCCATTAGGTGGTAACCAACCTAAATATAATGTCTTTTATTTATTACATGCAAATGGCAAAAACGGTGACAAGGTAATAATAATAATAATAATAATAATAATAATAATAATAATAATAATAATAATAATAATAATAATAATAATAATAATAATAATAATAATCAGGGACCAGCAGATTTTCTATAATAAAATGAACATCTTAGAGGCACTGTGAACCAATACCAACAGGCCCCTTTAGGGGACAAAGGGACGCAGACAACATTTAGATGAACCCAGCGACCTGACGCACCAGTTGCATCTGTGCTGCCGTTGTCCCCCAAGGACCCCCGGTGCTTTGGTCAGCTGGCGCTTTGAGTGGATTTTCCCAAAGCGAACTTGTTTGCTAACTGCATCAGACAAGCTGTCCGGCCGGGTCACCTCAGCCACATCAGCAACATGTCGGACCGGCTCAACATGCATGATTAACCCCTCCCTGTTTTACTTTGCACATATCTACATTTATTTGCAGGCAGGACTTAAGATGTGTTTTTGTGTCTTTAATATGCAGTGAGAAAACTGACTGGTACAATGGGTTTGAGTTTGCGTGGAAGTTTCCATTTGCTGGAGAGAGGCTGCAAAGAGGCGCCTGTCCGGGCTATATGAAGAGGAAGTGCGTGTCGGAGCCGTCCAGATTCTTTACATGCGCGTGATGAATATACTGCAGCACCTGCATCCATCACTGTTACCCTCCTGTGGTCCACGTATAGAGATCAAATCTACCCCACTCCTTCCAAGATGGAGTAGCGGTAACACATGATCCGACCCACACCGAGACACAATAAATCCTGAGGCTTCACATTTTTTCTGCTTCACACATGCCGATACTTTTAGAGCTGTGTTTTTGTCCAGCTTTCTCACCTCTGCCACAGTTTGTGTTTTTTTTTATATCTAGTTACTGTGTATGATAAAGCATCTCTGGTACACCCCCCCACCCCCACTACGACCTATTTTTAACTGGTTCTAACTGCGATCTCCTGTCAGCAGGGACAAATATTGTCTTGTTTTCCAGCCCAGCTTCTGCCAGGATCAGAGTGCGGCTTCCCCCTGCCTCTGTCATGTCTTACAGGGCGATTACGTCCAACAGAACTCATCGCTGTCAAATCAAAGCACACCCAGGAGGAGTCCCTCTCTGCTAATGAGCCCATTATTCTGTGAGCATCTGGGTCTGGGATATTCTCGACTTGATGTTTAGACTCTTAGTGGCAGTAAAAAAAACAACTTTTAGGTATTTTGAAAACCATTTATTTTGTCAGTTGCCTGTATATAATTGAGAACACATGAATCCCTGCTCCTTCTGGTTTTAGACCCATAGAAACCCCTAATGGAGACCCACAGGACTGTATCATCAAACAGTTAACGCCCCGTAGTTGGTGGAAATCACAACCGAGTATCGAATACACAATCGCAGGATGGGTGCCGCTTTGCATAATCCGGTTACAGTCTGGATACTGGCTGTGAATCAATAGAGATTAGAGATCTATTAGTCTGAAGGTGTAAACCCAATGCAAGGCTAATTCATAACAAAGCAACAACCCTCCGGGGGGATACTTGACACAGAAATAACAGGACGGGGTAATGAAACTGATGTGAAACTGCAGGTAAAATATTTACATTTGCTATCAGAACTTTCCCTTGTTGTTCTTTTGGAAAATTTCACACTTATGAAACACACACACACACACACACACACACACACACACACACACACACACACACACACACACACACACACACACACACACACACACACACACACAGACTGAGTCTAAAGAACCTGAGTTTGGAGCACACGTCTTTAATGCAGTAGTTAGTTACAGTGGTGTCAAAAAAATACAAAATATACATCAGCTTGAAACATATTTAAGGTTGCATTTCCTCACTTTTAATGCCACAACAACAACAACCCCTCCCCCCCATCCACTCTAACCCTACTTGCTCCTGATCCACGACATCACAACATTTGTCAACCGTCATATGCCCCACTCCTGACCCCCACCCCCCGTTTCTACTCAACAAACTATAAAATCAAGTTGCAACACCTTTTCTCCTCTTACACCTCCCTCCCTCGCCCCCCCCCCTCCCGCCATCATGCTTTCTGTTTGATCTCCCTGCTCACAAAATCCTGACAAGTGCTTAGAAAACAAAACAGAAAGAGATGCAGACAAGAGAAGGGTATGAAAATACTGTACAGCCATATGTTTCATCCAGTGTATGTAGGTTTCAGTTTTCAAATCATAACTCCGGTGGAGACAAAAAAAAAAAAAAAACAGCACAAAAATATAGACTTTTTTTTTATCTGAGAATCTGAGGACCAGAGCAGCCAAAGAGCTCAGCCAGCTGGCTCCAGCTTCATAAGTCCGCACAACACAGAGCATCAACAGGAGGGATATACATTGGAATTCATGACTGAAGGCAGTGAGAGTTCAAAGTTCATCGTGTCTCCTTACCAGCTTTAAACAAGCGGCACATAAAAAGTCTTTATTCTAACCAGTGTTCCAGTGGTTAAAGCTGGGACTGTCCTGCAGCCATGCTCCCGTGCTTCCCTTAAGCCTCTAAACCTTGGTTGCCAGAGACTGAATCTCCGACTTCTGAGTCTGGGCGCTGAGAGTGGATGACATGGAGCTCATCTGGCCGTGCATGGCCTTCTTCAGGTTGAGCAGGCACAAGCACTGGGAGCGAAAGCGCAGGTCAAAGAAGGCGTACAGGAACGGGTTGAGGCAGCTGTTGACGTAGGCCAGGCAGGTGGCGTAGGGGTGAGCCAGCAGAACGAAACGCAAGACGCCGCAGGTGGTCGCCGCAAAATTCAGGTAGGAGAGGGCATCCAGGCTCTTCAGCACATGGAAGGGAGTCCAGCAGATGGCGAAAACCACCACCAGCGTGGTGATGATCTTGAGCAGGCGCTTCTTCTTTTGGTCCTCCTTGCGCAGGTTGTTGAAGTGGCGGGTGACGGTGCAGCCGATGAAGCAGTAGAAGATGGTCATGGCCAAAAAGGGCAGGAGAAACCCCAGGGCAGAGGAGGACAGGCTGAGTCCGGCGATCCACAGGTTCTCGTGCCCCTGGTTCAGGGTCACCAGGCTGAAGTCCATGGCGCATGTGGTCTGGTTGCTGTTGATGTCGTGCACGGTGGTTCTGAAGAGCAGCGTGGGTATGGACAGGAGGCCAGACAGGAACCAAATGGCACCTAGGGATGCCAGCATGGTGCCTCTGGAGCGAAGCTTGTTGCTGGACAGGGAGTGCACGATGGCCAGGTAGCGGTCAAAACTCAGACAGGTGAGGCAGAAGACGCTGGCGTACATGTTGACCAGAACGATATAGCTGCTGATCTTGCACAGAGCCACACCAAACGGCCAGTGGTAGCCTAAAGCTGTGTACACAGCCCAGAGAGGTAGGGTCACAACGAAGGTGAGGTCAGCGAGGGCCAGGTTGCCGATGTAGACGTCTGCGGCCCGGCGCTTAGACTTGGACCGCCACACTGTGAAGATGACCACGCCGTTACCCGACAGGCCGAGGATGAAAATCAGCATGTAGAGCACTGGGATGAGGGAGTAAGAGGGCTCCCACTCCGAGTAGTCGCAGGCAGTTTCATTGTCTTCATAATAGTCATAATTGTCAGCGTATTCCCCAGTGGTGGCCTCCATGGTGCAGTGGCAAAACAAAACAAAAATCCTCAACAGAGATAAGAGTCCTGTACAGTTCCCAGTGGAGAGTCGAGGCGATAAAAGGTCTGCTGCTGCTGCTGCTGCTGGAGCAAAGGGCGACTGAGAGTGAGAGGCTGCCGGCGCTGTCTGCCTTTTTAAACTCGGCCCTCTACACCCCTGGTTCCCTCCCAGAACGACCCCCTGCCCTCCCCCTCCTCCTCATCCTCCCCCAACAGTAAAACATCTATCAGCTCTCCTCCTCCTCCCTCTGCCCCTCTCTCTCACCTCTTCTGGCACAGCCCTTCCCTCTGCCTGCGGGACCAGGAGCCCCACTCCAGTCCCCTGCAGATGCAGACAGGCCAAATGCTGACTGCGTTTCTACATCTACAAAGTGAGCTCTACTCTGTGGAGGAAATGAAAGAAATACTTGTCAAAAAAGTTGTCAATTAAGTAATTTAAAAATAAAAGTGTCTGACTATTGAGATGGAGACAGCAGCAAGTCTATGTTGTGTTTTGCAAGATTTCAAAAAAGTTGTTTGAGTGTTTGTGAGCATTTTTAGTGGGAGATTTGATACTTAAACAAAAAGAAAGAACCCAGGTTTACTGACAATATGAAACTGCATAAAAATGCATCCGGTTCTGTTCACCAGTCACAAAAAAACAGAGAGTTCACTGAAACAGACCTTTCAGATTTAGATGCATCTTTATGTTTTTGACACATTTGTATCCACGATAGAAAAGACCCTGCTCTATAAATTGGTCATACAGCCTAAATTATGTGTTATTTGAGGTCAGGAGGTCACTGAGCTGAATTAACCTTTTCACTGGGTTGGCTGATCCAGCTTTCCCATCTGCGTGTCAGTGGGTGTATTAGCTCTATCAAATGATCCGAAACAACAAAAAGGAGAGAAAAAGAGAAGTAGTCATCAGAAGCCCTTCTTTCGGTTTCCAAAACATCTAAAAGTTTTTAACTAATAACAATAAAAACAACTAGCAGTTTTTGATTGATCTCAAATGCCATGGCAAAACTAGGAAGTAGTTCCCCCCAATGTCAGTGGAAAATCAGGCTCATTAACAGCAAAGGCTACATTTGGGTTTCTTACTAAGTAATTATATAAGTTACATCAATAAACGCTCTGAGGAGCAGGTCATTTGATGTTCAAATCAGATTTAAAAGTGCCAACCTTATCACCTTTCATGTCACTCCTTTCCATTTGAAAGCACATGGGCCTTCAATTAACAGACAAAAAAATGTGTTAAATTGTTAGATTTGAGAAGTTACATGACAAAATGTGTATTTTGTTCATGTCAAACTATTAAAACCTAGAGACTTGAAGTTGTGTGAAGGCCGATAACTTTCTATATGCAAACAGAACACGTGTACGACTGTAAAGGTTTGCATTATTGTTGAGTTTATTTTGTTGTTGCCTCTCAGTGTGTCAGGGAAGACAAATGGGAGTACAGTTTATCATTGCCTTCATGCAGAAGTTAGAGTAACTCCTCAATTCATAAAAACAGAGACTAACAATATCGTTTTGTTGTGAATTGAATCCCATTATTCCACTTATATGCAATTTACCAGCGTGTCCCTGGATTTGATACTCATAGGGCCTTGCAAAAATACAAAAACCTAAACAGAAATGTCAAGAGAACGAATCTCTATAAATGTTTAGTGTAAACACTGCTAAACAAATTACCAGTGGGGACTTAATAAGAATTAGGGACTGATCTACCGAGTCGTTTTGGTTTAATAAATCAAATCAAATCATCTCAAAGATTTTATCGCTATCTCTTGATTAAATCGAATGGCAGCCTTTACAGCTTTATCCGCTCCGTGATGCGTATCTGGTCCTGGAACAGGTCTGGACATCTTTACCGCCTCGTTTTCCATCACAATCGCCGCTGTTAAAGAGCTGTTAAAAGCGCAATCCGCAAAATTGCGCCACACCTTGCAGCTGTTTTTAATGCGTAAAACGCAAAAAAATAAAATAAAAATACGAATTTGAAGTTAGAGCCAAGGCGGATAGGAAAGTAATTAGATCGCAATCGCATTGCGATTTTTCCCCTTTTTTCCCCCTTGTAGATTAGATTAAAGATCGCGCAAAGAAAGCTGCGCGAATCTAATTCTGAAGTCTGCGACGGAATTTGCACAAAGACAAGCCAGCACACAAAAACAAAAGGAAACGTCGCATCGACAACGCCTTGATTTTTTTCTGTCTGTTTTACATTTCTTTACGCCGGATCAGCTGGCACACATGCTGGTCCACCTTCACCGCACATTGCGTCATAGCTGCGGAATGCTGCAAAGGAGCATTTAAGAGGAATCCTTAAATGCATGAGGACAGCTGCTGTTTGTGCGTTGAAGGTGGAAATTGTGTAACTTTAAAAACCAAAAGATACTTAAAAGTAGGCTACACAGTAGTTAAAGCCTATCAAATGTTTACGATCAAAATTGTAACTGTATCGGATCTGTTAAAACCTCCCTATCTATTCTGCTTTGTATTGTCGTGAAATTGGGAAAAATCAGGAAATATTAGTCGGTCAATCCTCTAACTGCTCACGTTGGCCCACTAAACGTACAACACATCTTCTGAATCAGGCGTTTACTTAAAAGTTATCCATCCAAGATCGCAGGAATCCTGCAAACTCTCCATAAATGATCACTATTTAATAAACCTTATTATAAGGATATAGGTTTAACAGCTGCAGCTATTAGTGCTCACATAGCTCCGAGATTTATGGATGCAGAGGAGCCTCCCTATCACAACAGCTTCACTAAATTTTCCTTGGTACTAAAATCATGACTGACAAACAGGAAAAAAAAAAATCACAGTTTCTTCCATGAAGTAATTCCTTAGAAACGACTCCTTCAGATTTAAGAAGCTCATTTTGCAAGCAGCTTTGACATTAGCACTCTTCCTGAACTCATTAAGGGATGAAGAAGTGACTGAAATAGTAACTCTGTTCAAACAGAGCAATACAATTAATACAAAGAAATTAATAAATTTTTTAAATCAATTCTGACAACCAGATCTAAGTTTGCTTGCTACAGCTGCTTCAAGGTTAAGAAGCTGAGCCAGCTGGCAGGCTATCCGCGTCACCGCACCAGTTAAAGCGGGATACACAACCTCAGGTTCCTGCTTAGCTCAGAAAAAAATTAAGAACTGTCATAAAAGTGGAAGTTCGGAAACTTGATATATCCTCCCAGTCCAAAACCATGACCGTTGGGTTAATTGGTCTCTCTAAATTGTCCTTTGGTGTGTGTGTGTGTGTATTTGAAACCCTATAACATGTATGTTTATGCCACGGACCATTATTATCAAACCCAATAACAAATGCTAATTTTCCATTCACATACTCAGGAGCGGAGAAGATGTCTTACAAATACATTCATACACCTTGGATTTTCCAGTTTGTCCCGAAGCTTAAACTTCAATGTATTTTACTTTCATTTTATGTGATAGACCAATAAAACGTTGTGCATATTCATTAATAAAAAGGTAAATCATTTTCTGAAAAGTACAGTGTACAGTTGCATTCATTCGGATTTACTCCCCTGCATAAAACCCAGCGCGACCGACTACCTTCAGAAGAATCCTGTGTGGTACGCCACAAGCTATGTAGGGGAGGCTGCAGGTCAGATAAGGCCAAAATGTAACTTTGGATCTACCTGCAAAAGATTATGTAGCATTATGTAACATAAACTAGCACTATGCATCAGCCTGAAAACACCATCCAGGGGTGAAACACGACAGTGGTGGCATCGTGCTGTGGGAGGCTCTTCTCTTACAGGTAATGTGAAGCTGGTCAGAGTTAATGGGCAGATGGACGTAGCTAAACACAGGGCAGTCCTGGAAGAAAATCTTTTAACTCAAGACTGGGGAGGAGGTTTTTATTCCAGCTGTACAATGAAGCAACGCATACGGCCTGATCTAATTTGGAATGGTTGAGATTCATACGATGGGCAGCGTGGTGGAACAGTTGGCGGTCTTGCCTTACAGCAAGGAAGCTCTGGATTTAAACCCCAGCCTGGGGTCTTTAAGCATCAAGTTTGAATGTTCTCCCGATTCTCTTCAGGTACTCCAGGTCCAAATTTAGTCCATAAACATGCGTGTTAGATTAACGGGGGGCATTATGCTATATAAAAAGGCCAGCTTTTTATGTAGCATAATGCATACACAAGGCAATCCAACACGCCTTACTGGACATAAAAACAAACAGCAACAAAAAGCATAAGCATTAAAGCTTTGTATAAGACTTGTCAGGGTATACTCCACCTCTTACCCAATGACCACAGGAGGTAGACACCATGCAGCCCCTCCTTGATCCTGTAAGAATAAATGGGTATAAACGATGGATTAATGGACATTCATGTGTAAGAACGGCCTAGTCAAAGTTCATGCCAAAATCAAAATGACAATTCCTGGCAAGACCTGACAAATGCTGTTTAGAGAAACAGTTTATCAAACTAAGTTTGAGCTTTTATAAATAATTAAAAAAGAATGTCTTTGGAGGCACAGAGCTATCAGAAACATGCCCGAAAGAGGTGACATCCGTCATTGAGGGAAAAGAAGGCACTACAGAATAATGACTGTGGAGCCTGAACACTGTTGGCCCAAACATTTCAGGGTTTTATTTGTAAAAAACAAAAAAAGAAAAAAAACTGAAAACCATATCATCTTCCCTGATAGTTATTTTGAGTTGATCTGTCACATAAAATCTCAATAAAATGCTAAAAAATGAAAATGTTCTAAGGCTGTGAATACTTTCAAAAAAACAAACAAATGAAATCAGATTTCTAAACAGCTGAGAGGAATTATTCTCAGTGGGGGGGGGGGGGGGGGGGGAAGACATCTTGAGCAGATTTGGGTATTTTTTACAGCACATTTAAGAAGGCTAATTTCTGCAAAAATAAATAAATAAACATTCCTTAAAGCGGTGATAACAAGGAGCTGTTGCGTAAATTCTCACAGTGGATTATTCCTAGATGTTGTGGTTTATGGAAATACAGTATGCTTGATGAAAGTAGGGGCTGCATGGATCACAGCTTATCAGCTCACACTGAGTGGCTGCTGATTTCTGCTCTACACGGAGCGCTCAGGGCTGGCTCGTGGGAGTCTAACATGGCAGACACTTCATCTTTCTTTTAACACGGCTCAGCCAGAGCCGTGTCTCTCTTTTTATAAATGGCTCTCCCGTCATGTATGAAAACTGTATTGTTTGTTGTTTTAAATGAAAGGGGATGCGGTAGACATACGGTATGATAAGACGTGTCCTCCTTGGGGAAATGTTAACGATATTTAATGACTGCGCTGCTCTCACCGGACCTATGGGAAAACACCTGGAGGGTCCCACCTCAGCTTCATCCCCCAGGGGGAGAGGATTGACTCCCTGGGCGAGAATCCTTTCCACAAATAAATTTGCAAATTAAAAAAAAGCGAGCAGATAAGAAACAGATGGCAAGATTAGACCATCATCTCAGATGTCTTCAGAGGGCCTCCTCACTTGCTAATTGCGGCCTTTAAAAGGTGCCAAGATAAAGTTCTGCTGCTGATCCTGAGGCGGGAGGAGAAGCATTAGCTGAGGGTGAGATCTTACTCAGACTACATGACTTTCCAGATGAAAAACATGGGAATTAAATCATTTCGTGTCACATGCAGCCAACAGACGTAGCTGCAGAGTTGTCTGAACCCGGCTTTGGACCACACATGTGTCCCTTTCCACAGCTGTGGCTCCCTTTGATCTGCTGCTGAAATGACCCTGCTGTTCGCACCGGGGACAAAATGTCGCTGTTCAGACAGAAGTTGTTGCTGTCTTGGGTTTTGCAGCAACTGAAGTGTGGGATATTTATCTTGGCGGCGCTGACTGGAGACAGAGACAGGAGAGCCTGGGGACATTTGCAGTGGGCACATGTCACCCCCACCCTGGAGGAGATAAGTCACTTTAGGTGTAATCTGTGACCTATAGGCTTGTTTGAAGTGCAAAATTGTTAGCACTTAGCACTGATTATTTTCCTCTTTCTTGATTTGTGGCCAGTACAAATCCCGCAAGTAATACTGAGGGTTAGGGGTCGGAAAACACTGGTGAAAAAATGGCACCATGAAGACCGGGGAGCAGAAGTTTGACACGGCGTTATGTGTCAAGCTCCGAGCATCTCAGAAAAATGGGCGAAAAAAGCATGCAGAGCTGCAATCTACAGACAAACAAGATTAGACAAGCAGCCAAGAGGCCAATGGTAACTCTGGAGGAGCTGCAGAGCTGTGCTGTCAGCTGATTTGCTGACAGCACAGCCAACAACCTGTGCAGTCACCAGTTGAATCTGGTATTGATAATGGAGTGGGAAGAAGAAAGAAAGACATGAGTATTCTCGATAAAAGTCTGCCCCGAGGCGTGAAAGGGGACACAGATATGACGAAACTGAATCATTTGGCCCACTGTCAGCTCCACTTCAAAATGTGGTCGTGGCAGCATCATGCTGTGCGGTCGTTTTTTCTGCAGACGGGAGCTGCTCAGAGAAAAAGGGCGGTCATGGAAATAAACCTGTCAGAGGCTGCAAAAGACTTGAGACGGGGGTGATTTCACCATCCAGCAGGACAGCAGCCTTCAACATACAGAGCTCAGTCAGTCCAGACCTACAGCACCAGTGAGAAGTCTGGACTCACCATCTCGTTCAATGGTTTCCCTTTATTTTTATTACTACCTCTGGCAACTCCTTCAAGACAGTTGGAAAACCATTTCCGGTGACTAACATTATGAAAACAGGAGGAAAAAAAAACTGGAAACCAAAACACGGTACTGTTTCTATGTGTATATAAGAAGAAATTCAGTTTATGTCTAATAAGCTGTGTGCTTAACTCTAAGGGGCCTCATCAGACTATCGAGCTGGGGGCCACGGCTATCTTTTCCATACATCTGCCTGCACTTGGCACAGCCCTGAAGGGAACAGAGACCCTCCACCCCGCCATAAAGAAATGTTTGTCTTGAGAAGGCTGCTCTATTGTTTGGTTTTGTCGCCGCCAGCACTTCTCGGCTAATGAGCAACGCACCTGTTGAGAATCATACTTCCTGCTTTCTGCTTGCTTGATCGTTGTCTGTTTACGTTTTTTATCTTTTTTTTTTATTTGTAAAGATTGTTTGAAACTAACTTGAAAAACATGTTTAAGAAAACGAAAATCAGGCTGTGTCGTTAGAACGTCGTTGCCCTCTGCCCGACGTGCATTGGGTGCTGCAGCGCCGTGTGTTGGTGCGCATCAGAGCTGGGTTTACCTTGGATGGCCGGGTTGGAACGGCGGGTTTATCTGCTGCAGAGGTCCGGCTGTCTGCGACAGGGAGACAGTGGGGCCTCCGGCATCCACATCGCAACCCAAACATGGCTTTGTCAGAGGCAAACTGCAGCGCTGTTTGGGGGCCAACTATAATAGCTGTCAACCTGAGACCAAATCTCCACTGTTTATTTGCTACTTATCTACCTTCCGAATAGCGCGTCCGCCAAGAAACAAACACACCTAGAATCATGGCTGCAGCGCCCTCGCTCCACATAGGGCTGTAATGTGGTGGAAACTGTTTCCTTGGAAACCCCATATTGTGGTTTCTTTACTGGAGAGCCGTCAAGGGGACATTGTGCCATTCGAGTTCATTTCTCCCACAATCAGCAAGTTAAAGTCTTCATGGTGCGTCCTTTAATGCAAATGTATGATACTCACTGAAACAAGGTCAATGCGTCCTGCACAGAATTAGTGTAATAGACCAACACAAATTACTACAGAATTGCAAATGAAAAGAATATATAGTTTTAATCTTTTTTACAAATAGAAATCTAAACAAATCGACATGAAATTTTCAATCCCCTTTACAGTGACACCTATGAATAAAATCCAGTGCAGCCATTTGCCTTCTAAATTTACTTTAACAGTAAACAGTAACCACGGTGTAGGCCTTGCAGGTTTGTTAGAGAATATTAGAGAACAAACAGCATCACGAAGACCAAGGAACACAGCAGACAGGTCAGGTGTGATGTTGTGGAGAAGTTTAAAGCAGGGTTAGGATAGAAAAGAATATACCAAGCCTTATAGTGCAATCCATCATCCAAAACGGGAAAGAGTATGGTAGTACTGAAAATGTACAAAGACATGGATGACCACCTAAATGTGGAGGCCAAACAAGGAGAGCGTGACTCAGAGAAACTCTGGAGGAGCTGCAGAGGTCCACAGCTGAGGTGGAAGAGTCTGGATTGGTAAGAAGAACTGAACCTTTTGGTATACGTGCAATGAATGTGTGGTGGACAAACCTGAACGCACCACCCTCTGGAGTAAAACCTAGTGTGTGTGTGTGTGTGTGTGGGGGGGGGGGGGGCTTTTTTCAACAGCAACAAAGAAACTTGTCTGGGACTTGAGTTGGTGAACAGGACGGAGCTAAGCACGGGTCAACCTTGGAGGAAAACCTTTTCAGAGGCTGCAAAGTGCTCGAGTTTGGAGGGGAGGTTCACCTTCTAGCAGAACAACCAACTTCAACAACAAGCCAGAGGAGATCCAGACCTAAATTCAACTGAGAATTTGTGGCAAGAGTCCTAAAAATGCTGTCCATCGATGTTTTCCTTGCAGTCTCGCTGAGCTTGAGCTGTTTTGAAAAGAAGAATGGGCAAAAGCTTCACTCTCTAGAAGTCTTGAAATTGCAATTGCAGTAAAAGGTTGCTACATAAAATACTGATTTGAAAGGGGAATAGTACAGACACAGCACATCTTCAGAATGTCAGGACTGTATTTGTGAAAAATAAGACAAGATTTTTCTTCCGCTTCCCTGTTATGCACTACTGTTTGGTTATCTGTACAGAATCCCAGTACAATACATTTTAAATTGCAGTAGTAATTATGACAAAATGTGACAGAGTTCAAGGTTTGCGTGTATTTTTGCCATGCTCTGTAAACTGACTGAGCTGTTTTCAACACTTAAGAAACAGAGCAGATGAGGGCAGGTAACCAGGAAGCCAGAAGCGAGCTAACGAGTCTCCCTGGGCCCGCTGCCCAGCGGTTCTGCTCCTCCTTCCCGGTTGTCTGTGGACTTCCAGTAGCTTGGTCAGGAGCAAGAGGGTCGCAAGGTGTTTCCCCTCCTTCCCTCTGGACCACCCTCACATTCGTCCTACCCACCGTACGCTGTCTGTGTCTCTGTTTGGGTCAGTGGCCAAAACTGCAGGCAGCACAGGATGTTCTACAATGGGACGTTTTGGCTTTCCGGCTGAGATGCGCCGCCGTGGCTTTTATTTTAGCTGCTTGTTATGGGCTGTTTGTTTGTCAGCCAGCCCGATGGAATGATAATATAAATATTATCAGTCGCTGCGTATCGTTTTTGCGCAGTGCAGATATGCAAAGTAGGTCAGATGAGTGGATTTTTAATCAGATGAGGCATTTCTCACGTTATTCTCCTCATAAAGACGACCGTGCTTGATTCGAAGGTGACCCTCGTGAGAGCTGACCGTCACCTGCACGCAGCAGGAAGCTCAGAAAGGAAACCTGGTGGAAGGTATAGGAAACAATAACACAGCAGGAAGCAAAGAAGACAGAGATGCGGCTAATGAAAGAGAGGACATTGGGAGAGAAATGAAGGGACAATGGACAGGGCTGATGAGAGGGTAGTGGTTGAGCGGCTAGTGGGTTTTCTCTGTGCGACAGAGTTAATGACAGGGATTAAAAGCCGAGGGGGGGGGGGGGGGGGTCTCCAGGCTCTGCTAGACTCCAACTCTGCCCTCCCATCATCCCAGGAGATCTGCGGGAATCTGACTCCATTTGGCTTAAAATCTCCTAAAAAAGCAAGAACCCCATGGCTCAATTAGGAGGAAATGAGTCTTATTTTACCTCCTCTGCAACAACAGCGTCACTGTTTCTTCAGCACAAGTTATCTCTCAAATGGGCGGGGTCCGCCTTAATGTGATATTCAGAATCAGTGTCCTGACCTGCGTGTCAGATTCTCCGCTTATTTCTTTAAAGTTTCCCCTGACTGTAAGAATCTGGCTGCATCTCGCAGTAAAAGAGAGCAGAGAGGCCTTCTCACCTCCACGCATAATTATCGGCTGTTTTCTTTTTTAGCGGAGCAACAGAAACCTGAAGCCTGAGCCTGTTTAAAGAAGTCAAAGTGAAAAGCTTTAAAAAGTGATCCATGCAAGATCCAGGTGCTTTGCAGACTTTCTGTCCAAAATCGTAGAAATCCCAAAAGGAGCTTTAATGTCGCTCTGTGATAATTTCCTCCAGGACTGGAACGAAGGAGCTGTCAGCTGGCCTGATTGGCACTGAGAAAGAGCAGAGCGTCAACCCAACAAATGTGCTTAGTCAGCAAGATGCTTTGTTGTGTTTTAGCATTTTGTCGCTAAATCACACTTTGTATGAGTTATACCACTAAAAATGTCAGTTTTTTGGGGTTTTTTTTTTTGCTGCTGAATACAAAAAGCAGGTCTGACCCAAAGCTGGAGCTGTTCCAGGGAAACTCTAAAAGCCTCTTTTATAAAATCTGCCTATACTGGGAGCGGGCCAGGAATATCTTCGACTGTGTCTACCTCAGAGGACGTACAGCTAAAAATATTACAGTTCATCCCAGACAACACCTGTGTGTTGTATTTATGTTAGTTTTGGACAGTCTAAATAAGAACCACGTATGAGCATTTTAGAAGTATTTTATTAGAAATGTCAGCAAGTCAGGTTTTAATGATGCGGGTTTATAGTAGAAAAAAAGCTAAATGAATGCCCTGCTGTTCCAGCTTTAAGGAGGCAAAGTGAAGGAGAGGTCCCCAGCATTAGTGGGATTGCAAAGTATCTAAAAGCTGGCGACGGTGTGGCGGAGGCTGTGCTGCGTTCCCCATCTGTCAGCTGTTTGACAGACAGCAACAAACTGTAAATCAGTCACCTCTCAGCTGAGGTTGGGCCTCTCCCTGCTCTGAGCAAACAAACCATCACTGCGCCTGTCTATAAGGAAAAACAAAACAAAGAAAAATGCCGTGCTTTGGGAGTTAAACGTTTGATTAGAAAAAGTAAATGTTGTTACAGGGGCTGATTTCGATGCCTCTCAAAAGTGTAGGAGATTTGTCACTTCACAACCCCCATCGTCAATGTGTTTTATTGGGATTTTAATAAGGTGGTAGAGGATAATTGGGAGAAAGAATGAAAATCACTCATGATTTTTTTTTCAAACGTTTCCATTTTCTGTACTGTGGTAGAAAAAAAGCAAAAAGAATATATTTGCACAATATACAATAAGTTAGCCGTGAATCTATCTGTCTACAGCATTAACGGGATATTCTCATCTACATACGAAACAAAGCAGAATATCTATTTCAATAGGTAAACATGATCCAATAAGGCTGTTATAGAACCAAACAGAAGGGGATATCAATCATATTTATTAATCATATAAAATTGATTCTTATATTTATGACGTCCTTTTTTCACAACCTATGTTTTCTGATTTAACGTGTTTAAAAAGTGGACCGTTTAAAACATTTTTCCCAGTACTAGAATGTGATCCTCATCAGAAATCCTGAAACAATGTGAGGAATCTTGAGGTCTTGTCGATAATCCCCAAATGATTTTTTTCCCTCAGTAGCAACTGACTCACTCAACACGTGATTGAGACCCACCCTACTTAGTGATTATGCCTCCATTTGTCTTACACGATGTGTCAATTCCCACTGGAGACCTTCTTTAACGAAAACATGGTGCTTCACTGCATCACTTCTACTGATCGTTTCATTAAAAACAGTGTGGACATTTTTTATGGGAATGAATGACTTCAAAACCCTCATTGCTTTGGGAAACAGGTATGCAGTAATTAAAGGAAGTGTGACACATCCCAATAATCTCATTTTTTTAAATCAACAAAAAAACAATCTCAACTAAAACATTAAGCAGTTAGTTGATTTATACTCATTAGACTATTGCACACAAATCAAAAGAGATCTTGAAGGTGTTCTCAAACAAAAAACTTTGTTTTTTGTGAAGCAAATTAAATATGAATACTTCAAATATAGTAAAACGTAAATAAGGTAAATATTTCACAAATCCACTAGAGCATAAAAAGGAAAAATACAGAATAACTTAGTAGAACAACCAGTTAATAATTAAGAATAGGTGCATTTTGTATTTAAAAAGGTCAGCAGCCAGTTCTTTACACCATAAAGAACTGGCTGCTATAATCAAAGGTACTGTGAAGTTGAACATTTTGACCAATATAAAACCTCAATCAATATCCGCTGAGAAAACAAATGTGTTACACTCTTTGTTTCACCCTTCATGAACTCCAAATGTCCAACAACAAATCAACCTGGAGTAGCATAGATGAAAGCAAATTGCATTAATTGTATGTATTAGACGTTCAAGTCAAAGTGCAGACCTAAATCTAATTGACAGTCTGTAGCAAGACTTAAAATCTGTTGTTCGCGGACGCACCCTTTAATCTTAGCTGGAACCGAAATGAAATGTGGCTCTACAAAGTACTAACTATAGTAAAATACAGTAGAAACAGTTCAGATGTTTATATTTGTAAAAAGGAAATGGACGTACCACCACTTAGTATTTTCCGTCTTTTCAAGTATGCACTACTTTGTGTTGGTCTGTCACATAAAATCCTGCTAAAAGAAACCCACAAAGTTCTTAGCGTATGAATACTTTAGAGAGACGCCGTAAAACCCAGATCTGAGTGGGAATTTATACAATTAAAGGCCATTTTGTTGGTTTAGTGACACTTCTCTCTCAGCTTGCGTCGCAGCCAGAAGCCCCGACTCCTTTAAAAGCTGACAACTCCTTTCAAGGAGTCAAACAATAAACCAAACTTTTACACTCTGTCGACAACTTTGATGTGCAATCACGAGGTGGGGGTGGAGGGGCGAGGGCGCAGAGTGGGAGAAAAAACATCCTCCGACTTGCCCTAATTGTTTCAGCATCTGGTCCTCTGTCGCTAGCGCGCAGACTGGCTGAAAGGCACGGCTGAAAACACACATTCAAAGTTTCCACTCCGTCCATTTCCTTTAATCAGGCTGCCCTCTTGGTGACTGATTATCAGAGCCGACCGTGGCCTTGCCTCCAATGTCTGTGCATCTCTGCTGACCGCACAACTTTTGTTGCTTCAATAACGCTGCCGTGCTGCTCAGCACACACAGCTGACAAACGCATTAACTCATCGCACCTAACGATTATTATCATGCGGCGCGATCGGGGGAAGAAGAGGAGCGTGCGGCCAGGGCTGAAATAACCCTGCAGGGACAGGCTGTGTTTTAATAAGTGTCCCACAGCCAGGGCGCGCTAATGAAACGAGACCAACTGGCTGTGGAACATGGCCTTCTCATTATACACGTGCTTTAGGGTTCTAAAAGGGGAAGCGGGACACTGTTAAAACACAAAAGCTCCAGATGTGAGGCTCTTGAAACTCATCTCTGTGTCTGGCCCACGGTGAATGCTGACAAATTGGCCTTCAACGATCCCAAAACAAGCCTTAACTCAATGTCAACGCCATGTGTCTCTCTTGTGAGCCTCGTGTGAGAAGGCCCACTGGCTCCAGAAAGAAGCAGGGACTCTGGGAAAATATTTGGGCAGAGCCCCGTGGTATTTCAGCCTCTGTAATGTGTTGATCTGAATGTTCTCCATTTAGAATCAGGGCTGGGAGAACAAGTTATACGTTGTTATTTTTTAAACTACCTTTAAAGGCAGTGCACAATTGAAAAGGACTTTTGTTTTAATGTATTACAAGAATACATTCGTCATTAGACCCCATTACTCTGATACCCCCGAAACGAAGGGAAACCAATTGCCTCCTGAAGTTACCCACACGTCTCTGTGTGTATTTAGATCTTGTTAGTGAATAAACAGCATCACAAAGACCAAAGGATGGTGCAGGATAAGGTCGAGGAGAAGGTTAAAGCAGGGTTCGGTTGTTAAGTAATATCCTAAGTTTTAAGGATCTCACAGAGCACACCTCAATCCATCAACTGAGAATGGACAGAGCGTGGCACAACTTACCAAGACTTAACCTTTGGCCAAAGCTGAGTTGGCTGTGCAAGGACAAGATTAATCGGAGAAGGAACCAAGAGACAGAGCTCTGGAGGAGCTGCAGAGATCCACAGCTCAGCTGGGAGAACCTGTCAACAGCACAGCTACTAGTTTTGGACTCCACTAATCGGGCCTCTAATGAAGAGTGGCAGAGTGAAAACCATTGTTAAAAGAAAGCCATAAAAAGCTTGTTTGCTGTTTGCCTCAAGCCATGAAGGGACTCTAAACATGTGGAAGAAGGAGCTCTGATCAAGTGAGGCTAACAGATGCAATTAAAAAACAGCCTGCCCCCTCAGCCATGACAGACATTGTAGTAGTGTGGATGATAATATATTACAAAAACACCCCGTTGAACAGCAAAAAGGTCTATTGATGGATATTTTTATTATTCTGACCACCAATGCTGACCTGACTTTGACGTTTGAATGAAAACTGTAGGCGTTTACCTCTTCCGGGCACTTCTAGGCCAGTCCAAACACAAACCACGCAGAGTAAACCCGAGTAGAGTGGAGCCAAACTAGGCAGGCCAAATGGAGCTGGGGCAAATTATCCACCTCTATAATTGACTGTAGAGATGCTACTCCTCTGATTATAACCCTGGCCTTTCACACGCCAGACGTACCGCCGGTCTATATGTCCAAACAGTTCCAGTTTGGTTTCATCAGTCCATGAAACTGTCTCCCAAAACTCTGTAGACTTTTCCAAATCCTTTCTCACATATTCTAGTCGACTTTTGATGCTCCTTGTAGTCAAAAATCCTTGTTTATGCATTGCACAGCTTGTGCTGCCACTGAAGCAGGGGTCCCAGCCTTCAACATGTCATCCTACAGGTGTCTTGCAGTCACACAAGGGTGTTTCATACGTTTTCCGACTAAACTGCTTAAAGCTCTTGACTAAATTTTTAGCTTGCTTCCACGGCCAGGCAGGATTGCAGCTGTTCAATAAGCTTTAAACTTTCTTATAATCCTCTCAATGATGTCTTTTGGAATACTTAATCTTTTGGAAATCTTCTGATACCCAGAACCCTTCAGGTGTCATGAAATAATGATTTTGTGGAAGCTCCTTTGTCTTTCCCGTGATTTCAACTCACCTTGATACCCCCATGGGTGGGTTTTATACATACAGGACACATAATAGCCGACGCAAATGAAGGGTCATTATGGGCTTCACAATGGCTTCATCATCATTTAACTCCACTTTAGAAAAACAACAACATTATGTAGGGGTTGTATAATAGTCTTGGTAAAATATAGTATTGAAACCAAATACGACATCCTATATTTTCAATGTTGGTTTTATGGATTGTTAAACTAAAACTAAAGTAATCCGTCCCTCTCCCACTTTGGAGACGCTTTAAAATGCTGAATCATTTAAATTTTTAGAGGGTTGAATAATTCTGATGGTAATTACTTATTAAATTGTGCGTTAAAACCCCTGGAAAACATTATCTGCGACATAAAACCAACGTGCCCTGCCCCGTGACAGATAATGACGGCAGCCTCACTCTGTGGGATGTTTTTACAGGGATGTATCCTGGATGGAAACCTGTTAGAGGTTGCTGAAGGTTTAAAACTGAAGCAGAAGTTCACCTCCCAGCAGGACAACGACC
This sequence comes from Fundulus diaphanus, assembly GCA_037039145.1. Classification (NCBI taxonomy): domain Eukaryota; kingdom Metazoa; phylum Chordata; class Actinopteri; order Cyprinodontiformes; family Fundulidae; genus Fundulus; species Fundulus diaphanus. The sequence goes on along the minus strand of CM073127.1, from coordinate 37,552,557 downwards.
CTAAACATGCAACTAGAGCTACAAGTGCTGCAATGACCCAGTCAAGGTCAAGACCTAAAGATTAGCGAGAGTTGAGTGGCCAGACTGGAAAACTGATGCCAACAGTGTTTTTATTGAATGACGCATCTAGATATGCAAAGGATGTCAAGGTAAAGGCACACAGAAGCAAAACGTATTCATGCCAGGACCGCTGAATCATACTTTGAGATTTTTATTTGTAAAAAAATAAATAAATAATTCCTGCACTTTAAAAATAAATGGTACATGGTGTTAATTTAGGACAAAAAGTTCAATAAAATACTTTGGTTTTGCTTGTAAGGTATCTATAGATGCACCAAATATCTGCATTAACATCAATTTCGGCTGATGTTAGTCATTTTATCTGTATCCGTCTTATATGTAAAACTAGGGCAATAATAACTGATGTTTCTTTCCGTCTTGTCATGTTGCTGTTTCAGGAGAGGGAAGGCAGGTTGGCCATGTGCTTTTTGTCTGGGCATGTGACGGTGATAGTGATGCGCCGCAGGATTGTGGGGTGATTAACAAACGATGTCTGCTGTGTGTTTTTTCACATTGTTGAAAAAAATGGGGAAATTTATACATTATCAGTTAACATTGGTTATTGGCCAAAACAGCAATATTAATATGGGATATTGCTGTCATATCGGTGCATCCGTCAATCTAATCAAATGTGAACGAATTCTTTTGTAAGCCACTGCAAATGTTTGTTCTCATGTTAAAGCTTATGACGCTGTTCTGTAGCCATAAGAACTGCACCTCCTCCAGGTCACCAGGGTGACTGCAATGTAAGCTTGTGTGTTGGCTGGCAGTCCTCTTCCATCTGACAGTAAGTACTGGCAGCCAACATGCACATGGGCATGAATTAACTGTATCTGACACCCGCAGCCCACACCTTCACACCACAGCTCAAACACGTCATTAGTGTCCTGCTAAAACCGCCACAAAAAAACATTAAACTTTTCGGCTCGTTGCAAGTCAAATAACAATCAGCTGGACTGTAGTCGGAGAATGGCGAGAGAGAAATGTAGTCTAATTTTATGCTGAAAATGAAAGATGCTAACCTGACTCTAGCCAGATGTATGTCGCTCCCCCTAGCTCCACTCACATCCATCTGGGACTGATCCATAGAAATTGCCCTTTTTGAAGGCTGGGCCTTATCAAAAATCCTTGCATATGATTGGATAAGCCACTTGTCTGTCATCTTTATCGACGTGCTATTTCAACCACTCACACCGAAGCTAACCCGTGACGCTGTGAGAGCGACGCAGGTAAAAACAAAACTTTTTTTTTATGTGTTTGCGGCTCTAGTGGCACGCGTTTTTTGACAGTGAGCTGACAGGAAGAGGGGGGAAGACAGGCGGCAAAGCGCCGCGGGTCGGAGTCGATCCCGGGCCGACCGTGTTGAGGACTAAAGGCCTCCTAATATGGTTCGCGCTAACCGCTCCGCCGCGGACGCGCCCCGGAAAACAAAACTTGCCAAATCCGGTCGGGAGAAAGGCGAAAACATGGTTTCCACCAACAAAAGCCTTCAGAGCCGTTCTCTGATGTTCTTTTAATGAAACAATATTAGGTAGATTGGACAACACGGAAGAAATAGCAGCATCAATGCTAACGCTTGCTTCCTCGATGCGAGCCGCCATTGTCTGAATCAAAACAGTCTCACGTCATGGTCGTTTATCCACTACGTCACATCTATGAAACTCCAGCCCTGCGTCCTGATTGGCTGGACAATAAAATTGGTTGGAGAAATCACTCTCTATGGGAGAGGTCCCAGATGGATGTGACTGAAGCTAGGCAGAGCGATATCAACCTAGGGTCAGGTTAGAAAGATGTTGCCTTATCAAAGAATAATTGCATTCATAACAAGCCGTCGTTCCGCAGGGGGGACAACGGGTCAGGATGTGTTACTGTGTGATTCCGCCGCTGCCAGAGTCAACAATCTTTATTGGTAATATGTGATTTTTTTTTTTTTTTAATTTATGTTAACAATCATCTCTTTTAATTACATCACCGTGGGCTGCTTGACATGGTGCTTTATGACAGCCTTTTATTGGCTCTGGGTCCCTATGCACCCGACAACACAGCAGAACACGCCCTGGAATGACTTCATTACTGCACAGACGTTTTGTAACTTTTTCAAACTTCAGAGACTAGTCTGATTTGCAGCAGCTTTTTGAACAGTAATTTAAAAAGGCCTCCCACTGTGCACTCCTGAACCTCTATTTTCTGCAAGCGTGCTACAGTAAATGCTACAGAATAGTTTTTCTTTGAACATTGGCCACTTTTCGCACTTAATATGTTCATTAACTAACCACTTCAAATGATTTTTTTTTCTTTAAGTGTCCTTACTCTGACCCATGAATTTTTAAGGCATAAGGAGACCCGTTGACACACGAGATGAATTGTCTAAAAATATCAAGCTCGCAAAAGAAACATCTTTAAATGGGAGCAACTTCTCACAAAAATAAGCTTTGCTGCCATTTTTGTCGTTGATTCCATTTGAAATATCAATTCTGCCACAGTTTGACACTTAAAAGAGTAATTTAGAACTAAACAGGCTTATCTCAAAGGGTTTTTTAACTAAAACGCAGCAGGCCGTAAATGACTTACTGGAGGATGTCACATTTTTCCACCATTTCCTACAGAGACAGCTTTCAGACACCATTCATCTTTTGATTTTTAATTATATATATTTTTTTACTTTCCCCTACTTGTCCTTGTTCCTCAGTTTAAAGACAGTGTTGCCCGATATCTGGGGGAAAAAAAACAGGTATAGCCTACTTCAAATAAACACTAATGGACGTTTAAAGACTGCAACAAAGTCAGAATCCTTCAAAGAATAACAGAGTGAGCGGCTGGAACTCAAGGGGAAACAGGCAGACTTGAGCAGCACGCAGACACAGGTAACCTTCAACAGAAGAATCCAGCTGGCTGAGCACACAGAAGCTGGTATCGCAGGGCAGGGCACACAAGACGAGATGCTCTGGCCTGGAAGAGTTGGCTGGGGCAGGTATAGACAGACAGGGGAACAGGTGAGCAGCGTTGGCAGTAATTACTGGCAGCAGGTGGAGCTGATCTGAGCTGACTGACTGGAGACTGAGGTGTGGACAGAGCTGATTGGGTGGTGACCGACGACTGTCGGCTGAGGGGAGTGGAAACTAATTAGTCCAGAACAAAGCAAACAAAAACCGTGGGCTGCTTGACATGGTGCTTTATGACAGCCTTTTATTGGCTCTGGGTCCCTACGCACCCGACAACGCAGCAGAACACGCCCTGGAATGACTTCATTACTGCACAGACGTTCTGGGTATGCAGTTTAAATAAATGGTATTTACATAAACTGCTATAATATTTTTGCTTGTTGCACCGTTTTATTTTTAGATTAGACTATAAAAGTCTTACATGTTCTGTTCTCAGAATGGGTTTCACAGAGGAACGTCAGTGTAAATATCCATGGATTTTTATGGAAGACCTGCTCATAGTAAACTTGTCTTTAGTGTCAACATTTGAAAGTATCAGTATCAGCTACAATCAGTGTCCCTTTATTATTTCCCCTGCGGCCAGGTGAAAAACACAGCAAACACAGACGCAGTAACTCTACAACAATGGCAAAAATCAGTCAAGAAACCTCCCTGAGAAACTATCATTACAAATTTCAATTAAAAGCAATCAGACAAAAATGACAAAGCAATCGCGTCCGATCACATTTTAAATTTATGTGAATAATGGCGTGTGTGTAACACAAGAGTTTTTCCATCTGTCAGTCCTTGCTCTAGGCCGTCTGAATCCCTTTCCAGATGACAGGAGCTCAAATTCACCATGAAGTGGCTGGTGAGGGTACTAGAGAAAGTCTTTCACCTATTTTGTGACTGTGACTCTTTTAAAATGTTTCCGTTCAGGTAATTTGGTACCAACAAATTTGCGGGCCACTTCTTCTACTTGTTTCACCCTGAACCAGGTTACGAAAGCAAATGTAAAGACAGATAGAAGATAGAACTGCAAAGAATATTCATCAGTTTTCTTACCCAGACCAAATTGATTTAACTTGTCTTTGATTTGATTTTTTGCTGACTTTGACAGAATTTTTCCTGAATATAGCTTCCTGTCAATAACAACACCCAGGTACTAGTAACCTTACACACGCTCACTGGCTCCCCTTTAAAGATGGTGGGCTGGATTTCTACTGAAAATCTATCTTTCTTTGGTTTTGGTGACATTAGATAGGGGCTGTTCACCCTCGGACCAGGTGAGTCATCTTCTCCCTGTGACAGGCTGATAAAAACTTCAAAAATGTGAGAGGGAAAACGCAGCTCTGAGAGATTTCTGAGATTTTCTTGTTGATAGATCCCAGCGTGTTACCCGGACACGCTGGGATATATCAACAAGAAAATCTAAAACCCGTCCAATAATACCTGAACACAGGTTAAAATGTGTTAATAATTTACAAGCTCCAATGTGAGGCTGGGTTTAATAAAAAGCAGAAGAAAAATCTAAATACAGAAAGTACACATGAGTACCGGGGCCATTGGTGTTCTCAGGAATTAAAAGGGGACATGTCATGCTTTTTAATGCCTTCCTTTTCACATTGAAATCATTCAGGTGTGGTCTATATCAAGTGGAACTGCAACATTTAGGTCTGAATACCTCAGTAATTTACCCCCTCATCCCTTCTTTTGCCCCTGTTCTGAAGTGAAAAAGATATTGTAAAGATATTACAGCACCTGGACAGACTACATTAAACTTTTCTGCACTCCCACAGACATTAAAATGTATTTAAGACTGAAAAGGTGGATTTTGCATGAGGTGTTAACTTTAACTTAGGAAGTGCTAAATCTGCATCTTCAATCCCTCTATCACACCTGCAGGCACATTGCAGCAGGTCAGATTAAACCATTTCCCTCTTGATCAGTTTTCCAAAGGTTTTCATGACTAAGGAAGTTAAAGCCACAGGGCTAAACTACCTTATGTCCTCGGGGGACTTGTTTTTCAGAATATTAACAACAGTGGATTCTTTTCTAAAAATACTTCTCCCATGTTTCACTGTGATGTTTCTGAGATTGGAGCTGTTTAAAGACTGTAGAAGTCTCCTTTGATCTTGAATCCTCTCAGATGCTTGACCTTCAACCTCGACCATTCCCTTCAGCCTGTGGGACCGACTGATCTGGATATAGGGGCTCCTCCAGAAATATTTTTTAAAAGGGATGGGCGGCTGAGAGCCACAAATAATATTGAGGTGGGACACGAGAACCAATAACTAGAATCAAATTTGTATGAGTTTGGCCTTTGTTAGTTTGAATGAAATCTGTTGTTTTATGGCGCTATTGTCACATGTAAAGTGGATGGGGTGGCACCTAATAAACACAGACACACACATCTTTGTTTTAAATACATCCTAGAGGCCCTTGCCTTGACTCCCATTGGCTCAATCCAAATACCCTTATCCACCTTATTTTCGAAAGTGGAAGTAACTATGGGTCCAACTTCCATTTTTTTGCGCAGCACTTCCGTTTCAGCGCTTCCCCAGGCCAAATAACATTAGCTCGACTGAAATGATAAACTGTCGCGGCAACATTTCCACAAACTGCAGAAACGATCGAAGTGGCAGGTCAGTGCCACAGCCTCAAACTATTCATGACTGAGAGGATGACATGGAGAAGTCTCATATAACGTACGAGGACATTTTAAACCATTTTGTGTCGTCACTTGGTGCGGATGGCTCTTCGATGCAAATGTACCGAGGTGAACCTCCACAGTGGAAAAGTTGGCTCGGTATTAATAAATAGCAACATCGATGACCTGGTATTTATGAAGGCTGATGTCCGTTCAAGGCAAAGCAAGTCCGACGTTCACTCTACATGGATCCTGACTTCCACCGGCACTACCGAGACGGCCGGAGCGTTCTTGTGTTGCAGCTCCAGGGGAAGTCCTTCAGTCACACAGCGGCGATCTTATGAAAGGTAGGCTAATGAATGGTCTGAGTCAGAAACATACTGGCTGTTGCCTCGTTGTGATTAGATTGCTGCTCAGTTAATTTTACAAAGATAGCAGTGCTAAATGTTTGGGATTGAGCTGATGTTGTAATGGGATATCAAAACGTTCCGCCTACTTCATGTTTAGTTTGAAACTTTACCAATCTGATGTGTGGTCTCAAAACTCTTGATGCAAGCTTGTCACGTTAAAATATATAAGTTAGCTTTAGAATGAAGCTGTAACTTTATTTCTACTCTATTTTTAGAGTATCAGTGTTAAAGGAAGTACGGCGCCTCGTATCCACAGCTATTGTACACGGTCGATGATTAAAACTCTCCTGCTCCACATAAACCTCCCTTTTACACCCGTTATTATGACAGCCTCTAACTGTACAAACGCTCCCGGTCTTCCTCGAAATCATACTGACAAGTAATTTGGTACGAAGTTGCTGTATGAATCGCTTTTTAGCCAGCTAAACAATGACAGGAAGTGACCGACCGGATGTCTCGCACAAAAAAACGTCAACTCACTGTCTCCGTATTTCAGTTGAAAATAAGGTGGATAGAGTCAGCTAGTTTAGCCAAAGCGGAAGTGTGTCACCATGATAAGTGCTGTCCGAATAGTGCCTACCACTTCTGATAGATTAATGTCATTGTGTTTTTGAAGGTGTTGGTTTGAAATGTAGTTTTTTTATATATGTTGTTGTGTTATTGTGTCTTTCAATATTTTTGTTGTCTTTTGTCATTTGTTTTTGTTTCAAGTTAATGTTGTTGTGTTTTTGAAGATGTTGTTGTGGGTATGAAAATGTTTATAACTTTTTATATGATGTGTTTTTGATTTGTTGTCTTGTTTTTGAATACTTTATTGTGTTTTCATTTTGTTGTTGTGTATTTTAATGTTTTGTTGTGTTTTTTTTTTTTTATTTCTACATGTGCTTAGGTAATGCCGTTGTGTTTTTAAGATGTTGATGTTTTGAGTATGTCGTTGTGTTTTTTTTTTTAGAGATTTGTTGATGTGGTTTGCACTTCAGGGCCAGACGGTGGGACACTCTTCCTGACACTTTAAGGGCCTCACAACCTGTGGACAGTTTCAAATGGGATCTTAAAATATTTCCTTGTAAAAAAAACTATGTTGATGTTATATTTTTAAAGTTGCAAATGCAGCTATAAGTGTTTTATACTACAGCTGCTGCTCTGTTTTAACACCAAGAGAATGATGTACTGAGGCTAAGATATTGACCTTTATCAGCCTTTTAACAGAACCCCACTTCCTATAGCTTTGACAAATCTTTCAAGTATTTTACATAATTGGAAAAGGAGCTTCTAGACCATCAAAAATGTGTGTGGTTTGATTTAAAATATATCTTTTTGGGGTTTTATATGTTGTATTTTGCATGTTTTTTTGTATTTCTGTTTGAAGGAGTGCACTTGCAGGATGATTTATCCCTCACCAAGCAGCAGCTCCCTGTGTCCACATTCACTTTTTTTGATATCTTCCAGTGTTTATTTCAGGGGCTTCATGCGGAGGTGGATACCGAAACAGAAAAACAGTCTGCTGTCGCCGCCGTACTTAGTTGACTCTCTATGTGCGCGATGGATGCAGTGGTTTGGCCTTGGTGTGCGGTTCACCAGCACAGCCCTTCCTGCCTTTGTTGGCTTTTGTTTAGGGTGGTGGCACCTTCATCAACCGGGGCCCACCTTCTACGTGACCCTTGCCCCAAAGGCCTGCGCTGAAAGATCAGTCTTCACATCACACTTTGACACCATTTACCCTCAAATGGGGCAAAACACAGAGAAACATTTGCCGCCATTGACAAAGATCGTTCAATGAAACTGGATGCTGTTATAATGGAGCGCTGAGGGGAGACCAATCCCGGGGGCCTATAGGATTATCGCTGAAGGAACACGCCTGAACCTGCTCTCTTGCTCTCTTCTTCCAGTCATGCAGAATGAAAGGTAGGGTTACTCCCGTGGAGGCCTCTGAATAAACAACTCGTAACGCAAAATTGTGCAAAATCCCAGTCGGCTTGGATGACCTAACATGGTGGCAACCCTTTAATGGCAGTAATGCTGAAAAGGGGGAACAGCTCCTCTCCTCTCACATCTCTGCAAGTGTTATTGCACACTTGACAGCAAGATCAAGGTCAGAGAATCTGTGAAGAGGAGGGAGAATTTGGGGACGCTCCGGATCTTTTCAGGGATAAGCCGCGCAGCCGAAAAGACTGAGTGACAAGCTTTCACGTGCCCCAAGTGCAAACAACTCTCGGCATTCCGGCGCGGCACACACATCAGTCCGTTCGTGCACAGAGCAAAGGCGACCCGCCGCCTCGCTCATCCTGACATGCAGAACAACAGAGGGAGGGTGGGGTCTCTTAGGAGAGATGCCTCACCTGTCAGAGATCGAAACGCCCTTTGGCCTGGGCGGAAAGAGCTTCTGACGGGACAGATGCTTCCCATCGAGATGCGTGAAAAGAAGGATGTGAGCAGGAAAATCAGCTAACATGGAAAACATATGCCTGCGCAGGTAATAAATTTCTGCCTCACGCAATCAAACACTGCCAGGAAATTACAAGTAATTAAGATTAAACTCTGTTTTTGCTGGAGAAAACCACTATGGCATGTCACTGATGCTTATCACGGCCTTTACATCCTTCCTCCATAAAGAAAAACAGAATCTGTTAACCTGCCTAATTTTAAATTACATCTATCGCGGACCTTTGTCCTCTGTGGTATCTGTATTTGCTCCATGTAAGCCTCGGCTTTGTCTCAATGATGAGAAAAACACTCCATCTTGCTTTCTTGCTCACATTAAGAAGAGAACTGGTCTTAGGAGTGTGTAATGAATATACAGCTGAATCCAGCGGAGCTAAAAACCTGATGCAGATGCAGCTACACCCACAAGCTTTGTGGCCCTTTCAAACTTACATGCTGGATTGAGAACGCCCTGTGATCTGCAGGATCTCCAAGACTATTCGAACGTCACAAGCCCCCTAACGGACAAGCATGAACCTTTTTTAATTAAAACTAAGGCATATAGGTTGCTCCCCGCTGATGATTTTTTTGACCACACTGTGACAATAATAGCCCCACATGCGTCACCTCTGCACGTTTCCTCACAATCTAAAGCATTGCAGGCCTCCACTATCAGTTTTCTCCTTCCCTGTATAGGAGGAATCTGCATCAGTGTTTGGCACTGCCAAGTATGCCAATCACTTTCCCTGGCGCAGCATTCTGGCCATTTATTTTGGTGAAAGCAGTTAGAAGGATCCCTGCACTTAAATCTGTGCGTCATCCTTGGATCACTGACCAGAAAGAGGCTGTTGTCTGCTGTGAAAGGTGGATGTTAGATCTGTTGGTGCATAATTGGTACCATATTTACTAGGGTTGTTTGGATATTTTAGATACCTTTGCGTTTATTAGAGATTTTATACTCGACCTCGACTTCTTTCTGGCCCTGTTTTCAGCCAGCTTCAGAATCAAGGTTCATGGTGAAATTTTTTTGAGACAGACCCCTACAGGGTTAAGGACACAGATAACATGTAACACACAGACAGAACAGAGCTAATATTGCCTTTTTTTTTTTGCTTGGTCTCGTCACTGCATAACATGAACCAAAATATTTAGAACTGATCAAAAATTGTCATCTATGTTTCCTATTTAAAGCTATTGTTTTGTTTTTTTAAAGACTGTTAAACATTTTCACACAAAGCACATCCGGAAATCAATTACTCACTCCCCCCCCCCCCCCCCCCCCATCCCCAAACGAGTCTTAGCCAGTGGTTTCAAAGGCAATCAAGCTCTCCACATCTGTATTGTTCAAAGTAACTGTTTGGCTGCAGGCCATTAAATCATATTCTGTTCAGTAACGAGCTGACAGGCTGCTAATTTTGTTTGCAGAAAAAAGGGAGAATCCAATTGTTTTTTGCCTTCTCTCCCCCCCCCCCCCCCTCTCCCTCTGCGACTATCAGCCGGTCTCTGGAGAAGAGCTGGTTTCCGTAAACGTGGTGGGGAGATGTTTCCTGTAGCTGGTCTGTCTGCTGCTGATTAGAGCCCATCCATCAGCCGGACCTCCTTCGAGCAGAGGAGAGGGCACTGGTCAGATCTGTCAGAGCAAGCAGGTCACAACAGGCCAGCGCCTCGCCTCTCCGCCCAGTCCAGTCAGCATGGCCCAAAAAACCCTTTGGGCCTGTTTTCCGTAAGATGATTCATGGATTCAAATTTGAGTGTTACTATAAGAGAACACAATAAAGAATAAGGGAGCCTGAGCCAAGTTTTCTTTTGTTGAGTAGGATTTGACGTATCTTCAAGTGATGGTTATCTTCTCTTGTTTTAACACTGATTAACTTGGATACACTCCAACTCACTTATACGCGCCCCCTTCTATATTAGTGATACATATGCGGTAAAGATGCGTATGAAACTTCCTATGATAAATGGTTGCTGTGGATACTTGGCGGCCCCAAGAAGCCACTCTGTCCAGCAGACTCCCATCTTCCCTTGCTTTTCCAGCATCACTGTGTGTGTGGTGGCATTAAACGTGTCTGCTCATTTCTCACGGTTCCAGTTTTATTAATCCTTGCTTTGATTTGGAGTATGAGCAAATATGAGTTATTTTCTTGTTGGCATTCCAAGACTTAGGAACAACAACACAGATAAAGACCTCTTGTCTTTCCCCCCTTTAAAGAGTTTCTAAGAGTGCCTTGCCAAAATTTTCAGATTTTGTCACTTCACAACCAAAGATCTCAATCTGTTATCTGATATTTCACGTGAGAGGTCAACTTTAACTGGTGCATTGCTGTAGAGCAGAATGAAAATGATGCATGGTATTTTAAGATTATTTTTACTAATAACAATCTGAAAAGCACATTGTTTGTATTGTATGTCACTGGCTCCTTTTTCCCATTCTTCTTGTAAAACGGCTCGAGCTCAGCTGGACTGCCTGGAAAAGATCTGCGTTCAGGGTGACGTGCATTACTGGGTTTATGACGCAAAGATTTTTATGTAGGCCAAAAAGTTTGCATTTGTTTTTGTTCTTACCTGTTAAAAGCATCTTCTTCAACATGCTAGCTTTGTTCCCTACGTGGGTGCAAGTTGCATTTTACTTTTACGGGGAGCTTGGGAAAGAAAAACAAGGACATGGACCTTATTGGTCCAATAAATTAATCGAAGGGTTTAGATACGTTTTGGTAGTTATTATAAAGGATTCGATTTAAGCCTGGGTGATCGAGTTGCTCTTTTTCCCTCCAAACAGCAGGATAACCAAAGTTTATAAAAACGTCTGATGCATTTGCCCTCCCGCTTAATCCAGGCCTTTTTCTCCTCCGTCTCTATCACTTTCGCTGACCTTCGGTGTGCACTGTAAACAGGAGGTGGGTGAAGTATCCTCCGCAGGCGTGCAGAGGAAAGGAAACACGGTCTGGAGACCGAACTCTCCTGCGGTGAGCTGGAGTGAGCTTCTGGAAGGCACTAGCGTGAACTTGTTGAGTCTGTTAAACTGTGAGAGGATACAGTGTTGGTCATTGTTTGAGGATACATGTCAAAATCAGAGCAGCTTCGCATGAGAGCGAGGTTTTCTCCTGAGCTGGCACTCCCAAAGGTGCCGTTGACAAAACCATTTCAGAGCAACGAGACGCAAAGAGCCGAAGATTTTATTTGCGTCTGAGTGCAGTGAATTCATGAGCTGGTTGGAATATCGTCTGCGCTGTGGTGGCGGTCCTCTTTTGCCAAGAAAACGACCTATCACAGGTGATAAACTGTGGTTGCATTGAAAGAAACATCAGGGCTTTCCTTCTATGTTTAGTCTCCTTACCGAGAATAAATGGTCACCTTTTGTCAAATGCAGACTGAACGTTACTCAGCTGTGTCGGAACACGTGTTTTAACACGGATTCCTTCCACATCAGGCAGAATTTATGCCCCGCTTTGACTTCAGGAGCTTTGGCTTTTAAGGGCCCCTTCAAGCCGTGCATTAGTAAGGATGTAACATTCCTCAGAGAGCCATATGTGACAAGGAAGCCCTGATGGTGCTCACCTCAACCTGTCAGGCTAATGAACCTGTGGCTGACAGGACAATGGGCAGGTCAGCAGGTCTTTGCTGTTGTCAATACAGGCCACAGATTCCATTACTCAGGGCTGACCTCTGACCTTCCAGCCTCTGCCTGAGAGGCATCAATAAAAATATGGAAACGGCTTAAAAAGATCAGTTAAAAGCTACTCACTGAAGCACAAAAGCCTTTTATGGTTTAAGTCTTATTTTTTTTACTTCTTGTAACAGGCAAGATAATTATGAAAGACGCTTATATTACAGTTCTCCTGGTGTGTCTGAATATTATTTTCTGTTCCACATTTTCAGTCAAATACATTTTCTAAACAAATATGCAACATGATTTCTTCTCTTTGCAAAAAAATATGATGTAAAAAAAAGACACGATACACAATGTCATTCTTTTGTAAGTCCTTTTTTTTTCCAAACACGCATCGTAGTTTCCTTCTCTGCAAAATCTGCAGCTGAGATCTGTTTATGAAAACATCGCATTGGACTCTTGGCATTAAAGTTTTCCATCATAACTACACGTTATTTTTCCTGACCACAATTTTCAGCAGGTTCTGTGTTTTTGTTCAAATGTGGGAAATAAAAAATAAAAAAACGTGAATGATGGCAGCTCTAAACTCAGAACATTTTCTCAAAGGGCAGAAGCTCCATCTTCCTATCAGGGTAGCGAAAACAAAGCCATGTCTGGTACCTCCTAGAACCTTTTGTCATATTGTGTGACAAAGTAGAGCATAACTGTGAAAAGAGAAGCATAAATGGCTTTAAAACCTTTTTACACACGGATATCTGAAAGTGTAGCACCCAAGGCCACTTCTTGCACTGATGATGTCTTGCAAAATGGGTCAAGTTCAGTCAGAATGGATGGAAAATTTCTCTAAACATACATTTTTAATTGCATTCAGGTCTCAAACTTGACTGTGCCAACCTAAAACTAGAGTGTGCTTAGATCCAAACCCTTCCAGCTCTGAATGTGTGTTTAGGGCTGTAGCCTTGCTGGAAGGTGAACCTCCACCTAAATCGTTGGCCTTAGTAGTAGATTTTCTTCAAGGGTTGTTTGTTCAAGATAACATGCGGTGTTAGTTTTCCTCCACACATGGCGTTCTGCTTGTAGGCTAAACAGTTTAGCTTTTTCAAAGTATGATCTGTGTCCCCTGCATGGCTTGTGGTGAACTGCACAGTTTTATTATAGTTGTCGTTTATAAATCGTGATAAATCCATCTTTTCTCAAATTGCTGTGTTGGTTTTACAGCCCTGGACCATTTATTATAGGAGCAAAAGCAAAACTGTCTCTTTGGATTGCCAAAGCGGATGCATTATACCAGTGGTCCTCAGTTCTGACCCTCGGGGTCCGGTGTCCTGGTACTTTTGGATGTGACCCTGGTCCAACACACCTGAATGAAATGGCTGAATTACCTCCTCTGCGTGCAGTCTGGTTCTCCAGAGTCCTGCTAATGACCTGATTATTTGACTCAGGTGTGTTGAAGCAGACTAACAGATAAAAGTAGCAGGACACCGGTCCTCGGGGACAGGAGTTGACAACCACTGCACTACATGCCTTTGTTTTGTTTGTGCTTGTCAGAAATATGAGTTCATTTTGGACTGGTGTGAGACAAAGTGGTAGAGCTGGTGCCCCATATGTGGAGGCCATTGGTCCTCCAGGCCAGGGGTTCCCAAAGCGAGGGTCACTAGATGATTTGATGCTGATGTGCTAAAAAAGATTCTGTATTTCTTTATTTGTTAAACCAGTACCAAAGTATGACTTTATAACATGCTGGACATTCCTTATTTTAAACGCAGGAAGAAGGCTGTGCTTTTTTTCATACAAAAATACTTCTTTATTCATAATTTTACAATTTTTTTTTTACAAGTATTTTCAAAATATTACAACTTTATTTGTATAATTCCCCGGCCCCAAAAAGAAAATCAAATCCCACCAGGGGGTCACCAGTCTGTGGCACTGCTGTTTTGGGGGTCGCTGGCTGAAACGCAGCCATGCGAGGTTTAAATCCCAATCTTCACTGCATGCCCCCCCCTCACTCTGTCCATTTCTGATTACCGTGAATAAAATAAAACTGTGAATCAAAATCTTGCAAAGACAACCAGAAGCATCAGCATCATAATTTCTGCCATGTTGTCTGACAGCAAATTGTTGATAGCGCTACATAATTTATTTATTTATTTATTATCTCTTTGTGGACCACGAGTCTATTGAATAAAGCAATCAATACTGCCTGAATTTTCCCGGTAATAAGAGGATACATTCCAGGAAGTTTGTTGGAACTTGTCAGGTACTTTGACGAACTTTGACAACACTACCAGGAATTTTAAGGAGCTGGGCTGTATCATGAAGATACTTTCTCTGAACTTTGGCAGAACGTATAGGGTACTTTCTAGATCTCTCGTGGAACTTTCCGGATACTTTCTGGAACATATCTGGAAAGTTCTGTGAAAGATCCATAAATGTTCTGGAAAATAACCCCTCAGTTCCAGTATTTACCTGCTAGGTGCCAAAAAGGTTCTTGGAAAGTAAGCTATTAATTCCAGTGCAGTAGCTTTGTTACTAACAAAAAATCTTATTTATGCTCCAAAGGGTGACACTTACTAGACCTTTTTGGTGCTTCAGTTTGCTCATAAGAATTTGCCCACTAGCAGAAGCACAACAAAATATAGGTTAGAGCAACTCGTTAGACTGGAGGAAGTGGTACCTTGGACCTGAATACATTTAGCAGCAGAGGAACTGACACCGGGGCTCCCAGAACCATCTCACTGTTCTGACAGAGAAAACAAAGTTGGAGAGGAACTCAGCTCTTCCCAGCTGCACTGCTCTGAGGTAGGAAATGAGAGGCAGGCTTGGAGAGATTTATAGTCCACAATATAAATTTCCCAGGAAGGATTACAGCATTACATTGTGAAATGAGGATGTAGTAGCAGCATCAGGTCCGGCCTGGGGACACTTGTGTTAATAGCCTGTTATTGTTGAGAAGACACTGAAGCAGTGCCGGCTTCTCTTCAGATCAGATGCAGGTCTCAGAGGCAGACGCTGAGATTTCCTCCGTGCTGTCCAGCTGCTGCCTGTCATTACCCAGATCCTCTGAAGTTACAGCCAGCTGCCCTCACACATCACATCAGATCTCTCTATTTCTCACCGCAGCTCTCTCTACGCTGTTCAACCACAGAAAAAAAACAAAAAAAAACAAAGCCCCAATGTGCAAAAACTTCTCCAACAGCCCACCAAATCTCAGTCGTGCCCTCATGTTTCAAGTTAACCCCTATATCACTCATTTTATTGCCTAACTTTAAGGAGTTTCTCTTCATATCTCACATGCCATGTCAGGATCTATCTCCCTCGGATAGCCCTGTGGACGGATACACTGAATTCCTCAGCTAACAAGCACCACGGGGTAGGAAAGGAGGGGAGGCTCACTGATGTTTCACAGAGGAGCATCTTATCTGGCGAAATAACATCAGCGCGCAATTAGCCACCAAGCAGGGTTATTTAATCAGAAAATGTGGTTTTAATGGGGTTCATCTGGCGTGATAGAGGTAAAGAAATTCATGCTACTCTCATGCGCAGAATTCATGTTCCCAATCACAACATATAATCTTCAATATCACCCGGACACGGTTTTGCAGTATATGCTTAAAAATACAATGGCCTTTTTTTGCTGCCTGGGTGAGGGGTGTCACATTGTATGAACTCCAGCCTCATACGTAGGGCAAGAGGAGGGCGAGCTTGGCAAAAGCTGCAGGGGCTGCAAGCGTGACCCAACGCTGGCCCCTGATCGGCGCCTGACAGGAGAGAGGCTTTGTGGAAGGACACCGCCAACCTCATGACGGCTCCTGCTGGGAGGGAACAGACAAGACACCTCTAATTCCTATCAGATTGGGGCGGTGGGGGGGGGGGTGCTATTCAAAAGCTCAACCTGCAGTGCTGCTCATCCCAAAAGCACAGAGGCCAATAAGACACAGTGCCTTGCAAAAATATTTGTACCAGTTGAGCATTTCCACACTTTCTGGTTGTACAATCCCAAACTTTAATGCATTTTATTAGGATTTTATTTTTTACTAATAAAATTTTCTAAAGTGTGGCATTCATGTGTATTCAGCCCCTTTTAGTCGAATACCCCTAAATAAAATCCATGGCATCCAACTGCCCTCAGCATTCGCCTAATTAATAAAGGGTTATGTTTTTACAACCATATAAAACAATATACCAAACAATCACCATGCGGTGGACCATTGCTGTAGACATGGCCGTCCGTCTAAGGCGGGGGTCTGCAACCTTTACAACCCAAAGAGCACTTTGTGCCCTCAGAGCAGCTAAATAAAACTTATCAAGAGTCTCAAATATTACCAAACCTTAAACCTTTTTTAGGTTTTAAAATGAAGAAAAACAAAGAGCCTTTGCCAAAAGAAGTTAGATACATTCTCCTCTTTGAGGTGCTGAGATTTGTTAAAAATAATGTAAAATAAAAAAATGCAGTTTCCAATCTAATGAGAAGGAAAATAGTTCTAAAATACATTACCGATGCTTTTAGTGTCATTCTGTTGTAGAAATTGAATGCAATCCATCCATCCATCCATTTTCTGACCCGCTTAATCCCTCATGGGGTCGCGGGGGTTGCTGGTGCCTATCTCCAGTGTTCATTGAATGCAATCCTTCTATGAAAATACTGAAAAGCGTGAAAACCTGTCTACCTGCTAATCTTCCATTAGCAGGAAGACAGGAATGATTGAAAGAAGCCCCAGTTAGATTTTGCCACAAGCCAAGCATGTGGAAGAAGGTGGTCTCGTCAGATGAGAAAAATGTTTGGCACTTAAACCTGAACACAAAGGTAAGTTTTGAAAACCATGTTTTCATTTCCTTCCACTTTTTTTCTTTTTTTTTCTTTTTTTTTATATGGTGTCTTTTTTATATGGTGTCGGCCTGTCTCATTGAATTCATTTTGAATACATTCAAATCTGTGCCTGTAACACAATGCGAAAGACTTCGTTATGAATCAGGGTGTGAATACTTCCGGGAGGAACTGCAAACCTTGTGGAGTCTCACACACACAAATCTGTCAAAGATCTCTGACTGCTGAGAGAAGTCCACACATACTTGCTCACACTTCGGTGTGTGTGTGCGTGTGTGTGTGTGTGTGTGTGTGTGTGTGTGTGTGTGTGTGTGTGTGTGTGTGTGTGTGTGTGTGTGTGTGTGTGTGTGTGTGTGCGTGTGCGTGTGTGTGCAGGACGGACAGGCAGCGACACGCCTCAGGTGGCGTGCTACATGCATAACACCTAAAATGTTGTCTTTGGGGCACAATGCCCAGAGCAAACACTGCAGATCCCTCGAGAGATGAAGAAACAAGGGCAAGGCATTCAGCGGGGCCCCCCCTGTAGGCAATTATTCTGGCAGGCATGTACACACACATGCAGAGAGGATACAGACAGACAGTCAGTGAGTGGTGAGCGGCATGGCTCCTCAGGCTCTGCTTCTTCAAAAACACCCTCTTCCTGTTTTGTTTTTTTCTTTAAGGAGAAAAAAAAGTAGCGGGACTGGAAAGCAGGAGAGGAGAGACACAGCAGGAAGAAGGTGAGACCCGAGTGCCACAGCTTTGGTTAGGCAGGAAAAGGCAGAAAAGGCTGCGGTTCAGGTTACTTGTGGTAACCTGGTGACTCCTTGGGCCCTAAGAATCCAGTCAGTATCATCTAAGAGGACAGAACTCCAATCAAGAGAAGAGTCTGGTCTGTTCTCTTTGTTTTAACTCGTGTTATAAAAGATGTTCATAAGGATTTTTTTTTTTACTTTTTTTAACCTTTTTTTAATTTTAACCCTGAACACTGAAGTCAGCATTGTTTTCACCACCTTGCAATTTATGACCCGCTAACACACTGTCCTCTTTAACCGTAGCAGGATGTTCCTCTTTATCTTTCAGAATCGTCCAATTTACTCCTGCTATCCTTATTTTTCTCTCTTGAACTTTCTCACATTGTGTCAGGGAATCTTAAGCAATGAACCGATGCAATACATGATTGTGAAGAGAAACAAGAAGCATGTATGGCTTTAAAAGGTTTTACACAATTAAAAAACTGAAAAGTGTGGGGTGCAACCTCCCTAGGCCTCTTCAGACCCACTTTTCCCAATGACGTCCTGCAAAGCAGCTCAAACTCCGTCAGATTGGATAGAGATAGCATCTAAACGTCTATTTTCAGGTTTTAACACAGACTATTAATTGTTTTGTGCGTTCCACTTTGACTTGGCCGTTCTAACATGTTGTGCTGTGTTATAGGCTGTTGTCCTGCTGGACAACCTCTCTGCAGCGCGATAAACAATTCACAGGATTTTATTGGGGGAACACACCCAATTCATGCAAAGTGTCGATATTTAGAGTGCCAGACTTTCTTTTCCAAGACATCTAAGCTCCCTTTGTGGCGGTGTAGCGGCTGAGTCAGTGTTTCTGAAACAGGTGACCCAGGTTAGAATGCATCAGATAGGTCAACTAGGGTAAAAACACAGCCATGTCTGTGTGCAGGTCGTGATGACTTGCTGTGATGACCCCTGAATGAGGGAGCAGCTGAAAGGTCTCACCTTCTCATCCTTTCTTCGTGTAGGCAGATTTGGGAGTGAGTGAGTTGTCCTAATGACAACAAATAAAGCTGAATGGTTTCTTCACTGTCGGCACCACACAAGACTCGCAAAAGGGTTCTTTTTTTTATCCCTCCAGCCATTTTTCTAATGTCCGTAACAATCTCCATTGGAAAGAACAGCTTTACTCCCATCCTCTCCGACCCAATCATTGTACTTCATGATGCATGTCAGTCAGTCGTTGACGGACCGACTGCCCTTCCAGCAACCTCTGTCCTGGTGACAACCCGGTCCCTTACTTCAGTCACTTGTCTTGGATGCTTTTGAAGCTTTCTTCACAGCAGTCGAAGTTCCCTCCTGAGTTTCTTGATGGCTTGATAAATTACTGACTCGGATGCGTCTGAACTAGCAGCAACCATTTTTCCCATTTAATCCTCTAATTCAGTCTGCATTACACCGGTTTCAGCTACTCTGTCCTTACCAGTGGCGCCACCAGGGGGTGGCCATGGCCCCCCCATGCCATGTCCTGGCCATCCCACTGGCCAGTGTAAATTGTACTAGCATCGGTTTAGCATTTCATCCCATGATGCACAGCCAGCGAGGCAGCTGCTCTTCTTGACCTTGTATCACGCTTTTATTTGAATCTGCCAGTATCTACTTTCCCCAGTAATTGTTTTGTTTTTCAATAAATTAATAAATGTACACCTTACTCCTAATATAATTACACAAAAAGTAATTGTTGTTCAACTCAAAATGTACTGTTATTGGTCTATGCATATTAGATCATTAGTAACATTAAAAACAAAACAATAAACCAAAAGATGTTAGTAGGTGTTTACTTAAGTCTTTCTGATAGTTTTCTACAGGCAGGTTTACTACAACAGTAGAATACAATCCTGAAAAAATGATGGCTTTTAGTTTCAGTGCCACCCCAAGAGTTTAAGTGGCCCCATCTGCCCCCCCTATGAAAGGTTTCTGGAGGCGCCACTGCTCCTTACTAATATTTTCCTCTGAGCTAATCTTAAAATTGTTCCAATTCTAACTGTAGTTTTTTTTTCTAGTTATTTTCAAATTGATTGAGCCTGATTAAATTCATTACATTTTTGTCTGATCACGCTACAAAGTCCCTTAGACTTAATGCAAACTGCCAACGTAAAACCATGACAGAACAGTTAATGCTTACAAACAAAATCTAGTCTAAAACGTATTTACATGTTTTCACATTCCTTCTTTAATTCGTTTCTCGCCCGTGCATCATGAGCCTTCTGATCATTCGTGATTCCAGACAAGCTTCTGTGGACATTTAAGGAGTACCACTGAGTGTGAGAACTTTTATAGGAAAACAGCTTGAATTTAAGCAGTGTTAGACATTTAAAACAGATGTTAGAGGGCTAATATTTATTTGAAGCTGATGCCAAAATCGGCCGATATCGAGAGGAAGAGGGATGGAAAGGAAGTGCTTATCACAAGTAGGAGAGAATCCATTTATTTAAAGGAAAACCGGTAACAACAACATCTGAGTAACGGTCCCAATGCACCGAAGTCAGAAACTGGATGTTGTTAGCACTTAGATTTCCCCCACATAAAAGCACAGAAGATGTGACCGCTGACTTTACCCGAGTGCTTTTATCCACAAGCAAGAGGCATGCAGAGGGCACGTCAACAGCTCCAGGTTTTTAACAAAGCGGGGGAAGGACTGTGAGGTAATTACATCAACATGAGAAGCTCTGGAGGTTCAGCTATGTGTTTTAGAGGCGCTACAGAGTACGGTGTTTAATGCTCCACAGAGGGTCAAAGCAGAAAGGAGAAACCTTCTGGCTACACTGACTCTTTGTTCTTGGTCCTTTCAGAAAACTGTCCCGCTCCACGGACGATTGTTTGCTTTGTTAATTACATCCAGTGCTTTGCAAAAGTGTTCCCACCCTGCTAACTTTTTCACATGTTACAACCACAAACTTCAACATATTTTGTTGTGATTTTACATGAAAAGTCATAAGTGTAAAGCGTAAGGAGAAATATCCTGAGATTAATGCTTCTGCTCCTTCTTCAAAGCTCAAGTTCAAGCTTAGTCGGACCGGATGGAAAGCAGCCGTAAACCTCAGGTTGTAAGTCTGTCCACGTATTTCCAAATAGATTTAGGTCTGTACTTTTGCCTGTAAGAATGTTTTGACTGCAGCTCTAACTGTAGGCTCTGTTGCTTTTTCCATCTCTTAAACATTTTTCTTCCTGGATTCTTTTGTATTTAACTTTAGCCCTCTGCCCTGACCAGCTTTCCTGGTTACAGACAAGAATCCCCACAGCGTGATGCAGCCACCGCCGTGCTTCAGCTTCAAGATGGCGTGTTCAGGGTGACATGCAGTGGTAGTTTGGTTTTAATCAGACCAGAACAACCTTCTTCCATGTTTGCTATCTCCTTTGGCTTGCAGCAAGCTGCAAATGTTACTTCTTCCGGATCTCCTTGAACAATTGCTTTATTTTTGCTACTCTTCAATGAAGGGCAGATTTGTGGAGTGAAAAAAGTAATCGTTTTTTTTTCGTCGACAGCTCCAACCACCTGAGCTGCAGTTCCTCCAGCGTTAGCATGGGCCTCTTTGGTGTTT
This sequence comes from Fundulus diaphanus, assembly GCA_037039145.1. Taxonomy (NCBI): domain Eukaryota; kingdom Metazoa; phylum Chordata; class Actinopteri; order Cyprinodontiformes; family Fundulidae; genus Fundulus; species Fundulus diaphanus. The sequence continues at coordinate 37,531,348 of CM073127.1, read as the reverse complement.
TTCTCATAAATGATCTCCTTGCTCAGGGGAACAGCTTTGTCTTAGTTTAGCTGCTGTTGTGCAATACTCTCTCGCTCTCTCTGTTTTCAATCAAAGATTGATCAATTTGCATTTATTGTTGACCTGCCAGGTGAGCTCCTGAAGCTGTTTTTTTACTAATGTTTTCTAACTAACCTCAAAGGCCTTCACTGAACAGCTGAACAGATTGCACTGGATATTTTAGGGGTTTAAAAGTAAAGGGGTGGATACAGAAGCAGATTACACTTTTCTTTAGAGGACACACAATCTCTGTCTGGACATTTGGAAAGTCTTCTCATTCATGTCTTGCTGCTGCGTCCTGATATTTAATTTTCTGAAGAACCTCCATTCACAGGAGGCAGCTGTAATGTCAAGCTGTTAACCAAAGCTCCTAACAGGAGAGTAATTATTCAAGTACAAGTACATTATTCAGAAAGATGAACTCAAGCAGGACAGGCCCTTCCACTGTTCACGCAAATTTATTGCCGATATGACTTGGCGAGGGGGTCCTTGAAGCCTCACTTGCAGTTTTAATTCCTCTTTCTGCAACAAGAGCAACGCTTCTGACTAAAAGTGGCCCAGATACGCCGTCAGAATAAACACTGCACATTTATGATCAGGACCATCGTAGTTTTTAAGTGTTGGTGAATAAAAGGGTTGGAAAGCGGTGCATGGTTTAAATAAACACCTTGAGGGAATATTTCAGCATCTGCACTTTGTGACATTTTCACCTCTGCTCCGAGGTGAGGAGGGCCTCCCTGGTCTGACCACATCAACCTCTCCCATGACATAAGAGTAATATCTAAAGTATGCAGGGCCCCGGGAAGGAGTGAAGCTGAGCGCAAGTTGGACTGCTTCCACCTCACCATCTGGGCCCGCGCCTTGCTGAGACACACGTGTCAGGCAGCAGCCCGTGGAGCCATCCCAACAAAACTGGAGTGTTCAGCAGACGTGAATGAGCTACTGTATTTTAGACGTTTTGGGCCGTGTGTGAGCTTAGAACAGGGGGTGAAGGAGGGATTTCTGCACAAAAGGTCAGAGTTCATGTTGATGGAACTCTAAGGGGGATCTATGAAAGTTTATGCTTGCTTAAAGATATTTCGGCACCGGCAATTTGGTAAATCCCCTCGGGTGTCGAGTAACACACAGCGGAATCCAATTACTTTTTCCAGAATTTGACAAACCTTTCATTTCTCGTGATTGATCAGGATAAGAGGCCTTTGTTTGACCGGATCAGCGTCACCGCCCCTATGAGGACGAGGCAATAACGGCCACCATCTGATTTCCAAAGACCATTGCTGTCGGGCAAATTTCCTCCAGCATATGGCTTCTCCTGGGTGGCAACCCCATGCTCGCAAGATGTGCGTCACCTTTAGTTTATGCAGCCAAGCATCCACAGCACGCCTCTTGCTCCCCTCTCCCCTTCCTCTCCGCACATCTTTGATCAATAATTCTGTGGTCTTCAGCATGTTCGCCAGAGAGGGGCCCATTGTCATCTAATTACAGACCCGCTGCTCTTTGACTGAGCCAGTGGTTGGGTGACGATCATTAAGAGTCAGCTGGCGCACGCGTTGGCTCCTACCAGTTCGTTCAGCTGGAACCAGCACTTTGTAAAACGCAGTGCACCCAAACAGAGCCGCCCTGATCCCTCTGCCATTGGAGCACAAAAGTGGAAGTGCCTCTCTTGAGATGTCACATTGCTGGGGCACTGTGATCAAGACCCTCACCCTTACCCTCATATCAACTAAACTTTTCCACCTCTTATAACGTTACAATCAGAAGCCGCAAAGCACCAACACAACGCAACGCAGAATTGCTCAGTGGAAGGAAAACGAAACATGATTTTATGAAGTTTTTTCATAATAAATCAAATGTGTGGCAGCGCATGCATTCCCCTCCCTTCATTATGATACCCCAAAATAAACCTCAGTGCAACCACTTTACATCAGAGGTCTAGCCGCTATATCTGTTTGCAATTTCATCTCAGAGTGAAGCCGGCTGTTCTGTGAAGGCCTTAGTTGTTTGTCAGCATCATGGAGGCCACATTTTAAAGTATGAAAATGCCAAATGGAGTGTGACTACTTCTGCAAGACAAGGTAACAGCTCTTACTGCAAAATGGGGAACTTAAAAGTAAGTAATTTTTTCTTGAAATTAGTGTATCTGTGCTTGATTGGAGCAGGTAAATAAGATGATCTGCCAATGCAATGAGTATTTTTACCCCTAAAATAAGATAATTAGATATGCTGCACTTGAAATAAGATGATGGAGATGAGTTGTTCCTATTTTAAGTCCAAAAATCTTATTCCATTAGCAGATCATCTTGTTTACCTGCTCAAATCAAGGACAGATACACTCATTTCATGAAAATTAATCTTACCTTTAGCTCGCGTTTTGCGGTCACATGTGAAGGCAAACATGAGGTTGCCGGGGCGACAGCATCATGAAGCGGACACAGACTCAGGGCCGCTCAGGATGCCATTGTGTGTCTTCTTAAACAATCGTCCTATCCAGACAGCACGGAGTGTTATGTGTGAGCATGTACGGCAGCCCCCCTCCCTTCCTGTGATAACAGAGGAAGGTCGGGGAAGGTTACTGAGCAGAAGTCCAGCAGCGACACCATCACCATGCCTCCACTTGAAGCCCTTCTATTATTGCTGTGTAAAAAGTTAACATTTGCAAATTAAAAGAACCCACACCAGAAAAAATACATTTGCATGTCCCTGTGATGTATATGCTGAAAAGGGCAAACGTGTAAATGAATAAATAAACCCAGCAACTCTTACTTGCAGACTGCATTAAATCTAAAGTATACAGGCAGAGGAGTTGTGTTCCTGAGGGAACATAGAGGAACCTCCTTGTTTTTTATCTTTCCTGCTGCTATCCAAGGTAGCGTCAGCTTGCTCTCCTCTCCTTCCTAGTCTCCATGGTCACTGCAACCTGCACGTCACCATGGCATGCCTCCTCTTTCTCAGGGCCCCATTCCCTCATACATCTCCCTTCCTCCAAGGACGCCCTCCTTATGTTACACTGTAATTCATTTAAAAGCATCAGATAGCACTTATTGAGGACTTGGTGTGTTTAGAGAGAGGACTCCCATTTGACCGCTGCGGGCCTGCAGAGTTTATAAAAGTGATATATGTTACGTGTGTCTGTTAGTGCGCCTCATAATTACAGTGAAATGGAAAGGCCAAACTCAATTAAACATCTCAGGCTTGCTCGTGCGTTCCCGTGTCTCTCGGCCATCGAGAATGAATGCCTTCCTCTCATCTGCGGCAATCACGTTTTATCCATCTTTCAGGGCCGGAGGCCTGGAGCAGATGTAAGTCTGTGGCTGAGTTCAGGGGACAGCGGCGCACACACGCAATCATGGTCACTGCAAGATTAATGATACGCCGTCTTGAGTTCATATTAGTATGGGAGCAAAAACGAAGCTGAAAGTGCACATGTGTTCCTGCAGCGTGTCATGGACTCCGGTTTTAATGAAGCTCTGCTCCCTTAATAAGCAGTTTATTTTCACTACGGCAAAGTTCAACAGGCACTAATGTAGGGTCAGTGCTACAGAAAACTGATTTTACCGTATTCCTGGGAAATTAGAGTGTCTTGCAAAAAAGTGTCCTCACATTTCATCACGTAAAATTTGATTGGATAAAATGTGCTTGTAAAGCAGAGGGCAAATGTTAAAAGCATTTAAAACATTTCACAAAGAAAATCTGAAAATGTTGGAATGCGTATGAAAGCCCCATTTCTAGTCCATGCATTTGTTACTTCAAGGCTGGACTATTGTAATTCTTTACTATCAGGAAGTCCACAAAATGCAGTTCAAAGTCTTCAGCTGATCCAAAATGCTGCAGCAAGATTTCTGATGAAAATCAACAAGAGGGATCATATTTCTCCAATGTTAGCTTCCCTTCATTGGCTTCCTGTTAAATCAAGAATAGAATTTAAAATTCTTCTTCTAACGTATAAAGCCCTTAATAATCAAGCTCCATCATATATCAGAGCTCTGATTACCCCGTATGTTCCTAACAGAGCACTTCGCTCTCAGACTGCAGGTCTGCTGGTGGTTCCTAGAGTCTCTAAAAGTAGAATGGGAGGCAGATCCTTTAGCTATCAGGCTCCTCTCCTGTGGAACCAACTCCCAGTTTTGGTCTGTGAGGCAGACACCCTGTCTACTTTTAAGACTAATCTTAAAACTTTCCTTTTTTGACAAAGCTTATAACTAGAGTGGCTCATGTTACCCTGAGCTACCTCTATATTTATGCTGCTATAGGCTTAGGCTACTGGAGGACATCAGGGTCTATTTTTCTCACTCTGTTGAGTTCTCCTACTGTTCTCCAATTTGCTTTTAACTTTTTGTTCTCACTCTTTTTGTCTTCATAGTAGGTACACCTGGTCTGACGTTCTGTTGACTGTGACATCATCCAGGGAAGACAGATCACCCACTATTACCATCTAATGTAGAACAGATTACTGGATCAATGTTTGCTTCTGTACTTTTTTGTTTCTCTTGTTGTGTCTCTGCTCTGTCTTCTCTGACCCCCAGTCAGTCGAGGCAGATGACCGTTCATACTGAGCCTGGTTCTGGTTCTGCTGGAGGTTTTTCTTCCCGTTAATGGGGAGTTTTTCTTTCCACTGTCGCTTCATGCATGCTCAGTATGAGGGATTGCTGCCAAGCCATGGACAATACAGACGACTCTCCCTGTGGCTCTACGCTTCTCCAGGAGTGAATGCTGCTTGTCAAGACATGACGCAATCAACTGGGTTCCCTTAGATAGGAAACTTTTTGACCAATCTGTATAATCTGATTGAATGTGACTTTGGAAAGTGCCTTGAGATGACATGTTTCTTGTATTGGCACTATATAAATAAAATTTTACTTAATTTAATCTGTTAGTCCTAAATAAAAGTACAACTGCATTCAGAGGTGAGCTTTAGTCAGAGGAGCAGCCAAGATGACTATAGTTCCTCTGGAGGAGCTTCAGAGATCCACTGCTTTGGCACACAAACTGACTGACAGGACAACTCTTGGTTATGGACTCACCAGATCTGGCTTTTACAAAAGAGTTACAAGAAAAAGGAAACATTTTGTTAAAAGACAGCCAAAAGAATCTACAGTTTCCCACAGGCCACTCCGGAGAATCCGCACACGTGCAGAAGAAAGTACTCTGGTGGGTGGAGACCACTTTTTGCCCACAGTAAAGCAGGGCGATTGGAGCATCATACTGTGGGAGGCTTTTCTTCAGCATGGTCAGGAAAGGTGGTGAAAGTTACTGCAAAGTTGGATGGCGTTAAATACAGGGCAATCTTGGAGGGAAACCTATTAGGGGCTGCAAACCTCTTGAGACTGAGGCGGGAATGTCACCTTCCAGCAGGACAAAGAGCCTGAACATACAGCCAGAGCTACAAACAGGAATCTCCAACTATAGTCATCAAGAGTTGCTGTCCTGCATCCCTGTTCAAACACACCTCAATCAAATGGTGGATGGACTTCAAGTGACTCCTGGTAATGAGCCAATCAGATGATTCGGGCGTGTTGAACCAGGGAAAAATCTAAAAGATGCAGGACAGTGGCGCTTAATGGCTGGAGATGGAGACTCCATGTTTACAAGTAGATCAAAGCGTATTTGTGTGTCAGAATGATGCAGACCCAATTCCAATAGAGAATCTGCAGTAAGACTTGAAAATCAGGTTAAGCTATTTTGCAAAGAAGAATGGGGAAAATAAATCTTGGCAACCATGTGAAAGCCCAACAAAGACTTTAAAGTGTGGGGCACTCTAATGTGACAAAATGTGAAAATGTTCAGTGAATAGGAAGGCTTTGGCTGAGCCTTGTAAATGATTTTGATTTGGAAGGAAGACATTTGTTACATGTTTGAATTTAAACAGGGTTACAGCTGAAACAAGAGCGTGTTTGCCTCAAGCCTCACGTGCTGACGCAGACCCATCAGTCTGGCAGGTAGATGACAGTTCGGGTGATCAAAGAGACTCTCCTGCTACCACATCTCACAAAAACCCAAAACAATGAAAGGAAGCGGCCACTGGTCTTCAGGAGACGAACCACACACAAACATCTTCGGGGCAGGAGTCTTCAGACTGGCGCTGGGGGTGGCGGGGATGCATCCATTTCCTGTTTTTAACTCCCAGCTAAGCGGTGTCGAGGGCCTGCGCGTGCCAACTCCGCTAATGACTCAAAAGCTCGTCGGCCGTTGCTAACGCTATCAGTCAATACTCTATTATGGTCCGAATGGAACCGGAGCAGACCGCACATCCTTGCATTCACATGCATGTGCGGCTGGCAGCCACAGCAACTCATCATTAGTGGTGACCAGAAATGATGCCAGGTCCGGTGCGTCTGCTGCGAGGAACACAATGGTTTGTTAAGAGCACCCTAACAGAGGACATCCTCCCCGTATGGCTGAGGGAGCCTGGCTCCAACACTAATCTGCTCCCAGTGTTTATTAAATAAACATCGGCCCCACAGGCTGCCCAGTCTTCTTGACTCACGCACCCACCTCTCTGCATCTGGCTGACCTTTGACCTGGACTGTTTGAACTGGGCTTCCTGTACAGTGGAACATGAATGAAGCATAATGCCAAATACTGCATTGTAAGCAAGTTTTCTGCATCAGAGGATGGGATTACCAACACATCCTCAGGGAGGTGCCCCATACGGCAGCAGAGAACCAAGGCACGGGCTCACAACGAGACTGGGACCTGTGTTTATGTCGATGTGTGAAGTCACAGAGCTTAAACATGGAAGGATCACGTCACTGATATATACAGGTGCAAATGTGCAAGCTTTTCGGGAAGACTTTATTTACTTGCCTTGAGTTACTACTAATTTGCCATTCTCAGGCAACAGAATGACTCTTTCAAAACAAGGCTGCTCATGCAGACATTCCCATCAGACACCCCCGCCTCTTCTCTCTGGGAGCCCCCAAAGCCCACTGGGCCCACTGGTGTCGGAATGAGACGAGATAAGCCCACGGTCGGCCTCCATCAACACACAAGGCTTTCAGAGGCGAGTAGAGTTACAGACAGGCGCTCCTCTGGGGCTCAGTGGGAGTGGGAGTGGGAGCAGGCTTGGACTGTGGGGGTTTACTCAGACATCGGTAGGCTGCTAATCTGCCCCCAGCCAGCCTGCTGATGCCCACCATCTGTGTCTGTAACTCATCACCCACTGGCCAGAAGCCTCAGCAGGCATGCTTAGGAGTAAACAAACAGTCCGCAGGAGCAATTATACAGATTCCTCTTGGTTAATTATCGATTATGAATCCAATCCAAACAGCAGAGGAGAGCAGGCTGCAAAGACAGGAGAAAGACCCAAAACGGCTGTAAACAGGAGGTTTCTGTTTTCTCCCAGGACTGCTACGCGTTCTCATTTCATGGTTCACACTTTTCAGGACTTGTTGACATTCTTATTTAGTCCATTTTTGAAACTTTAAATGCAAAGTTCAGTTTGAATTTGTTGCAAACATTTTTACAGTGGTCAGTCTTTAAATATGGATCCTGCGTAAGGAAGAGGGTGGATGGATGGATGGATGGATGGATGGATGGATGGATGGATGGATGGATGGATGGATGGATGGATGGATGGATGGATGGATGGATGGATGGATGGATGGATGGATGGATGGATGGATGGATGAAACCTGTACAAGGATGACATACAAATTCATGAAGCGTTCCTCGTTTTAGGAGCTCTCTGTGGAGGTACAGTGGTCTGAGTATCAACCTCTGAGACGGCTGCGGTCACGGCTTCTTACCCTGGTTGCATCAGGAAGGGCGTTTGGGGTTTAAACTCTGTTAAGTCTGTGTGCAAGTTGTAATGTGGCCACACCTGAATAAGTGGACAGCGAAAAGCTACCTGCTACTTGCTCAGTTTTAACTTAATTATGGGGGAGAGGTGGCCAGATGGTTAGAGCAGCGCACTTCTGTACTGAGAAGGCAGCAAGTACCTGGTTTGAACCTTTCAGAGTGACAATAAGCCTTTCTTTCTTTCTTTCTTTCTTTCTTTCTTTACAATAGGACAGGGGATACAGTCTAGAATTCCCTATCTGGAAAACACTTTCCTCGATTGTTTCCCCCCTAAACTTCCCCAGATCTTGAAGATACTTTAATCAAACCTCAAACCCCTCCATATGTTTCCAGTCTGTGCAGGAACCCTGTTTCCCCATCCTCATTCCTGAGGATGTTTGTTGCACGATATCTCTTCCCCCCCCCCCCCCCCCACCAAAAAAAAAACAGTTTAAACGGGGTGCAATTATGCAGCTTAAATCACCTCCAGCAGATACTGACGACAGAGGCCAGCCAACAGAACTCAGTTGGTGTCGGGAAAAATGCGGCTGGCGGTTATGCTCCATTTACTTGATGAGACTTCACAGCCATAATTGTACGTGCCTCTGGCACTGCTGAGCCAGGGGATGCAGAGGGTCAAGAGGTCAGGAAGACGGGATGCTGCAGGGATGAGGGGGTGCGGGGCGGACAACTGAGATTAGATGAAATGGCTAAAACCTTTCCAGCAAGTGTGACAGCCGCGCAGGTGTGCTACATTTACCCCCACGTAACCCAAACACGCCCATCGTTTGGAGCAAAACAATACCCCGTGGGCCTTGTGGGAGCAGGCGGGTGATTAGCTGATCCATTTAGTACGCCTCACTTACCTTTTAGCTTCCACACACCCGCAAGTTTAAATGTGGCTTTACACAGACATGCTGTTGCTTCCTATGATTAGAAAGCAGAAGAGTTGTTAGACGACTGTTTAGAAGTCATTGTTAGGTTCAGAAAAGTAATTAAGCAGGTATCTCTCAGGAGGACTGTCTCTTACCTACAATGTCCTGATTAGACTGCAAAAAATATATAAAGGGCTAGGAAAGTCTTCCAACTTAACTGCATGGTGTAAACCCATTAAAGCTTTAGTTCAGGATTATTGAAGACAGGTTGTGCAAAGTGGTCCAAAGAGTAAAGCTAACAACCAAAAGTATGAAAGCTGGAGACCAATGCGGATATCTTGCTTTAGTTGATTTAGCAAGACCCTTAAAGGTTTAGTTCAGGAGTTTGAAATTGGGGTTCTGTGACAGCAGGGGCCAAGAACAAAGTGCAAAATGTCAAAGTGGTTTAGGTAAATGCTATTTTCTGAACGTTTGAACCATTGTGACGTTTTGTTTGGAAATTGCTGCATTCCAGCCGCAGTCAGAACTGAGATATTCTGACTTCTGATTGAAAGATTCAACTGGAACATCCTCCAAAAGTCTGACTTCTCAACTCGGAAAGTCAGACAAAGTTTTTAAGGTCGATTTTCTGATCCAATATGGCAGCTCCTTGCATCAACAACATTAAGCTGTGATAAAAAAAAAAAATATTTTACAAGACACAGCTGTAAGAGTGCATCTAAAATCAATGTTACGGCTGCAGCTCTGAACCGAACAAGTTAAAAGTGGTGTTTGCATGTGGAAAGTACAAGTTTAAACGACAATAATAAGGCAACACAACAACTTTCCTGGCCGTCGCCATATTGGAATCTCGACTTCTCCGACTTTGCTAACAGGAACGCTGTTAACTCAGGTGTGACGTCATTTACAGCTCCAATTTGTGACGTCCGTGGACGGATGGGACGCAGCATTAGTGAAATGGGAAAGGGTGGGAGAGGAGGCAGTGGACCATCATTGTTCTTCCTGTCTCAAACTTGCACTGAGAATGGAACATGTAAAGCATTTCCAGGCTGTTACTGTCTGTAACCGTAATTTTAAAAAGCGGCGTAAAAACCAAAAGTATTATAACGGTTTAACTGAACACTACTTTATAGATTTTTCCTCTGTCTTCCTGTTCTCATAGCTAGTTACTCTGATGGAAACGCTTTCCATGCATCTTTTCTCTGCATCGTTGATGGCACACTGACCTCCATTTCCTGTTTTAATGATAACAGATGGATTCAGCGTTACGTTACTTCCTTCCAGCAAACAGCCCTGCTAAAAAATAAAAAATAAAAATCTAAGAAGAAACAAAACAAATACACTTTGTGTGCTTAAGGTGTTTGAAAATCAGTCCAGACAGAACAAACAATGACAACGCTGCAAGTCCTGATTTGCAGGGGTTAGATAGAAAAACAACAAAGGGAAGACAGTCTTTTCGTCGTTATGTTTGAAAATCAGTAAAAAATAAGCAAAATCACAATATTGTTAAACTTGTCTCCCATGACAACACCTTTTATTTGCTATTTTATGCTTATATTGAGGCCAAACATCTACTTTTGAATCCATCTACTGGATTCTGTGTGAATAACTGCCTAATAAATAATAAAGCAGCTTTTTGAGATTTGATTGAAGACAGCAGAAGTCCGCTTTGGTCTTGGCCCAACCGGCCACTAGCTTTGGTCACTAAGACTCACTAATCTATGTTTGTACTGAATCTGCAGGTAATACATGAACAGGTTATAAGCTTTTATAAAAACCTTGTTTCAAAAAGTCCAAACCATCCTTTTAAAGCTCTTGCTTTATAAGAACTTGTGCGCCGCTCTCTCCTCATGCTGCTCCTTTTCATACATTCCTTAAAAGAGTTTGCCCTCTGGGAGCGGCTGGAATGAGAACTGTAATGACATCTACAACACTAAATGCACCCATGGGAATTTCTGGGTGTTATTCTACGATAAATTTACAAGCTAAACAAGTAATATGCGAAGCCATTTGTGGGCACAAAATGGAGGCTAAATTATATAATGGAAACTACATAGATGCCAAATGGCCTTTTCTAAAAGCAGGCAGGCCCTTTTAAGTGAAAAAGTCTCTGCCTGCGCTGCTCCAAATTTAAAACATCACCAAGCCCTCATTTACCAGTAGTCTCTGTTTACGTTGCTCTAATATGGCTCACAGGGACCGCAGGATGGAAAAACATTTACAGAGCTGTCATGTTTCCATCCAGAATACTACTGCAAGGCCAGAGACCAGACCAAAGTCAATCAATTTCCAGAAACCTCTCGACTTTTGGAAATAAAAGGCAGGTGTTGAGGAATCCCTCTAAAGGTCTGTGAGTATAAAAGAACTCATTTATAATCTTAAAAGAGGAAGATAAAAGACGATCCACGCAGGAAAAAAAACACACATGGGTGATTTAATTATTCACCCATGACTTAGCACAGGGACACCCCCCTCTTAATGTGGTTTGCACAAAGACTGATGTCTTCCCCCGGTGCGATAAATAACGTTTTTATTCTCTGTGCTTGCAGAGTTCACCTGCACAGACGATCCCAGTGTCTGGCCCCCATATTTGTTACCGCGGCCTTCTAATCTGACCTGAGCCAACCTGTCATGCTCTGTCAAACGTGGGAATCGGATACTTCAGGAACACATGCGCTGTTGCTCACTTCGGCGTTCCCCCGACACACCACCGCCTCCCCTGTGCCCTAGCATACCGAGCCAGGGAGCAGAGAGAGAAAGTCAACCCGCAGCGCATGAATCAAGCACTGTGACAAGGGGTCCGTTGGGTCCGGGATCACACGAAGGATTACAAGTCCCTCTTTTTCCTGCTCCGTCTACCATCTCCATTAGCTGGGGATGAGAGCGGCTGAGCGGCCCTCCGAAGGCGTATATTTCCGTTGATGAAGAGATAAATCAGATCATTTCTGGAGTGAGCAAGGGAGCACAGAGAAAGCCTTCTTGGTCACCCCCCTTTGAGATGTAAATGGCACGGTGGCACTAAAAGAGGGCCAGGTGTCCGATGCAAAGAGGGAAAGCGTGACAGTGCATGCATTCCTCTGAGACCTAGAGCATTAACTGTTGCTGTGCCTCATGTGTGGAAAGAGCAGCAGACGACACAAGATCCCCTAATGGCTCAGGTGAAATCATCGGGTATCATATCATGGTACCTGCTATTGCTCTCTGTGATACAGTCCATCCCTAAAGACTGGACGTTCTGTTTTGTGCTTCTTTGCAAAATAGCTCAGTCAGTTTTGGATAGAGAGAATCGTTAAGCAGAATTTTTTTTTATTTCTTATTGCAGGTTCTCAGGTGGCTTTAGAGCTGGACTTTGACTAGGCCATGATAATGTTTTGAACCTTTGGGTGTACGTACATCTTTTTCCCCCAGAAAGGTGAGCCTCCACCCCAGTTAGGGCTGGGCAATAATAGCGAGATTTTAAAAATATCAAGATTTTTTTAAAAGAGAAATAAGATGAGATCATATTGTTTATGTTGAGATGGTCTATGTTGCGCTATAATTATACTTTTATGTATTTCAGTAGGTTATTTTTGTTTCTCATACTTATCTGCAGCTGTTTGTTTTACTTACTCTACTAACTTTAATTACTTTATGAAAAGAAAAACATATCGTATGTCGGTATTCATCTTAAAAATATCGAGACATTATTTTTGGTCCATATCGCCCAGCCCTAGCCACAGTCTTAGGCTTTCTTTCAGCTTTTGCCTAAATTTAGCTTCATTTATCTTCCCCTCAACTATGACTAGTTTCCTATCCCTCCTGCACAAATCATTGTCCCACAGTGGGAAAATTTGGGCAGGCCAGTGGCAAAGACACAGAGTAATAAGACTATTACTCTGTGTCTTAGTATTTTTTATTGCCTTTAGTAATAAAAAAAAAACAAGCTAATCTAATCTAAAGCTAGAGAATGGGCTTACCAGAAAGATCAAAATAATAGTAAAAATAAATACCAGAGTAAGTGTTGTACAATTATTGATAATACAGCACATTAAGGTACAAAGATAAAATGACCAAGTTAAACAGAGGAAGAACAGAAGAAAACCAGCCTATTTACACGAAGATGTGAGAAAATACTCATTATGCAAGATAGTACAGCAGCATCTCGGAGTAGCTAAGGCATGTTAGCATCAGAGAAACGTAACGGCTTGCTGCTCAAACCTCAGAAAGTGCTGATTCAGCTTATTCACCCAGCTCAACTATAGACCAGTTCACGCGTGACGTCAGCGCTACATCCGGGTCACGGTGGTTGGCAAAAACAGCACTGTTCTCGTCTACTACATGACAAAACGGGTGATTTAGAGCGTATTTTTAGTTAGTTCACTTTTGGAACCTAAATAATGCCTACCACTTGTGCTCCCGGTTGCACACAGAGGCATTCCAAATCGTTGGATGTACGTTTCTGTCGTTTACCGAAGGACGAAGAAAGAAGAAATAAATGGATATTTTCAATGAAAAGAGCGCAGGCAGACACTCCCAATGGACTGGGGGAGCCATCATACTACGACAGAATATGCTGTCTACATTTCATCTCCGGTAAATACAACTTAATTCTGCTCTAGTCATTGTTCTACTTGAATAGCGGCGGAGGGGAGGTGGCGATCGCTAGACGGGGCCGGGAGAAGCCGAGTCGATGCGCTGCAGCAGCTGCAGCTGCATTACGCCCCCGTTCACGGGCGCTAGTACTTCTGTGTTTACGCTGCAATGTCGCCGACACCCCCACCAATTTTAACAAGACAAAAACACCAAAATAATCCGTAGTGAACTATGTTTTTTTTAACCTACCGGGCGGGTCTTCCTGTCCGACTCCGCGTTCATATGTTACACAAACATGTCTGAACATCCATCCATGGTCTGACCCGCTTAATCCCTCATGGCGTCATGGAGCCTATGTCCAGATATAATATAATTGTAGCCCTCCAGTGGTTTCATGCTTCCATGCTCTCTCGTGTGTACTGGCCTGCGTGTTTATAAGGTAGCTGTATATGTCGCGGTACTGAACGCTTGGCAGCATTTCACAGACTCGCTCTGTACCTTCAGGCTTTTGCTGTGTGGATCTGGCAATCTGATACCATCAACCATCAACTTAGTCTTAAAACGATCTTGTGATACGTTATCTAAAGAAGAAAAATACGCGGAGAACTCGTCAGTTTCTCTGTTTGCGTCCGCCATTGTGTTCGTCTTTTGCCAACCAGTCCGGCGCGCATGCGCAAAAAACCCGAATCAAAACAATAACAACGAACTGGTCTATAGCCTGAGCATTCTGTTTGTGAAGCTGTGTAGCTGTTTTATCCTTCTCAGATCTTTTTCCTCAGTTCCTCTTTCTTTCCTGAACTGAAAGCCCTCTTCTTTTCTTTTAACAAAGGTTTCATCTGACGGTTTATGCAGGGCCTGTTGTTGGATGGTAGAGTCCTCACAGAAACTTATGTAAATGGTAAACGGGCTGAACTTATATAACGCCTTTCCAGTCATACTGATCACTCAAAGCGCTGTTGTCCGTGATGCATGCTGTTATTTCATCGATGTCCTCCCCATGAGGATTGCATAGCTCATCCCACACAGTGTAGCTAAATCACTCTCTTAGGGCTTCTTCAGCCTCTGACCATTTCCTCACTGTACATATTACAACTGGTTCTCTGTGTACAAGGAGTTTATATAAAGGCTGGAGATGAATCAGGGTATGATCTGAGCCGCCCAGGGGAGGGATGTATGTCTTTTTGCAATTTACACCTAGTATTTTATTGTTTCTAGTTTTGGATGAAATATTCTGGCCTCTCCAGGTTTCATGATTGGGATGGTGCGTTCAGGGTGATATGCAGTGTTAGTTTTACTCTTGCACTGTTTTTGTATGAAGAACATAGAGTTCATCTTTGGTGTCATGTGACCAGAGCACTTTATTTTACATGTTTGCTTTGTCCCTTATATGGCTTGTGGCAGCTGCAGACAGCACATTTTATCTTTATTAATTTTTACATTGAAACATGAGAAAATTTGTCCTCTGCTTATAACCCTTCCCTCGGGGAGCAGTGGGCTGCCACTATTCAACACCCGGGAAGCGTTCTGGGGTATCACTCAGGGACTCAAGGTGGCAGTCCACGGGATTTAAACCAGGGAACTTGAACCCTTTCCAGGACGCAAGCGCCCTGCTCTAACCAGTTGGTCGCCACTCTCCAGATGCCATTTGTCTGACACGCTCTTCCATAAAGATGAGATTTTGGGAGGTCTTCACCTAATACTTTTTCTGCCAACAAATTCCCCAACCTGAGCTGTGGCTCTCTACAAGTAATCCAGTGACTATAGCCCTCTTGGTTGCTTACCTGATTAAGGCTTATTCAGCCTTGTGGTTGAGGTGGAGAGTAATGTCTTGCTAGTTATACTCCCAAGAGAAGCTAAAAATTTGGTTTGCCATTTCATTAACTAGCCCAGCTTTAAATTATACCCCTCCACAGTTTTCTCCTTAGACTTCGTGATGTTGATTGTTCACTGATGTTCTCTACCAAATCTTCACAGAGCAGCTGGATGTATGAGATTACACTGAGCACACCTGGGGACTACTTGCTGATTAGGTGACCTCTGAAGGTTAGGGTTAAACCGGAGTTTATTCACGGGTATCAGATTAAAGGGGGATGAATAAAAATACATAACCACAGATGTTTAGATTTCTATTTTTAAAAATGTTCCCCTCCCTCCTATTTCCAGTTCTGCACTACTTTGTGTTAGTCTATCACACGAACACATTCAGTCAATACATTATATGTAGATATAATGGGACCAGATGTGAAAAAGTTCAAGGGGTATGGATGTTTTTGCATACCTGTGGTGATACTGTGAAGATCAAATGTTTCAGAAACTTGGTTGGACATTGGCGACTTCCAAATTTCCTGCAAGTTGCTGCCTGTGTTGTTCCCCATGCTCCCCTCGTGCCGACCACAGGTCAACAGCTGCAGCTCACACCTTGCTGGACGATTAGGAACGAGTTAACAGGCTTACTGAGGTCATCAAAGCTGCAATTTGCACTGAACTCTTTGAAGCCTAAGGCAGAAACTCTTAAATATCTCACACCCGAAGAGGAAAAAAGGAACATTTGGGAGCCCAAAGCGTGAATTAGGGAAAATAATTGCAACCTGTCATTCGTCTAAACCAGGAGTCGGCAATCTGTTCCAAGCAAAGACATTTACGCCGTTACTCCAAGTGATTGAAAATTGTAGTAAACCTTATAAAGAATAGAACCAGATTTATACTTCTCTACTTTAAAATAAATTAAACTTTTTACAAGAAGCAGATCTACTTGATCTCAAGTAGACTTGATTTCAAGCTATTGAAATGCCTGCTAAGAACATAGGTTTAATATTATTAAACTTTCCTCTATAATCAATTCAGTTTTTATTTGCTTTATCCCTAGAAATAAATTGTTTTTGTTGCATTAGATTAAAAATAAAAATCACAATTGACATGAAGTAAAAACAAAAAGCAATAGAACCAGTTTATAGAAAACTGAGAATAGATAAGAAAATTGACAAAACAAAAATCTGTATGTTTTATTTAGTATTCTGTTGAAGAGTTTCTATGTAGATTTAAACCCAACCACACAAAGGACATGCATAAAGTCTGTTTTTTGTGGCCGCTGTCTATGTTTTGACAAAAACTATTAAGAGCTGCTGTGAAGGACCCAGAGCATGTTGCAGAACGATGGTCTAAACCAGGACAAGGACCAGCGACCGCTGTGGACGGGGTAAGGAGCCGTTTTAAATGTACTGAAAATACACTCCAACTCTGCTTGTTTGGAGGGCTCCCAGATAAGCAGACACCAGAACATGGAGCCCTAAAAGAGATTCTGGTCCACATATTTCTGTCCTGGGTGATAGCCTTGGCATAATACAGACTGCTATTAGATTATTACAAGAAAATCCAACTATGGAGACAAAATTCTGCTGACATTGGTAGCAAAATGTTACTCATTTTTAATTATAGTTTTTGGACACAATTGACTCCTGACAAAATACCATCAGCTTCATGGCAAACAAATGAAAAATATATATGTGGAGACAGAAAATGATGATCAAGATTTTCTTTTTAATTCAGAAACAAAGAGTTTAAGAGCTTTGAGTTCTGTCCCGGGTAAATATCAGCCCTGAACTAAACGGTAAACAAAACCGCATTCATGTTTTACACAGGCTTATAGACTTTATTCAAAATGAGAGCTGTAACGTCAACCTCAGCTGTATCATGCTAACAAACGTAATGGAAATATGCAGTTAACTTGATCCATTAGTCTAGACATAAATGGTGCAACGGTATCTATAATGTCCACGTAACTAACCCACAGTGGAGGAAAGCAGTGACTCCTGCCTGCCATCTGCTGGTGAACAGGGCACACTGCACCACAAGCAGACGTGCAAAAGAAATGTTTCAAGCGAAAACAACCAAACCCCCCACCCCCCCTCCACCCCAGCTATAAATCTCAAGCCCTGTGTCTCATCCAGCATCTCCCGTATAAACCTAGAGTAAGTTAAAACAAAAAAATTGTTTTTAAAGTAAAAAAGTGGCACGTTTTTTTTTTGCAAACTCCACATTTAAACCATTTCCTCTTTTTTTCTAGTGTTACAAATTGGCCTGCTCTGAATTAGAGACTTGTGCACCGCAGTTTCTTGAACCTCTCAGTAAAAACTTAGCATTGATTTGTAATTTTTTTTTTTTTTTTTTACAACTCATATGTACACAAAAAGCCTTTAAACACAAAAAAATGTGATACATGTGAGAAAAAGAAATTGCATACAAACCATCCTAACCCTCACTGCTTTCTTGGTTGTGTTTTTTTTAAGCATATTTATATGTACATATATTATTCGATGTTTTTATACTCTCTCATACACAAGTGTGTGCCTACATTTAGTGATAAAAGTAACTAGAGCTGGACTGACATGGATTGTTGGGTTTTGAAAGTCTCCATATAAAGCAACCAGAAAGGAAAATGCTACATATCTCCCACGTGGAAATTCCCATAGCCCCGATTGACCGCGCAGACGGCAAAAGGCTGTAACGATAGCGCGGACAGTCTCAGAACAGTCTCGTTTGTCTTTGGAAGATCTAGCAATAAAAAAAAAACGAAAGAAAAAGTTGACCCAACATCTTACGGTTTCTCAAGTAACGCAGAGGAAAGGTCGGCACCAACAGGTGATCTGCAGTCATTCGCTGCTGGTGTTCTGGCAGGAAGCGCCTGCACACGTTGCACACATCTGCATATCTGCAAGAGACAGCTTCCAAAGTGAGCAGCATTTAAGAAGGCAGGAATGTGTCCAACGGAGAGGAATGTCCAGTGGTCTCCTGTCCAACAACGGAGAAACCTGCTGGTGCGAAGCGGCTGCAGGAAGAAGATTAGATGAAGGAATACTTGCAGAAGAGTTCGACTGAGACAGCAAAAGTGTCCGTGATAGGCAAATATAAGAAGAGTGCATTTAGTGACTCGTTATTGTGGTTGATTTTAGACATTTTAGCAATGTGGAACTTTCCAAGGCTGTGTGAGGCTGCCCTCTGGTGGACCAAACCAGAAATGTTTGGCAAAATTAAAACCCGTGGGGTTTTTGCTCCACCGTAGGTATGACCTGTTGAATTACTAGTGTTAGGCTTGAGTGAAAACTGTTGGCACCATCTCGTTTGTTTTTGTTTTTTAACCTCCACGTTAATCCACATATAATCTAAAGACAACACTTTGTAACATGACAACTTTGAACAGAAACTTAAGACTTGCAGTGAGGAACAGAGCGCTAAGCCTGTGATGTGGCAGCTGCAGCTTGGCGTGGCCGACTAATAGGAAGGGTTGCATAGTTGTAGACGCTGCATTAAGGTTTCCAGAGTACGTGGATAAGATTATGGACAAACCTGTGTTTAAAAGGCATACAAACAAAAAGGTCCAGCGCAAGGATAACAAAGGTGCTGGTCGATTGGAGACATCAGCGAGGCTGGCTTTTGACTGTAGGGTGCTGGTGCTTTTCTCACACACACACATACATACACACATACATACACACATACAAAAAACACACACACTGGTAGACAGCTACAGGTATGTATCCTGCTCTGAGCTGCTAAGGCTTTGTGTGGACTGCTGGAGAGCAGATTCTTTGGCAGCGGGAAGGTCTGTAGGAGGCGCACTCTGCTGGTGGTTTGAGTCCGTTTCAGTATCTGGTAAGGTCTCCGGCGTCACGCTGCAGTCCGGGGGTGGAGAAGGTGGAGCAGGTGCTGCTGGTGCAGCTGGGGAGGAGGGAGGAGACGGATCTGGCGGGAGAGGGTACGGGTTGGGGAACTCCTTGATGGTGGAGGGTTTCTTTATGCTCTTTTTCTTCTTGCTCTTCCTCTCCTCTTTGCCCTTGTTGAGCTGCTCGGGAGGCTCGGGCACCTCGAGCACGATGGTGGGGATCTGCTGCAGGTCCTGGCGCCTGGGCGGCTCGGCCAACATGATGATGCGAGCGCCGTGCAGTCTCGGGGCCGGCTTGAAGTTCAGCTCGCCGCGGTTTTTCTTCCAGCGTTTGATCTGGCTGTGGTGCTCTCTCTCGATGTCCCGTGCCGTCACCGGCACCTCCAGAATCTGAGAGAAAGAAAGAAAAGGGACGTCATTAGGAAACTGTGAGGCAACAGGAAACAGAAGAGCCCACGCTGGAAAATGAATCCCTTCCATGTTAGACCGTTGGTGCTGGCACAGTGAACTTCTCCTTTGTCGGTAAATGCCAAAGGAGACGGAGCTGCTGTGGATACTTGGTCACCCACGGTCGAGACAGGCCTACATGAGAGGCTTTATTGTTGGAGGAGACAGAGGCCCTTACACAGCTTAGATCATGAGCAGACACGGCCCATGTGGCACTCTGCTCAACACGGCTGCTTCTTGTCAACTTAATTGACTCTCAGACAGTTCTTCTCTACCCTAAATCTGTAACATCCCCTCAGTGTGTCCAATGTTTTACCCACAATGAGACGGCACTCTTTTTGCTGATGGAAGAAACTGATTGATCCGGCTCTTACAGACATACGTTAGGCATGCTAATGGGGAATAAAAAGCACTTAACCAATAACAGAAAATACCAAACTAAAGAAAAATATAAAGCATTTAAACTGAATCAATAGCTACGAGCTGAACCTGTCAAAAGACAAAGTGGGAGTATTCAGTCATGATTGAGTTATGCTCACATTTTGTCTTGTTATAATTACTTTACTTTTTGGAATATAAGTCGCATCAGTCAAAAAATGTGTCATACAGAGGGGAAAAAACATCTACAAGCCGCACCAGACTATTTGCATTTATTTAGACATTTATTTCACACAATCCAAGACTAACAACTGACATTTAATCTGATAAGGCAACTTATTTAATTACACAACTGCATCCATAACTGGCTGAATAACATGGAATATACTGGGAGGCTGAAAGAGATAAATTAGCATAAGAAGCCAGCAACTCCAACCCGGAAGGTTCCCAACATTTCAACGAGCCGTTACGCTGAAAGTTGTCAAAATTACGCTGAAATTAGATCATGATAGTAACGGTGCTACATGCTAAGCTAACAGTACGACACGGCTGTTTTAGAGCAACATAAAGCTATGTTGCTCGGACTGAAACAGCGAAACAACATACAAACGTGTTCAGCCTTTGTTGTCTACAAGTGAAACGTTTTAATTAAGTTTTAAGTGTTGCAGGAGCAGCATATCGTTTTCACAAGCCTAGAGCGCCCACTTGTGGATATAGATGGTAATGTTTACTGGTTCATGTTGGTCAGTATGAATTACCATTTAAAATCGATATACAAGTCGTACCTGAATATAAGTCGCAGAATCAGCCAAACTATGAAAAGAAGTGCGACTTATAGTCCAAAATAACGGTACGTTTAATGTATTTTATCAAGACTCTAGATTTGGATAACAGGAGATAACAACAGTGCACTGTTTACAGAAGTAAGGGTGAATGTAATGGTGTCTAGAAGTGTTCAATAAAGTTTAGTTACAAAAATAAAATAAAAAACACAGATAGCGGCCGGCGTCTCTCCTTGTTAATAGAAAGCCGACAATATTGAGACCACATTATAGCAAGTTGAAGTAAGGTAAGAAGAAAGCAGCACAGCTATTAACAACGGTCTGCTATGGAGCTGCTACTGTGTGTGGATGTGAAGTTGGAGTCATGAGAGTGAAGTAAAAGCCAAATGAGAAGCGACATGACCGTTCAAAATAAGCCACATGTATCAGAACTAGTACCACATCTGGAAGTGGCACAAATCAGATTTTTAAAAAATTTTTTGGGGGGTGAAAAGATCGGAACTGGGCCGATCACACTGCCGTGAGAAAGACGCGGATTTGGGTGTGAACGCAGCCTTGGCGGAGGTGGAAAGGGATTTTCTAAATTTGGTTTATTGTTGCATTAACTCCGTGGCTCCCCACAGCTTTTCTACGTGAGCCGTCTGCTCTGGTCCGTGGACTGATGCCGTTTGTTCACCGATGCTCTCAAACGCTCACGGAGCAGCTGGATTTATACTGAGATAGAACGATAAGCAGCCATCAGCAGGTAGACAATCCTCTCACGAGAAGAGGAAGTCCAACGTTACGCCGTGCTCTTACCTCTCTGACAAGGAATCCCTCCTGCATGTAGCGAGGTTCGATGGCCCGGAGGAGCTCCATGGTTTCATACAGACCCTGGCAGGTCTTCAGCTTCTCACGAGTTCCCAGTGTGCACTTAAGCAGCACCAAACCCACACGGAAAATTATTTTCACTCCTAGGAGCAGAGTGGGTGGTAGTGGGGTTCAGAGTCAATGCGTTGCGGCGTTTACAGTGGCGTTACGGTGCGAGTCGTGGCCCTCCGAGGCGCTTCTTACCGTCGCAGAGAAACATGTCCCAGACGCGCAGCACTGAGGCCCAGGGCAGGGTTCTGGAGAAGGCACACATAAACCACTCGGTCATGTAGAGGATGGGGTCGATCTTGTGTTTCTCCAGGTGCCTGTAGGCTATTGGGGAAACGCGGCGCAGCAGAGCAAACAGGATCTCGCCGTCTAACTGGATTGCTTCCTGAACGAGACAAAGGTGAGGAAAACATGAGGAGGCGGAACTCTGCATTTTCAGCACTGAAATCTGATTCCCGTAGTTTAATCAGAGCTTCACAACAATCCTGCAGCATGATGTACGTATTGTCAGAACTTGTCCGTATATACGGAGGTTATTTCCATTGTTTTGTCCCCCACCCCCACCCCCAACACCCTGGTGACGTCATCACTGTGCATGCTGTCTTACCAAGCCAGGGCTGTAGTACCCAGGAAGATACTTCTCACAGATTTGGACCAGGCCCCAGAAAGCATCCTGCAGAAACAAACACAGAAGATCCTCCAGGAAGCAAATCTTAAAATAATAATCTAAAAGACAGCAGCTTTGAACGTCATAATGCCCATTACACACACAGAACGCCAATAAGACAACATGAGAGACTAATATTCGCATCATTTCAAACTCTTAACAGCTGGATCAGTTCACATGTATATAGGAAGGAACGGGGCTGTGTGAGATTCCCCTTTTATGATATTCTTGAGTGAAAACATAATCATCGTTATATTAAAATGGATCATGAAAGTGTGTAACAGGATCTAACATATTGATCATTACCGGTATATAATAACGTTACCTACAACTTTATTAAAGTATAATGTTTGGACTTTGAAACACAAACTTAAGCAAAAGAATTTGCATCCGCTCATTTTTAGTTGTGGTCTTCAAACGGTTACTGCGGAAAACATTGTAACTTTTTATAACGTGCATATGAGCAAAGTCATTAGTTGGGCTGCCTGCATATGCATGCAGCTGACCAGCAGTGTGCAGCAGCAGGTGGAGGACCCAGAGAAAAGCCAGGAGGCTCCAGCCCTCCTCTGATGTCTCTTTAAGGTGGGCTCACACTGAACGGGAACAGGGCCAATGGAGCGAGGGATTTACACGTTACCCCTAAGGCGCGTTCAGGAGCCAATCAGCGGGCCGAGATGCTAACGCCGCTTTTTGAGCGATGCAATTCACGTCGTGTTAGGGACGCTCCCCCGTCCATTTATCCAAGCACAACAATGTTTTTGTGCGTTACATATTTAGACCATTGGGCTATATTTCTATTGAGCAATGATGGATTTACTGACTGAAGGCGGCTGTAGTTCGTGTCCCAGACGGAGATTTTGAGGCGTAAGAACAGTAGCATGGGCAATTGTGAGTGGTTTTAAAACCTTACAATTTTTAAACCTTGACGTGCAGAGAAGAAGTATTTGCCCAGTTACAGATTTCTTCTGTTTTGGCTTTTTTGTTTGTTTCAGATCATGAAACAAACTTTAATATCAAAGATAACCTGAGTTGATATAAAATCCATTTTTAGAATTATTTCCTTCATCAATGAGAAAGAAACAAGTACCTGACACTTTGTAAAAAAAAAACATTGGCCCTAAAGCGAACTGGTTGAGCCACCCCTTGGTAACAAAAACTGTTATCAGTCTCTTTAATCGCTGCTGAGGAAATGTGACTCGCTGCTCTGTGCAGATTTGATCAATTCACACTGGGGAATTTTTTGTTTTGCATGAATTTCCTATTTAAGCTCATCGCAGAGTATCTCAATCAGACTAACTCCGGCCTTTCACTAGGCCACTCTGAAAGCCTCATTTTGTTAATTATCCATTCCCAGGTGGACTTGCTGGTGTGCTGGTTCAATTTTCTGGTGCATAAGTCAAGTTGGTTGGAAGCTAAGGTCACACATTGATGGTCGTACATTTCACAACAGAATTTCTGCTAAATAGCAGACAACAAGTCATTTAAGGCCCAGAACAAGCAAACAACACCACCACCACGCCGCACACACCTTCCACAAAGGTGTCGTTAGTCTACAGCATGTCTTGTGTAAAGTCTTGGGGATTATCAAGGAGGGTTTTTGGCAAATGTAAGACGAGCCTTTGCGTTCTTTCTGGTCAGCAGCGGTTTTGGCCTCAGCAGGCTCCCATGGACGCCATTTTTGCCCAGGTGTTTGCCTGCAGTCGAGTCATGAACCGTCATCTGATCTCAGGCATTCACGGGCTGCAGCGCTACCTCATGAATGAGTGGCAGATGATAGTAGGCCGGCTATAAATGGGAACGTTCCCCGCTTTTCCAGGTTGTCATCATTTGGGAATAACTCCATTTCTATTGGAGGCATTTACTGATTATACGGTGCACAAACAAACACTAAACAACTATCATGTGGAGAATAGCTACTCATACTTAAGACACTCTGAGGAGACTCGTGATTAACAATCAGCCTATCCTTTCTGTATTTATAAAGCCATTGCTCTGAAGGAGGAACTGAGAAAAGAAAAGCGTGTGTGCATATGTCAGATAAGGCTGTGCAGGAAGGTCTGGAAACCAACCACGAATCGTCAGAAAAAGGAATCAACGAGCCATCACGCCACTGATGGAGCTGATCGGACGCTCCGTTTCACTAAAATAACACAGAAGGTCACTGGAGGAGCTCCCAGTTCAATCCGCGCAGCGTTAGATCACTTGTACAGTGCAAAATATATCATTGGGGACGGCGCAAACGGCAGATGATTTGTGTGTGAGATCACGCAAAAAGCAGTACCTCAGCAGGCATGTGCATTAGCAAAACAGCAGCGATAGGGGCCTGAGCCTGGCAGTATCCCTCCTCCGGCCTGTACAGAGTGTATGCTTTGAGAACACGAAACAGATCCTGCTGCCTGCAAAGGGCCAAAACATAAACAGACACAGGACTTAATCATATTCACTGTCAAACAAGGCGGCCTTGCTATTTAAAAGGTGCGCGGTCACGCCTCGGCACATCAGAGAACTCACCCGTGTCCTCCTCGTGACACAAACATCTCATGAAAAGGAAACTGTCGATGGAGATCTTTCTCAATCACGTCGAGCCATTTGGGGTCCCCTGGCTGACTGTCCAGCTCCTGACCAAAGCACACACACACACACACACACACACACACACGGGATACCATTACTGTCCAGTCACTGCACAGTAACAGCGCTCATATAAAGGACACAAGAAATGGATTTCAGAGATCACATGTTTTTTTTATGATTTAATAAAGCCATAACTCTTCAGATTTAATTAAAACCTTTTTCACATGTTCCGTTCGAATCGTAAACCAACTGAGGGAAAATGTCGTCCACAAAAATCTAGGCTAACAACAAAAAAAAAACGTGTTTTTTTTTTTTCCTCCCAGCTGGTCATGGTTTCAGAACCAATTTCTTATGAAATTAAACAATAAGATATGAGCAGAAAATCCAGCAAGAACAGAGACGAGGAGGAGGAAGTGAAAGAAGAAGTTGTCTGACCTGAAACTTCCCCTGGTTCTGTTCCCTCTTCACCTTCCCTCCTGATAGGTAGAGCCAGGCACGGCCTCTCAGGGCCGGCGGGATCCCTTTCTGACAGCGCAGTCTCACCTGAACACAAGGAAAGCTTTTACTAACCAGTAAAGACCAGACAGCAAGGCTGTTAAAGGTAAAGAGGAGCCAATGAAACATTTGTTTAGTGTGCGACTAAAAGTTAAAGGGAGGAGTATAATTCTTAATTATGGCTTCTTCTTTTGCTTAAAAGCTTGTCTGGCTTTGAACACAACCTCTAACTTTGAAAAAAAAAACAGGAAGTTATTATTCAATCATGGTCAAGGCAAGCCATAAAGACCCCAACACCAATATCTTAGGCAGATTATAAATCTTTCGAAACACAATTCACAGGGTTTCTACATGTTTTCCCAGGTCTACACTCTATTAAATTTCTAGATTTTAAAACATTTTAGGGGTTTAGGGGCAGCTTCCTACAGCCACACATTTCACAATACCTTTGGGGTTTCTTTAATCTGATATTAGCCTATATGGCAACATGACAGACCAAAGACCTGTCACTGAATTAGTAATCAATTTAACAAGAACCATTTTTATCTTCTAGATCAGTGTTTTTAAACCCTGGTACTCCGGCACGCCGCCCTCTGTCTTTTAGACGTTTCCCTTAATGCAGCTCAACAGGCTCTCGCAGATCTGCCATCATCTGAATCAGGCGCCACATGCAGGGCAGCGGGCCTTCGAGAACCCCGGGGGGAAAACCCAGCACTCCAGATAGTAGAACAAGGAGTAAAATCTGCACTCTGAACCACCTTTTCCCCTTCTCCAGCTTCTTCTTTCCATACAGACATATCTACAAAATACAGTATGATGACAAAGCTACTTTAGTTCAGCAATTCAATTAAGAAGGTGAAACCTCTGAATTGAATTCCAGACTACACAGTAACACAGGAACGATGGGTGATGGCCTACAGAATCACGGGGAAGGCGATTGACAAAAACAAAAACATTATTGCATAAGAAGCTTAAGAAGTGTTGCAGCCAAGCATATCGATTAGGGCTGGGTATCGTTAAGAACCTCACAATTCAAGTTGACTTTGATTCTTCGGGTCACAATTCGATTCAATGTCCTTTCAACTCAATATTGATTTATCTTGTGAAAAGTAGAAGTACACAATTTTTTTTTAAGAGTACTTCCCGTTACAGTTTAGACATTTATTTCTATTTTGTCCAGATAAACAGCCGTAGTATACCAGTGCATGCATTATGGCCAATATGATATACAGCAACAACATACAGTATATAGCTTATAAGAAACTCCAAAGCATTTTCTTTCCTTGCAACAAAATAACTTATAATACAAACGTAAAAATAAGAAATAACTGGAAAGCTAATAAACCTACATTGTTCACTCTATTAATAACCTCAGCAGAAATGGACTGGTTTCTGCTGCATCTATAATCTCTTCTCTCTCCAGCATTTTTTGCACATCTGGCATAAGTTCATCTTTAGTACAAATGTTTAAAAGGTATTGCTGCACTTTCCTGGTGGTCTTTTTTTTTTTTTTTTTTATCAACTTTTCGGCGCCACTTCACCAATGCGGACCCATTCAACGGCGTTCGTGGCGTCGGTGATTGACGGGTAACGGGCCACGGCGGCGTAGGAACGACGTGACGAGCCGGAGCCACAGCACCGGGCATCTCTGATAAATGCCAGGGCCAAACTGGGAGGTCTAACAGGGACAAAGGCTTTTCGGTTTGTGACTGCTGAGTCATGAGCACCTCTGTTTTCATTTTCGCTGGCCGGCCTTTATGGGACAAGTTTTTGTGATCTGCGCAGCTCAGTGTGCTGGCCCGGCTTGTGGCGGTCGCCCGCGTGTTAACAGGTCCCCTCCGCGGCCGCGCCCCCTCAGCAGAGCCTGACCGGACCGAAGTGGAGAAGCTAAGGCGCTTGGGGCATCGTGTCGCCGCTAGACAGGAGCGTGACGAGGCAGAGCCAGACAGGACCTCAGAAGTTTGGACCACCGGCCCAACAGGGAAGCCCCTGGCAGTCCCAGTCCACCACTGTACCAACACTGCAGTAAACTCATTTACTGTGTTTACATTCACGTTGTGCGCTGGCTGGCCTTTGCCCATACAACCTGAATCACTCATGGACCCAGTGGCCAGGGGAACTAAAAGATCCAGAGGATTTTCTGAATCAATATTGAACTGGAGAAATAATTATTGTTTTTACCCACCCCTAATACCAATGGAAAGTTATGTGGAAGGAAAAAGTGTGGCAGAAAAAGGAGGAGGAGTCACAGGGACGACCACCCGGAGAGGACTGAAGAGCAGAGCCTGTTCAAGAGTTTTGAGGCGACATCAAAAAGTCTTACGAGAGAAAAAGGACAGGACTGTCGCTCCATGGTCCATTTTTCAGATGAAACTAAATGTTACATCTTATCTGGAAAGCAAAGCTGAAAGGCACAGAATCCTTGTTGCTCGAGGTCCAGTGTGACGTTTCCACAGTCAAGGATGACTTGGAGAGCCACATCGGCTGCTGCTGATGGTCTACTGTGCTTCATAAGTGCACAGTCAGCGGAGCTGTCAACCAGGAGGCTTTAGAGGACTTCATGCTTTATGGAGACGCCGAGTTGCTTTTTCCGGCACCGGACCGCGCTTCCAAAAAGTACCATCACCAGCTTTAATGACCACGCTGTCACTGAGCTGGACTGACCAGCAAACTGGCAGAGACGATACGGACCACCGTCAAAAACATGGCAGCACCCGCACCAACAAGATAATCCGCCTCAGAGCCGATATTAGAGCAACCCGGGCTTCCTTAAGCAATGGAGCCATACAGGCAAAAACAGATTTAAGCAAGTAGGAGGGATAAACACGCACAGAGCGCATACACTGTACAGTTCAGGGACATGTTTTTCTGTAGGCCAACATTTCTGTTTTGAAAATAATTTTAATGTTATATTAAAATTTTCTGTGATTCTGAGATTTTATGTTTTCCTTATTTTTAAGCCATAATCACCAAAACGAGCAGAAGTCAATGATTGAAATGCATTACTGTGCAGTCAGTCCTTACTGCATTACTAACAGATAACCTGAGAAGCACCTGCAGTTATCCAGACCCGGAAAATGAAATAAAATCCAGACTTCTCAAGACTGCATGTGCATGCTGAATTTTGAGCTTGTATAAGCTTGCGATGTTTGATTTGTTTATGTTATGGCGATTGTACTGAAACAACAATTTACCCCCTGGGATTATTAAAGTATGTCTGAGTCTGATTCTGATGAGACTTAACTAAAAAAAAACTCAGGTAAAAAACTTTGATAAACAGTAGTAGATTTAAAAAAAAAAAGGTCACAGTTGACCAAAGATAGTTAATTCATATACAAATAACACACAGCTCTTTCATCGGTTTACAATCTAGAGGATTATGCCGACCTTTGTGGGCTCTAACTACGCAGTCAGCGAACTCAGGAGTATGACAGCAGATTAAGTACTCTGCATCTTATGCAATGTCTCCAAGTCAAGGCGCCATGATCTTTCATGAACAACAAACCACATTTCACATTGTGGCCTCATTTGCATTACTGTCACTCCCTAAAATGATGCCTGCCTGCTTCTAAAGAAAGCCTTTTTTTGAAAACTATTACAAGTACTTTTGCTACAGGAAGGATAATTAGAAAAGCCTACGCAGCACAGTGATTGAAGACGTGCTTTCTTCTTCAGCTGCTGTGCACTCTTGCTGCCAAAGCTTTGCCTGCTCTTGGGTGTCTGAACTGTTTACCTCTGCAGCACCATTATTACACGGCCCGCTCATAGAAAGCAAGCGCCGCCCCGCCCCGAATCTGAGACAGTCACTCTGTCACACAGAGGCAACAGACGGAAAACAAGAGCACAGGGTTGTGCCCCGGCTTGCTGCGGACTGGTGGAAACGAGGCGAACTTGCAGCCGGTTGCCAAGTCGCTGAGAGCAGCTCACGTAGAACCCGCTAAACGAGTGGCCCCGCAAAACAATAAGTCTGCAAAGTCTCAGCTTGCGCAATTAAAGCCTTTGAAAGCAAGAAGAGATTTTGTGTCGAAGCGTCAGCAGCAGCACAGCCCGGGATGTACAAACGATCTGCTTGGCCGGTTCGGATAGCCGCCGCTGACCTTATTGAAGCGCTTGATCATCCACTTGTCCCAGTGGCTGAGCATGTCCAGCCACTTCACCTCTCGCTGCCTGAGCACCTCCGGGGGCACGTCCTGAGCTCTGGTCACACAACATAGAGAGGGTGCAAAATGTGAGTTCATATCATGCACACCAATACAGGTTATATTTAAATAAAACTGAGAAACACTAGATGTTTGGGGGGGGGGGTTCAACTGAACAATGCATTGGCTGGATGACACTGGAAACAATGGGAGTTATTAGCTGGGATGCATCTATTAGATGCATTTTCTAATAGAAAAAAAATACATTTTGAGGGGGAATTCAACCAAAGGATCACTAATCGAGTGGTGCGTCTCCATGTTGTTGTTTTTTCATCAGATTAGTATTGCTTTGAGGTATTAACCACTAACAGAAACGTACTCAGATGAAGCCCGTAACCCCGGAGTTGGGATTTGTGTATGAAGTTCAAACTTCACTGTGAAGTAATTTTATGCATTAAAAAAAAACAATCACCCCATGTTCTCCAACAGACAGCGAAGTCGTAAGACGCCAAAAACTAACATTACACATGATCTCTGATGCTTTCTTGAGGTATATAATTTTCTCATCAGCACAAGCCTGTAATAGCAGGGTTAAAACTCAGTCATACAGTTGCTTCTTTTTTTTTTTTTTTAAACACAGGAGAGCTCTCGGCCTGCTAGGACTGTAGACTGGATGCTGCGGACAAGTACGGGATGTTAGAACTCCATTTTAGGCTTTCAAAGCCCTTAAGCAATCAAGCTGCTTTTATTGCCAGGCGCTGTGAGCAAAGCCCATAAAGCATGAGAGCGACGGGCTGAGCCAGAGAGGCCCTGTGGTGTGAGGGCACCAGAAGATGAGGCTCTGGGTCTGCCAGAACCACAGCAGAAAGGAAAGGACTGGCACAGCTCTCTCTCTCTCTCTCTCTGTCTCTCTCATTCCTTCCACTATCTCAGCGTTGCCATGAAAGGCGGATAAATGCCTTCCTGGGGAACCCAGTGAAATCAAATATTGTGAGATTAGACAGAACTAATGCCGATTGCTAGTAGTGAATCCCAATCCAAGAGTCATTCACTTTGCATTTCACTAAAAAGGTAGAAGAAGCACCGAGTTAAGTTTTTTTTAAGGGAAAAAAAAAACACACAGGCTGTGCCACGCAGCTGGTTCGGAGCTCAGCGCCCCCACGCAGGTCAAATCGCCACCCCGACTTGTGACATTTCATCACAACGACATTAAACGCACCACAATGCCCGTTCTGTGCCGTCCTCCTCACACGGGCTGCACCGCTCCCTTGTTTTAGTTTCAGGCTTGCAAAACAACATTGTGCGCGAATGAATCACTGCCCGAACCGAAACAAACTTACGACTCCTCCGAGTACTGCTGCGCCCCGCCGATGAAGCCGTATCGGTCGGTCTGCCGCTCGCTGGTGAAGCCGTTGACCTCCGAGTCGGAGCCCAGCGAGCTCTCGTCCTCCATGTGGCTGCTGTTGAGCGTCCTGATGCTCCCAATGTCCGCCGGCGGGCGGCCGTTCTCCGTTTTGGCCATGACGGCAGGCAGGCAGAGCTAGCTCGCTAGCAAGCCAATGCTCAAGCTAACGTCAGCGGCGAGCTTGTTGACAGCCCACAAAAAAACTCCAGTCACAACTACGTGGACGCCATGATGTCTAAACGTGAATAAAACTTCTCCAACAACCGCGCAGGCTGCAAAACGTCCCCCGAGCGCCTTTTATCGGACCGCATCCAACCCCGTTAGCTGTCCTCGTCAACTTCTATTAAAACTCCTCATTAGCAGGCTAATTGTTGGTTAGCATCAACTGCTCGTCCCAACTCGATCCTGAACTATTTCTCGCCGCCCCTTCCTTCGACTCGACAGCGTTACATCATATAGACGTATTTTCCCAGATGCGAGTCAGGCCTGCCGTCTACGTATCTGCGCTTAATGATGAGCTCAGCTGACACTGCGATGAAGCGCCGAGCCGTCATCCCGAGCGCGCGACCGGACAAACCGCTTCGACCAGGCAGGGAGCGGAGCGGCCACAGCCAGAGTCCTGCTGCTGACGACGGGATTCTTTCTTTTCTTTTTTTGTCCCGATGTAATGTTATGGTTACACCTAGTGGCTGAACAAGAGAACGGCATAAATCACATTACGCACTCCTTTTTTAAGCGAATGAGTTCTCACATTTATAAATAGATAGAAGCACTTTACTAGTGCCATGGCTGTTAAAAGCAGCACCAGCCGGCTGTATGTTGTGGTTTTGTGACATAAAAAGGAGGGAAAGGATGGAAGAAAAATATACCTTCTTGTTCATTTGCATTGAACGGAAGAGGATTAGGGCCATTGAAAAAAGTCTATTCAATTCTGACCTTTTTCTCAGAATTCTGAGAAAAAAAGTCAGAAGAAAAAAGTCAGACTTCTGACTTTAATTTCAAAATTCTGAGAAAAAAGTCAAAATTCCAGACCTCTCAACTTTTATCAAAAGTTAAGAGTGAGATTATGCTAATTTCGGGGGCGGGGCTTGTTTGGGGTGGGCTAACTGGACCCTGGAAAAGCCGGTGGAGTCAACTCCATCTCATTTTTATCCCACCAGACATTGAAGTAGACATGTATTACTTTTGTTAAAAAGAGAAAAAAACGTGTTAATACTTTATTGTTCAGTTAGTGGATTAAAACATAAAAAAATTGTTCAAATAATACTGAATAAAATAAAGTAGTTTTAAGTTATTTACCAAATTATTACACAGTTACAGATTCATTTGTGGGTTTGTTTCATTGTAGATCTATAACCTGATTGGTGAATCAGCCTGAGTTTCATCAAGCCTGTACGGCATATGGCTTATCCGACAATTTCCCCTCAGCAGCAACACTGAAGCACACAGAGGTTCACGCTGCGTCATTACGCATGATCCTGCTGCTGATGTCTCCCTCTTTTCAGCTCAATGCACTTCTAGACTGTTACAGTTTATAACCATTACCATCACCTTTCACAGCGACAGGTTTCTCATCTCAGTCGCCGCTCTGACCAGACAAATCTGTATTTGTCTCGTCAGTGCGCTCTGGGCGGTGAGGTGGGCGGATTTTACCCCCGTTGGTGCGCTGCGTGCGAGGGATAAGCAGTGGGGAAAATGCATAAATAAAGACTGTAAAGGGCTCCTTTAGAGGAAACAGGGGTACTGAAAGGTCTGAGATCAAGCCCCTGATGTTACAAGTTCTTTAAAATTACCCTTAAAAGTGCGCACCAAAATTACATGTAACATAATTTTGCGCACCTGAACTAAAGCGCAAGGCAGCAGCCCACCGAAGCGCCACTGATTCTATGTTGTTAAAAACAAAAGAGCATGAAACACAGCCACTAACTCTTCTATTGACTTTAACTGGCACACGTTGCTACGGATGTGAGGACATTAAACGTAGTGATTCACGTTTTGAATGGTGAGAAAAGCAACTGGGTCCGAGGAAAAGGAGGGGGGAGAGGAGCAAGCGCTGAGGCACAGAAATACGGTGCATGTAGTCAAAAAATGCAGAATTAATAAAGACGAAACTTCTAAACAGACTAAGTGGCGTTTTAAACTGCATCTGGTTAGCAGAACTGTTTTATGATCCAGCGTACAGCCATAACTGGTTCTGAATGAACCGGTCATCTGGCAAAATCTGGGCCACTTCCCGAAGCAGTCACGTGGTACAGCCGGTGTCGTGCCAAACTAGGTATCCCCGCCAGGATTTGTATCCCCTGCGTCGGGAGCGCGCATTCAGCCTGAAGAACGAATCCACTCAACTCCGCCTCATTTCCAACAAATTATGCGTGCAAATCAAGATGTTTTACTTTTCTTAACGAAATATGTGAACGGTGTAGTTACATTATCGTTCAGTTAGTGGGTTAAAACTGATAATGTAACACTTGTTAGTGCGATCGTAGGGGATTCGGTTAAAATTCGACTGATCGCTCAGTATTACACGTTCTGAGAAAGTAAACGCTCTGTGGTCATTTCTTCTTGTGTCACGAAAATATTAGCTTTATGTCGTCATTAGACTGTCTATCTGCCGAAACCAAAAACCCACCTTCCTGAGTCCTGCATACCTGCCTACTCATTTCTCTTCCTTCTTTGTCAGATAGACCCGCACGAATGGATCGTATAAAGCGGATTTCAAGTGTGATCAAAGCAACACTAAAGTTACAACTTACAATATCAGATCTAATAATATTTTAATAAAACCAAGAACCAATTTAAGAAAACAAGGTAGGTAACTTTTAAAAAAATAGAACATTATACGAGTTAAAAAAATTCATTTCATTTTCATTTTATCACAATAGGATGTTTAAAAATATTTAGGCTTGACACATGCTGGAGTCATGGAGTTAAAAGTTTTATTGATATCAAGCAATGCAGCCCATTGTTATAAGTGCTGACCAGACATATTGGTCAGAAAGAAACTAATATATATATATATATATATATATATATATATATATATATATATATATATATATATATATATATATATATATATATATATAATTTTACGTGACTAACATAAAAGGAGGAAATGAGTTGAGTAATTAGA
Organism: Fundulus diaphanus; assembly: GCA_037039145.1. Taxonomy (NCBI): domain Eukaryota; kingdom Metazoa; phylum Chordata; class Actinopteri; order Cyprinodontiformes; family Fundulidae; genus Fundulus; species Fundulus diaphanus. Next base: position 37,497,549 of record CM073127.1, on the reverse strand, counting down.
TAGTTTCTATCATTTTGAGGTTATGTAAAACTAGTCCATGCATTTGTTACTTCAAGGCTGGACTATTGTAATTCTTTACTATCAGGAAGTCCACAAAATGCAGTTCAAAGCCTTCAGCTGATCCAAAATGCTGCAGCAAGAGTTCTGATGAAAATCAACAAGAGGGATCATATTTCTCCTATTTTAGCTTACCTTCATTGGCTTCCTGTTAAATCAAGAATAGAATTTAAAATTCTTCTTCTAACGTATAAAGCCCTTAATAATCAAGCTCCATCATATATCAGAGCTCTGATTACCCCGCATGTTCCTAACAGAGCACTTCGTTCTCAGACTGCAGGTCTGCTGGTGGTTCCTAGAGTCTCTAAAAGTAGAATGGGAGGCAGATCTTTTAGCTATCAGGCTCCTCTCCTGTGGAACCAACTCCCAGTTTTGGTCCGTGAGGCAGACACCCTGTCTACTTTTAAGACTAATCTTAAAACCTTCCTTTTTGACAAAGCTTATAACTAGAGTGGCTCATGTTACTCTGAGCTACCTTTATAGTTTTACTGCTATAGGCTTAGGCTACTGGAGGACATCAGGATCTAATTTTCTCACTCTATAGAGTTCTACTGTTCTTCAATTATGTATTACATTTTGTCATTTCTGCTTTAACTTTCTGTTCTCTCTCTTTTATCTTCATAGTAGGTACACCTGGTCTGGCGTTCTGTTAGCTGTGACATCATCCAGTGAAGACGGCTCACCTGCTATTATCATCTAATGTAGAACAGATTACTGGATCAATGTGTGCGTTTGTGCTTTTTTGTCTCTCTTGTTGTGTCTCTGCTCTGTCTTCTGTAACCCCCAGTCGGTCGAGGCAGATGACCGTTCATACTGAGCCTGGTTCTGCTGGAGGTTTTCCTACCCGATAATGGGGAGTTTTTCTTCCCACTGTTGCTTCATGCTTGCTCAGTATGAGGGATTGCAGCAAAGCTATGGACAATGCAGATGACTCTCCCTGTGGCTCTACGCTTCTCCAGGAGTGAATGCTGCTTGTCGGGACTTTGATGCAATCAACTGGTTTCCCTTATATAGGAACATTTTTGACCAATCTGTATAATCTGACCCAATCTGTATAATATGATTGAACTTGACTTTGTAAAGTGCGTTGAGATGACATGTTTCATGAATTGGCGCTATATAAATAAAATTTAATTGAATTGAATTGAATGTACATTTCAGACTGTGAAAACTTCATGGTGAGCCCAGACCAACATAACAAACAAAACAACACTAACCAGAAAATAAAAGAACTTAACTACGCACCAATAAAAGAAAATAGAGCAAAAAAAAACTAAGAGTAGCTCATTTTCTTAATTTTTGGCATATAAACACCTTTTATAACAAGCACCTGCAGAAAATTTGAAGCTGTTAGCTCCTTAAATGAAGAAGTTAGAAGGGGATACAAAAAATATCGGGGTCAGGCTGGACCCCGATATTTTTTGTATCCCCCTGTAACTTCTTCATTTAAAGAGCTAACAAGTTCAAATTTTCTGCAGTTGTTGGTGATTATAAGAGATGTTTATGTGTCAAAACACAAGAATGTGGAAAACTTTTAGACCATTTTGGAAGGGGATACATATTCTGGCAGGCTGGACCCCGATATTTTTTGTATCCCCCTGTAACTTCTTCATTTAAAGAGCTAACAAGTTCAAATTTTCTGCAGTTGTTGGTGATTATAAGAGGTGTTTATGTGTCAAAACTCAAGAATGTGGGAAACTTTTAGACCATTTTGGAAAGGGGATACATATTCTGGCAGGCTGGACCCCGATATTTTTTGTATCCCCCTGTAACTTCTTCATTTAAAGAGCTAACAAGTTCAAATTTTCTGCAGTTGTTGGTGATTATAAGAGATGTTTATGTGTCAAAACACAAGAATGTGGGAAACTTTTAGACCATTTTGGAAGGGGATACATATTCTGGCAGGCTGGACCCCGATATTTTTTGTATCCCCCTGTAACTTCTTCATTTAAAGAGTTAACAGCTTCAAATTTTCAGCAGGTGCTTGTTGTTATAAGAGGTGTTTACATGCCAAAACTCAAGAATGTGGGAAACTTTTAGACCATTTTGGAAGGGGATACATATTCTGGCAGGCTGGACCCCGATACTTTTTGTATCCCCCTGTAAATTCTTCATTTAAAGAGCTAATATATATATATATATATATATATATATATATATATATATATATATATATATATATATATATATATATATATATGCTGTACATATATATATTTTTTTAATGTACATACAGAAGACCCTATTCCTCAACGCAACCTGAGGTTGCATGTCTTCCTCTCTCACATACCCCCTTTCCTGTCAGCCTGCTTTTAAAAAATAGCCACTAGTGCCTCAAAAAAACAGTAAAAAATGCAAGGATAAATACTCACATCCTAAAGATAGCAGTGTAAATTTAAATATGAAACCACTGTCGCTTCATGCATGCTCAGTATGAGGGATTGCTGCAAAGCCATCAACAATGCAGACGACTGTCCACTGTGGCTCTACGCTCTTTCAGGAGGAGTGAATGCTGCTTGGAGAGACTTGATGCAACCTGCTGGGTTTCCTTAGAGATGAAAACTTTCAGACCAAACTGTGTGGTCAGCACTTATAACAATGGGCTGCAGTGCTTGAAATCAATAAAACGTTTAATGTGAAGTCCAAATATTTTTAAACACCCTATTCTAATAAATTTGAAATGAAATAAAAAAAATTTAAACTCCTCATATATTGTTGTATTTTTTTAAAAAGCGACATCTTTTTTTCTTAATATGGCTCTTGGTTGAATTAAAATATCATTAGATCTGATAATTTTGGTAGTAACTTTATTCTGTGTTCATTTGATCACACTTGGAATCAGCATTATATGATCCATTCATGCGGGTCTATCTCAAAAATACAAATAAACGAACAAGTAGACAGCTGTGATGGACTCAGGAAGGTGGGTTTTTAGTTTCAGCAGACAGACAATGCGACAATCTAATGACATAAAGCTAATACTTTCGTGACACATCTGGAGATGACCACAGAGCCGTTTACTTTCTCAGAGCGTGTTATACTAAGTGATCAGTCTAGTTTTAAGCGACATATCAATCCCTTACGATCGCACTAACAAGTGTTACATTTTCAATTTTAACTGGACTATTCCTATATTTCGTTAAGAGAAATAAAACATCTTGATTTTCACGCCGAATTGGCTGGAAATGAGGCGGAGTTGACTGTATACGTTTAGCAAGCTGAATGCGCGCTCCCGACGTAGGGGATACAAATCCTGGCGGGGATAACTAGTTTGGCACGACACCTGTCAGCGAGGCATCGGACGTCATCGTTTTTGGCTCCTCCCCTAAATGAAGCAAGCCTCGATACGCGCTTTACGGAAACGCCCCCTCCATTACTCGACACACGCCTCAAAGCCTCGGCACATAACGTAACATCACTACTGTACACCTTTTTTGGATTGTATTTTGTCTGTTTTCCTGACCCATCATCTCCTTAATAAATCCCATCAAGTATTATTTTAGTGTCTGGCTGAATACCGGGTTCATCTCCTAATAATTCATTACAGAACACCATTTAACATGCCTACCAGTCAAGTGTTCAACTCAACTTTGAGTCTTACAGCCCACTTTAAAGACCTTTTAAAATAGACATACTTTTACCAATGTATATGTAAAAAAGAAAACAAAAGGCCTGCACAACAGTAGCTGGATGCTATGAATGATTTATTAATCATGTGATGTTGTAGTTGTGCCTGCCTGGATGATGGCACTGGAAAGGATACCTCAGTTTACTGTTTAGGAGGAATCCATTTCCTCCTCCTCTTCCTCTACAGGCAGCAGTGCCAGGTCATCACGAGGGACCATGTAATCAACCATGTTTGGGAGTCCTGATATCACACAGCAGCTCAAGCCCCTACGGGAGACCTCCATCTGGCAGACCTCTGACCACTCATCTGTTGTAGTGTCGTAACACTCAACGTTACAGCAATCGGTGTGGCGATTGAAGCCCCCAACAACAAAGAGCCGATTTTCAAGCACTTCAATGCCAACATTTCTGCGGGTGGTGATCATGGGGGCCACATTCATCCAGAGATCGGTCTCAGGGTTGAAGGCCTCAGCAGTGCGCAGACACCTCTTGCCGTTGAAACCACCAACCTGTTTGAGAGGAGGACATGGTGCTGGGTCAGGTGTTCAGACAAGTGAGTCCCTCAATAAACCTTCAAGAGAAATGAACCACCAACATTTTTAAAAAGCAGGAGCTGATCTATCTATCTATCTATCTATCTATCTATCTATCTATCTATCTATCTATCTATCTATCTATCTATCTATCTATCTATCTATCTATCTATCTATCTATCTATCTATCTATCTATCTATCTATCTATCTATCTATCTATCTATCTATCTATCTATCTATCTATCTATCTATCTATCTATCTATCTATCTATCTATCTATCTATCTAAAGGCTTTTTGCACATCTTCACCAGGGGTACCGATAAATATGGAGGATGTTGTTTATGAGGAAGGAAACAACGAAAAACAGACACTAGGAGAAAAGTCCTGGCAATAGACCACAAAGAAAAAAAAAATCATAATTATTTTTGTCTATTTCAGATTTTAGCTACAGCTACATTAATTTCCTACATTATTGCATTTGGCAAGTTTATAATTACTTAAAAATACCCAATAGAATAAAATGTTTTAGTATACAAATATACAAATTCATGGATTTACATTTGAAGATTCTGAAATTCACGTTTAAAGTATTAAGCTTGGCACATAGCATGATGTGATGATGAAGTGTTGCTTTATCATTATGGTGAAATCAATTCTTCCTCTGTTGTTGACTTCAGACACTCCTAGACATAACGGTGCTGTTTCATACATTTTGAGTTACGAAACCTTTAGACACATTAATCTGTCCAAACATTAGCTCCAGATGATCATGTTTAATGCAACTTTTCTGTCGTTACTGTGGTGATGCTACAGTTTGCAGTTTTTGGGAGGAAAGACATCTATTTAACAAAATAAGCTGTGTAAATAGTTTTCGTAGATCTCAAAATCATTTAGGAAGCTAACTGTAGCCAAAACACCACTAGTGAATAAAAGTAGTAGTTATGTGTGAATAGAACAAATGAGTATAACAACAAGCTCATTGCTCTGCACACTCCTCTCTAAGTGGTCAGCTACTGATGGACACCCTCATAAGTGACATTCCTATACCTAGCCTGTGTTTGAGCATTGTTTCCTATACTCACTGCAAAAATATGACCTGCACAAGCAATGACTCCTATTCCACTGCGCCGGCTGTTCATGGGGGTGATCATTGTCCACTGATTGGTCTCTGGGGTGTAACATTCAGCTGTCTGGAGGCACTCCCTTCCATTGAATCCCCCACAAATGTAAATCTGAAAAGAAAATAGGGAAAAGGATTTGTTTAACTGTTGCCAGTAGAAGTTTTTTGGGATTTGGGATATAGCATAAAGTAATTTTATGTTTTTTTTTAACTTTTAACATTTTTAACATTTACTTTTTACTTGTTCAATAACTTTTTTAAAAAAACTGAAAGGGGAGTAACTCAGTTTAGCATTTTGGATGTCACATGATACTTTTTATTACAGCAATAATATCAATTCATCAGTGCTGTCTTTCACTCCTACAGTTTTTAAACGTCTTTTAAAAGGAACCACCAGCACTAAAGTGTAAAGTGCACACATTCTGACTGAACTATTGCTGCCACAAGTGTAAAGCTACTTATCTGTCTGTCGAGATTTTGAAACTACACAATAAGTGGACGGATGGATGGATAATTAATGCATTAGAACAAACAAATATTACAAAAACAAATATTAAAGTTATAGTTGGTAATCCTGTTCAGAAACACTTTTGGTTATACCGGGTAAAATGGTCCTTCCTTTCTAAAAGTAGTTAATACATTATGTATTCAGAAAAAGGGAGTTAAAAAATCAATTTCTGTGAGCGCTGCAGGCCTGTGAAAACTCTGACCAATCCCTGCTCTTCGCACCGAAGAGGTTAGCTTAGGGGTTAGCTTCGGTGTTAGCCGTTAGTTGTAGCTCCGCTGCTCTCGTTGTATACTTTGAACATGGCTGAGAGTTGTAAGAAGCAAACCGTGTACATGTTTATGAGAAAAAGAGGAAGACCTCCGTAGAAAGAAATGAGACCAGAGTGGATTTCTTTCTATCTTTATACCTGTCCGTCTGTCCCATTATATTGCCTTATAAAAGTAGAAGTATGCAAAATACTAAGCTTCATATAATGTAATCATTTGAAATTTGTAACAAGTAAAACTGTCCATAAAAGAAAACTATCTTTTGGAAGTATGTCCTAAAATCAATGGGAAGTTGGCCATTCTAGGTAAACGTCGTTTTTTTTAAGCTTTTGAAATTTTACACATTTTGAACTTTGACAAAGTCCTCCAAGACATTTTTAGGTATCTGCTTCACAGTTTAAAAGAGGAACTCCCTATATTAATCTGTCACATTTAATCGTTTGTAATAACTACAGTCTGAGTAAATATTTGACTCTGAAACAACACATACAGCTCATCCAAGTCATTCTGATGCAGCAGCTATTTAACATAAATCAGCATGTTTGTTTCTCACTAACTCACGATAAAGGTGACAACCCAAATTTTGGCAAATATCATCAACATGTTTCAATTTCACTTTTTGTTTAAACTATTCAGTTTGAACTAAATATACTTGATGGTTGATTTGTACTTGCCGGCCTTTAATACGGCAGGATTTTGAAGACAGCACAATACTCAGTTTGATTCTATTTTTATAACACCCACCTTATTGTTGAGGGTGGTACAGCTTGCCTCACTTCTTTGCTCGTGCATCGGAGCAATCAATTTCCACTGGTTCGTCTCCGGCCTATAGTACTCTGCTGTGCTGAGTCGTGTGTGTCCGTTATAACCTCCCATGGCATAAATACAACCATTTAGCACAGTCACGCTAACGCTGCAGCGCCGGTCGTACATGGGAGCCACTTCATGCCAGGTCCAGGTGACGGGGTCAAATTTGTGAACACTGTTGAAATGCTCCTCCCAGTTGAAACCACCAATGCAGTAAACGTAGCCGTTGAGGAATGCGGTGCCGTGACAGGCAAATGAGCGCGTCAGGTTCTTCGTCACGTTGGTCCAGCGGTCAAAGCGGACATCATACGCCTCAATGGCATTTGTTGGATCTGCACCACTCCACCCACCGATGGCTAGTAGGATGGCATTCGGCAGACGAGGGCGACCGAAGGGGATACAGACGCCGGTCAATTGGGGCCGAAATAAAGGTTTATTGACCACGACTTCAGAGAGAAGAGAGATGCACTGTATTTGCACCAGTGGATGAGGCAGCAAGTTGTCTCTGATATACTCTATATTCAAGAGGGCCAGCCGGACCTGCACAGAGAGAACAAGACAAAATGTCTCAGTATAATTTATCTTGCTGCGTTTCTTTTTGTCAGTAACGCAGGTAAAACTATAGTATCTGATACATTGAAAACAATAAATTAAGCCTGTTTAATACCTGTCACGTGTCTTTAGAAATATTTTTTTATCAATTATCCAATTGTACCTGCAAGTATTTGTATGTATGTGTGTGAAAACTTAATGAATGAAAAATAATCAAAAGGGCAAATATATATTTCAATTTATGGGTAAAAATAAAGCACAAAGTTTCTGAAAAAGTCCAAATCCTTTTGCGCTATCATCATGAGACGCCTGTAGTGGTACTTGGAAAACGTATATGTTTCTGCAGATGTGCATGAACCACTGTGCTAATCTGTCTTTCAAATGGACTCTGAATCCATGAATCCCACTAAATGCTAAATAGAATACCATAAAATGCCAAAATAATTCTTTCTTAAGTAAAGTCTGACCCACAAAGTGCCGTCCGGTTGCTGTCAGCACGTTACTTAGTCTGAAAAACTCCCGGATATAAAGGTCTGTGTTTTAAAGGGGAACACACATTTGGTGCGTCTCAATGCACCAAATGGCTGAAGTGCATCTAATCGGAAAAGATAATTGGATCTTTTGTATAATTTATCAGTGTTACCACTCGGCTGGATTACTGAAATGCAGTCTGTGTAAGAGTCGGTGCTTCATCCATCAGAAGGGGCAAAAAAACTGCCGCTCAGAAGTTTAAGCGAGTTTCCCAAAGTTTAGCTTCATGTCGCTGGCTGCCCATTACTTTTAGCATTCAATTTAAAATGATTCTATTTGCTTTTAAAGCCCTCCATGGCCTTGCTCTATCATATATCTCTGAGCTGTTGCAGCCATGCACCCACCTGCTCTCTCAGGTCAGCTGGTGCGCCGGACGTGAGTGTAACTGGGACTGAGTATAAACCTAGATAACACGGTGGTTTTGCTGAAGCAACTCCCAGATTGTGAAACGAGCTGCTCATGGAAATAAGAGAGCCATCTTTTTTTTGTTAGTTTTATGTTATTTTTTTATATTGCTTTAATATGGGGGTGCTACTTGTGTATTGTGTGTTTTTATGTGTTTTCAGTTTGTCCATATGTTATTGATTACAGTTACATTTTAAAGCACTTTAGTTCTGTGCTGGTTGGTTGAAAGGGAATTATAAATAAAGTCAGATTGGATTGGACTGCTGTTCATTTAACCCCTAAAATTAGTTCTTTTGCAGTTTTGATTATTTCTTTTTCACATTTTTCAGGTACAAAAAGGAGCAATCTGTCAAGAAGAGTTTCATACCAGCCGTGCTTCAATTAACCATCTTGGAGGATGTTTTGTGTACATTCTTTGATAACATATGATTTAAAATTGGTTACTATTACTGTTCTGTCAAAACTGGTGTAATTTAAACTATGCAGTAAATTATATAAAATAAAGATAATGGGAACTAAACTTGGTAAATTTAACAGTGATGCGGATATCATTTGAAGTAGTAAAACTGGTTTTAATTTAATGCGTTTCTTGACACTCCCGGCTGTATAATGTAGCTCATTCCACTGGACAATTATAGAGGTGCTAAATTAAAGGGTTTTTTTTCCATTATCAGAGTGATAAACATAGGAACTTCCCAACATTCATCCCCAGCCCTAGCCTATTTGATGCAATGTAAATGCTTCTTTTCTCTTTGCCTTTGAGCAGATGTAAAGTCTTAGAGTAATGATGCCTTCCTCTACTTTTAAAGAAAATCCCTCAAGATGCTGATAAAAAATTCAATCCTGCAAAGTAGCCTGAAAATAACCCCAACTGTAGCTAAACAGCATAGCCAGGATAATATTACCAAAGGAATACTGAATATGTGAATATTTAAACTAAATCTAGTTACTGCACCTTAGCCAAGAGAGCTGGGAAGTGTGCCTCTCGCTCTTGCAGAGCATGAGAAGTCCACCTCACAATGGCCTCATACACCTCGCTTTCCTTTCTCACAGTCAGGTTGTCTTTTTCGATGATATCAGCGAGCTCGTCTGCAGAGAGCTCCAGGAACTCATCACACCGAACAACCTCCTCAAAGTGCTTCAAGATGTAGGAAAAGGCTTTGCTGCGCAGCTCCTGTTGCAAGTAGGCCGTCGCGTACCTCCAGGTTTGGATGCAGTTCTCTGGCCTCATTAGACTCTCGAGGAACATGTAGCAGGCATGCACAACTTTCAGTATGTTCAGCTGATCTGTTGCTTCAAGAATGTCGCAGACATTATCCTCAGTGATGGTGAGAGAGTTGGTGTATGCATAGTCCAGGATGAACCTCATCATTTCAGACGAAATTTCTGGTATGTGAAAAACCTTTTTGTCTGGGCTGGACCACCGGGTGAAGAGACCGCTGAGGAGAGAGCATGGCATTTACATCATATTTTTCACTCCATCATTCATAACTTAAAGTTTAAAAAAAGCCGATTATGGTGAGCATGCCTACTTCTCTCTTACTGTAATTCCTTCAGTTAACACAAGTGTTGGCACATCTTAACTCAGATACAGTAACAGTCTAATTCAGTTTACCTTTAAAACCACATGAATGAAAAAGATGCCATGAGAAAATTTTGATAAACGTTGTTTATTTTAATCTCTGAGAGAAGCTCTGTGTCATTTCCTATCAGAAACAAACTTCTTGTGAATGAGTATTTTATTGAATATGAATTTTCCAAGGGTAAGAATGTGTTTGGTGTACTTCCAACCCATATTGAGAACTAAGTAGCTCTTTGGATGGGAGCTTCAATGAAGACAAGAGATCTAGAAGAATTACCTTCTATAAGCACTTAAGACTGCCCTGGATGATGTAGAATCCGCACAAAACATGTATTGTCCATAACCCTATTTCAAGACTTTCTATCACCTAAAAACAAAAGATTTTTAGGACCACATTTAGAAATGTAGGGAGGTGCGCTGGCAAGTATACGCCCATATGTAAATATCTTCTTGATTAACATACTGTAATAGCATAATACTCACTGAAATATATAGCTTAAAGGGTTCAAACACGGTTCATTATTCTTATTTTTATTATTATAGAAATACAGCAAAAAGAAAAATATTTCCAAAGGTATTTCCAGAAGAAAATTACCAATATTGGAAATGAAATGCACTATATATAATAGCACTAACATTTACAGCCCAATACAAACAACTAAGCTTTAAATGTCAGTGATGAAGCTTGTTGTAGTGAAATAATGCAACAAAAGAAGTTGTTCTAGTTGCAACTTTAGAAAATTTGGACAAAATTACTTTAGATCGGAAACCCAAGGAGTTAGCCAGTTTGCTTCTTCTTATTATTATAATTAAGTAACATGAGCTTATGCTTTCTGCATGTTTTTTTAATGTATGAATAGAAACAACTAAGCTTTGAATGTTGGTGATGAAGCCAGTCAGGGACTTACTTATTGGGGCAATAGTGGCAAAGGAGTTAGGGAGTTTGTCCTGCAATTGGAGGGATGCCAGTTCAATCCCCTACTTCAACTGTCTCAAATGTTGTGTCCTTAGGCAAGACACTTCACCCGAATTGCCTGCTGTTGGTGGTCTCGGAGGGTATGGTGGCGCTGTTGTATGGTAGCCTCACCTCTGTCAGTCTGCGCCAGGGCAGCTGTGGCCATTAACATAGCTCACCACCATCAGGGTGTGAATGGGTAACTGATTGTAGTGTAAAGTGCTTTGGGATTGTTGGACTTGATAAAGTGCTATACAAGTACAAGCCATTTACCATTTATTCCTTTGTTAATTTTGTTAGTTTCCTATGTAATATTTCCCTCTGTAATGTTTTTCCATTCACGTACAGCCTTGTTACTGAAAAGCACTATCTATAGATAAACTTGCCTGGCCTATGTATATGAAATGTTGACTTGCTTTGGTATATTTGCAGGTAGGCTAATCATCAGTGTACTTCGAGTATGTTTGAAAATTAAAATACCTAAAGTTGTTCTAGTATGAATGTTCTAGTATGTTCTGAGTAGAACATTTCTTACCATTGCATTGGCTATACAATACTGACAATTAAAAAAATATATAAAAAAACATTTAATAGCGTTAATTTGTCATATTGGGTACATGGGCATTTCTTGCTCTCCTCTAAGTACCATAATAATGATCTTTACATTATGTTTTCATAATTCCTTTAGCCATATGGAGTCACATATGTAATAATTTATTCAAAATGTGTTTATTTAGATACTAGACCCACCTAGTGGTTGACAACAGTGGGACAGTGTTGTGTGTATGGCTGGTGTGTTGATAAATAGTCTTCCACTAGATTTCACTACGTGTTTGTGTGTGTGTGGATGGGTGGGGAGCGGGAGCGGGAGGGGGGGCATAACCAGCATCCACAACTTTATAGTATGTGTTCCTACCCCCTGTTTCTTCCCCTCTCGCTGATGCCAGCTGCCCCCCACTAACATAAAAGCTCCATAGGAGCAAGTTTAGTCAAATGAGGCCTTATCAGCCTTTGTGACTCATGTCATGTGCTGCCAGTGTGTGGGGCCAAACACTGCATGAAAACCCCATGTACCGTTAGAGAAGATGTAATTTAACACTTTAAAACCATAATGGGCTTGGGGTTTCAATGCTGTGTTTAATAGCTTCAGCCAGTAGATACAAGGTAATGTATAGGGGACTGATACGTTTGATACATTTTTAAGTGATGTTGCGAAATACATTTATGAGAAATAGGAGATAGTCATGAAACTCAAGCTTTTAGTCTAAAAGACAACACTTTACTTGCTAAAAATCAGAATCAGAATCAGACATACTTTAATAATCCCAGAGGGAAATTGCTGTTTCAGTAGTTTTAACATTACCTTTCAGTTTACTCATTGGGACAACTGATTATCCCCTTACATCCTCAACTATAACCAAATATAGATTTATACCTCATTTATAGCTCACCAGAAATATGGGGTGCAGTTACAGAGGATGACCTTGTGAACTGGAAATTCCTCATTGTCAGCTATGATGACGGCGTCGGTTAATATCCCCTCCAGGCGGAGTTGGTTGTAGACGCTGCTCAGCTTGTCTGAAGGCTGGACTTCTTCATTCATGTTCACCAAAAATAAAAAGCTATACCCTGAGTTGGTTGCTGCTTCCATTCAGGTCAGCTTATGGAGAATGGAATTCTGGACCTGCTTCTGTGTCACAAATGACTTTGTAGAATGGTAGCTTCTTGCATCACAATGACTCAGAAACGGCAGATTCCAATGTTTACTTTTAAAATCTATTTAACTTAGAAATGTGTTAATTTCATCTTTTTGAATGTGATTTCATTTCTGTTTCACTGAGTTAATGATAATTACAACAATGGCAATGAAACCATGTGTTTTTGGGTGGCTTCAGATCAATGTGCCTAAAATTCATCCCCAAAGACTGATATCTTGACTCCTCAAACAAACTGCTTTGTAATCAACATCTGCTCCAAAGTGCCAAAGAAGTGAAACCGGTTGCTGGACCAAGTTAACATCCTGAATTTTTTTAGTAGTCTTTTTTTTAAAGTGGATTTCTCTATACCACAAAGTTTTTCTCAAAGTTGTTTGTGCATTCATCTACTAAGCCATATGTTGGTACTTGAATTGTGCTTTATCAAGTCCAGAGGACAATCATAAGCTGACAGTGGTAGGCTGCATTGCAGCCACAACTGGCCCGAGGCAGGCTGACAGAAGCTAGATCCCATACAACCAGCGCCACGGTGCCCTCTGACCACCGCCAGCAGGGAAAGCAGGTGAAGTGTCTTGCCCAAGGACACAACTAAAACGGTCAGAGCTGGGCTTGAGCCAGCAACCTACCAGTTACAGGACAAACCCCTTTGCTCCTCCATTTTTCTGTCATATTTTTACTACAAAAAAGAAAATCTGCTTTTCAATTTTAGGATGAAAATCACTCTTTTCTTTATTTATTTTACTTGTTTGACGTGAACACGTTAAATAACCCAAACATGCACAGAGAAAGCTGCCAACACTTTGACGGTAAGGAACTAATGCTCTCTCCATGCAAGATATATCTGGTTAGAAACAATGAATGGCCATAGGTGTGACACCCACTGTCCTGGTGTTCAAGAAATTAAATAAAAACGTGAAGGCTGTTCTTGGCTCAAACAAAAGTATTAAACTTTATTATAACAGACAGATAGAAACACAACCAACAAAGAGAGAGACAAGTGATGTAAATAGTAAAACTATAAACTCTTCTTCCAGTCATCCTGGGTCAGTCCTGACTCAGGACAATACCACCGCCCCTTCAGCTGGGTGTGACCAGTACTTTTATTTTTGTCCTGGCCACACACCTTGCAGGTGTAGTGATATTTTTCTTTTGTGAGCCTCTTCCGTGGCGGTTCCCCCCTTGCGCCTCATCCTCCTGGGCAAAAATAGTTTCACCAACCTGGTGGAACCCACACGAGCACTGAAGGCTTCTCCTTAACATTCTGCATACGGTTCTGCAAGGGGCAAGCATCAAGGTTAACAGGTTAACGTGGAGCTAAGTTATGTGTGTATACAAACAGACAGACAGTCAGCAAAGTTTTATACGTTAAATAAACAAATCATTAAGTTATTGTTGGTCTGATTGTGTCATATTACGTAGCACTTAAGAAAGTTTAAAAAAAGTTAAATATCATGCTGACGGGACGGGAAATTAAATCGTTTATTGTTTTTGTTTTTTGATGAGTATTAATCAACTTTCCATACCTTTTTCTCGTTCTCTTGTTTTGTTGATGCGGTAGTAAAGATGGCCGCCGTCACGTGACCACTCGTTCGGACCGGTGATTGGTCCTCGCTTGAAACTCCTTGATCTCGTTAGGAACGTGTTCGGACCACTGAGCTATATCATACCTCTCAACTTTTATCAAAAGTTAAGAGTGAGATTATGCTAATTTTGGGGGCGGGGCTTGTTTGGGGCGGGGCTAACTGGACCATGGAAGAGCCGGTGGAGTCAACTCCATCTCATTTTTATCCCACCAGACATTGAAGTAGACATGTATTACTTTTGTTAAAAAGAGAAAGAGACGTATTAATACCTAATTGTTCAGTTAATGGATTAAAACATAAAAAACACACAATTGTTCAAATAATACTGAATAAAATTAAGTAGTTTTAAGTTATTCACCGAATTATTACACTGTTACACATTAATCTATGGGTTTGTTTATCATTGTAGATCTATAACCTGATTGAATCAGTGAATCAGGCTGAGTTTCATCAAGTTTTTATGGTCAACATTTTCCCCTCAGCAGCAACACTGAAGCACACAGAGGTTCACGCTGCGTCTTTATGCACGATCCAGCTGCTGATGTCTCCCTCTTTTCAGCTCAATGCACTTCTAGACTGTTACAGTTTATAACCAGCCCGTTGCCAAAAAACGCATCCCCTGCTGTTTCATAGAAATATACACTTGTAGTTGATGTAACATTTTCTACGTGTTTACACATGTGTTCTGAACTACTAGTGTGAATTTCAGGTGTGTGGGACAATTTTTAGATTAAAAACATAGGGGGATGTGTTTTTGGCAGCCCCATTGCCAAAAAACGCATCCCCTGCTATCTCAGAGGAGTTGACACTTGTATGACTGTATTCCTGTATATCCATCTGTAATTAAAGGACAAGGGTCAGCAAATGCAAATTCTGCCCTGTAAAACAATGACAGCGCAATTGTCGCTCTATGATCTGAAGCCCCATTTGGAGCTTTTAAACAGGCTTTTGAAAAACTTTGATAATTTGCTGCTGTAATATTATAGATTTTTCAGAATAAAAAGCTAGCAGATGCGCAGAATCAAAACATAACAGAAATACAATTATAGAGCATTCAGTATTGTAAGAAAGCCCACACTGTTTCTGGATAAAGAGATTATTGTATGAGTTAAGTTCTATTCCGTTTTATGCCTCTTTCCTTGGAAGTTTGAAATGTCCCATAATCCTGAATGCACCATAGCTTTCTGACGCTCACGAGTGCATCCCACTGGTCCATGAACGCTGTGTCTGTACGTTTGATCTTCCGCTTAAGAAAAAGCTTTTCAGTTTCAAAACTCACGTCGGCTCTCACGGTTTATTGTTGTGTGTAAAGAGACCACAACAAATAAATCAGCCGTACCTCGGATAAAAACTTTGGATTTAATGTTGTTAATAACACCCGTACTTTTGTAAACGAATCTGCCAAATACACACAGTTTTTTTCACACTAGAAGTACAGTTAAACGTTTTTATATAATTAATATAAGAACAAGTCGCTCCGTTGGTCGTATTTTAATTCGTTTTCCGTCGATATTCATTTGTACAGAGCGAGGCGCGCTCCCGCGACAGGGGATGCATATCGGCAGGCATGCACTTTTGGGCATGCCTGCCGGCTCACTTTCACCACTGGTTAAGACTAAAATTATTCATAACTCTGATCACTCTTCCTGCTGCTCTGTTAACACGAACTGCAGCAGGAATTACTGATGGCCACAAGATGTGAAAGAAGCCGAAACAGCTCAGCAGAAGGCGGAGTTTTGTCGTCCGCAGCCCAGATGGGCTTTGTGATTTTTATGCGTGAGAGATGCCATGTTTGCGTGTGAAATGCCATGTGTTGCGTGTGAGCGTGTGAAGTTAGTGAAATGTATGAAGGTTATTTTGTTCCAATTCAATTTGTGCATTGTAAGTGTGAATTTGAAGTTGTAGAGGGAGTTAAATAAAAAAAAAAAAATTACAAGTACAATTTTTTTTTACACCTGTTCAAATTTTAAGTACAAGTACACAAATTGTGTTCTGTGAGTTGCACATCAAAAACCTCTTACATTCTCAGTTTTGCTCCAAATGGTCCAGAACTATTGTTGCTAAACTATTTGTGCATTGTAATTTTGGTGTTTTGTAATTGTAGATTTTTTTAAATCTGTCACAAGTACAAAATAAAGTTACACCTCTTCAAATTCTTGATTACAAGTACACAAATTGTGTTCTGTGAGTTGCACATCATAAGTGTCTGTCATTCAGTTCTGCTACAGTTGACCTTAAACAAATGGTGCAAAACAAATTAAAACACGTGTATTAAAATCTTCAAAAAAATATTTTTTAATATTTTTTTCCCTTAACACAAATACAAATCAACAAGTACAACTGCACGAATCTGCTCCTGTGAGTCACAAATTCATCTTTACAAGTTACGCCTTCATTTTCACTTTTGACACAACCGCCCCAACGGTAAAAAATGATCTGTGACTTGTGGGTAGTACCCTTGATCAGACAGCAGGGGGAGCTGCCTGCTCGGTCAGTCTGTACCAACCGGAAATACACACTGCCTTGTTGCCTTTTAAGTTTTTTTTTTTTTTTTTTTTTTTTTTTTTTTTTTTTTAAATAAGCTTTATTAAAAAATGCTTTGCAATACAGAAAGAAGTACAATATCCTATGAACAATTGCCAGGGGTTTGTTTAAAAAATAAAGAAATAAATAAAAATTAACTGAATAAAGTAAAAGTAGCAATAAATAAGCAATAAGCATGTAAAGGGATTACATAAATACTTTAAATTTAGAGCATAAAGATTGTTGCCTTTTAAGTACTCTGCACATATGCCTTTGAAGGACGCAGCTGTCATTGTCATAAACAAAGCCATGTTTTTCTTTCCTGTCACTACATTTTTGAACCGAAAAACCAGAAAATTTTAATGAAAAAAAAACGGCCCGTTTTTGGATTTCGCCAATTCCATTTTCCATTTTCTCCTTCGGATTTAAAAGATAAAGCCGGTTTCACGGCTGGCCCGGAAGTGTAGGAAAATATTTCAAAATAAAAGCATCGATGTAACATAATGGAAGCCTGAAGAAAAAATAATAATGAAGCGTAGAGATGTCTTGAATAAAAAAAGGACGGTTTTACGTTGCAACATGATAGTTTATTGTAGAGACATGAGCTTTATTACATTATTGGGTGTTTTATTAATGGAACATGAAGCATAAAAGCAAATCACATGCTGTAAACCAAAAATATAGAAGCAAAGTTTATTTTTCTCATCAAGCAAAACCCACCTTCACTATAGGATTACTGTCTATATGTGTCTTGATTTTAGTGACAGTACATATTTTTTAAGCTAACAGAGAAATGAAGATTTTTTTCATAGATATAATTGATTTATCTTTACTCACAAATACATACAAATACTGCCACGGGGATAGAGTGCCTCATGTATTTCATATTTGTCATACAAAAGATGCTAATTAAAAAGTTACACTGTTCCGTGTCTGGGCTAGAAAAGCATCTATAGCAGCTTTCACTTGAGTTCCTCAGTGTTTTCTCTCTCCACGATGGGAATTTTTGATTATATTTTTACTAAACAAGAGTTACAATCTCCCTTATTGAATAGCCTATAGATGGAGATTCTTATTCATAAGACAACTGAGATCCAATCTAACCAATAGCTAGATAAGCTGCATTGCCTATCTTTGCTTATGTCCTACACTGTACCCAGGCTAGCCTTTTTATTTCAGGCTATTTAATTTTGGAGTGGGTTTTTATTTTGTTTTATTATTGTATTATGTATTATTTTTTATGTGAGTGCTGCTTGTCAAGCAGCATGAGTTGCCTCTATCTACTATATAAAATAAAAATGCCATGCCATTAATCAAGCTTTTTTTATTAAATGAAAAGCAATAATAGTATTTTACAGATCAAATAAGATGCATAATACACACGCACACACAATGTGATACAGATTATAATAACCATTATAACCAGTTATGAAAGTGTTATACATCAATGTAGGAGCTATTTCCCTATTTTTGTTTTAGAACTCAGATTATTTAGTTCATTTGGTGTATAAATACATGTACTCCAGGTAGCTCAGGAGGAAAGTGGGTGGGCTTATAATTTTTTACCAGTCTTCCAGTGCTGCAGTCTGTCAATCTACCAGTCCTTTCAGGAAACCAGGGCAGGAGAGGTGGCAAGTAGTTTTTCAGTTTGTATCAAGTTTATTTTTTCCTGAAGAAACCTGGAATAAACTCACGGAACTGCATTTTGACGTATTTTGAGAATTTTTTGTACTGCGTAAAACCAGAAACCCACTATTCATCAAGAGACAATTTGATTTAAATTTATTTTTTGTTTGTTTACTTTTAAGTTTTTTCATAGACAAGTAGTCACTACAATTCAATTCAATTCAATTCAATTTTATTTATATAGCGCCAAATCATGAAACATGTCATCTCAAGGCACTTTACAAAATCAAGTTCAATCATATTATACAGATTGGGTCAGATTATACAGATTGGTCAAAATGTCCTATATAAGGAAACCAGTTGATTGCATCAAAGTCCCGACAAGCAGCATTCACTCCTGGGGGACCGTAAATCCACAGGGAGAGTCGTCTGCATTGTACATGGCTTTGCTGCAATCCCTCATACTGAGCAAGCATGAAGCGACAGTGGGAAGAAAAACCACCCATTAACGGGAAAAAAAACCCTCCGGCAGAACCGGGCTCAGTATGAACGGTCATCTGCCTCGACCGACTGGGGTTACAGAAGACAGAGCAGAGACACAACAAGAGAGACAAAAAAGCACAGAAGCACACATTGATCTAGTAATCTGTTCTACATTAGATGGTAATAGTCGGTGATCTGTCCTACTATGAAGAAAAAAGAGAGAGAACAAAAAGTTAAAAGCTGAAATGACAACAGTCATTTCAATGTAATGCAATGCAAATCTGGAGAACAGTAGACTGGAGAACAGTAAAAATCAGTAGAGTGAGAAAAGTAGGCCCTGATGTCCTCCAGTAGCCTAAGCCTATAGCAGCAAAACTATAAAGGTAGCTCAGAGTAACATGAGCCACTCTAGTTATAAGCTTTGTCAAAAAGGAAAGTTTTAAGATTAGTCTTAAAAGTAAACGGGGTGTCTGCTTCACGGACCAAAACTGGGAATTGGTTCCACAGGAGAGGAGCCTGATAGCTAAAGGATCTGCCTCCCATTCTACTTTTAGAGACTCTAGGAACCACCAGCAGACCTGCAGTCTGAGAGCGAAGTGCTCTGTTAGGAACATACGGGGTAATCAGAGCTCTGATATATGATGGAGCTTGATTATTAAGGGCTTTATACGTTAGAAGAAGAATTTTAAATTCTATTCTTGATTTAACAGGAAGCCAATGAAGGGAAGCTAAAATTGGAGAAATATGATCCCTCTTGTTGATTTTCATCAGAACTCTTGCTGCAGCATTTTGGATAAGCTGAAGACTTTGAATTGCATTTTGTGGACTTCCTGATAGTAAAGAATTACAATAGTCCAGCCTTGAAGTAACAAATGCATGGACTAGTTTTTCAGCATCACTCCTGGACAGAATGTTTCTAATTTTGGCGATATTCCGGAGGTGAAAAAAGGAAACTCTGGAAACCTGTTTAATATGGGATTTAAATGACATGTCTTGGTCAAAAATAACACCAAGGTTTTTTACTTTATTACCAGAGGCCAAGTTAATGTCATCCAGATTAAGTGATTGGTTAAGAAGTTTATTTTTTGAGGACTCTGGCCCAAAGATTACAACTTCGGTCTTGTCAGAATTTAGATGCAGGAAATTTAAAGTCATCCAGCTTTTGATGTCATCAAGACATGACTGCAGTCGAAGTAATTGATTGGATTCATCAGGATTTATGGATAGATATAGCTGAGTGTCATCAGCATAACAGTGGAAATTAATCCCATGCTGTCTGATAATTTTGCCGATCGGAAGCATATATATAGTAAATAGAATTGGTCCAAGGACTGAACCCTGTGGTACTCCACAGGTGACCCTAGAGTTTGAGGAAGATTTATTATTAACATGAACAAACTGGAATCTGTCCGACAGATAAGATTTAAACCAGCCTAATGCTACAATCAAGAAAAAAAATGGAACAGGAAAAAAAAAATGGTCCCATAACAAATTTTCTTCCGCTGAGCAAGAAGTGGATCTAGTGGGAGAAGGAGGGACCTGTCGGACCTGTCCATTGCCTCCCCTGTCCCTTGATCCGATCAGCCATTTCTAAACTGCCATCTTCACATCATTCCTGGTGATCTCGCTGGTTAAGGTGTTCTTCTTTAAAGCTCCTGCAGGAAATATACTTACTTGTGGAATTACCTTCCACAAGTAAGATTTTATGATAGTTAATCCTCATGCTTTACAGTTACAGTTTTTTCCGGCATAAACACAATATGTGCTAATGGTAGCAGGGATGGTACATTAAACACCCTGATTTCTAAAAGATCTGACTGAGGATATATATATATATATATATATATATATATATATATATATATATATATATATATATATATATATATATATATATATGTATAATACATATATGTATAATACATATATTTATATTATATGTATAATATTTATATAATATATGTATAATATATATATATATATATATATTTATAATATATGTAGAATATATATATATATTATATGTAGAATATATATATATAGATAGAGAGAGAGAGAGAGATGTGTGTATGATTTCTGTTTATTATATTGATATGTAACTGAAAATATATAACTGAGTATATATATCATCCCGTTAGACTTCAGTTTAAATTGTTTTTGTTCTGAATAAATATGTGTAATCTGTCTGAAAGGTCACCAGCATTGTGAACATATGATTTAAATTAAGTCTGAGCTGCCTCCTATTCATTTTGACAGCAGCTGTCTGATCTGTGGTCTGACCCAAGATGGCCGCCCTGTAGGCACGTCAGTCTAGCGGCCGGCAGCATACAATGGGGCGTCTACGTATATGATGTCTATGGTGACAGGGCCGTCTCCTCTCCTAGGATAACAAGATGGCGTCTGTTAACTTCCGGCTAAGCGTGGTGTCGAAATCCACTTCCGTCAGAAATTAAAATGTTTTCTTAGCGAGACTACTGGATGATCCTGGATCATCCAAGGTTTAGTTCTGTTTCAAACAATTTTCGTATTTGTTTAGTCAGCTTGGGTGATTTTCAAGATACTAATTTAGTTGTGAAATTATTAAAATGTGAACATTATAAACGTTCCCCTGTCTCGTGTTCACTGCCCCCTAGTGACTGAATTGAGAATTGTGGTAATTTATTTTTCCCCTTCTAAAGTTTGTTAATAAAGGCCACAATTAATGAAATACTAAATTCTTAGCATGCTTCGTTTGCAAGACATCTTAGCAAAACATGTTTTTTTAAAAAGCTCTTAAAAGCTACTTAATCCCCAGCGTGGTGATGTTAGAACAGAATTAACTAAATGAAAAGTGTACAAAATCATTACGCTATACATAAAATAATAAAAAAAACAACGCACATACTTTTTGGTTTGACATTAATTCCAGTGTATCAATATGAAAGTGGAATTCACCTGTGTGAAAACAATAAAGGAAGAGACATTAAAAACTTTAAGAATATGAAATACTGATCAGGGCCGGTTTATTATGAAACATATTGATCTGTCATCTCAGTAAAATTTTGAGATCTAAATTTTCAGCCGCTTCACTGAAAGGGGGGTTGTGAAGTGATTTAAATTTAAATGATTTAAATAATTTATAAATGTATCATCAAAATAGGCTGGATTAGTGTGCGATTAAAGACTTTTAATCGCACACTAATAAATAATATATTAATAAATAAAATAGCATAAAAAAGGAGACCTTTCAGTGTCTGTTGTTATATAACATGTCGAATTTTGAATTTGTAAACCGTGCCCAACTGGAGCCCACCTATTGCCCATGCATGGTCTAGCCCATTTACTGCCCACATGAGTCATGTGGGCAGTAGATGGGCTTCCCACATGGGTCCCAGCAACAGAGCCCACCCTGAGCCCATGCCCAGCTGAAGCCCTTCTAGCCCAAGTGAGACCCTTATGGGCCCCACCTGGACGTGTTTGCTGGGTCCCCGTGGCAGTATTTGTATTTATTTGTGAGTGAAGATAAATCAAATAAATCAATGAAAAAAATCTTAATTTCTCTGTTAGCTTCAAAAATATGTACTGTTCACTAAAATCAAGACACATATAGACAGTAATCCAATAGTGAAGGTGGGTGTTGCTTGAGGGGGTTTGCTTGATGAGAAAAATAAACTTTGCTTCTATATTTTTGGTTTACAGCATGTGATTTGCTTTTATGTTTCATGTTCCACTAATAAAACACACAATAATGTAATAAAGCTCATGTCTCTACAATAAACTATCATGTTGCAACGTAAAACCGTCCTTTTTTTATTCAAGACATCTCTACGCTTCATTATTATTTTTTTCTTCAGGCTTCCATTATGTTACATCGATGCTTTTATTTTGAAATATTTTCCTGCACTTCCGGGCCAGCCGTGAAACCGGCCGAAGGAGAAAATGGAAAATGGAATTGGCGAAATCCAAAAACGGGCGGTTTTTTTTTCATTAAAATTTTCTGGTTTTTCGTTTCAAAATTGTAGTGACAGGAAAGAAAAACATGGCTTTGTTTATGACAGTGACAGCTGCGTCCTTCAAAGGCATATGCGTGCAGAGTACTTAAAAGGCAACAAGGCAGTGTGTATTTCCGGTTGGTACAGACTGACCGAGCAGGCAGCTCCCCCTGCTGTCTGATCAAGGGTACTACCCACAAGTCACAGATCATTTTTTACCGTTGGGGCGGTTGTGTCAAAAGTGAAAATGAAGGCGTAACTTGTAAAGATGAATTTGTGACTCACAGGAGCAGATTCGTGCAGTTGTACTTGTTGATTTGTATTTGTGTTAAGGGAAAAAATATTAAAAAATATTTTTTTGAAGATTTTAATACACGTGTTTGAATTTGTTTTGCAACTTTTGTTTTAGACCAACTGTAGCAGAACTGAATGACAGACACTTATGATGTGCAACTCACAGAACACAATTTGTGTACTTGTACTCAAGAATTTGAAGAGGTGTAACTTTATTTTGTACTTGTGACAGATTTAAAAAAATCTACAATTACAAAACACCAAAATTACAATGCACAAATAGTTTAGCAACAATAGTTCTGGACCATTTGGAGCAAAACTGAGAATGTAAGAGGTTTTTGATGTGCAACTCACAGAACACAATTTGTGTACATGTACTCAAAATTTGAAGAGGTGTAAAAAAATTTTGTACTTGTAATTTTTTTTTTTTAGAATTTAACTCCCTCTACAACTTCAAATTCACACTTACAATGCACAAATAGTATTGGAACAAAATAACCTTCATAGAAATGCGTGTGTCACACGGTCAATGCGTGAGAGTTGAGAGCTATGAAATTCTGAGAAAAAAGTCAGAATTCTGAGAAAAAAGTCGGAATTGAATAGACTTTTTAAAATGGCCCTAATTCTCTTCCGTAGCATTACATGTTTGACATAAACATTTTTTTTTTACTTTTAGGTAGGGAAAAACAAACAGGAATTCCCCTAAAGCCCGAGTTCTCTGAGGGAAAGACAAAGCTCAATCCAACATGGCTACAACACAGCGATATAGACTAGTAAACAGCTTATCTGCAAGTTTGACAGTTTGTCATTAAAACTTCCTCACGCATCATCACTTCAATAAATCCTGTTAAACATTACCTCAAGTGTCTGGCTGAATACCGGGTTCATCTCCTCCTCAATCTAAGCAAATCATTACAAACACTTGCTGTAATTAGCCAATTTTAATAACTGAATTCAAAGCAGATTTTAATTAATCAAAGTCTGCATTTGAGTAATTAAATATCATTGGATAGATGTTACTATGAAATTAAAGAGTGTCAAAAGTGGGTTTATTAAAAGATGAAAAGATGAATTGTGTTGTACTCAACGTTTTCAATTATATTATTTTTACTTTTCTGTAATAATTTTGAAATGCAGTTGGGGGGGAAGCCCAAAATCAGTACAGGAGCCACAAATGCCCCCTGGGCCCCACTTTGGACTCGCCTGCTCTACAGGCTTCATTAGTCAGTTCATGAGAGAGCGATCAGGGTCGTGTTCTCTGTGACACGCTGCACCCTCTTTCCTCTGGCTACTTTGTTGAGTCTCTGTCTTCATTGATGCATTAGCGAGAGAACACAGCCTCACCTCAATATTTACAGCTGTTTTATCTCAGAAGACAAGGCACCTCTGAACAAAAGAGCTGTACATACTTTTCCTCTTCTCCCATGCACAACACTGGTGTCATTTCAACATCTGGGCAGAGGGGGGAAACTTTTTGCAAAAACTCCGGAACTATGTATCAGGTATCACTTTGCCTGATGTCAAAATAATTGGTATTGGCCTTAAAAAACCTGTATCGGTCGACCTCTAGTACACACCATTAATGTGAACAAAATCCATTAAATGCAGTGATTATTTTTTTCTAATATACACATTATGTGACATGATCCAAGCTTCCCGTTTCATCTGTTGCTACTGAGCCCAGAAATGCAACTTCTTCTTCACTGTCATCACCTGCTGCCCAGATTTCTCTTCTTGTTCCAGATCTGCAAACTCTTGCATAGTGACCCTTCTTTTTACACGGATTACTCAGTGCATCTCTGTCCACGTTATATAGATGTTCCTGCTTAAAGTTGTTTTTAAGAAGATCCTGCTGTTTCTTAACAAGCTCACTTTGGTCAATCCGACTCACTGCTTTTTCTAAAGTGAGCTCAGGATCCATTTGCAGTTCCTCAGAGAGCTGTTTATCTCTTATTCCTACAACGAGTCTCTCTCGTCATTTCACTGTGCAGCGTCCTATAGCCACAATGTTCTGCCAAGGCATGTAATGATGTAATAAAACCATCTGCGGTTGAATTTGCTTCGTTACCTCTGATTAAACTCAGCACGTTCAAAGCTAATGTTCCTTCTGACAACAACGTGCACATCCAGTTGGTATTTGGGGGTGTGGTACTCACCTCATCGTCGCATAGTTTCAGTGAAGGAATCATTTCCTATCCTTTGTCGCCCATTGTATATATCAGCACTGCAAAAACGGAACTAAAAATAAGTAAAATTTTCTCGAGATTAGTGCATTTGTCCTTGATTTGAGCAGGTAAATAAGATTATATGCCAACGGAATGAGTATTTTTACCCCTAAAATAAGATACTTGGATATAATGCACTTGAAATAAGGTGATTGAGATGAGTTCTTCCTATTTTAAGTGCAAAAATCTTATTGCATTGGCAGGTTATCTTATTTACCTGCTCAAATAAAGTACAAATACACTCATTTCCAGAAAAATTTACTTATTTTTAGTTCCGTTTTTGCAGTGTAGAGCGTTAACCTGGTTTTATTGTGGCTGCAACCCAAGTCCAGATGATATCCTGAATTGCCCAAAGTGTCTGATACATTTGGACCACTCCTCTGGTGTTAAGAGATCAAACTTGGGCAGCGGTAACACTTGAAATGCTGTTGGCGTGGCTGCAATGCTGCTGATTGGGAGATATTAGCGCTTGCTACCTTGATCGCTTAGCTCTCTCTGTGCCTTTTTGTCCAGGCCTGCAGTTCTCTCTGGTGAAGAAGGTTTTTCTTTCTTGTTCTTCTACTTTCACCCTTCTGACACCATGTCTTGGATGTCTTATTTGATATAACAGCAATATTAATCAGAATAGGACAGTTTAGACTCAACGCTATAACTTCTGTTTATTATATTTCTCAACAACTTCACATGGCCACAAGAGGGTGTCACAAGAACACTGTACTGACTTAGTCACTAACATAACAACAATGGCTTTCTTCTTGCCTCTCTTCCATAAAGACCACATTTGTGCAGTGTACAACTAATAGTTGTCCTGTGGACAGATTCCCCCAACTAAGCTGTGGATCTCTGCAGGTTGTCCAGAGTCTCCATGGGCCTCTTGGCTGCATCTCTGATCAGTGCTTTCCTTGTTCGATTTGTAAGTTCAGGAGAACGGCCTTGTCTTGGTAGGTTTAAAGTTTTGCCATACTCTTTCCATTTCCGGATGATGGATTGAACAGTGCTCTGTGAATTGTTCAAAGCTTAGGAAATCTTTTTATAGCATAAGCCTGCTTTAAATTTTCCACAACTTCATCCCTGACCTGTCCAGTGTTTTCCTTGGACTTCATGATGCTGTTTGCTTTCCAATATTCTCTTAACCAACATATGAGGCCATCACAGAGCAGCAGTATTTGTACTGAGATTAGATTACACATGGGTGGACTCTATTCAGTCATTAGTAATCATCAGGTAACTTCTGGAGGCAATTGGTTGCAGTCAGAAAAAAGAAGGCTGAATACCTTTGCACACAGCAATTTTCATTTATTTGTAATGAATGTTTTACATCATGTAGGATATTCCTTCTACGTTACAATTGTATATGTTATGTTGGACTTTCACATAAAATTCAAATAAAATATAATTTTATGTTTGTGGATGTAATGTGACTAAATTTGGGAAAGTTCAAAAAAAGGGCCACTGAAGGCACGGCCTGACTGACTTCATCAGGGTGTATTTAGAAGCAGAACAACATCCTGGTTGTAATCATGTCATCCTTAGTGACAGAAAGGAGGTAAGATAAAACTTCACCAACTCCAATTTTATATTCTATAATTTATAGTTAAACTGGTGTTATAGAGTTGTATTCCATTAAAGAATCACATTTCCTTTTTTTCTTTATCTTTACAGCTGCAGCACAAATGAAAAGTGTCAGGGTGTCCAGTTCAGGGCTTCACCTGTTCCTGACAGTCCTGTATCTGCTCACAATGAGCTGCAGCTGTGACAGTCGAAGTGTCAGTCCAACCATTCTCCACCACAGAAGCACAGAAGAAGTGTATAAGTTTTCCTTTTTTTTTTTTTTTTTTTAGATCCAAAGTCCAGTTTCATTTATTTCTTAGAAAAAATACAATATCAATGTGAGATTGTTTTGCCTCAGAAATCATTATTTGATGTTCAGATTTTTCCCCACTCATCCTCAAATTCAACTAATAACTTTTTCATGTCTTCTTCACTAGTATAAATCGCACTGTTGAACTGGAGTCATCAACTGTAAAGAGAACCAGGGAAGTGCCAAATAATGAACCTGGATACAAAGAGGATTCCTCCACGCTATCTTCTCCAGTTTCTAGACAACCTGAGACTGATAAAAGGAGGAAAATAGCGTTTTGGCTTTTCCTGCTGCAACTGATTTATGATAAGGTATGTTTAACCAAGCTGAATGTTGTTGATTGCGTGAACTCAGTATTACATGAATAATAGAAACAACTGTGATGTGTTCAGTTTTTACTCTTCTGAACATTTTTACTGTAAACGGAGGACTCTACGCTGGCCACTGGTAATATTGTTTGACATGTTGGACATCTCAGCATACAACACTGTTGTCATTTGGATAGCACTGAACCCGGAGTGGAACAGAGGGAAGCTCCAGAAGAGACGCCTCTTTCTCGAGGATCTGGGAAAGGCATTGGTGAGACCACAAATTGAGGAAAGACGTGTCCCCAGAACCCCAGCCTCTGCAGCCATCGTGAGGAGGATTCAGGAGGAGAATGCTGGTGCCCTATCCACCCAACCTACAGAACCAGAATCTGAAGAGCCTGAAGTAAGTGTGTGACGTTAATGTCTGGCACCAGAGGCGTATTTAGGCCATTTTTAGGGGTGCTCAAGCACCCCTAAATCCTATCTTAGCACCCCTGAAAAATTACTGATTCAGAGCAGTGTTCTTTCTAAGCTGCGCGCGTGCGCAATCGCACACGGCATCTGGCTTCAGCGCGCACAGCAAATTTATGCTGCGCAGAAAATAAAATCCAAGCTGAACTGTAAACAAAATAATAATAAACCAAGTTATTTTATAACGGCAGAGAATGTTATGAGAATTATTTTGCAACTCTGGTGAAACGCTGTTCCATGGTCTCGCTCTGTGAGCAGCGGTGCTGATCTGAGCGCACCGGTGATGGATGGGTGGGGCAGACGCTTTATAGTTGGGCAGGTTGCGATGTGCGTCTCTGTTCTGGACTCGGTTAAAGAAAAAATGGCCGGTCCACCCTAAGTAGAAAGCTGCTACTCTCAGTAGTTCTACCTCACTCTGTCATACTCAGTGTTTCTAGTTTTAGAACAGGTGATATCAGTCAGGTAACTAAACCATTTGTTGAACACGAGCATGAGCATGAAAAAAAGCCCTGATCAATGGATCGCAGATAACGTGATTCACCATGGCAACGGCAGGAATAAGAAGCCTCGAAGTGGCATTTCCCCCAAATGGAATTAGAAATCTTTAAAGAAGGCATATGGAGAATATTAAACCACAAGAAACGATGCTGTTGCTGCAGAAAGAGCAAGTTGGCGGCAGAGAATGTTATGAGAATTATTTGATGGAGAATTAAAGCTATTTTCTCACATCTAACTCATTCATCACAAAAAGGAGGAGTTTGGGGGGGGGGCGCATTGCTTAGGAAAGGCATTGAAAGGACGGGGCAGCAAATGATGATCAAGTATGAAAAAGAGTTTAATTAGGTAAGGTTAAGTCATACGTTTTTTTATGTTTAAAAGTACTCAACTAATGCATTAATTGCCTGTATTCAATATATGCAATTAATGCTGTAATGGTGTTAGTTATTGAATAACTGATATGTTCATCTTTTTGCAAGCATTGTTCACCCATCCTTCTAAAAATGAGTTGACATTAATTGTCTTGTAAGTGTTTAATTTGTGCCAACCTCACTTTCTATTAATCATACAGGCTATATGTATATTTCCAGCTGAAGTAAAGGTAGTGTTATTTAAGTGAAGAAACGTGTAGTTGAGGGGAAAATAAGTGAATGGAAACTAAAATATATGAATAGAAAGGTAAAGCTGGAAGTGCCAAAATTTGACACCGAATAAATTATTGCTTTCATTCTATAAAGTTCTGTTATTAATCTTGTGGGTCTCTGATTGTGAAACACCTTTAAAGTATAACTGAGTGCAACAGTAACATTTCTGACAGCACAACATACAGCAGCTTCTGAAAGATTTTCTGCATCTTCTACGTTATTAAAAAGCTGCTTTTGGCATGAAAATGAAGTATAGCACAAAGAAATTGTTTAGAACTGAGAGTGTTTCCTCTTTGTGTTAGAAAAGCGATGTGTGGGAGAGAATATTGAAATAAATCATCTGACGACCCCAAAACGCTTTACACTGGTCTGTCATTCACTCATTCATGCACACATTCACACCCTGATGGTGGTGAGCTACATTGTAGCCACAGCTGCCCTGGAAAAGACTGTCAGAAGAGAAGCTGTACACAGAACTACATGCTGGAGCTAAACCTGCAGAAAATGTAAATAATTTAATGGTAATAAAATTGGAACTCGGCTGCACAGTGGTGCCACCCTTGGTCTTTCTGCATGGAGTTTGCATGTTCTCCCTGTGCATGCGTGGGTTATCTCCGGGTACTCCGGTTTCCTCCCACAGTCCAAAAACATGACTGTTAGGTTAATTGGCTTCTCTAAACTGTCCTTAGGTGTGAGTGTGCGCGTGAATGGTTGTTTGTCCTGTCTGTCTCTGTGTTGCCCTGCGACAGACTGGCGACCTGACCAGGGTGTACCCCGCCTCTCACCCAGTGAACGCTGGAGATAGGCACCAGCACCCCCCGCGACCCCATGAGGGATTAAGCAGGTCAGAAAATGGATGGATGGATGGAAAATTGGAACTCTGAACGATGTGCACATCTCTCAGTTCTTCCTTAGCAGGAAGCCTACTCTGAAATAAAAAGATGCTATACAGCTTCAAGATTTGTGTCTTTTTCATGTAATCGGGCTAAATCAGTTTTAAACTAAGTAATCTAAAAGAAATTATGCTGTAACTTGATTCTTTTAGTAAGCCATGTAGCTTGATATAATCTCAGGTTTTGAACAGGCATAATATAGCCTCAGTGTGCATGTGTGATGTTGCTCACAGAGGTCAAGTGATCGCTCAGGGAGTCTGTATGTTTGCTCAGACACATGAAAAATTAGGGGGAACATTGGTCATAACTAGTTTCTACGTCTCAGTCCTCTGAACAAATCACATGAGTCTTCAAAATGCGAGTCACTTTGTTTGTGGGTAAATGTGGCAGACTATTTTATGCACGTCAACCTTGTTAAGACGTTTCTATATTTACAAAGTCTAATAAAAGTCGTAGAAAAAACTTTCACTTTTATCCCAAAGTTTTAAATTTTAAAACAGAGCTCTTTGCATTGCATTTAGCCATCTATAAGACGTTTTTCCCTCAACTTGCCAAGTTATACTCGGACAACCAAGATGTTGTTTTTTCTGTTTCCTGCCACTGGATGTCACTAAAACGAAGCTCTGAATAAATGAAGCCACTCGCCACATCTGATGTGGTTCTGGGTTTGCTTGATTTTGACAGCCCGAACATTTTTTGCGTGTGTGTGTGTGTGTGTGTGTGTGTGTGTGTGTGTGTGTGTGCGTGTGTGTGTGTGTGTGTGTGTGTATGTGTGTGTGTGTGTGTGTGTGTGTGTGTGTGTGTGTGTGTGTGTGTGTGTGTGTGTGTGTGTGTGTGTGTGTGTTTGAGTGTGTGTGGTGGCGGCAGGTGTAGAGGGGGGGCCCACAAAGACTGCGTTGTCCCAGGCCCTAGCAAAGCTGCCAGCTGGCCTGATTATTAGGCATCACAGTGGAAATGACAATATAAAAAAGACAAAGTAACATTGTTCTGGAAAATCCAAATACATAGAATTGAGTATTTAACTTCAAATCACAAGTATTACAAAGAAGGATTGTAAATGAGTATAAATAATGTGTATTTTATTGATACATAATGTAGATTTTATGACTAATCGATCTCAACTGGTTGATTAATCCTACCAAGAAAACTGTACTGCAAAAAAAATTACATAAAATTCAATTCAATTTTATTTATATAGCGCCAATTCATGAAACATGTAATCTTGGGGCACTTTACAAAGTCAAATTCAATCATATTATACAGATTGGTCAAAAATTTCCTATATAAGGGAACCAGTTGATTGCTTCAAAGTCCCGACAAGCAGCATTCACTCCTGGAGAAGCGTAGAGCTACAGGGAGAGTCGTCTGCATTGTCCATGGCTTTGCAGCAATCCCTCATACTGAGCAAGCATGAAGCGACAGCGGAAAGAAAAACTCCCCATTAACGGGAAGGAAAACCTCCAGCAGAACCGGGCTCAGTATGAACGGTCATTTGCCTCGACTGACTGGGGTTAGAGAAGACAGAGCAGAGATACAACAAGACAGACAAAAAAGCACAGAAGCACACATTGATCCAGTAATCTGTTCTACATTAGATGGTAATAGCGGGTGATCTGTCTTCCCTGGATGATGCCACATCTAACAAAACGCCAGACCAGGTGCACCTACTATGAAGAAAAAAGAGAGAGAACAAAAAGTTAAAAGCTGAATGCAATGCAATGCAAAACTAGAGAACAGTAGACTGGAGAACAGTAGAAATCAGTAGAGTGAGAAAAATAGGCCCTGATGTCCTCCAGTAGCCTAAGCAAATAGCAGCATAACTATAGAAGTAGCTCAGGGTAACATGACCCACTCTAACTATAAACTTTGTCAAAAAGGAAAGTTTTAAGATTAGTCTTAAAAGTAGACAGGGTGTCTGCCTCACGGACCAAAACTGGGAGTTGGTTCCACAGGAGAGGAGCCTGATAACTAAAGGATCTGCCTCCCATTCTACTTTTAGAGACTCTAGGAACCACCAGCAGACCTGCAGTCTGAGAGCGAAGTGCTCTGTTAGGAACATACGGGGTAATCAGAGCTCTGATATATGATGGAGCTTGATTATTAAGGGCTTTATACGTTAAAACAAGAATTTTAAATTCTATTCTTGATTTAACAGGAAGCCAATGAACGGAAGTTAAAATTGAAGAAATATGATCCCGCTTGTTGATTTTCATCAGAACTCTTGCTGCAGCATTTTGGATCAGCTGAAGACTTTCAACTGCATTTTGTGGACTTCCTGATAGTAAAGAATTACAATAGTCCAGCCTTGAAGTAACAAATGCATGGACTAGTTTTTCAGCATCACCCCTGGACTGAATGTTTCTAATTTTGGCGATATTCCTGAGGTGAAAAAAGAAACTCTGGAAACCTGTTTAATATGGGACTTAAATGACATGTCTTGGTCAAAAATAACACCAAGATTTTTTACTTTATTACCAGAGGCCATCCAGATTAAGTGATTGATTAAGAAGTTTATTTTTTGAGGACTCTGGTCCAAAGATTAAAACTTCTGTCTTGTCAGAACTTAAGTGCAGGAAATTTAAAGTCATCCAGCTTTTGATGTCATCAAGACATGACTGCAGTCAAAGTAATTGATTGGATTCATCAGGATTTATGGATAAATATAGCTGAGTGTCATCATCATAACAGTGGAAATTAATCCCATGCTGTCTGATAATTTTGCCAATCAGAATCATATACTGTATATAGTAAAGAGAATTGGTCCAAGGACTGAACCCTGTGGTACTCCACAAGTGACCCTAGAGTTTGAGGAAGATTTATTATTAATTATGAACAAACTGCAATCTGTCCAACAGATAAGATTTAAACCAGCCTAATGCTTTCCCCTTAATCCCTACAGTATGCTCAAGTCTTTGTAGGAGAATATTGTGATCAACTGTGTCAAATGCAGCACTGAGATCTAACAGTACAAGTATAGACACAAGTCCATTATCTGAGGCCATGAGAATATCATTGCAAAGTCAAATTCAATCATATTATACAGATTGGGTCAGTTTATACAGATTGGTCAAAAATGTCCTATATAAGTGAACCAGTTGATTGCATCAAAGTCCCGACAAGAAACATTCTACAAAACTACAAAACACAGTTACAGTATACACAAATATATATATATATATATATATATATATATATATATATATATATATATATATATATATATATATATATATATATATATATATGAATATATTATTCACCAATTTCTAAAGCTCTGATGCCTTCACGGAGTAGATGCAATTTTGGAGAGACTATGTCACAAAAACTTGGACGTGTAGACATGTATCTCTCTATCTAATATTAGAAAAATCACATTCTAATATAAACAATATCTTTTAATCTTACTTGTGAAAAGGTATCTCTCAAGGCCTGACGTCAATAATCCGTCGATTTAAACAAAAATATGCCGCACAGTGCTGAGGTATAAAATTAGTGTGTTCAGCTTGAATCAGCAGGTTAGGGTAGCAGGTCAACCGCCCCAAGATGGCGGCCGTAATTCCTGCGCCGCGACAGTCAATGCGGGGTCTACTATTATATTATGTCTATGACCACAACCATTAAACGTAGGAGAGAATGACGTTTTCGTATATAGACAGACGACAATGTTAAACTGTTGCTTAAGGTGACATAAATTAGAAAACCACCAAATTTGGTTATATTCAGAAGCGTCGGCAGCACAAAAAGTATTCCTATCTGCTTTTGTTGACATTTTTCAGTTTTTTATTTTTTTATTTTTGGCAGCCGTTATATTGTATATGTTAATTTCTACTAATGTTTATCACACTGCACATGAGCTATGCCACCCCTCCTTCTAAATTAAGTTTTGTTTTGTTTTGTTTTTTTAACATGACAACAGAGACCGGGATCATTTTGAGTCATTACATGCTGGAGCCCTTTTTGAAATTGTTGTCAGAGAAAACATTAGCCGTTGTCCAAATCTTTCTGTTATCACAGGAAAACGTTGTCGTGGAACAACACAGAACACGGAGAGATTAGAACTCATATCAGAAGAATCTAAAACACTGTTCCCCTGTTTGAATGTTGCCTAGCAACACAGTTAAAGAGATTCATGTTTCTTATAAACTTACAATGATTAAAAAAAGTCCATTTCTTGTTTGTTTGTTTTTTTGTTTGTTTGCTTGTTTAAAAATATTATATTGTGTCTTTTATGGAATATTGAGTATAAAACAATCTAACCACATGTTTAAGAACTCTTAAGAAAAAAATCAACTAAGAACTGAATCTGTGTATTTTTCTCTTCTAAAAATGTTTGTTTTCCTTTTAGATTTGCAATTTCTAAGATATGAAACAGTGGCCCTATGAACATGTGATCAGAAGAACATATGACATAATAATAATAAATAATACATTTTATTTCAAGCGCCTTTCAAAACACTCAAGGTCACTGTACATGTAAAAACAATAAATGGTAAAAGCAGTCGTCATAATTAAAAGAAACAACACAAATTACACAGAGGAAAGTAATATAAAATCATAATGAAAAGGCAATCTTGAACATGTGGGTTTTGAGTTTGGATTTGAACACGGGTAAAGACTCGGTATTGCAGATGTCAGGGGGGAGAGAATTCCAGAGTATGGGCGCAGAGCGTGAAAAAGCTCTGCTCCCCATAGTTTTAAGACGGGCTGAAGGAACAACTAAGTGAGTGGTAGAAGAAGATCTAAGAATGCGGGAGGGAATAGAAATTTGAAGTAAATCAGAAAGGTATGGAGGGGAGAGATTGTGAATAGCTTTAAAAGTAAGTAGGAGGATTTTGAACTGAATTCTATACTTCACAGGTAGCCAGTGGAGCTGCTGCAGGACTGGGGTGATGTGATGAAAAGAGGGGGTTCTAGAAATGATGCGAGCTGCTGAGTTTTGTACTGACTGAAGCTTGTGAATGGATTTTTGAGGAAGACCGAAAAGAAGAGAATTACAGTAATCGATGCGGGAAGTGACCAGACTATGAACAAGAGTGCAGGTGGAGCTAGTGGAGAGAGAGGGGCGAAGGCGATTGATATTGCGTAAGTGAAAGTAAGCGGAGCGGGTTAGGTTGTTAATGTGAGAGGAGAAGGACAAGGTACTATCAAGGATGACACCCAGACTCTTGACCTGAGGTGAGGGGGAAATTATGGAGTTGTCAAATGAAAGGGAGAAACTGTCAGCTTTGGATAAAGTAGATTTTGTTCCCACTAAGAGGATTTCAGTCTTGTCATTATTCAATTTAAGAAAGTTGGAGGTAAACCAGGATTTTATTTCGGTTAAGCAGGAGATTAATGAAGGAGGTGGGAGTGAAGAGTTTGGTTTACAAGAAAGATAGAGCTGGGTGTCATCCGCATAACAGTGAAAATTGATGTTGAATTTCCTAAAGATATTGCCAAGGGGGAGAATGTAGATGATAAAGAGTAGGGGTCCTAGAACAGAGCCTTGGGGAACACCGGTGGTAACTGGAGAGGAGTTGGAACGATATGACTTAATCTGAACAAATTGAGTGCGGCCAGAAAGATAGGATTGAAACCAGGCTAGGGGAGTGTGAGTGATGCCAATTGTATAAAGTCGATGGAGTAGGGTAGAGTGTGAAACTGTGTCGAAGGCTGCACTTAGATCAAGAAGAATGAGGATGGAAATTAGACCAGAGTCAGCTGCTATTAAAAGATCATTGATTATTTTTAAGAGGGCGGTTTCAGTGCTATGACGGGGACGGAAGCCAGACTGGAACTGTTCGTAAAGGTTGTTGTGAGTTAAGTGAGAATGAAGTTGAGAAGCGACTGTTTTTTCCAATATTTTTGAAATAAAAGGTAAATTTGAAATTGGCCTGAGATTATTGTAATTGTCACAGCACATGACATCATACCATGATATCACAGGCAGCATTCTGGAACATCACAGAAGTTTCATACAGGTCAGATATATTCCTTTTTTCACAACTGCTTCAGCGTTCGTTCATGACACATCGCTCCTGGAAATTTATTTTGCAATTCACAGCAAGTTTTTCAACTTTTGAAAGTTGACTTCTGAAACAAGCACAGGTTAAAATGGAGTTAAACCAGCTTAAAGATATTGTAGAAAGAGAATTAGAACAGCCTCCTGAGGGGAACATCATCTATCCCTTTGAAGGTGGAGATAATTTTGATCACTTTGACTCCTGTGACAGATACAGTGAGAGGAACTGCTACGTTGGTGAGGATTTCTCTGGCAATCAAACTTCAATGAACAACGAGGAGGTAAGTTTTACTGTGAAAGGAAGTGATCAGGAAGCTTACTTAGAAAAACAGAGTTATTCAGAGGAAACTCTGACCTCTACACCACAGCTGATAACTGAAAAAGACACACAGGAGAGAGTGGATCATCAAGAAGAGAAACAGCCATTGAAGCGTGTGTGGAATAAAAAGAAAAAGCTAACATTTAAAGCTTTCATGGAGAGACAAGCCGTCCTTGATCAGAAGGTTTCTAGTGAAACTATTGAAAAAAACGATGTTTCTATGCCAGAAAAAGAAGGTGATCAAGCAGCTTCCTTAGAAAGACAGAGTAATACAAAGGAAACTCTGATCTCTACACCACAAATGGTCTCTGAAAAAGAAACAATCGCTGAAACAAAGGAGACGGTGGATCATCAGGGGGAAAAACAGTCTTTTAAGTGTAAAAGCAAGAAGATCACAACAGTGGCATGGGAAACATCCTTGCAGCCAGAAAACATCCAGCAGGAGAATTTAACTCCGATGGTCTCTGATGATAAAACTTCAGAAAATGTCCAAGTGGAGAATTTAACTGAGGTCTCTGACAATCAAACCACAGAAAATGTCCAAGTGGAGAATTTAACTGAGGTGTCTGACAATCAAACCACAGAAAATGTCCAAGTGGAGAATTTAACTGAGGTGTCTGACAATCAAACCACAGAAAATGTCCAAGTTGAGAATTTAACTGAGGTGTCTGACAATCAAACCACAGAAAATGTCCAAGTGGAGAATTTAACTGAGGTCTCTGACAATCAAACCACAGAAAATGTCCAAGTGGAGAATTTAACTGAGGTGTCTGACAATCAAACCACAGAAAATGTCCAAGTGGAGAATTTAACTGAGGTCTCTGACAATGGAAATTCAGAGGATGCAGAGAATAATACCCCCAAAAGGAATAGCAGAAGTCAGGGGACTCGCACCTACAACTCTGGTGCCTACCCAACACACCGTCGAAACAACAGGCACGGGCACTGGAATCAGTACCCAGCCCCACCATACCCCCGTCCACAAAGGACACCTAATGTATGCTATGAAAATCCCCAGTTTGGTCATGGCAACATGCACGAGAGAAGTTTCGACAGGTATCACAACGTCCCATATCCTGCCGCTATGCCTCACCCTAGGCCACCACCACCACATTATATTAGGCACATTAAGGAACTTCAACGGTATATAAAATTTGTGGAGGATGAACGGTGGAAAAACGTCCAATCTCTTTCTGAGCAAACTGAAAGAAGACTGCAGGTGGAGAAAAAATACAACGACTGCCTGACACAGCTCCACCTTTATGAAGAAGCACTTAAAGACTCAAAAGAAATTCCAAATTTGCCCAAATCCCTTGAAGAGCAAACAAATGAAGCAAAGTGTACGTGTCAAGTCAAATTTGAAGAAAATGAATTGCCAAATATGAAAGTACAGGAATACTTAATGAAACTACTAGATGAGGCGTTTGAAATCAACGATCAGCTAAATGATAAACTGAAACACCAGGAAGACATGCTGAAGAAAATTGACTCAGAACGAAGACAAGACAGGAAGCATATGGTTTCTGCACAAGTTCAGACAGATTTACAAGAAAGCTCACTCCTGAAAACCATCCATTATCAGACTGTTTCAACCCAAACTCAGTTGGATGTACAGGAAACCAGATTTGGGTTAATACCAGTCTATCAAACCACTTCAACACAAACTGAGATGGCTGTGCAGGATACCAGATGTAAATTAAAACCAGTCCATCAAACGATTTCAACACAAACAGAGACACAATTACTGGTAAATGTTGAAGAAGTAAAGGTCTCGGAAACAGCACAAAATGGGGATGAGCAAGGGGAGAAAGCGCCATGTAAGAAATCTAAATGTAAGAACAAGAGAAAAACATCAAAGGAAACTGCTTCAGAACGAGAAACCCTCAATGATCAAAAGGTTTCTGGAGAAAATATTGAACAGCAAGAAGTATCAACACCAGGAATTGTCGATCAGTCAGTTTCCTTACAAAACAAGATTCATACAAATGAAACAGTGATATCTAAGCCAGAACAGGTCAGTGAAGAAGAAAAGGTCCCTGAAACACCCCAAAATGGGCATGAGCATGGGGAGAAAACATCATCTGAGAAATTGAAATGTAAAAACAAGAGAAAGACATCAGTGGAAACTGCTTCGAAGCCAGAAACCCTCAATGATCAAAAGGTTTCTGGAGAAAATACTGAACAGCAAGAAGTATCAACACCCGAAATTGTTGATCAGTCAGTTTCCTTACAAAATGAGATTCATACAAATGAAACAGTGATATCTAAGCCAAAACAGGTCAGTGAAGAAGAAAAGGACCCTGAAACATCCCAAAATGGGGATCAGCAAGGAGAGAAAAAGCCATCTAAGAAATCTAAACGTAGGAACAGAAAAAAGGCATTATTGGAAACTACCTCTAAGCTAGAAACCCTCAATGATCAAAAGGATTCTGGAGAAAATATTGAACAGCAAGAAGTATCAACACCAGGAATTGTCGATCAGTCAATTTCCTTACAAAACGAGATTCATACAAATGAAACGGTGATTTTTAAGCCAGAGCAGGTGAATGAAGAAGAAAAGGTCCCTGAAACACCCCAAAATGGGGATCAGCAAGGAGAGAAAAAGCCATCTAAGAAATCTAAACGTAGGAACAGAAAAAAGGCATTATTGGAAACTACCTCTAAGCTAGAAACCCTCAATGATCAAAAGGTTTCTGGAGAAAATACAGTTTCAAAACCAGAAACGGTTGAGGATCAGACAGTTTCCTTACAAAATGAGATCCATGTTAATGAAACTGTGATATCTAAACCACAGCAGGTCAGTGAAGAAGAAAAAATCACTTCTAAAAATCAAAACTTGTTCAAAAGAGCTGAGACAGTGACACAGCAAGCTGTGTTAGAAACAAAAGAGGCAGAACCAATTAAGGCTCTTGTAGCATCTAGGAAAAGTGTGTGTAGTCAAAAGGAAAAGCAGATCTTAACAGTGCTAAAGGTAAGCAAAACACCTCAGGGATTTAAAACACAGGCAGCAAAAAAGTTGCCTGTGCAGAACAATAACTCTGAACAAGAAGAGAGCCCAGAAAAAAAAGTTTCACTGTGGCGGCGTTTTAAAAAGGCCATGACTCCATCACATCGGCGGCAGTACAAAGACAGGGAAGAAAAGCAGCCCCAGTAAACTCTTTTCACTGATATTTTAGATTTTAAAGAGGGTGGGGGTTTGGGAGGTTGATAAAATAGTTGTTGTTAAAAAAGCTATGGTGGATAAAATATTTTTTTATTATTTCTTTTTGTAGAGATTTTTAAAAAATAATTTATTGTTAAAAAGATAGGGCTGCACAATGATAAATGTCTCTCTGTGCATGCGTGGGTTCACCCCGGGTGCTCCGGCTTCCCCCACATTGTCCAAAAACATATATTTTAAATTAATTGGTTGCTCTGAACTTCCCTTAGGCTTTAGGATGAAAGGATCTTTTTGATTCTAAACATCCACATAAACTAAAGGGATATTCCACATAAAAAAAGAAAAATCTATATTAATGGGATGTTAAAGATTTGAAAGAGCTAGGACCTGGACAATTACAGAGTTCTACTCGAACAAAAGTGGGGTTTGCAATTACTAGTCACATTCCCTACTTCTTAAACCAACAACATAATAGTTAAGGGATCATCTCACATCCAAAACCTTTATATTATTTGTTATTTATTGTATGGGTGCAAATAAAACATGATAAGTGAAATTGCATTTACATCCACTGTTGATGACGAAATACAGAATTTGGTAATCTGGTTAAATTCTGTGGGGTCGTGATAATTCTCAGCTCTGCAGTCATATGAAAGACATTAATGCATTAAAGCATGATACACTGACCTGCAAGTTTTTTTTTATTTTCAAGAATCTATAACATCATTATAACAATGCAGGAGATCAATTATAAATAAAACCCAAAAATAAAGCCAACTTGGCTGCTGAGATTTGGGTCCCATCTCCCGTCCCAAAATAGATGATATAGGTATGATACTCACTTCAGTAGTTCAGAGTACATGTTTGACTATGTAGAAAATGTTATATGACTCTCCATTGAATCGCCACCTTAACGTGGTGGAGGGTTTGTGTACCCCAATGACCTTGAGGGCTTTGTTGTCTGGAGCATTAGCTCCTTGTAGGGTCTCCCATGGCAAATTGGCCTCAGGGGAGGGGTCAGACTAAGAGCGATTCAAGGTTTACGCCTCCTTTGTCACCATCCTGTTTGTTGTTTTCATAGGCAGGTTCTCAAGAAATATTAATGGAGAGGAAGGTGTCTTGCTATAGCAGTAAGCAGAAAAAAGGTGGATTGCAACCTTCTGGGCTGCAGGTCAATCTCTGCCTCAAGCGGAGGAGTTTAAGTAACTTGGTGTCTCGGTCATGAGTGATGGTGGGAGGGAACAGAAGGTAGACAGACATATTGGTGCTCCATCTGCAGTAATGCAGGCAGGGTCCGAAATTAACACTCGCCAGTCGCCAAATGCGAGTAAATTTCCCGCTTGGCGAGTGAATTTCAGAGGGCTAGCTGCCACATGGCGAGTAAATGTTTGTACCAAATAAATTAAAAATAACATAAAAATAACAAAACCCATCTGGGCTGCGGATGACCCGTTCACAGCTCTGTCCATCCAGAGCTCAGTCTAAACTCCGCCTTCTGCGGAGCAGGAGTTATGGGGGGAGAGCGGCTCCCAGATAAAGCCTTCATTCAGAGCCACTCATGGCTGCACGCTGGATTAGAAAACAGATCTGCTAACCAGATACAGTCTAAGACGCCAATTAGTCTGTTTATAAGTTTCGTTCTTATTTATTCTGCATTTTCTTAACTACGTGCGCTGTTTTTCTGTGCTTCACTGCTCTTACTGCCCCCCCCCCCCCGCCCTCTCGAGGCCAGGTGCTTTTATCAGCGGCCAGCCTTTAAAACGTGAATCACTACGTTTAATATCCTTCCACTCGTACCAATA
The DNA here is from genome assembly GCA_037039145.1 of Fundulus diaphanus. Lineage (NCBI taxonomy): Eukaryota > Metazoa > Chordata > Actinopteri > Cyprinodontiformes > Fundulidae > Fundulus > Fundulus diaphanus. The sequence goes on along the minus strand of CM073127.1, from coordinate 37,456,227 downwards.
TGTCCCAATTGAAATCAATAGGAGAGCCAGTAGCTGTGTTTCATGCTCTTTTGTTTTTAACGACACAGAACCAACGGTGCTTCGGTGGGCTGCTGCCTTGCGCTTGAATTCAGGTGTGCAAAATTACGTTACATGTAATTTAGGTGCACATTTTTAAAGGCCATTTTAAGGAACTTGTAACATCAGGGGCTTTAGCTCAGACCCATTTTTCCTTCTCTCCCCTCTAAAGGAGCCCTTTACAGTCTTCATTTATGCATTTTCCCCACTGTTTATCCCACTGTTTATTATTTTAAAAGATGTCTTCAGAGTAGTGAAAAGCAGACAGAATCACTTGCATCACCATGGGGCAGGAGGTAATATACTGAATACAGTGAAATGGTAATTAATGTAAGTTTTGTGTCTCCGTTTGGAATTCCAAATGAATTAAATATGCATATTTTAAATGTTTGCCTCTGATCATTGCTTCTCCTTTACTGCCAAATCTTAAACCGGGGTAAGACGGGCCTTCAGAGATAAGCAGGAGCAGGCCGGTATTAATATCTACAGTTACCATGGTGAAATTACCTTTGACGCAGACCCAGCTTAGGATGCACGGAAAAAAAGGAAAAATTAACAAGTAACATTAAACGCATGCACAGCAGACTTAGTATTTACAGGTATTTTTCACGTTAGCATGGAAAACATTAAACAAAAGTTTGTATCAGAGTTTGAGGGCTCTGATATTAGTCCAATAGCGAGTGATATGAGCCCCGTTACTTAGATTAGACCTTCCCTCATGAATCACAAGTAATGAGGTAGTGAAGTAGTCTTTGTGAAGTGACTTTGAGGCTTCATTTACAGAAAAGAGCAATTTGATATTCCTGAGAACAAGAGTGTGCAAATTGGCAATAACAGTAGTGTGATTGTAACAAATGATGAATATATTAACAGATTTAACATATTATGGATAACATATTATGGATTGTAACATGATTGTAACATGTGATAAATTTCTCAGCAGGGGGGCTATCGCCCTCTACTGAGAAACCTTGGCAAATAACAGTAGATTGATTGTAATATAACACATGATGAACTTCTCAGGAGGGAGCGATTGCTGTTACAGCTCTTGGAAAGAAGCTGTTCCCAGAGGGAAATTTTTTTTTAATAATTTCCCTCTGGGATTATTAATGTATTTCTGATTCTGATTAGTTATTAGTTCTGGATTTGATGCTTCTGAAGCATTTACCTGATGAGAGAAGGGCAAACAGTTCATAGCATGGGTGGGTGTAATCTGTGAACCTGCATCTGGCCCTTCTTTGGACTCGTTCTGCATAAATTGAGTCCAAATCCTGTAGACCGCATACCACAATCCCCTGTGCTGTTCTCACCACCCATAATAAATCCTTCCTCTCCTGCACTGTGCAGCTCCAATACCATACTATTATGCTGAGACATAAAACACTCTCTATGGGTAGCTCTGTAGAAGTTTTTTTAACAGTTTAGTGGAAAGTCCAGTCCTTTACAGTCATGAGTGCACAGCTGTCTTAAATGTTGTTTGTACCCCTTCTCCTGACTTACAAGACACCCCTTTGTCTAACGGCGATCTCGTCTTGTATCTTGACGGCTCCTCCTCCCGTTCTGCTGCAGGTTTGAATTGACTCTGGTTTGCTGTGTGTTCTGACTCAGGTGTTTTGCGCTCAGGTCCTTTACCACACTGCTACTGTGCTCAAAAACATGAACTCATTGCTTTAACTGGGGGTTGTAAGTTGGAAAGAAATAACTGTGAATATGGACACTGACTCCAGATATGCTTTTAGAGTGGTACGCAACTTGGTACAAGAGCACTGTGGAAACATCGCTCCTTTTTGAAATCAGATAGAAAACCGATTTTGAACAAGTTTCTGATCTTTTGGATGCTATTTTACTACCCAAAAACATTACTGTAGTTAAGTGTACTACTCACATAGGGCACTTAGACCCTGTCTCACGAGGGATCTCTGCCGCAGACTCAGCCAGAGGTCTACAGCGTTAGGGGGCCTACCGTTTTGGGGTCACAAGATGTGTTGAAAAAATACAGTCGTTTTGTAACCACTGATGTAATATATCAATGTTTGTAACTTGTCAGGCTCTCTGTCACTCTCTTTAGACATATGTCTATGACTTTAGATCCAAGTCTGTGGCCGCTGGTTTCACCAAATTAAAAGTGACCCACGTGGGCTCACTGATTTGTGATCCATGGGTTGACTAATCAGAATGTGAAGAGCTTGTTTTTGGCTTTGTACTTCAGCTGTGAATGAGTGTCAGTTGTCAACAAGCCGGGAAAGAAATTTGAAAGCAGTGCTCATAATAAATAAAAAATAAACTCCTTAGAAGTTTCAAGAATTACTAGAAACTACACCAAAGCTATCAGAGTTTTTTTTTAAAACAACTGCCCGTGAAGATGATCCTATTGAAGGATGCTCTCAGACCACCTGAGGGAGAGAAGCAGGAGATGCAGCCGGCGCAGGTGGATGCTGGGCTGGCCGGAAGGCAAGGGAACAGACAGGAGCAGTGGGAGGATTTAGCAAGGAGAGGCATAAAGTTTTTCCTTTATAACAGTGTGTGAAATTGAGTTCCTTTGAGATAATCTGCCCTGCAGCATTATGGCTTTATTTAAAAAAAAATAACATCAGCCCGAGAGGTGGATTCTCCAGTAAAAGAAATAAAAAATCTAATTTTTTGACACAATTTTGTGTTTTGGTTCTTTTTTGTGCTGAAATAGCCCTAGCCTTCTCCAACTTGAGCTTATTTGAACAATGGTTTCACCCAAAATGCAGTCAGTCTTGCTAACAGTTATTTATATCACTGGGTTCCTGACTGCAGGAAAACAGATTAGAGAGATAAAAGGTAGGTTGAAATATTCTGTTCCCTCGGGTATCTTTAGTAAGGAAGGTGCTTCAGATGTAGACACACAGTTGTGTATGATGAGTGGAAAAAATTATGTTACTTCATAAATCTGCTGTAGAATCAGCCTCTCCAGCTTTTCAACTATGGTTTCCTGACAGCAGGAGAACATATTATTTCAGGTGAGCTGAATTCCACGCAAAACTTAAATTGTGTCAAAATACAGGCACAAACTGACTATGATCTGGCATGCAGCAAGAAAGCGCCAGGACCCTCCAATTGATGTCAACTAAACATGCATCCTTCGTGGTTTGGATTTAAAGTATATAGTCATGGTTTTTTCTGCAGAAGACAAGGGGGAAAAAGCACTTCTAAAAAGTAAGACAGTGCTATATTTACTGGTGTACAGCACCCTGTTTAGGTTTTATTTGTGCAATGATTTAAAGGGAATATGCATTTGTTTGTTCCTTTACCTAGAATATACTGCAAATCTTGTGCTGTCAACCTACTTTTGACAAAAGGACAGTTAGTGCCATTAAAAAAAGGATCTGTGATATATGGCATTCAGGCCATGTTCAAATGATGTGTATGTTTGTCTTTGCACATGCATGTAATCTTGTAACTAGATCTCAGCTCATGTGGAGAAAAAGCTTCTACTTTAAACTGTTTATGGATTTCCTTTTTATAGTTTCTGTTTTATTGGTTGGTTTATTAAATCATTTAAATTACGACACTGAGAGTTTGGTGCCATTATCATAGTTTGTGATAAAATTCTTCAGGTGTGGGTTACTGATAAATGGGGAAGGTTTTTTGTGGCAGGGCCTTCCAGACCCTTTAGCCCCTGGAACCTACCCAGTACCATTAATATGTGTGTGTGTGTGTGTGTGTGTGTGTGTGTGTGTGTGTGTGTGTGTGTGTGTGTGTGTGTGTGTGTGTGTGTGTGTGTGTGTGTGTGTGTGTGTGTGTGTGTGTGATCAGCATTGTTTTTATGCCTTTGTTTGCTCCAACATTTTTGGGAGGGGCCAGCCCAATACTTCCATCTCTTACCAACATATTTGGTGCAAAGCAATAAAACATATTCTTGAAGAAGAAGTACTTATGTTCATCATGTTCTTTAATATCTGTGTCTTTTTTAATACTATTTTTGCTTATTTGTTTTACTGTTTTATTGTTGTTCTTAGTTTTTAGATTTGTACAGCACTTTGGCCAGCTGCTATGTTGCATTTTAAGTGCTTTAAAAATAAATATGGTATGTTAAAAATAAAAACTTGCTTTTGATGCTACCCAACAAACAAGACTGCCTTTATTTTACAGTAATTTCACCTTATTTACTGGGCAATTTGTAATATTACATTTAATAATTTTGTTATATTCAAAAAGTATGAAGTTAACAGCAAACAATTAAATACAGCATACAACTGGAATCAGCATAATTATATAATTTGATTAGAATTACTTAATATTTTTTTCTCATCAGCATAAATACAAAATACTGATGGAGCAACGTAAAACCAAAATGGTAGCGCCACAAAATGTCTGCAATACCCATATGGACCACTGAGCGTCACACAAAACAACAATTTTAGTGATGCTGGACTGAAAGTAGTCTGACTTCAGGGTTTTAAGGCTAATTAGAAAATGTGATGACATGTCTTGGCCTGGATTAATTTATGAATCACTTGAGAAATATACCATAGGTTGGCCATTAACTTTTTAATAACAGAATATGATTTTTTTAAAACTGGTCTTACTCCTTATCCTTATTTCATGTCTGGAAAAGCTCTTCAACAGATAAATACAATGTAAACACTTGATCTTTGGCTGTTGGCACCTCTATCCTATTTCACGCCTACAAAAGGAAGCAAGTTTCTTTGTACCAGCCAATTCTTCTAAATGTAATTCCTAATACTGTTGTAAAGATAGAAAGATGTAAATATATTGTTTAGATATGAACGTTAAGGTCACATATAGAGTATGTTGAATTTTTATGCTATAGGGAATAAAATTTGCTCTTTTTACTTTTGCTCTTTTTTCTTATTACTAATACATAATGACTAAAGAAATCTTTTTAATGTGTAACATCATATTAATCGGTTTGAAGATTACACAAGAAATTGCAACCCAATACATTTGAACAAAAAGAACACTTTATTTCAGACTCCATACCTGCATTCATTCCAGTATATACACTTTATAGCAGAGATGAAAATAATGAAAAGTCCTCAGTCCCTGAAAATGAGATATTAGATCTGAATGAGAATACCTGTATAAATAAAGGTTAAACAACCTTTTTTTTAAAAAAAGTTCTCAGTCCAGCGTGGCGGCTGATATGAGAGCATCAATTTCCTTAATGGCTTCAGATGTCCTTTTAAGAGCTTCAGCAACGTAGTCCTCAGTTACCGGTTCCTCCTGGGGGGTCTTTGGAGATGTTTCCTCTGAGTTTCGTGGCTCAGTTTCCCTCCTCAGCAGGTGGTTGTTCTCCAGCAGAACTAGGCCGAGTTGTTAAAGAGTACACCTCACATAAATATTGCTACATTGTATGCTTTTCAGAAACGCTACGTTGCATTTTATGTTGGGAGCTCTTTGCTAAAGGATACAGCTGAAACGCTCTATCTTCTCCAGTTCTGCGCCAACAACATCTGGGCTAAAGTTGAACAGTAAGGGTGAAAAGAGCTGTTAGAAATGGGAACCCCCACTGAAATAAAGTGATCCAAAATAAAAATAAAACACTTACAGACTTCCTGCTGTCTGTGGCATATTTACAGGTTTTTCACCAAGTGCCACATCGGACAGATTTTGCTCAGGCAGTGTTGATTTAGAAAAGTGTTTGACCTGCAAGCACATTGTACCACTATAAACAAAAATGGATGCTTTAAAATGTGTTAACACCGTAGGTATAAACAGACGTAGCACAACCTGTTGCAGGCAGGTGGGCATGGCATGAATCCCTTTGTTTTCTATAGAAAAATGCTATTTTATTACGAGGAATGAGCTCCTGGGATTTGTCCCCAGCCCATGCCTGCGGTATGGGCTGGGGACGTTGGGCGCTGGACAGGTACTCCTCCTGTCTGATAGCCTGACAGACACAGCAACAGACACGGGCACTTTGTCACTGCTGAGGGGGGCAGTACCCGCACCATGACTACTACCACAGCTGCTGAAGAGTAATGTTCATGGAAACGTTAATATTGGATGAGAAACCACACAGAGGGGGAGCTTGTCAAACTACATTTAGGAAGGCACTCATCAGGTTCACATAGAGCGAATAATACTATATATATATACTATATGTTAAAAGAAAGATTCATGACCACAGTTCAAGAATGCCTTTGTTTTCTATAGAAAAATGCTATTTCATTACAAGGAGGAATGAGCTCCTGGGATTTGTTTCTAACAAGGAGGGTTTCTACAAATTTCCCAGTTCAAGTTTTATACTTTTTTCCAGTCAGTTATTAGTGAGATTTTGTATATTTGAGTGCAAAGGTTGGTGTAGCCTCCTGCCACAGTAATCATGAAACCACAGGGCCAACGCTGGCTCCCAACTCGCCTGTTTCACTGTTTTATGTCATGCGGACGAGTTCGGCTCACATGTACAGTACTCAGAAAAAATCTGGCCTGGATTATTCTAGATTGAAGGCAGATCCTCTGGATCGGTTTGTGATCAGGGAGACCGCCACTTAGCAAATCTGGGGTCAGTTTGGTTTTAGCCTCCAGACCTAAAGTGAAAGGATCTGGAGGACAAACAGAGGAGTGGAGCGACCCCTTCTTCATTTTTAAATATGTGCTGATCCGTCAGCAACTCAAACCTCTAAATGGTCCCCAACTCAAGTTGTAACGAGCAAACCAAGGAGGAAGGTCATTTGATAAACAGAGATCAACGCAAAAAAAACTCTCAGAAATCCTGATTTTTACTGTTTAAGTAATAGAATAATAAAAAAAAGCCTTCAAACTCGACTCTTTTTCCTCATACTCCATTTCCATCACTCACCCAGGCTTGGAAAATGCTAACGTCAGTAAAGGAACCCTGTTCTACATCCTAACATCCTGCTCCGACCTCATGTGTTGTTCCAGCTGTTTGGTCAGTAGCTCTCCTCATCTAAAGCTGTCTATTTCATATCCTTCACAGTTAATAATATTGCAATAACATGCAATACAAAACTGTGAGGCATGGCAGCGGCGGCATCATGGAGACAGTATGCTAAGCTGTCAGTGCTACTGATGCGTTGTACATGAATGAAATTAAACGACGGCGATCAGCAGATTCATCAACCTCACCATGGCTCTCAGCAGCGCATTTCAGAAATTACGCTGAAATCAGACCGTTGCGCTCATTTTTTAACGTATGATTGAGAGCAACATGGAACGGTCAGTAAAGCTCTTGAACGTGCGTCAGCGCAGCCATAAACCAGAGCTGCACAGCGCAACTGTTATAAGAAATATTATTCTGAAGTCACTATGGCCTCACACCACTTGGACATAGGAGGCCTGCAGACATGATGGCTGTGAATAAGATCCACTGTTTGCTGATTGCAAGGCCAAATGCTGCGTAGAATGATTATTGTCTAGACCAGTGGTCCTCAATCCTGGTCCTCGAGGGCCGGTGTCCCTGCAGCTTTTACATGTGTCCCTGATCCAACACACCTGACTTACCTCCCCAGTGTGCTGTCAAGTTCTCCAGAGTCCTCCTAATGACCTTATTATTTGACTCAGGTGTGTTGAAGCAGAGTAACAAATAAAAGTTGCAGGACACCGGCCCTCGAGGACCAGGATTGAGGACCACTGGTCTAGACTGTCTCTGTTATGTCTCAGGCAAAGGCCACTGTGCAGTATTGGGGGGGGGGCGAAAAGCGAGACAGGCAGAGACAGGGCAGACGCAGACTGCAGCGGGACCGTGGGGTACGATTACTTTCCATCTATGTGATCTCTGCTCTGTTTCTCAATAAAAGTGCTGGAACTTCATCACCGCCGTCTCTTCATTTAGTAACGATGGGAACTCAGTTATTATTGTTTAGAATTCCCATAACAGCAACTTAAAATCTTTCCACCCTGGAGAAGGAACGGTTCAAATGATTTAAAGTGTGAATTAACTACATCTTTATGAAAATAGGTGCATGTAAATCTCTGAGCAGCGCTGTAACTTTCATTTGCTCATACTATGGCCTAACTACTGGGACATCAGCTGCAGGCTTGGAGCTGCTACTAGTTCACTACAAGCAGAAACAATCACAGCTACAAGGCGAGTCTCTACTGAGGACGACACTGGGCAGGTCCACCCACCGCGGTACAACTGGACTTATGTTTCGTAGTTGAAGACATTTCGTTTCCTCTCCAGGAAGCTTTCTCAATTCAAAAGTCTGGAGTAATGTGGAGTGCCAAGCTTGATCCACTCTCATTGGTTGTGCTGCCTTAAATTCCGCCTTCCCTCTTCCTGATTGGATGTTTTCTATTGTGTGTGTGTGTGTGTGTGTGTGTGTGTGTGTGTGTGTGTGTGTGTGTGTGTGTGTGTGTGTGTGTGTGTGTGTGTGTGTGTGTGTGTGTGTGTGCATGTGCGTGCTTGCTTGTAGCGCGAGATTTCAGTTTTGATTCATACTGGGATACTGCCGTTACCACAATTAATACCAGGCTACGAAACTAGTCCCAGTTAAGAACCTAAATATTATCTGCACTAAAATAGGTGAAAGCTGCTGAGTGCAGTTCTGAACAGAAGCAGGAGAGAGAGTTTTGATTTGTTGAACTTGAGAAATGTAAGTAACCAACGTTAGCATCTCAAAATAGCATTTAATTCTGAAGTATAATACATTTTATCAACAAAAACCTAATCTCTTTTATAAAACTACATATTCTGCGCCAGGCAGGAGTTCTGAAGACTGCTGGAAAGATGGAAAAGCAAAGACTGTAGACTATTAAAAAGTCAGATTCTTAGCCACAGCCATCTGAAAAAGAAAAGGTGAGGGTTTCCCTTTTACGAATATTTCGTTGCTATTATTGCTTTAATTTTTTGTCGACCCTTTGAGGCAGTTCAGGCATAAATAGCCGGTGTTATTTCTTTTACATGATATGCAGTATAACAACACTAGGTGCCGCCTAAACAACTGCTATTTTTTGTTTAGACTTTTGCTTATTTATAATAGCATAGTTAGGGTTCCACAAAATATTAGTGCTATTTATTTGACTATCTCTACTTCTAGAATTAGGATAAAGACAAATAAAACAGAGGAATACAATTTACATTGGTTTTATTGTACATAGATTTCCACACTGTCCATTAGTAAATTAGTACAAACTAGGGACGGAGCTAGACATTCTCATCATCAGGGGCTTAGGCCATAAAATATTTCATCATTACGAGGGCAATTTGGTACACCAAAAAAGTAAGCAATTATTTAATCTGTTGATGTGGTCGCAAAATTAATTTAATATAGGCCTTTACATATCTTAAAGTTTAATCTGCTGTTCTTTAATAGTCATACTAGTATATGCCAATAGTATATTAATATGTTCTCATTTCACTGATGAAATGGACAACCACTCATGTAACAATTCAGTCCTGGTGTCACCAATCTTACTCAAAGTACTGTATTGGGTCCTCCATGCTCCTTATGTATTAAGATTTACTGCACATTTAAACATTGAACACTCACTATTGTTAGGGAAATAATTAGTTGTCTGAGAGGATGTAGGTAAGGAGAAGCTATTATCTACACTTTAGAGGTATGATGTAAGAAATGTGTTTGGAATGTTAAGATAAATTACATGAAATGGGCTAAAGATAGTAACTACAGCCCAGTTGTACATTTGTTGAAGTTTGAATTTAATATTTGAAATGCTGTTAGTCTCAGTGACACTTCTACTTCCAGTGCAGAGTAAATACAAGAAATCTATTTGCAGTGCCTTGAATGTATACTTTTGCTGTGTTTTATGATGCAGACAGAGTATCTTAGATAAAAAAAATAAGTGTGGGGTTTATCTCTGCGCATTTTTATATCTTCAAAAGAAAATACAGAATAAATCTAGACAGCAGACATATTTTGACTATATTTAGTTTAATAGGCACATATTTACCGTCTGTCTCTGTTGCGGGTAAGCTCAAATGCAAACTTTTTCAAAGTGGGAAAAAAGTCCCGATTCGGTGATGCTTTAAACATTAACAAACAGCATCTAGTGTGTGCCGTGCTTATAAAAATTGTATAAATGTAGCAAGAAATGCAGCTTTTCTGTTTAGACAGACGAAACGCGCCCACGCTCAAGTGAAGCATCAAAAAATAAAAGCACGCATATTTTTTGATGCTTCACTTGGGGGGGAGGGGGAGTTTTGTATTTGTAGACGCACAAGTTAATGTTTTGTTTTTTTCACATTACTGTATTTATTTATTGTTAAGGTCTGTTTACAGATACAATGCAAAAATCTACATGTAAAACTCTTCTGTGAGTTTCAGCTTTCTGGTAAAGAATTCTGACCAGATTTTTCTTCTTCTCAGCTGATTGGTCAGTATCATGTCAATCACAAATGCAACAGTCCAATCAGAAAACAGTCCTCCATCTTTCACATGCACTACTCCTACTGGGCTGCGTCCGAAAAGGTTTAATTGGGCAGGACTCTCTAACCTGGGTTAAGAAGAAAAAGAACTGGAATGTTACTCAATGGTCCAAAGGCCTGTTTTCAGATGAAAGTTCATTCTGCATCATTTGGAAGTCAAAGTCCCAGAGTCTGGAGGAAGAGAGGCACATTGCTTAAAGTCCAGTGTAAAGTTTCCACAGTCAGTGATGGTCTGGGGTGCCATGTCACCTGCTGGTGTTGGTCCACTGGGTTTTCTGAAGCCCACAGTCAAAAGTAACCATCTATTAGGAAATTCTAGAGCACTTTATGCTTCCCTCTGCAGACAAGCTGTAGGGAGATACAGATTTTCTCCGACACCTGCCCTTATTGCCAAATGTACAAAATGCTGGTTCAGTGACAATGGTGTTCCTGTTCGTGATTGGCCAGCTAACTTCCCTAACCTGGGCCCCACAAAGAATCTATCAAGTATTGTCAAGATGAAGGTGAGACACCAGACTTAACGAGGCAGATGACGTGAAGGCAGCTATCACAGCAATCTGAGCTTCCATCACACCTACACAGTGCCACAGGCTGATGGTAATTCATGCAAAACGAGGAATGACAGAATTCAGGTGTAAGAGAAGGGATACAAGTTCAAGGATGTTAAGTAGCCTTCCAATTAGGCACCCCACTATGCATTAATCTAGTGATATTACGTTATGTGCCGAGGCTTCGAGGCGTGTGTCGAGTAATGGAGGGGGCGTTTCCGTGAAGCGCGTATCGAGGCTTGCTTCATTTAGGGGAGGAGCCGAAAACGATGACGTCCGAAGCCTCGCTGGCCGGCTGTACCACGTGACTGCTTCGGGAAGTGGTTCAGATGTTGGCGCGGCTTCGACAGCTTTAGAAACCCCACAGGCTCAAGGACGGATTACGGACCGGGCCAGTGGGGCCAGCGCCCAGGGGCCCTCTGGGGCCAGGGGCCCCGGGGGGCCCGAGACCAAAACTGTTTCAACATATACGATACAATAAATTGTTATTTCATAGGGCGTCTGATGAAAACAAGGAGGGAGTGGGGACCCCTGACATTTGGCTACCAAGGGCCCTTTGAGGGCTGGGGTGGCGAGTGGGGGGTACTTCCTACCAGGGCCCTCTGACTAACCACAGGCCCTTAGGGTGCTTTTAGAGGGCTCCATAGCTGCTCCTGCTAGTCAGCCATGGGCCCTGATGAAAGCACCCTCACCCTGGAACGTTGGTAAGAGTGGATGTGGTTGTGGAACCACAGGGTTCAGTCCTTGGACCAATTCTATTTACTATATATATGCTTCAGGTTGGCAAAATTATCAGACAGCATGGGATTAATTTCCACTGTTATGCTGATGACACTCAGCTATATCTATCCATAAATCCTGATGAATCCAATCAGTTACTTCGACTGCAGTCATGTCTTGATGACATCAAAAGCTGGATGACTTTAAATTTCCTGCATTTAAATTCTGACAAGACAGAAGTTGTAATCTTTGGGCCAGAGTCCTCAAAAAATAAACTTCTTAATCAATCACTGAATCTGGATGGCATTAACTTGGCCTCTGGTAATAAAGTAAAAAACCTTGGTGTTATTTTTGACCAAGACATGTCATTTAAATCCCATATTAAACAGGTTTCCAGAGTTTCCTTTTTTCACCTCCGGAATATCGCCAAAATTAGAAACATTCTGTCCAGGGGTGATGCTGAAAAACTAGTCCATGCATTTGTTACTTCAAGGCTGGACTATTGTAATTCTTTACTATCAGGAAGTCCACAAAATGCAGTTCGAAGTCTTCAGCTGATCCAAAATGCTGCGGCAAGAGTTCTGATGAAAATCAACAAGAGGGATCATATTTCTCCAATTTTAGCTTCCCTTCATTGGCTTCCTGTTAAATCAAGAATAGAATTTAAAATTCTTCTTCTAACGTATAAAGCCCTTAATAATCAAGCTCCATCATATATCAGAGCTCTGATTACTCCGTATGTTCCTAACAGAGCACTTCGCTCTCAGACTGCAGGTCTGCTGGTGGTTCCTAGAGTCTCTAAAAGTAGAATGGGAGGCAGATCCTTTAGCTATCAGGCTCCTCTCCTGTGGAACCAACTCCCAGTTTTGGTCCGTGAGGCAGACACCCTGTCTACTTTTAAGACTAATCTTAAAACATTCCTTTTTGACAAAGCTTATAGTTAGAGTGGCTCATGTTACCCTGAGCTACCTCTATAGTTATGCTGCTATAGGCTTAGGCTACTGGAGGACATCAGGGTCTAATTTTCTCACTCTACTGATTTCTACTGTTCTTCATTCTACGGTTCTCCAGTTTTGCATTGTATTACATTGAAATGACTGTCGTCATTTCAGCTTTTAACTTTTTGCTCTCTCTCTTTTTCTTCATAGTAGGTACACCTGGTCTGGCGTTCTGTTAACTTTGACATCATCCAGAGAAGACGGCTCACCCGTTACTACCATCTAATGTAGAACAGATTACTGGATCAATGTGTGCTTCTGTGCTTTTTTGTCTCTCTTGTTGTGTCTCTGCTCTGTCTTCTGTAACCCCAGTCGGTCGAGGCAGATGACCGTTCATACTGAGCCCGGTTCTGCCGGAGGTTTTTTTTCCCCGTTAATGGGTGGTTTTTCTTCCCACTGTCGCTTCATGCTTGCTCAGTATGAGGGATTGCAGCAAAGCCATGTACAATGCAGACGACTCTCCCTGTGGCTCTACGGTTCCCCAGGAGTGAATGCTGCTTGTCAAGACTTTGATGCAATCAACTGGTTTCCTTATATAGGACATTTTGACCAATCTGTATAATCTGACCCAATCTGTATAATATGATTGAACTTGATTTTGTAAAGTGCCTTGAGATGACATGTTTCATGATTTGGCGCTATATAAATAAAATTGAATTGAATTGAATTGAATTGGAAGGGCCCTTGCCCTGCTTTTGGGCCCCTTATGAAAATGGATGAGGGGTGGGGGTGGAGGATATTTTCAGCAGGCCCTATAACTACCAGGGCACCTAGCCCTGCTTTTGCCTTATGACAATGGATGGTGTGGTGGGCCTCTGACTGATTTTGAGGGCTCCTACCAGGGGCCTCTGACTTACCACATGCCCCGGGTAAGGGTGCTTTTAGCGGGCCCCACATGGATCCCAGCTAGTATGCTTAAAAGAGGTGGACTCTAGCTCGATCCACATGTAGTGTCATCGCTAATGGCGTACCGCGAGGAGCTATTTTTAGAACGTGACGTCATATCAAGTGGTACGAGGCAGGGCAAATATGCGTTTTCCTCCACTCTTTCGCTGTAGTTACCCTTGGTTTTACTCGGTAAAACGACTGCTTTTTCTAAGTCTAAGACGTCTCCTAACCATGGTTTTTAAACATTGATGTTATGGAACGTGCAACAGCGACTCGAGGTACGCTGATAGGCCGCATATGAAGGATGTTAAAGCCGCAAGCGGCGTCGATCGGCCCTCGCAGCCAAGCGCAGCTCCGGCCTATTGGCCACCGCTGCGGTGGGGGGCGGCCGGCGGGGTTCGCGCACCGCTACGGTGCCTGCCGGCCAGCTGACCGGCGGGGTTTGTGCACCGCCGGCCGCCCCCCACCGCAGATGCTGTCACGCATTTTCCTCGCCTGTCCACCGGGCGATTCCCACAAACGCGTTCAGCAGCGCTCCCCCATGACTCACAAAAAATCTGGTGCAGACCGGTCGATGCAGCGAGGAGATACAGCCGTTGGATAATGATAATGCCTTTGGCCACCGGACCGGACTAAATTGCTCGGCGGGCCGGACAATTTATACCGATTCCTGGACGGTGATTACAAACAGAAAAAAAAAACGGCCGCTGACGCCATGAACGCCGAGCAGGGGAAAAACATCGACTTACCGTTCTATCAACTCGGCCCGTTTTCCAGTCTTTCTAAGCCCTCGACACTCAAGCCATCGTTTGAGCTGAACGTTGGAATGTTGTTCCACAGTTCTACCAGTAAAATGGGCGCCTGGACATCCTCTTGTGATAGTTTAACAGCTGAAAAGTCGGTCCTATCGTTGTATCTGTTGCATGTGAATTGGCTGGTTGCTACGTGCGTTCTCACACCGTTTGTCCTACCTTAGCGGCAAGGGGCATTGCTCATGAGATGGCGACGTCACGTGCGCGGTACGCCATTGTAACTGCACGGATCTCAGCATGGATCTCAGACATGTCGTCAATGACAAGACTTCAAATAACAAATGTGTCACTTGTGATGTGTTAATTGTAAAATGAGACCTGTGTTTTACCATAGTAACAACTGGGGCTAAAAAAAGGGGGAGAAAAAAGTGCTCTACCAAGTGCGATGTGTAATAAATTGGAGTAAAGAGAGAGCAACGGTCTTAAACTCTGGCATGAATGCAAAAGTGCTGTTTCATACAGATCCGAATTACAAGCAAATTCTACCCAGTAGCACAATTTTAATTTGGAGACAGATGATGAAACAACAAGTAGTTTTATTGTAGTAGCTGTGGCTGCGTATGTGTGTTTGTAACCCTGATATTATGTTCATTGGAAAACATGTTTTTTTCAGCTTATTCAATGTTTTTTTCCTTATTTCCTCACAATTTGGACCTAACATGTTTCATAAGCCTGCTGTAAAACACTCACACTTAATATGTATTTACAATGATAAAACGTAATTTAATACTGCAATTAACATAGCATTTTTAATATAGCCAACTCAATACCTTCCCTCATATCTGTCTTCCTCTCCATGCCTCTGTCACACACATGCACACAGCATGCATTTTTTGTAGTAGATAGTGGCTGCCCCTCCCCCACTCTCTCACTCAGTCTAAACCTTAGCAAGTTGTTAATTTCATTGGACATATTGACAGTTTTTCTGATTGCGCTTAGTTTCAACAATTTAATTCTCTTTGCATTTTTGAATTTACATCATTTGAGATCGTGTGCATATAGCTGCACCTAGTATTTCTGCTAGGTTTCATTTAACTCTGGCTACTCCGTGGCTAGCTACTCCTCTGGCTACTCCGTGGTCGTGGCACATTAAGCCACCAGTGGCTTAATGTGCCACGACCAGGCTAGCTATAATTGTCCAGAAAGACGTAAAGCGACAAACCGCTTCAATTTATTCACAATCCACAATAGCATGGTTTGTAAACTATTTTTTTTTGGGGGGGGGGGGCCCTGGGCAAATTCTTTGCCCAGGGGCCCAGACTACCCTTAATCCGTCCCTGCACAGGCTCCATTCAAAATGTGGGTTGTTGTAGGCGAGTTGCGGTCAGTTGAGAGAGTGGATAGAGTTTTGATAGTTTGGATAGCAGAGTTTGGATAGTGGTTATTTAGTTTGAGACAGTTAGTTTGGTGTTTGGAGAGTTTAGGAGAGAGATAGATAGATAGGAGATCAGTGCTCTCAACTATCACGCATTGACCGTCACTGACTTCACACGGTCACACGCAAACATGGCATTTTTCACGCATAAAAATCCCAACGCCCATCTGGGCAGCGGACGATAAAAACTCCGCCTTCTGCTGAGATGTTTCAGCTTCTTTCACAGCTTGTGGCCATCAGTAATTCCTGCTGCAGTTCATGTTAACAGAGCAGCAGGAGGAGCGATCAGAGTTATGAATAATTTTAGTCTTAACCAGGGGTTGAAAGTGTGCCGGTAAGGTCCTGTACTACGTACGCAGGAGGGGAGGGGGGCAGGGGAAGAGAGCTGCTGCCAGATATTGCCTTCATTCAGAACCAGTGATGGCTGCACTCTGGATCATAAAACAGTTCTGCTCACCAGATGCAGTTTAAAACGCTACGTCTGTTTATAAGTAGTTTTTATTAATTCTGCATTTTTTAACTACATTCACCGTATTTCTGTGCCTCAGCGCTTCGATGCGCTTCTGCCGTGCGCTTTTTTCAGGTGCGCAAAATTACGTTACTTGTAATTTGGGTGCGCGCTTTCATTTTAAAGAACTTGTAACATCAGGAGGCTGATCTCAGACCGGTCAGCTCCTATGATCACTGTATAGGAGCCCTTTACAGTTTTTATTTATGTATTTCCACCCTGTTTATCCCTTGCACGCAGCGCACCATCGGGTAAAATCCTCCCACCTCACCGCCCAGAGCGCACTGAGGAGAGCAATAGAGATTTGTCTGGTCGACTGAGATGAGAAACCTGTTGCTGTGAAAGGTGATATAGGTTATAAACTGTTACTGTCTAGAATTGCATTGAGCTGAAAAGAGAGGAGACACCAGCAGCTGGATCGTGCGTAAAGACGCAGCGGGAACCTTTGTGTGCTTCAGTGTTGCTGCTGAGGGGAAACTGTGGGACCGTATAGTACTGGGCTAATCATTGGTCACAGTACCCCAATCTGTACATACTTGCACTTATTTATTTATGCACCCCGGCATCATCTGTGCCATGTGAGCGTGTCTTTTCAAAGGTTGGAGAAGTAGTATCAAAAAAGAGAAATCATTTGAAACCAAAAACTGTGGAGAAATTGTTGTTTCTTAATAAAAATGCATGAAATCATCCAAGTTACACAAGTATTAGCCTATTCATTACCCCCTGCCTAGTTCCACAAGCACTTTCATTGTCCTCTGCCTGATTAAGCCCATGCCATTTTTCTAGTCACAGAAAAACATTATTACACAACATGCCATATCATGTCACTACTATTTTGGGAATAATTACACACAGACAATACATTCAAACAATGTTTTATTATACACACGTGTATACAAAATGTATGTAGACAAATTATTTCGTCCTACACCTTCTGTGAAGTCATTCCCAAGAGTCATAATAGACAAAAATTCAATGCATCACACGTGTTAAGATACAACTGGCTGTGATTATACACCTGGCCAGTAGGTGGTGTCGTGTGCACATGAAGCATCAAGAAATGAACCCTTTCTCGAACCAATTGGCTCAAGTGGTTCAATGCCTCATGAGGCTTCATCTCACCATCACTACATTAATCCTACTATACATTAGTTATGAATGTATGCCAAGCAGAATGGGTTTAAAAAAATGACATTCTAGATCAATATGGAGCTGCAGGAAAAGGTGGTCCAACCAAGTATTGACTCAGAGTGGTGAACACAAATGCACAACTTACATTTCAGATTTGAAAAAAAAGCACTTATATTGCATTTTGAGTTTCTGTGTTTTACTTAAACCCCACTGTAATATTACCAGCCCTGCAATTGTGGTAAAATATGGTAAAACTGTTCAAGGGGTGTCATTTTATTTTTACTCATACAATCAAATGCTAGAAAACTGCAAAAAAACTTAACAGGATTCAAAAGGCAGAATGTGGCAGCAAGTGCCTCCCTCCAGATCAATCCAGGAGTGTGGACCCTCCCATCAACCCTGCTAAGCGTGGCTTTAAGCTTGTATTGATGATAGTCAATAATAATGCTGGTCATTGCAACTAGAGCATTGTATTTCTGGTGGTTGAAATATTCTCCGCTGCACGTCCTCTAAGTAATATCTGGTTGAATAAAAACATCCATGTGCTTCAACTGCTGTTTGGGCTCCTTAATAGTACATTACAGCCGATATGCTCTGCATGTACCTTGCAAATATTTGATGTAACAAATTAAAACAAATGGAGTTTCACAAAAAGTGACCCAAGCACCAGCCGTGGCGCTGTTGGTCCAAAGACATTATGCGTCAGAAGTGGTAAATTGTAATTCACAAGTCAAACACAGCAACAAATGATTACTTGACTCCTTTATTTATCGTGATAAGAACAAACAAGCCAGGACTCCACGTTTCGAGCAACTTACATGTGAATGCTACATCAGTGTGTATATCATCATGGACAAATCAGAGTGGGACCAACCTCACTGCTCATTAACAACATACTATTCAAAGTCAGCATAACGTTTCAAATTATATTTGGGGGGAAAAAAAAAAAAGCTTAATCGTTCCAAAATTCTCAGATGAACTAAAATGACTTTACAGGAACGAGTAGCACGGCATTAACGTTTTCTCCTGGACGAGCGTCTCACTTCTTTCTTCCACCTCTCTCCTTCAGAGCCAAATGAATGACTGAACCGTTGGTCATGTTGTAGTAAGCCAGAGAGTTGGAATCCTTGATGAATATGCCCTGTAAATATACAAGCATGTTATAAATGAGTAAATCTGATCAATTTGGATGAAATAAAGTGTTCCAGAGAAGTTCAGAGACAGCTTTACCTCATACTGTAGCTTCTGTTTTCCAGCTGGCATGCCTGTTGCCTCATGGATTTTGACTTTAATAACAGACACCTGTAAAAACATTTCATGTATTCAGCGACAATAATGAAACGGGCACATCTGCAAGCACAATAGATATTAACAAACCTGATCTGTAAGCGGGACAGTGAAGTTCAGCACTTGGCCGTTTAGCTTCCATTCGGTCTTGTCCTGCATGTTGGGGACCTGTACCTTGACTGCCACAGGACCCTGAACGCAGCAGGGAAAGAGGGGAAAAAAGGTGTTATAAAACAAACCTGCAATGTTATCCATTATGATCTAATCTCCACCAATTATGGCCAAAATTCTTTAAAAGGTAACCGTAAACAGGGTTTCTACAATTTTCTGTTTAAAGATCCCCCCCCATTAACCTAAATTAATGGCAGATTTAGATTTAGTTATCATTCCACCAAGTTGTCGTCTCCCAAGAAGAACAGGCATCTTCCAAAACATAACTAGAAAATGTAGAATTGGCATCCTTATGCGAATATTTTTCTGTTTTAATTTGCATTTAAATAAAGATGTAATTTCCCAAATTAAAAATTACCCCTTTCAGAAAACAAAAAAGCAGACTTTATGATCATTACAGAAAAAAAAAAAAAAAACGCTTGTTATAATTGTCGACCAGCTTTCTGCATCTTTCCACTGGTAACGTTGATCATTCATCTTTGTGATGAGGCTGAGTGTTCTGGGTCATTGCCATGCTGAAACAGCCAATGCTGCCCAGAACAAAGCGTCTCTGCAGACGTCAAGAGTCTTGATATGATTAGGCTGCCTGTCCCACCACCAGGCTTAACCATGGTGATGCTATGATTTGGTGTTCAGGCTTCTTTTGGTTTGCAAAAACTTGAAAAAGGAGAAGAAAAACTCTTGAGAGTACTTGCTTTGTTTTGCATCTAAAAACACGACAGGTCCAATTTAAAGACCTTAGCTTAAAGAGGGTCTAAAGACCAAAAACGACCCCATCCCTACCCATTTTGGGTGGGGATGGGGCTCAGCAGGTCTTATCAAGGTGTGCATGTTATAGTTTTCAAAGTGCGCGTGGAATTCTGGACAGAGCAGATGCCTTAGGATCAATTATGTTTCCTTAATTGCATGTAATTCAGCGTAGTTTTGTTCGCGGTTACTCTAACGGACCTTGTTTCGACGAAGGAACTCTTCCTCTGGGATGAGGTTGTCCTCCGTCTTCATCTTCTTGCTTAATGGCTCATCGTCGTGGGGAGGGGGTGGGTGGATGGGCGGAGCTGGAGCAGCGCTAGGTGGCTGTGGCATGGGGGGAGCAGGGACGAATGCTGGGAGAAGAGACGGCTTGTTTTAACTGAAAGAAGAAGTGAGTGATAAAATCCTTTGAAGAAATCTGGGAAACCTAGAGCTTACCCGTTGGAACAACCATAGGAGGTGGCCTGGGGGCCATGAGGTGGGGCGCTGGTGGCATGGGAACCACATTGACACGGGGAGCAGGAATCATGGGGGGCATCGGTGCTATGACTTGTCCTGGCGCAAGACGTACCACAGGAGGCACAGGGGGCCTCGGAAGCACAGGTACAGCAGACAGCAGAGTGGTGCGGACTGGAGGAGCCACCTGGTAAACGGCAAATACGAGAGTTACAGGGTGCTCAAGCAAAAAAAAAAATCAAGGTTTCCCTTCCAAGTTCCTTGCAAAAGCATTAGTCCCCATAAAGGTTTTTCACATTTTGTCACAACTACAAATATCAATTTGTTATGTGGACCATAAAATATACTGACCCACGCAAAGCATCCAGCTGAATTGCAAGCAGTATCAGACATGCTTTACAAAACGGTGGCGGGGATGGAGTCAGCCCCTCTGAAGAAATACTTTGTAGAGCGACCGTTCACTGCGCTTCCAGCTCAGACACCTCTAAAGCTTTGCAGCTGTACAGACCAAAACTTGTGCGTATTCTTTGCAAAACACATTGAGCTCAGTCAGATCACATGGACAGCGACGTTCAAGTCACGGACTCTCAGCTGATCTTTGACTGGGCCACTACAACACATGAATCTTCTCTGATCTAAACCCGATGCATAACCCGTCCTCAAGGACCAGTATCCTACAACTTTTAGACGTGTCCAGCATAGAGTCAAGTACTGCAGAGTCCTGCTAATGATCTGATTGTTTGATTCGGGTGTGTTGTTGCAAAGATGCATCTAACTGTGTGTTCACATTGAGCGCCGACGTGTCAGGCCGAGCGTCAGATCTACACGATATCCCTATGCAGCGGTGCAACACAGGAGCGGTGTGACGCAAATAGATGTACGAAGCGACAGAGGCGATTCCAGCAACGCCGAACACGCAATTCTGAGGATTAAAGGGAAGCCGGGGCGACACGACACCTGCGAGGGATGAGAAGCGACAGTGGCTGGGCTTGATAAGGCTGAACTTGTGTCTTGTTGCGCCACAACAACCAATCAGGAACTAGACGTGGCTGGGACGTGGGGTGAAGGACTGCGGCAGAGATGAAGCAGTTTTCATTCAACATGGAATAAAAGCGGATAATAGCGGTCTGGGTTCTAATGTCAGGCTCCGATAAACACTTTGTGTGTTCATATCTAAATCACTTTGTCAGTATACTGGCCACACGGCACTATGTAAGGACTTCAAAATTTGCCGGCTCTCAAGTTCTCCACAACTTTATCCGTGACCTGTCCACTTCCTTCCCTGGCCTTCGTTAAGCCGTTTGTTCCCCAAGGTTCTGAAAAAACATTTACGGCCTTCGCAGAACAGCTGGATTCATACAAAGTTTAACTTTCTCACCAGTGGACTCCATCGACTAATTAGGTAACATCTGAAGGCAAAAGGTATCAGAGCAAAGCGGGCTGAATGCATATACATATCACACTTTTCAGAGTTGAATAAAATAAATCCAGTTATACACCAATTTGTGTTGGCACTGTATCCAGCTGTTATTGTTGAGTTGCAACTTACAGAGACGGGTGGGCGTGGCACGGTTGTGACGGGAGGACTAGGCTTAGGCAGACTTGGTGCAGATGAGGGGATGGGAGGAGGCTGATTAATTTCACTTGGCTTGCTCGGACCAATCTTCTCCTTAGTTTCATCCTCGCCCACCAGTCCTTTGGCCTTGTGAATGGCTTCGATCTGCTCTTGTAGAGTGATGTTGGCCTGAGCGGCCTGCTGTGTGCGAGCCATGCTTCCCGAGTGGCCATCCCAGGTAACCTGACGCACGCAGAAGAACATAAACGTGTAAAAAAAAAACACAACTATTCATTTATCTTTCAGAATCAAAATGCGATGACTTAACTTCATGACTGAGATTTTTTTTTTTTTTTTGAACCAGCAACTATTGTTACCTTTTCTTCAGGCTTCTGAATTTCCTCTTCCCCGATCTTCTTTCCGATGGCCGTCTCTTCCACACCAAAGATATCAGTACGCCTCTCGGCGAGCTGCTTCAAGCTGCTCTCAATATCCAAACCGGGAGCGTAGACCTCGTCCTCGGTCTGCCTGTCTCTAATGCTTCGGTCCCTCTGTTCAAGCCAGCGCGGGTCCAGCAGGCCAATACGCATGTGCTCCTGCATCTTACTGGCTGGAATCTTCTCGCCGGTAATTGGCGAAATAAGGTACTCGTCCGTGGCTGCAACTGAGGGCTGAGGCTTGGAAGCTGTAAGGACAAGATGGCACGAGTGTGATCAGTCTCCAAGCTGAAGCCGTTTCGTCTAGCTGCGTCCGTGTCTCCAAAGGTGTTCCCCGGGGATCTGTTCTGGGGCCGTTTTTTTATTACTATCACAAGAGTTTTATTTATCTATCATGTTAAACTATACACGTCAATACACTATACCCAAATTACATTGGGGTTGTAACTAGGGCTGGACGATGAAGAAAAAAAAAAAACATCGATAAAATAGAAATTATATTGATTGACATCGATAATTATCAACAAATTCAAAACATATTTTACGTGCAGCCCAGACCATTTTATGCTGTTGCTTAGTGACCTGTTTTTAGATACAGAACACACAAACACTGAATTCAAACGCAACACTTAATTCAACCAACCTTTTTACCAAAACTGCAAGTTTGTAAAAGAAAAAAAAAGAACACATGCTCTGAGCTCTTTGAAGGGGGCGGAGCTTGGTTCCTGGGTCTGCTTTGTGATTGGTTGGAAGGATGTAACGACTATTATTATTAACCTACATGGCTAAAATGCATGTGGAAGAAAACCTGTTCTATTGAACTTTTTATTTACCCTTTTTTCTATCATCGATATACATCTAACCCCAGCCCTAGTCGTACCTTTTACATTTTTATTTTCCCCACTGTGGGTTCCATGAGAGCAGGAAAAGTATATCAATATTAGGGCTTCATAAAATACGTATCCAAGAGTTATATTTCTTAGTGGGGCTTTGACTGTAGCCATGTGCATTTATAGCTATACAATCTATTGCCAAAATACCTTCAATGATTTTTTTTTATTAGCGACATGTCCAGTGTGTTGATGCCTCGAAGCGTGTGTCGAGTAAGTCTGACATTTGAAGCGTCGAGAGCCAGCTGCACCGCATCAATGATTCAAGAGCTAACAGGAGCTCCAAGTCAAATAATCACTTTGCTTGTTGATCCTGATGCCTCGACACAAGACACCAAGCAATTGTATGGAAAGCCTCAGCGCTTCAAGAGGCTTCGTCTCACCATCACTGGTTGCTATCCTCACTTTTAACCTCATGAAAATAAATAGCACAAAATAATGTGACAAACTTTATCATTCCTGTCGCCAAAACTTACTTTTCCGGCCAATAATAAAAGACCTGCATCTGGTACTGTTATACACTGATGGATTACAAAGATGTAAATTTACATTAATGCCTTTCATAAGGCTTTAATGCTCTTCCCACAACCGTGGAGCTTTCAGAGTCATCACAAACTTTTAAATTGTATGTTCAGCTCTTGCGTTAGTCTGCTGCTTTTGTGTGAGGATCAGACTTCTGGCATGCACTCGCTTTTAAAGCTGTTTGGACCTTTTCTCTTTAAATGTTTGAAATGCCTCATCCTCTTGAGTTTCCTCCGTTAAATATTTTCCCCGTCACTCTTGCTCTCAGTCTCAAAATCATCTGCATTTAAAGCAGCTTAGCTCACTTAGAAAATTTAAATAGAAGATAAACACTGTAGATGCTAAAATATGTGCATGTAAATGCTGAGTGGTGATTATGCTTGACTGAACTGAATTACAGGTCACTGGACTTATTTTAGTCTTGTTTTAGACCTTTAAACTCTGCACTGTATTTGATTTTAGTTTTCAGCTGCTGTCATCTTAGGCAGGGCACCCTTGTAGATGAGACGATCTCAACAGTTCTTTCCTGGTAAAGTATAAATAAGTGAATCAAATGTTACCTTTGGGATCGTAGTCCTTGCGAATAATAACCTGTTCTGGAGCCGGAGGCAGGGGAGGCGGCATTGGGTTGTCTGGTGGCAATGGAGCCTTCATGCCCTCCTCTTCATCATCAGAGCCCTGAGGAAGCACAAGTGAAAGGCTGTTAAAGTAGATCATTTGAATGTACTGCCTTTTCAAGTCATGCAATAGCAAAATTGACTTTTTTATGGAAATAGACATAATAAAAAAAATCTATGAAGATATTGCAAACGGGCTTAAATCGCTCAGTTTTTCTGATAACATTTTGACACCTATCCAGGAGTTCTTCCTCAGTTCTGGTGGCTCGCACCACAGAATTTGCACAGGCATGTGAAGACAGTATTCTGTTGCATCTAAAGATGGTCAAATTGGCTTGTTTATAATTTGCCTAATTCCTCTGCTAAGTTCTAACCTCATCCATGTCTTGGACTTGAGTGTCTTGATCGGGTTGTGAATGCTGGCCATCGGGCCGTTTCTCTCGTTCATCCTCTTCGTCCTCACTCTCTACCTCCATCTCCACCTCCTCACTTTCTCCAAATTTCTCATAGCGCTCCTGGATCAGGATGCGAGCGCCAAGCTCCTCTGGTGTCGTAGGTGGAGGGAAGTGGCCTTGAGAGAGCAAACAATCCAAAAAGGTAAAACGACTCACTTTCCAGCTTGTGGGCATAAACTCACTGTGAATGTGCTACCTTGTTCGTTGGGCTGGAAATCCACGGTCTCCACCACCACAAAATCATGCCAGTCTATCTGGGCGTACGCAACCCGCTCTTTCTCCCTCTCCTCTTCCTCCTTCTTTCTCTCGCGCTCCTGGTATTTTGCCCACTCCACTCGGTATCTCACCTGATTTTAGGAGCCAAACACAGATAATTAACTGAGGAAATCTGCAGTGATCCAACTTTTCTCTTGAAAGACACAACTTAAAGAAATTACCTGGTCCATAACTTCCTTTGGGTTTATGGCCTCTTTTTTAAGTTTGATTAGCAGGCCCTTGGGAGGGATCAGAATCTAAAAGATAAACAGTTTAAAACAATTAAAAATCTCCACCGTTAAATCCCTCGATAAAAATGAGACACAAGCTGAACCTTTTAGGTCACCTTCGTGTACTGCTCCACCAGTTTGGTGAAATAGTTGAAGAGACTGTGCTGTGGGCGCAGAAAGTCGAATTGGTAGTTCCTCTGCTCCTTCTGCATAAGCTGGGTGAGAAACTGCCGGCCGTTGCGAGCAACAAACTGGGCCGTGAGCTTCACAACATCCAGGTCAAACGCGGAGATTGATGGAGGATCTGCGATGAACTCAAACTCGGGGGGAGGTTCTTTGGGGACTACGGTCTCCTGAATCACCTGGGACTGCACATAAAAATAAACACAATACCATTCTTTAAAAAACAAAACAAAATAAAAACCATCACTGTGCAATTATACTGAAAAGTGAATATAGATTAGGGTGACTGTGGTACCTTTTGAGGAAGCTGCTGGGACTGCTGCAAGGCTTGCTGCTGCATGACCTTAGGCACCGCTGCAGATGGTTCTTGGCCTTTGCCCTCCTTAAATTCGTTGACCTTGTGGCGGTAGTACGCATGGTAGGGATCGTTGGGATTAAGGAAATTAAATTTAGGGTTGTTGATCTCATTCTGACGGATTCTTGCTTCGAACTCTGGTCCATTCCTGTGAAATCCCAACAAAAATAATGCATTACATACGAAAACCCATTTAAGGCTGGAGCTGTACTGCGTAGTAATTTCACATGTAAAATAACTGACCTGGCAACAAAACTAGCCGTCTTGTCGACAATGTTTCGGACCTCTGGAGGAGGGTATATGATGCCAACAATGGGTTTAGTGGCCGGGGTCTCTTCTGCAGCTCCATCATTCTGCTGACAGGGTTAAACAGTTCAAAATGTACAACTGCAGGGACCAGACAAACACACTTTATAATGGTTATTTCTTTCAAGTTATATGATTTTATAAAGTGTCCCCCCCCCATCTGATACAACACAACTAATCAAAAGAAAAGTAAACTTTAGCCAAAGTTAAATTTCAACAATGTAATTATTAACATTTCTGTACTGGAGTGATGACAAAATGTAAACAGGGTTCCTACACATTTTCTTTTTCAACTTTACAATCTGAGGCTCGAATTTTCAGATCTCTCACATGATTTTCAAACCATATTTACAATAAGATTACATCTTATGTTATTTAGTTACAGTGTTTTCTACAGTACAACTCAAATACTGCTCCAGCAGCTCCAAAACTTGTCTATTACACCCCTTTTATCACCTGAGCCACAGCAACCAATGCGAAAAAAATATGATTCCAAGAGGGAAAAGGCTGGAATGCCGCTGGGAATACAGCATGAACGTTGGTGTTCACTGAAGCGGACACCAAACCCGCCGAGGCTCAGATGTGACTGCAGAGTTGATTGACATGAGCTCTTAAAAGTTTTTGTAGAGCAGTGGATTTAATTAATAACGGTTGGTCTTCGATCACGCAGAGCTGCTGCTTTATTGTGAGGCATTTCAGAGGCTCAGGCTCGGTCCGGCATTATTTACAATTGGTTTATAAATTAAGCAAACCGGCAATATGATAGTTCTGCGATACTGTTGCTAGATGTCGCCACATCTGTTTATATTTTACTGTTTATATATTACTATTACTATATTTGTTCATCGCGCCCGAGGGCGAATTATTTTTCGTCTCAAAAAGGACCATCAAAACACTATCAAGATGGAGGCTTGGTGTATGTAACCTTATTTTATCAAGATTAAACGGGTTTTGGTCTTTTTTTATAAGCATATTACGTGGCTGTATACCTTTAAGGTGAAAAGATCTCAGTATTGTCTAGTTGAGATAATGGTAATTTTCTTTCAAGATGAGAATTGAAGCGATTTTGCCACATTAATGACGTAAGATTCTGATTATTTGAAGATAATATGAACTCAAGCCTGTTTGCTGCAAATACACTTTTCATCGTCGCTTTTTCTCGAAACAAAATCCTAAGCTTTTTTTTGGCACAACCACTGTGTCATTGGCTTGTTAGGCGAACAATGATACAAAACAAATGTTGATGGGAAAAGTTTCATTATCATCCTATGTTAAGAAAACAATTTCTGATTCAAATTTTTATTTTTTTATTTTACTAACAACACACTTAAGTGGAAATGGGCTACAGGTTCTTTGATCAAGTCAGCTATTTTGAATCCAGCACAAACCAAAAGAATTAAGAGATCAGGGATTGCAGCAAAACCATGTACAATGCAGACGACTCTCCCTGTGGCTCTACGGTTCCCCAGGAGTGAATGCTGCTTGTCAAGACTTTGATGCAATCAACTGGTTTCCTTATATAGGACATTTTGACCAATCTGTATAATCTGACCCAATCTGTATAATATGATTGAACTTGATTTTGTAAAGTGCCTTGAGATGACATGTTTCATGATTTGGCGCTATATAAATAAAATTGAATTGAATTGAATCCCCCAGGATGCGTCAAAACATATGCCCCTAACCTTTATGACTGTTATTGAAGTGAAAAGGGTGCCTCAAAGTAAAGTACATGCTGCTGGTTCATGTTTATTGAGACTAAAAGTCAGCCTTTAGCTTTGGTGCATCCAAGGAAAAGCATTTTACTTCGCATTTGTCCTGCTGACAATAGGAAAACGGGCTAATTCCAATCACTGGACGAGCCATTCGTGCATTTATAATATTTATTTCAACTTCACTTTCTTGATATTGATGTTGCTAGCTGGTTTAATTAAAAAATAATCACAATAGTCCAACATTACTGTTCGAGATAATCCAGATCTGACTGAATAAACATGTACTGCTTATTTTGGCACCTTAAAGGAATTATATGTTTTGTTTCTTGAAACAGTAAGATGCTCAACTCCTGATCTGTAAAAGAAACATTCACAGATTTCACGTATCGTTTAAGTTAAATTATTCTAAAAATTCCTTAGCCTTTTTTGAGCAAACTATTTAGGAAATTAAAATTGTTACTTTGGAAAACTGAGCAGGTTAGAAGAGTCAATTTATTTTAAACACTAATCCAGGACTAAAAAGTGTTATATTCAAGGCCCACAAGGTTGTGGAGGACGCCAGCGTCCAAAACTTTACGTTTTAGAGGGAAATTATGCGCATTAAACCGGGAGCCTCGGTGCTAACAAGCTAAACGCTCAGTTAGCTTGTTTGACAAAGACCACTTCTTGTTTTAAACCCCAAACACACACCCAGACACATATAAACACGCTTGGCGGTATGAACGTCGGCTAAACTCCACACTGGCTTTCGGTCGTGTCGGTAGTCCCGCCGACTTTAGCTAAACTGCGGCCTTACCTTGCCGTTGGGCTCCGGCTGGATTATCTGAACGGGCCCGGGCGGCATGGCGGCGGCGTCTTCTTCGCTGCTGAAATCAGAAAAGCTACCTGAAAACCGACACCAACAAGGACACGTAAACACACGCTGAACGCAACTTAATACTAAAGTTTTGTTTGTTTATTTGTTTGGTTATTTAATTAGTCAAATAGCCAAACTCACAATGCTCACTGCGGCTCGACTTCGTTGGTTTAATGGAGGGCTATTACATCCGGAAACACGCCGCAATGCACTATGGACATTGGAGTCCTTGTCGTTGCCGGGGAAACGCAGCGTCAACAAGCCAATCTTCTATTGCTGTGTTTAAACAGAGAATACTGAAAGAAGCGGTGAGACATGAGTGAGCTGTTGGGCCGTGAAGACTGCATCAAGAGCCTCCGGAAAGACCTGGTCGACATTCAGAGCGCCATCGTGGACGTGGTTTCCAGAACCGGACCGGTCCGTTACACCTCCTGGAAGTTCCCCGACAAACTGGCCTGCAACCTGGACATGGTGGCTCTGCTGGAGGAGTATGACTTTGTGAACGGAGAGGACGCGTACAACCAGCACTCGCACATTGTTTTACTGGAGCTGGTGGTTGACAGGTATTGCCCTGAGCTGCACAAACTATTCCTTTTACACTTTCTCAAATTTGTCTAAATTTCAAGTTTGTTACTACTGATTTGCATTGCTTGTTGTTATTTCAACTTTTTGTTATCTCTGTCTTTTTTCGTGTTCAGAGTAGATACACCTGGTCTGGCGTTCTGTTAGCTGTGACACCATCTAGGGGGGCAGATCATCTACCATTACCCTCTAACATAAAAAAGGATTCCTGGATCAGTGTGTGCTTCTTTTTGTCTCTGCTCTGTCTTCTCTAACCCCAGTCGGTCGAGGCAGATGACCGTTCACACTAAGCCTGGTTCTGACAGAGGGTTTCCTTCTTGATAAAAGGGAGTTTTCCTCTCCACTGTCACTTCATACATGCTCAGTATGCAGGATTGCTGCAAAGCCATCAACAATGCAGAAGAGAAGACTGACCACTGTGGCTCTACTTTATTTCAGGAGGAGTGAATTCTGCTTGTCAAGACTCGATGCAATCTAAATTTTTTGATCAATGTGTCTGTATGATTTGATTGAATTTGACTTTGTAAAGTGCGTTGAGATGACGTGTTGTGAATTGGCCCTATATAAATAAAATTGTATTGAACTGCAAACTTCAAAGTATACAAATATTTCATTTATGCGACAGACCAACACAACCAATATCTGTGAAGTAGAACGACCACAAGGCAGGGTTTACTTCTTTTTTTTTTTTTTCCAGAAACAAAAAAAGAGTAAATGTGCTGTGCATTCAGCTTTTCCTGATTCTTCCCTTAGAAGCTGAAAAAACAGCTGCAGATCTTTGGGGGAATGTCTCTACCCTCTTTACAAATCTAGAGGTGGCATTCTTGCCTGTTCTTCTGTGCAAAACAGCCCAACCTCAGTCTGTCTGAATGTCAGTTGCCAGAGATTGTCCATTAGATTCAAATCCAAGCATTGTCTGGGCCACTCTAGCACAGGAATATCCTTTGCTCCAAACCATCCCATCATAACCCTGGCTGTGTCCCTGTGTCTGTTGTGTCATACTGTTTCCACTCGTGAATGACTGACTGAACAGTGCTCTGTGAGATGTTAAAAGGTTTAAACGTTTGCATGTCCTGTGTGGTGTGTTGCTTAGTGAGGTGGACTGTTTAGTAATAAGGTCACTTCTGAAGCCAGGGAATTGTGCTTCGGGGGCCTGAATACAAATAGATTATCCCGCTTTTTAAATTTGTTTGTGCAAAAAGTTTGAAAACTATGCATCTTGTTTCTTCTTTTGCACAACTATGTACTGCTTTGTGATGGTCTGTCACACACAATCCCGATATAATAAGCAAATAATTGTGGCTGTGAAGTAACAGAATGTGTAAAAATGTAAGAGGAATTAATACCTGCACTAGGTGTTTACATAAGATTTGTTACAAAATGTTTGTCCAAAGACTTCTCTTAACATACTGGTTTCTCCTTTTCCTTACTTTTTTTTGCTTAACTAGACTTCTGCTCCTGCTACAAAGCATCAGCGCCTATACTGAGTTACAAAGGGACAGGCACAGAAGAGACCAAAGACAGCACAGAGGATGCCTCTCAGTGGGCCTTGTGGTTAGAAACTATTGGGGTAATTTACTTCAGTGCGTGAACAAGAAGGTATGCATGGCACTGTTATAGAGTGAAATCAATGCAAATATTTTAAGGTTCAAATCTGACCTGTCAGTGCCTTTTAATTTGCCCGTTCTTTTGCAGGAGAACTCCGGAGACATTCAACAGACAAAAGCAAAGACATTAGACTGCAGTCACGCAAAGAAAGAGTCACCTCTGGCTTCCCCAACTACCTCAGGCACTGACCTTTGCAGAAACTGTTCATCTACGTTGTTTTCCCCAACCTCGTTTAAATTTACCCCCCAGGATAAGCAAAATGCCCCATCCAGTCCCAAAGCTGAACAGCACAATGCCGGCTGTCAGACAACAGAGTCATCCCTCATTCCCTGCTACACATGCCATCAAGTCCAGTCCCTTTTGAGAAACACAGGAGACGCGTTGATGGATCTTCTCCACAGCGAGGGTCTGCCCTCGTCTCTTCAGCCTCTCTCAAATGCCATGCAAGGCACCGTGGCTCCGGGGCACATGACGGCGGGGGATGTCGCCCAGTGGGCCGAAGAGCAACTGAGGGACATGCGGCGCCTTGCCAAGCATCTTCAGGATGTGCGGAGTACAGTGCAGCCTCTTAGAGAAGCCCTCGCGAAAGCTGAAACCGAGCGAGACCGATTCAGTTCCCAGCTGGTGAGCGTGAAGAAGGAGTTCAAGCAAGAGGCGGAACAACACCAGGCCAGCATAGTCCAGCTGGAGTTTTCCCTGCGCAAAGCACAACGATCCTCAAAAGAAACAGAGCAAAGGCTGCAGGAAGAACAAAAGCAACTTAAAAGAGGTTGTGAAAGTATTATTCATGCAGTGCCATCAAAAGTCCTTTATGTTTGTATTTTATTATCATGTTTTTTGTTTGTCAAACTCAAACCTAAATCTATTTCATTGAGTGCATCCTATTTGTGAAGTGAAGGAAAATGACACATGGTTTTCTAAATGTTTTACAAAAGAAATCTGGAAATTTGTGTTGTGCATTCAGCCCTCTTCACCCTATACCCCGTTAACGCTTGCAGGGTTTCAAGGGGCTGGTGCCCATCACAGACAACCAATGGGCAAGAGGGTAGGGCACACCCAGGACAGGCTGCCAGTCCATGGCAGCGCAATCTGATGCCGCTCCAGCACTAAATCTAAGCATATTGAGGCATCAGCATGGTCCAGTCAAAGTCCAGAACTACACTGAGTTGAGAATCTGAAAACCATGTACCATCCCCCCCCCTCCCCCACTCTACATTTATGCCCACTT
Organism: Fundulus diaphanus; assembly: GCA_037039145.1. Classification (NCBI taxonomy): domain Eukaryota; kingdom Metazoa; phylum Chordata; class Actinopteri; order Cyprinodontiformes; family Fundulidae; genus Fundulus; species Fundulus diaphanus. The sequence continues at coordinate 37,424,390 of CM073127.1, read as the reverse complement.
GGTTTTGGTTCTTCACCTGAAATACCAATAAAATTCATTGATTATTACAGCGACAAAATGTAAAAAACATACAAAAAAAAAATCTGTGGATGTGTACATCCCCAGATGTACACATCCACAGATGTGTACATCTGTCAATTCCGTTTCATGTTTATCAAAACTTCTCTTTTACACATTTCTAATAGAAATGTCGTCCTTGGAGGAGAGCAACGCAAGACTCAAGGAGAAGGTAGAACTCCAGCAGGACGCCTTGCGAGCGCTTGGTAAAGGACACACTCAACTTCATCTCATCCAGTCCTATCACTTTTGCCGCACAATGATGCACCATTTCTTGACCGTCTCCTAATAGCAAGTGAAAAGGATGAGCTGCACCAGAAGGTGACAACACTACAAAGGGAGGAGGAGACATGCTGTAAACTGCAGCAAAGGGTCCAGGAGCTCGAGACTCAGCTCGGTGACACTCAGCTCCTTCTTGACAAGGAGAAGGCCAAGTATCAGAGCGCCTGTCGTCGACAGGAGGTCAGCTATGAAGTTAAAATGCAATTGTTTGTCCGTAGAGTTAACAGATTTATACACTCATTTGTTGATTGCTACATGGCTGTGAATCTAGTCGATGCAGGCAAAGCAGAAGTCCTTATTAGAGAGAGTCGATGCTCTCGATGAAGAGCGTGAAGAGCTACAGACGCAGCTGGGAGAGAAAGAAGAGGCACAGACCAACTTAAACAATCAGCTGCAAAATATATCAAAGTTGAAGGAGCAACAACAGGCTCAGCTCTCTCAGCAGCAGGTAGACAGAAGCCCTCACATACCCCTCTCTCACAAATCCACAATTAATGCGTACATGTTTGTTTTCTTCCATTAGGACATCTGTATAGGGCTCCAAAAAGAGAAGGACCGTCTACAGACCCGTGTAGATGGGCTGGAAAAGCATGTAGCAGAGTTGATGGAGCACGTGCAAGCATTAAAGGAGAGGGAGAGACTTTTGGTGGCTTTCCCAGAGCTCAACAACTGGGCTCAAACCCAACCGCAAAGTAGGAAATTCCCACCTGCATTTAAAGCCTTCCGCATTTTGGCCTTTCTGATAAAGATGTTAAAAAACGCCTTAGACCATGGTCATCAATTATTAAAACAGCTAACACCAAACCTAAAAAAAACCCCTCAAAAAGCCAACTTTTGCCAATTTTGAGTACAATTTTTTAAAAACACACTAAGAATTTATTGTTTAGATGAAAATCATTGGCATCACAACTGATCAGAGCCCAAATATTTCCTATAAAATCAATCCAACATAACTTACTTTTTAATGTATACTTGACCGTTTTAAGTGGATCAATGTCCTGGAACTTTTCACAGGGTCAACAGCAAGAACTCTATCATGGATAGGAGCTTTGAATTGCTGTGCCGATTTCAGACAGCCTTTAACTACGACGTCATTACGATAAGGGACGTTACAGGGTTCCTTGCCAAAACTAGCCATGAGAGGAAGCTTACAGGCTCCTTTTCCTATCTCCTTCCTTACTGACTGCACTATTCGGACAGCACTTATCATGGCGACTGCTGACCCACATGTTTTGGCTAAAGAGACCTTACTCAATAAGGGTGTTCAGATACTTCTAATTCTAGCTCCACGCTCCTGTTCATTGACCTTTCATGGGGACTGCACTATTCGAACAGCACTTATCATGGCGACTGCTGACGCACCGCCGCTTTGGCAACAAAGTCCTTTTCAGATGGAGCCTTAGCTGCTCTTCAAAATGGAAAAGATGTTGAAAACAAAAGCATATGTTTTGTACAAGTTTATGCCACAGCAAAGACAGGTTTAAATCATGTTAAAGCTATTCTTTCGTGGGGGGACACATACTTGTTCAGCATCCCATGTCCCTGAGAGCGATAGCACTGAAAGTCTGTATTTATGGACTTAAATTTAACATCGGATACTTCCAAAGAGTAACTCTTGTGCTTTACAGCAGTGGTGATTTACAATGGTGAATTATATAATGATTTTTATTTCATTTGCAAGGTACAGGAAACTTGATTATGGATATGGAGCAACAACAGCAAGCAAATAGCCTTCGTATAAAAGTTCTGGAACAGGAAAATGCTACTCTGCACAGAAGTCTTGAGAAACTGCGACAGAAAGCAATGTTTAACGCTACCAGGGTAAGATATGGCTAAGAAATTTGAGATATTATTTGGGGGGAAGAAAGTTGAATTTGGTGTGTGTGCATTTAGATTACCTCCCACATGATTGGATCATGGAAAACTGTTTATGTGCCTGAACAGGAGGCTCCACCGCAGCACACATGAAGCCAGGAACAACGTGGACCTGCTGTTTGCCTGGGAGTTTCACGTCTAAAACCAGCCTGATTCTATATTATGAGGGAGAAAGGAAATAAACATAAATACTAACATACACATAAAATGCTTGAAATTTATATATTTCCCAGGCACTGTTTTTGCTGCTTTGTTTATTACTGTTTGTCACACACTTCCACTTTTGTAGCGTTTTAAATGTGGTCCAGGAAGGCCAGTCTATTAATGTTGGTGTTGATCTATTAAGAAATAATGTGTATAAAGACTTAAATAAGAAACCGAAACAACTGTCTTACTTCTCTGTGGGTTCATGGTTGTGGCTTTGATCAAGGTTGCCCGTTTCTTGTCCAATCTAGTCATTATGACTTAAAGTCATAAAATAAAAAGATACCCAACTTTTGATTTGTGGAAAAAATAATTTCCGTTTCTCAAATCTGAAAATGTGAGAAAGAATGTCCCCTGAAGTATGTATTTGAAAACAGGTAAAATATGCTCAACTCTTCTGTGGCGCGTTCCCAGATATAAGTTCAGATTTCCGAGGTAACTCAAAAGCAGCAGTCCCTCAGATATCGGCTTTCTGCCACATCGCTAGAAACTATAGTTTACGAGGGCTTTTAAAGGCAGCGCTAGATTGTCTCCATAGAAACGGTTAACAAACCAACCGCGAGCTGTTGGTCTCCAGCGCTTACATTTTTCAGTTGCTTTCACTTGACGTGTAGAGAATATCGAAGAAGTCGGTAAAAACCCAGAGAGCTGCAGTCCTTGGAGGTGAAACAGCGAACCGGTGAGGTCTGACCAGGTAAAACTCGAGTTGTTACAGCTTACGTTGCTCCCGAAACGGACAATCGTTTCTTTATTAACGGTAATTTTTCAAAAACTTATTTTCTTAAAGGCCAAGCTTCAAGATGGAGGAGAAAGAGGAACGCAAAACAAGAGAACGGGAGAGAGAAAGTCAACAGGTCTATTGTTTTTAAACGTTACTGCTCGGAGTTTATACTTACTAATCAGTGAGAATGCTTATACAGCATTCTCATTTATTGTTTTCCTGTTTTTCTTTATTATCATTATTCCGTCGGCGTCTAACTACTTCTGCATACTTCAACAATTTTGCTATCAAAACCTTCAGCTCGTTCACGACATTTTTATACTTTTGAAAATATTTAACTTTTTGTGCGTTTCTTGCTCTCGTTGAAATTAATGCAAATTCCTTCAAATTCTTCAAATACTTTGTGCTCTTTCACAGCTTACTGCTTCTGCCTACTTTCAGCTACAAACGCCATTCAAATTTTAAAATGTTCAAATATCCTTCAACTATCTTCAGCTAGTTCAGCTTTTTCATATCTTTTACAATTTTTACATAATCCCTCTTTAAAAATCATTTTGCATTTTTGTGATTTTTTTTTCCAGAAAATACATTAAAATATGGTCGCTAAGGAGCTCAGCTACAGCATACCCTCTAGCTTTTTTAATAACTTCTACTTCTCTGAACAACCTCTTCTCTTATTTTTCACTTTATCCAAATAAATTATTCATCAAAACGTATGTATTGTTGTCTAGATTCAGGAAATGTAAGCGTCATTGCTGTGGGATTTATATCTTTTTTGCAAACCACCCCAGAGCGCCGAAAAGTCTGCGCACCCTCAATGCATTTTCAATGCGACATTCTTCAAAAATCATACCTGAAAATCCAAAACGACATGTTCAAATATCCTTCAACTATCTTCAACTACTTCAGCTTTTTCATAACATTCTTCTAATCCTTCAGCTGTTGTCCTTTCAGGTTCAAATTGGTTCAAAGCTAGTTTTTCTCTTCTGCAGGGATGTTCTGCATCTTCTGCTCAAATCATTCTGCAGAATAGCGTTCTCACTCGCTGTTACGCAGGAACAGCTTTTTCTAGTTTATTTTATTGTCTGTTTGTGTATTTACTTGAGCTCCTATTTGTCTCATTGCAAGTAAAGAACAAAATAAAATAAATAAAAAGATTATGGATGTAAAAAAAAAAAAAACATCCTACAGGTAGTAATCAATCTGAACTGAATGAAATGAAACTGATCAGCATGTCCAGTCGGCTGTGTCTTGTTCTGCTTGGTTTCAGAGTATCTGTTTGAATCAAATTAAAGCATTCTGTACATCTTCCAGCAAACACAGCTGAATGACATCAAACTCATAATGGCAGCAAGGCCGGGAGCTCCCTGGTTAACTTTCAGATTTATTGTGCACACTTCATGGAGTAAAACATTTCAACATCCGTGTCTTAATCTGAGACACAAGTGGACCAGGGCGAGGAGCTGAATATCAACCTGGTTGCTGTGTTCAAGCTCAGTGAGCTCCAGCCCTTTCTTCCTTTGCAAGTACCTGTTTTATGAAAAATCGGCATCAAAACTATGAATGATTACTGCAGAAGAGAAGGCAAACGGAAGCCTTCAAGTCTTGCATTTTGTTTATTGTGGTCTGATTTTTGAGAGGCCAATGTTTCATGTCTTACTGAAAAATGAATCCCTTCATCCTTAGAGGAGAAAACAGCTGCAGAGAGATCAGACTACCTTTGTGACAAACACCCTAATTGCAACCGATGCCAAGGCGGTGCTGCAGAGGAGACAGCAGGCCAGAGTTCAAAGCAATAGGTAATTCCTTTACTTCAGCAAGTAACTCAAATTAGTCTTTGTGTAATAAATCACAACACTGGCCTTTAGTCTTTATATGGTCATCGTTAATTCTTGTGTCACTCAGAGCAGAGCTGTTGCAAAAGGATATAACGTCAAGCCTGGAAAGATCTGATGAGATATTGAGAAGATGGTCGGATATCAGCCAGAGGGGCATCCCCGAGGACCTGCAGAAAGCTTTAAACGCGCAGCAGCAGCTCTATGCTGCTATCATACAAGACAAGAAAAAAATCATAAGTGACCTTCAGCAGGTAACTCTATTTGGTAATGTTCACTATTTAGTTAACATCCTTTAATACTTTTCGGAACTCAACAGAGGCAGCGTTTGTAACGTAATGATGATGCTCAGCTTTTCTTTTATGACTTTGATTATATTGTGGCGAACAGAAGCTCAAGCTCCAAGGTGATAACTATATGAAGACCTTGAGGAGCAATGCAGAGGAGATTAATGTGATGACTGCGCGGATGGAGGACCAAAAGGAACTTGTGACAAAAGCCTACCGGGAGGAGCTAGGCCAAACTAAGGTATGACTGAGTGGCGACAAAACGCAACTTCAAAGGGTTTGTTGAAAGCTCCTGAATCTATCTATCTATCTATCTATCTATCTATCTATCTATCTATCTATCTATCTATCTATCTATCTATCTATCTATCTATCTATCTATCTATCTATCTATCTATCTATCTATCTATCTATCTATCTATCTATCTATCTATCTATCTATCTATCTATCTATCTATCTATCTATCTATCTATCTATCTATCTATCTATCTATCTATCTATCTATCTATCTATCTATCTATCTATCTATCTATCTATCTATCTATCTATCTATCTATCTATCTATCTATCTATCTATCTATCTATCTATCGTACCCATTAACAACCTTCTGGTATAATTCTCGCAGAGGTGGGGGAGTTTATTTAAATGTGTTGGTTTCATGGGACAAACCTGGCTTTCAAGTAAAGCCAATAAGGGGCAGGCCTTTGTGAAGACCATTTCTGGTGCTTAGTACCCTTCTTTTTCCATTCTCAAACCAGCTCTGATGTGTGTTTGGGATCATTTTATTGTTCAAGTTTCTACCATTTAGCTCTAACTGTTTTTTTTAAGTAATATTGTCATGACTCTCTAAGGCCCAAGTCTGACTGGCTTGGGCACTGCTGAAACATCAGCATCACCATCCAAAGTAAGGAAAAGTTTACATCGAGAAGGTGCTGGCCAAGAGAGAAGCCTCGGTTATGACTTCTGTGTAAATTTCACTGGCCACCACATTGCATCCCAAACCACCCACCTAACATAAACACATCTGGTTCAAAAACAACTCTGAGGGGAAGGCGGATGGGAATAAACGTTAATAAATTTTGCTAATATTTCTGATTTAAAAAAAAAGGTCAAATGAGAATTCACATACTAAGACTTTGTAAATTTGTCAGGGAGTGAACAGATTTCTATCCAAAACATAGGTTTCCTCCCCCACGTTTAAAACCGTGCGAGCCACTGCCCCAGCTGCTCCATTGTTCAGGTGTCAAGCGTGGTGATGGTGAAGTCATGGTGGAAAACTGTTGGCGCTACAAAAGGAGAAGAAGAAGAGCCCCGGATTACATCTCAGATGGTTAAAACCTTAGCTGGACTCAACCGGGTGTTCCAACAAGACCATGATCACAGAAACATTAAAACTGGTTTTGGAATGGATAAAGCAGACGAACGTACCGGAATGGCCCGCCTTCACAATACCTTTAATAAACACATCTTTGTTCAGGTTTTCCAACGAGATGGATCCAATTCCACTAGAATTATTCCAGATCCTTGATGGTGGCTGTGCAGTTGAGATGCATTATGTCAAATATTAGTGGTGGTGTATGTTTATACATCAACCTGTGTTTAGATTTTTGACAATATGTGTGCACTAGAGAAAGTCTAATGCACACATAAATTTAAGTTCGAAATTAAGTTCATTTAATGCAATAAATTTAAGTTCTTGTTTCTAAAAAAAAAAAAAAAATCATTGAAATTGTTTGCTGTCTGTCTGTCTAACACTCCCAACAGAGCTGCATATTTTAGAATGCTTTTAGGATCATTAGTTTGTAAAGTCTTTGGATGTGACTGAACCTTAGTGTAGCGTTGCTAATGTTGCCGTTTGTTTGTTTGGGCAGAGACTTCATCAGAAGGAAATAAGTATCTTACTTACAACAGACATGGAAGAAAGGGACCGGGACCTGGAGAAACTTTGGAAGGAAGAGGTCAGAACATTTACATTCAAGATAAAGCACACAAAAACATGAAAAGTCAACATTCACATTTCCTTCTTCCATTAACTATCAAACGACTCTGACTGTAGCTCAAGAGGCTGAAGAAGAGGAAAGAGAAGTTGGAGGAATACAAGAAGGACGTTCATCAGATCTGTCAGGAACAGTATCATACGTTGAATCGCACAGATTTTGAGCATTGTTCGAAACTTCTGGTATGTAGAAATGTGGAAGAGTGTGAGAGAGTCTTACCTGTTGCAGCGATGGTTAAATAACAGTCAATAAAATGTCATCAGTCCCTAATCTATCAAAGGTCAACCTGAAGGTGCAAATTACTGCCCTATTTTATTACACAATTTGAAGTATCAGTGATGAGATTTGTAAATTTTCAAAATATATATATTCAATGATGATCAATACCAAGATTTCCCTTGAAACTGAATGATTGAAGGAGTTGGTATCTAATACAGCCATGTACTAATTTATCAGTAGTTACACTAGTCAATCCTCTTAATCATGACTAAAAATCAAATCAAATAACACTTCAACACGTGTCTGAAATTCAAATTGAAAGGTTTTACAGATTATTGTGTATTTATTTTTATTTTATTTTTATTTTAGTCTGAGGGTAAAGTTTGAAGAGGTCCAGCAAGTTCTGAAGCCAGAAAACATAAACTTTTTCCTTTATCCCAGGTCCTTTGTGGACCCTCAGAATGATAACCTGGGTCTCACGGCTCCATTTTGGAGTTCAGTGGATCAGAGAATCTCTGCATAACACCTGTTCGGCTCAGGTGTAGGACGATTGGTGGTCCCTTACGTTGAATTCAGACTGAAATTGTGATTAGTACAAGAAGTAATCTTGCTGAATAGGATGGGTGTTGTCTGGCTCAGTTGGTGCATGAAGAAAAAACAAACTCTGGCAGAACTGTAATGGGGGGAAAAGTATGACAAATAAAATAAAAACTGTTGTTTTTCCAACCAAATGATGTACTCGGTGATCAAGTTGGACAATCTGATCGGACTGAACATCTTGCTTCTCGTGTTGGTGCTGAGGCTCATCTCCCTCTGCGACTCCCGCTGTCGCACGGCTCCAGAGCTGCACCTAAGGTCACCAGGACATCAGGCAGTTATCAATAGGACAGAGAAATTACAATTTTGGAAACGTGTGTGCACGGCATGTTACACTGTTTTAGTCATCAGACAGACATGTAAACCAAATCAATGAGCTGTGAAGAGTATCCTGGATGAAAGAGCCCCCTCTTCAAGGGTTAACACTAGGGCTGAACAATTTTGGAAAATAATCTAATTGTAATTTTTTGTATCTTAATATTGCGATTGCGATTTAGTGTGATTATTTTTTTTAAAGTTTAATTTATCATGCCTTTATAAATCTGTTTCATCGTTGTGCAGATTAGGTGCTAAAAGAGCCATTGCGTCTCAACTCGGAGCAGAAATATATTTCAACCAAAACTGCGATTTGATTTTTACTTTTCTCTGCATTAACCACAACCAACAAAAATGGCCTCTAGATAAAGATGTTTGTAAACAAGGACTATTTAAAAAAATAACTTTTAATGTTTTTAATTAATCAGAATATTATTCAAGAGAACAGCTTTTAATTGATTTGGACATCATTCCTTGTTGAACATAAAGTGCAACCAACAAACAAGTCTATGTATTAAACTGATTGACCAGAACTTAATGCTGTGGTGAGATTCCTGAAAGTTTCTGGTAAAACAGTACGATTATATAAACTCTAAAACAAGTAATAAAATTAGATTATCTCACTGCTGCAACTGTCTTCCCTTCCATGTGGAGGCAAACCCACTTTAAACATATTACTGACACCTAAAGGACGCGTCTGATTCACTAAATGTTACATAGCCAAAAATTGCAGACCTCTGCGATTTGGAAATTGAGTTTTTTTTAAACTGCCATTAAATTGCAAATGCGATTAATTGTGCAGCCCTAGTTAACACCCACTCATTGCAGGAAAGAAAAATCAGATTTGCTAGTGAGTTTGAGTAACATCAGTCACCATGAAGTGGTTATGGCTTATTTCAGAAGCTAATGAAGTTCTGGACTATCAGAAGAGGATCATTCACTTTGAAGGGCTCTGGCTCTGAACAGCCTCTTGATTATCAAACTTAAAGGTCATGAACTTATAGCATGACTTTAAAAGCCCAGAACATCAGCTTCTGTGTGAAACACTGCTTCAAGTCAATCGTACTTCACACCGTCTTTTCCAAAAGCCTTTATGAGAGCAGTGCAACATGTTTACCTGTCAGTGGTGAAGGTGTTGGATGTTATTTAGATAAAATGCTTTCATGACTCGAGCTGTGGCTTAAGCGGCCCTGTTCTCGGCTTTGCAGACCGGGGAGAGAGATCAGGAAAAGGAAAAGATCCGCAATCTGCAGCTGAAACCTAAATTCCAATGGTACAAGAAAAGGGAAGAAGTTCTTTTGACTTCATTGAGAAACATCGAGAGCAGGCTCCTCAGGTAGTGCAGCTTCTCTCCCACGCAGAAGGAGAGATATACGCTGGTGCGCTGACTGCTGTGTGTTTCAGGGAGGAGAAAGAAATGAAAAAGCTGAAGAGGATCTGCGCCGATCGACAGAAACAACTTCCAAAGCGGAGTAAAGCTTTGTCTGCAGATTACAAGCGCTGCCTCCAGAAGTACGAACGCAAAAAAGAGCAAGTCAGGTGGGTACCATTTGGCTTTTTAAATGAATGCCAGTCTGCCTCTTTAGACCTGGCTCTTTTCGGCCGTGTTTCTGTTCTTCATGCAGGCACTTTGCTGTTGCCGACGCCAGACGTTTTGAGGAGGTGTGGCTGATGATTGAAGAAGAGGTTAAGCAGTTAGCAGAGAGAGCCTTGGCCACAGACTCAGCGATCTCCCACCAGATCTTTGGTTTATCCTGGAAGCAGCCTGACTTGAGTCTGTTGGAGCTCCCCAGTCCCATCAGGCCTTGGAAGCCAGCCCCAGAGGAAATCCAGCCAGTGCTTCAAAGGAGGAACAGCAGCCAGGGCACGACTGTTGGTTCTGCTGAGTCAGACATCAAGAGTTCGGACATGACGGTGAAGACAGAAGGGGCGGCAGTCTCTGTCGGCTGTGGTCCTGAATGGGAGGAAGAAAAGCGGTCCAAGGAGATGCAGAAAGAAATGAGGGAGCTCCTGTGTAATGAAACGGTTTGTTACGAATTCAGTTTTTACCTTGCCAAGATAGAAAAAAAATCAAATGAAAGTAGCATAAGACAGAACACAAGACACCTGAGTCTTTCCGGCTTCCGTTCCAGGACTTCTTGATGGAAGCCAAACTCCTGAAGCTGCTGGCTCCTCTGGTGGATGAGGAACAGGCTGCAGTAAAGCTGGGCTCCCTCCTCTACGTAAGCACACGTTCCGCCGCTTTAAATCAGTTCCTTCGACACAAATGTTTCAGCTTGATCCGAAACGTGAACAAGACGACATGCCGTGTTCTGCTCTAGACTCTGGGGATCGACGAAGAGGATCTGCCTGAGCTGACTGATTTCTTGTTGAAGTACAAGCAGCAGCAGAGTGAGCAGACTGAGGTGAGCAATAGGTGAAGAGTTCTGTGAGTTCTGTGGGTTTTCTTACTGACAGGTATCTGTTATTTCTCCAGGAGACACGTAAGACCAGTGTTACAAGCTCTGCCTCTGAGCTCATCCACCCTAACCTCGTACTTCCTGCTCTCAAAAGTTTCCTCCAGCAACGAAATTCCAAGTAAGACCCATATTTCGCTGTGGGGCAGTTGTAAACAATTTTAAGGTATTTGGTTAGACTCAAAACAATAACCCGTCTCCATCTATCAAAGTCCCACCTGAAGGAGGAATCATTTCCTCATTGCAGAGCTAACTGGAATGAAAGGATCTGGATAATGAACAGATCATTAACTGCAGCAAATGACTGAATGTTTAATCATTTTCCCATTTTAAGAAGATGATTGGCCTCACTAACAAAATTCAAAATGTATTTATATATTATTTTACGTGATGACAGGAATTAGAGGAATATATAATGAAGATATAAGCTTATTATTCACACAATCACAACTTTACCACTTCAATTTTAGACTTAGACTTAGACTTTCTTTATTGTCATTTTGTATGCACAGAGTGCATACAGAACGAAATTTCGTTTCCATACAGCTCAGAAAAATTGCAGTAACTCTACAGGATACCTTGTAGTGAATTTCAGTACAGGATACAAATGCAGTAATAAATTGCAGACCGTTACAGGATAAGTTTCAATTGACTTCCGGATAAAGTGCAGCAGAATAATTACATTACATCGCTTAACTAAATAAAGAAAATCCAATTCCTTAATCAAACATTTTGAGGTAAATAGAGGATAAACAATCTGTTTATCATTAGCCGATTAAATGTTTAACACCATCAAACTATCTCTTTCTGAAAGACAGGTACGTATAAAATTAATATATACGAGAATTTCATATTAGTTTCTATCACTGAATAGCAATTACCTTTATAGACTATTAATTTGACATGTATTATCATGCATCTAAACAAAACAGTATCGTCACAACTTTACAGTCATGGGCATTGCTTTTTGTTTAATCTCAGAAGCACAGTCAGTGGATAGAAGATTATTAGTTGTGTGTGTTTCACTGTCAAATTCTGTGTGTTTCTTCATAGACTCACATTTTATCACCAATCAAATGAATTACAAGCAATAACAGATTATTTAGTAATGACACTAAGGTCTATTTAAGTAAAAAGTATCAGATAAGTGAACAAGATGATAAAACTGTAATTCTACACCTTTTTATTGCATGGGGGAAAAAAGCAACATTTTCTGAATAAGAAATCAAAGTTTTAAATATTATCTAAGCTGAAAAAAGTCAAAATTTTATATCTGTCTTTGGAGTTCACAGAAAGGGTTTTTGTTGCATAATTTTGGGTTGGTACCGTGTTCGTTTCCGTGTGGACGAGGCTTTAATGTCTTTGTAGCTCCTCACTTTAAATTTGGAACTGAACCATAACTATAACAGAGAGAAGAGAGAAACCTGCTGGTTCAGCTGAATCCTGTCAACCCAGCAGAAGAGAAAAAAAAAAAAAAATCTTGACTGAATTTACATAGTTAAACATACACAACAACATATAATCCAACTGCAAATTCATGACTGAATCTTGACTGGGTGAGCGGACCTGGTTCTGACCAGTTGGGCAGAGCTTCTCGTTGTTTTTGTGTCTGAGTCTCAGAACTCAGCTGCTTCAGGGAAATCTAACTTGTGGGAGAGGAGACGTTACCAGGACTCACCAGCCAATCAGAAAATGGGAAATGTGTAAATGTCACAGTCAAGTTTTAGAGCTTCACACTGTTAGATTCTGCAAGTTGGGGTGGGAGGGAAGAAATGTAAAAAAGCATCCATATCTTTTCTGGGATGCAGTCGGCCTAATAAGGGCTCATTTTGACCAGATCTGCGAATCCAGCCATGGCATTTTCAGGTTTTTCATTAAAGTAGTTAAATGTGTATAAAAGTTCCGGTCTGATGGGGTTTTGTGCTCTACACATTTTCATAAACCTCCATCTTTTTATGATGGTTACATCCCTGCAATCTGTGTTTACCTCATTGACTAAATGTCATATAGCTCTGCTCCTGGTACTCTTTCAGGAAGGGCTCAGCTCAGCATCTTTCCACACTGTGGCTGGCACACGCTCGCAACCATTCCAAGGATGCAGCGTATTGGGAGAGTCTAGGGAACATCATCCCAGAGGAGAAGGTTCAGCTGTGGGATGCTGCAGAGAAAACTCTAAAGCAGTACCAGTAAGTGGCACGCACAGGTAGAAAACCCGTATCAGTAATTAAGGATTTCTTGGGGACATGTTGATGTGTTTTCCAGCGCTGTGCTGACAGAGATCTCTGATCTTACTCTGGAGAATGAGCGTCTGACGCAGAAGAACACGGAGCTGCGCGCTAAACTCCACAGTATGTCTACTTCTGTTCATCATAGTTCACCTCCAGGACGTTATGTTAAAATGTTCTAGCATAGCCCTGCTTAGCAGTGCTTACTTGATGAGCTTACTCTGGGAAATTAGTATTCAACTTTGGCAGAGATGGAAGAATTGTTGATTTCTGTGTAACACAAATTAGGAGCGAAGGCTTAAGAAGTTTCTGACCACAAACAAAGAAGTTAATGTCATTCCACTTTCCCAAAAATCAACAGAATAACAATTAGAATTAAAAATATATGGCTGCTTCTACAAACACGTATTTATCCATCCATCTTCCACTTATCCGGGGTCGGGTCGCGGGGGTAGCAGCCTTAGTAGTGAGGCCCAGATGTCCCTCTCCCCAGCCACTTGGGCCAGTTCCTCCAGGGGAACCCCAAGGCGTTCCCAGGAAAACATAGTCCCTCCAGCGTGTCCTGGGTCTCCCTCTGAGTCTCCTCCCAGTGGGACGTACTAGGAGGCATCCTAACCAGATACCCAAGCCACCTCAGCAGGCTCCTCTCGATGTGGAGAAGTAGCGTCTCTGCTCTGAGTCCTCTCCAGACGACCGAGCTTCTCACCCTATCTCTAAGGGAGAGTCCAGACACCCTATAGAGAAAACTCATTTCGGCCGCTTGTATCCGCAAACTCATTCTTTTGGTCATGACCCAAATCTCATGACGCATAAAGATTTAAAAAAATAAATAAATAAATCAAGCTCTGGAGCAGGCAGGCACAACCAGGTAGAGGCGGGTCAGTGAGGTTGAGGTGGGTCATAAACAAAAGGCGTTACGACAGATCCATAGGGCAAGGCAAAGGTTGGTGGTCAGAAAAACAGTGTCCAGATGTGTCTGGAAAAGCAGAAGCCCAGGAGGGATCCAACCGGGGCAATGCAAGAGCAGGTGATCCCAAAAAAAAAAAAAGACAAAGTCAGAATCAGGCGAGCAGCGCTGGATCTCTGCTCACTCGAGGTTTTCAGATCATCTATACTGAAAGGCTTCAGTAAATAAAGGCAGACGACCAGGTGAACTGAAAAAAGGCAGATTAGGCAGCGGGAGCAAGGGCAGCTGACATGCTAATTAGGAGAGGCAGAGTAAGAACAGTCAGCCGGCCACAATAATAACAGAAGCAGAGGGAAACCAACATAGCTGAGCAGAATCATGACAGAGTAAATGTTTTCTAAACGTTTTGTTAAACATTTACTCATGTTTCCCTCAAAATAAAATAAAAAAAAACGGCAAAAGACTTTCTGAATAAGATGATTAAAAACAAAACTGAAGTCATTATTTTTGGACCAATAGAGGAGCTATCAAAAGTTAGCACACAGCTTCAGCTGCTTCATCTAGGAACCACTGACCAAACCTGAAATCTGGGAGTAGTGATGGACTCAGACCTGAACCTCCAAAAGCATCTAAAGACAGTCACAAGGTCGACTTTCTATCACCTGAGGAACATTTCCAGGATTAAAGGACTAATGTCTCAGCAGGATCTGGAAAAACTAATCCATGCTTTTTTTTTTTGTAGAATTGATTACTGCAACGGTGTTTTCACAGGTCTGCCTAAAAAGTGGATCAGACAGCTGCAGCTGATCCAGAACGCTGCTGCCCGCGTCCTCACTAAGACTAAGAAAGTAGAGCACATCACCCCAGTTCTAAAGTCCTTACACTGGCTCCCTGTATCTCAGAGAATAGACTTTAAAATACTTCTGTTAGTCTATAAATCCCTGAATGGCTTAGCACCTAAATACATCACAGACTTGTTATCAGTGTATCAACCATCCAGACCACTAAGGTCTTCTGGCTCCAGCCTGCTCTGCGTACCTAGAACTAGAACTAAACACAGAGAAGCAGCATTTATTACTGTTTCTGCACTTATCTGGAACAAACTCCCAGAAGACTGTAAAAAGTGCTGAAACCCTGAGTTCATTTAAATCAAGGTAAAAAAAAAATAGTTTAGAGTTGCCTTTGAATGTTAATGTTCAGTATCAACTATTTTAGTTCACTGAAACGTCAATTAGATTAAAGGTAGAGTGCACGATTCTTCCAGAAATGTAGGTAAGAAATGGCCAAGTCACGTTTTTTTCAATAACTGCACATGCACAAGACCATCATACCTGCTCCTCCGCTCTTCAGGGGGACCGCGTGAAAGAATCTGCCAACACCACTCTGGTCTTATTTCTTTCATCTGAGGCCTTCCTCTTCTTCTTATAAAGTTGTAAGACAGTTACCTTCTTGCAACTCTCAGCCATGTTTAAAGTATACGGTGAGAGCAGCGGAGCTACAATGAGGCTGAAACCGAAGCTTGCGGGACACATAGAAGTGTGCATGCGCAGCAAGAGGAAACTAGCACGGAACAAACGCGCACATTAACATTAACTGAACACATCACCATGACTGGCATGTGGGACAACCAATAGATAAGATGATCGCCCGGAACTCGAAGCCCAAAAAGGATTGTCCGCTATAACGTTAAGTTTGTAGTCCAACTTATCTTGACCTACTGCTACTATTCCACTGCAATGTGCTTTCCTCTGCATGTTTTCTTTTCTTACATTCGGTTCATGTGCAACACTTTGAATTGTCTCGTTACTGAAATGTACTATACAAGTTAACTTGCCTTGCTTTTAAGGTACTGGAAATTTGGCGTTCAAATGCTCTCCGTTTACACTACATTTTCTTTCACAGATCGGATGAAGAATGACACACATTGAACATGAGCGGTGCATTCCTGTAAAGCCTTTAATTGAAATAAAGAACGTAACCGATTGTGTTTTGTTTTATTTCTTTGACATCTCAACTACATGACAACAGGAAAAAAATATTTTACGAGGTAAAGAAACCTTCTGTGTAAAATGCAGTTCTTGAAAATAGCAAAGATAAGGGAGACGTGGATGGTGGTTCTACCCTGCAGCGTTAATAGCTTGAGGCTACGCTCAGAGGGTAGAGAGAGGATGCAGAACAGAGCAGATGCAACTAGAAAGAATATTTTCTACGGTTGGAGTCTGTACGCTCTTTTCAGGCACGAATGGCATATTACTAGGTGGGTTTCACATAACATGTTTGAACTGTACTTTTGTCAGGGAGGAAGGATTTAACCAAAAAACTACTTTGACATCAATAATGAAAAAAAACAGGAATTAGAGCGGCAAGTTTGAATCGGTTGTGAATTATTTTCAAATCTGCCCAAAGTCAAGAAAAGAAAGTAAATTAATTCATTACATTGTAGTTAGTTATTGTTGAGTGCAGCTGCCATTTTCTCTTTGTAATAAAAAGATTAGGTTGACAGTATTCATTGGGTTGACCATTGCACAGAACAATGGGAAAGTCCAGCTAACTCAGTGAAAATCTGCAAAGACTAATTGAGTATTTATACAAATTGAGTCTTTTTTGAGCCTTTTCTGAAAAAGTCTTTTCCGGGACATGAAAGAAGACCCATACTGCCACCCTCAGATGAAATTAAGTGAAATTTGCAGCTGCTGAAACAGACAACCCAGCTGCTTTCTGAAGATATTCTGTGGTGACACGATGACAAAGATGGAGTTAATTGGCTACGAGCACAAGCATATTCTATTTTCAAACCCAGCAACACTGGATCAGCTGTCAAGCGTGGTGTTAGCAGCATCATGCTGTGGGGCAGTGTTTCATTTACTGTTGCACTGCTGGCTGACACAACGTGAATGGGGAAATGAAAAATAATTATTCAACTTTCCTTCAAATTCATCGCTGGATGGCTGAAATTATGAACGCATAAGTTGTTCCAACAGGACATTTGTAAATGGATAAGGAAGACTAACAATAAGCTTTTAAATTGGCGATCATAACACTGTCAAAACTTTTTGAACCAAATAATTCGGAAAAGTCTGCTATGACGATTTGTCAAATATCCTTCCAATATTATGCCAAAACCTTTTAATGACTACCAAAAAAAGTGTGATTGAGGCGCAGCTGGGTCAAGAATAATTAACCAGGTGTGAACACACACACACACACGCATATACATATCTATACATATATATAGGCATGTATGTGTAACTTTGACATTCTTTTGATTCAGGAAAATCCACAGGACTTTCAAACCTGTGCAGCTATTTCTTTTCTCAAACAATCTTTTGAGTTTTGTGTCACTTGATCATTACACCCTGATAAAGTACAGGAAATAAATGCGTGCATATCCTTAACGAGTTTATACAAACCTTTCACTGTGGATGACTGAAAAACAGCAACACAAAGTTACAAGGGGATGTCTTGTCACAAGGTTAGAATATGTTGAATTCAGGTTTCTCTCCCATTAGTTTATCTTCTAACAAAGCTGCAGTACATTTTTGATGTTGCTCTTCACGAAAGAGGTTTCAGAAGCTTTTTCACACACAAAAAAAAGTTGATTTCTGCAGCTGAAAGCACCAGTTTAAAAGCCTCCAGACTGAACGGAATTAAAAAGACTATGCAGATTGTGTGTCTCTGCCTGCCTGTAAACTCTGTTTCAAACCCAACAACCAGCACAGCTGTAAGACACCAGCCAGCGATATAAAGCAATTCTGTTTTCTCATTACAAAATAATAATACAAAAGAGTCAGTTCCCAGAAGTTTGAATGCATTTGAGGAGATGATACATTCAAAACATATTGTTTTGTTTGCACTATGCTGGGACAGTCATGGCTGACACGTCTCAGCTTTCATGTCATATGATAGGTTTCTCAAACAAACCTGCGTGTGTGGAAGAATGGCCTTCAGAGAGAATGAATCACGTGGTTCGGAGAACACAGCAGCTTACTCAACCTTGAGTGTCACACAAAGACATAAGACACCGGTGTCTGTGTCAGTGTGCATGTGTGTGTGCGTGTGTGTGTGCGTGTGTGTGTGTGTGTGTGTGTGTGTGAACAGAGCGGCGAGTGCTAGTTTCCATGGAAATGTGTTTCCATGATCCTCGGTATTTGTGTTCTACATTCCCGTCCCTCTCATCTAACCCGTGATCACAATCTTTGTAGAAATAAATCAACTGCACTAATAGCGGATGATGATATAGAAAGATGTTGGTTTTAATTTTCTTTGTAAGGACTTTTAACTCTTTACGCTGAGCTGTCTCACCGTACCTTAATCTACCTGGTAAGTAAAGTGTTCTGATACAGAAAACATGCCTAAAGTTTACACAATGCCAACCATTTCAAGTCAAAATGTTCTCTAACTTCAGCATATGATGGCAGAATGGTTTGATGTACCAGAGGACACAAAATACCAAAGATCCATTTCATCACCACGATGCCTTGGAACAGTACACACATTTTCCCATTTTGTCACATTAAATATATTTTATTTGGATTTTATGTGAAAGACCAAGACAGTGTATAGTTGTAAAGTGTGAGGCAAGAGAAACATTGTTTTATTAATTTTTCTTATTTTTTTCAGTAAACAAATAGCATCATGCAAACCGAGGAGCGCAGCCGTGTGAGATGTGGAGATTTTTAAATCAGGGTTAGGATTTGAAACAATATCCCAAATATTTCAACGTCTCACAGAGCAGTGTTTATTTCTTTATCTACAAGATAAAACAGGTATTTTGCAACTGCAAACCTATCCAGACATGGCTGGGAAAGAAGAAGGGCTAAAAATCTCTAGATGCTCAAAACTGATTGCGACACACCCCTGAAGACTTGTAGCTTTCTTTACACCCCAAAAGTTGTTCTACAAAGTATTGCCCAACCCCCACTTCCTGTCAGCTCACTGTCAAATAAAAGCCACTGTTACCCGAAAAAAATAAAAATAGACACAAAGTACTGACTTTGTAGAAGAACATAAATGGTTTTAAAAACGTAATACAAGGATCCTAACGTGCTCCTCTTCATTTTATCATGTTTTATTTTTTGCTGATTTTGTAAATAAATATATTCACTGAACTTTGTTTCTTATTTTCTGCTACTAACTTGAAACAGACAAACCTGAAACGCAAAGCAACTCTAAGGATGAAAACTATGCAATTATGCAACGTGATGTAAATTCCTATCAATGATACTCCAGGGATCCGTGATGCTGCTTCAAAACATTTATTTTTTGTTGTCTTTTTTGCATTTTACACAAACTAACATTACAACGTAAGGGCTCTGAGATTTTCATGTGCTAAAGCAGAGAACGATAACATTAAGAAGTAAGAAAAGTCTGATCGCTGACATTTGTGCATCCTGGCACAAAGAACAGAGAGAGAGAGAGAGAGTTGTGATAATGTTCAGCTTAAGAAAAGCACCACAGTATAAATATATGGTATGTCACCAACCCTGACACCAAAAGCATAGCTATGAAACAAAATAACTGGACAAATCTGTGCAAAGTTGTATAAAATTCTTTCAAATCTTACGCCCAAAAGCTTTCTACGATCTACGTTTGGGATCTTTTGATGATTAGATAAGATTCTTCATCTATAAGGGAAATAAATAAACAAGTAAATCGGCTTTGTAGATAAGATGTGTAACATGTTTAAGGCCATCGGTATCTATTGTAACATGCAAAAGCAAAGTGAAATCAGTAACAACGGCATTTACTTTTATCTAGGTGCTTTACGTATTTCACGTGGCGTCAAATTAATATTCACAGGCGCAAACTAAAGGGAACACCATCTCCATGTAACGGGGGTTCTCTCACATCTACGGCTTTTTCTTATCTAGGTCAGGCGACTGACCGGTGACAGGGACTGCTGCAAATCTGACGGATTACGGAGGCCTCGGAGAGACGAGGCCGATCCCAGGTTTAACATAATGCCTGCCCTACCAATATTTATGCGTAGAGGATCGCTGCGAATAACTCTGTGCTTGTCCATGCGCTCATGTGAATAGAATAGTGACAGGATTTCAGTTTTTCTGTGCTTTGATAAACGAGTGCTGCACAAATTGAAAGGCATTGGGGGGGAAAAGGCTGATCACATACAGGGGATCAGGGGGACGTGTTCAAGCAATTTCAAAGTGAATACAAATTACTTATAGAGACTACTAAAGCCACGAGTGTAGGGAAAACATGTGATGAAGGAATTGGGATGAATAAAAATGTCAAAAACAGAAAGTATTGAAACACTTCCAAATAAATAAACATGAAAAATATGTGTAGTATTTATAGAAAAATAAATAGACATTATAATTTATAGATCAAGATAAAATAATAAGATATTCTTGTATACTTAGTTAAGTCTGAAGATTGCATACAATAATTAAATAATAAGGATTCAAACATATCTGTGCAGTATGTAGGGAAAATGGGAGAATAAAGTTTCAGCTATGCAATTCTGTGCCAAACTAAATAAATATAACATTAAAACCAAAAACCTTGAATGGTTTCCATGCCGCTCATCTGTTATGCAGTTATAAATAATAAAAAAAATAAGCTAAAGTAAAAGACTTAATATTTAAGTTTTATAAACGGTGTTCCTAGTTATACACAAACTAGTTTGTAGTCCGTAGCCATGGGTGTGTGAATTGTGCTCAGCTCTAACAATGTGAGATGTAAAACTGCACCCTTACAAAATAAGAGCACAGTTTAGAAGCACAGAGCATAAATTTCCTCTGGGCTTCATTCTTTTGTAAGTGTGGCAGTCACCAGGAGAGGTCCATGGCTTGTTGTTGCTTAAAAATGTCTGAAATCCAAACTAAATCGTTGCTTTGAAATATTGTCAAAAAATGATTAGCTCCAACTCCCAAAAACTGAAAAAGAAAGGTCCTTTAGTAATAATACCAAAACACAGCATGAAAATGGATTAGGACAGAACTGGCAAGGCTGCAAGAAAAGAGCTTGCTATTTCCCCGGGGCAGTGATAAATATATTTACCGTGAATCTGATTCTTACAGCAGTTACAAAAAAACAGAACAAAGAAAACAGAAAAAAGGCCCTTCCATCCTATCCTGTAAATACCTTCGCAGAGTAATGAGTACAGACTGTGCAGCACTACAGGGAGAGAGATACAGAAAGTACATTAGGCGTAACAATACAGGATGCGTGGGAGACAACAGTTTAAACCAGGCAGTAGTGATGATGACTAAGAGGGGTCCCACATTATCTCTTCCCAGAAGCCTCGGCGGCT
Organism: Fundulus diaphanus; assembly: GCA_037039145.1. Lineage (NCBI taxonomy): Eukaryota > Metazoa > Chordata > Actinopteri > Cyprinodontiformes > Fundulidae > Fundulus > Fundulus diaphanus. The sequence continues at coordinate 37,403,138 of CM073127.1, read as the reverse complement.
GTCGGAGCAGCGGAAGGGCTGATTTGGGGCGCTGAGGTGACCACTTGGCCGTCGGGTTGAACGGACTGCACCGTTTCCACCAGGCTGCCGCTGGGTAGCACCACATAGCGGGCGGCCATGTCTTTGGGCTGCAGCTCCCTCAGTCCCTCTTTGCTGTGCCAGATCCCATAGCCAAAATACACAAGGAGACCTGGGAACAGGGCAGTATGAGACAGGTTTACTGACCAGAAGGAGCTTTAAGCTAACATAGATTATCATCTTTCCCCAGGATCCCACCCCCTTCCTCCACTTGACTGGGCATTAGCTCGGTCTGAGCACCACCTACGTCCTCAGAGGACTGCTGTCAAACAGGGAACTGCTTTCTGTTCTCTTTAAGTACAGAAAATGTTTGGGCAATGACGTACAATCAGGTTAGCTGGCTTGATAGAAGGTGGAGGGTTTATGACACTGCGTTCAAACTGTTTCCGGAGATAAGATTCCCATCAGCTTGTGTGAACAAGAGACTGCAGTCCAGCATTTGTGGAGGGAGGAAGTTGAGTGCTCAGGGCTGACAGCAAATTCATTTGGTAACCAATATTTGTGCAAAATTATTGTGTTTATTATTATTATTATTATTATTATTATTATTGTGTTTGCTGTTTTAAAAATATGCTTAAAATAGACATGGGCCAGTCAAGGTTTTCAAAAGTTGCAGTTTTCAAAACTGATTAAATCTTCCCCTACAATCTTCCTGCAGTTTAGTTATTTCAAGGAGATGCCAGAGAAAGTGCCGAAGTGACCAGACTTTTGTTTGTGCAGCACAGAGTATCGTAGCCCTGCCCCTCATCCACCTGCCGCTGCACACTCCTGGTCAGCTGGCTGATTGAAAGCTGCTACAAATTTGCCTGTTTAGATCTTACAGCTACAGGCACCTTGTCTACTCGGGTAGCCATTGTTCGCTGACATCTGTGGCCGTTTGCTAATATCAAGTGGAAGCTTTCTTAGAATTTGTAGTGATGAAGCTCGTTCCAGTGAAACTTTATGCTGATTAGAAACAATTCTCCCATTTAGCTGTTGTGGTTTGGAAAGGTCAGATCAGAGACCGTAAGTTGTAGCTTTGCGGAATGTATGGATAGAAAAAAATTAAGCTTTGAATTTTTAGTCATGATACTCATTCCAGTGAAACAATGAAACAAAGTAAGTTATTCTATTTGTAAGAAAAAATTACTTTACATCAGAAATCCCCAAGAATATACGTAGCTTGTTTCTTTTTATTTATAGAAACAATTAAGTATTTCTGTATGTTTGTTAATGTATGAAAGAAGTCTAGTCAAGGATTTATTCAGCTGCAAACAGAAACAAATTGTTCATTTAAAATAGTTATCTAAAAAAATGCAGTACCGTGGTACCGTTGTATTTGTGCGTATGGATATCTCATATCTGCTTGTTCTGATGCTGGTGGTGTCTTACCTATAGCAATCCACACTGTAAATCGAATCCAGGTCAGAAGGCTTAGCTTCATCATCAGGAATACATTGAAGAGGATGCTGGCAGCTGGAGTCAGAGGAACCAAAGGTACCTATGCAACAAATAACCCTCCATCATTCTCATAGGTAAGACAGTTTTAACATATGTTTCCCTCCTTAAATAAACCACTTACAGCATGTAATGCATACTATCCATGAAAGCTCACCTGGAATGTTTTGGCGTTTCTTTGTGGTTCATGAATCCATATAAGGGCCAGGCTGATAACATACGCTAAGCTAAAAATCACAACAAGCATCGTGAAGCACCAGACCGGGAACTGTAGCTGTTCATTTCCAAACTCCAGTACAGCACAGAGGGATACTGAGCTCACAATCAGGATGGTCACACAGAAAGCCACTACTTCGCCTGGTTCACAGTCCCCCAGCAGCCTGTCCAGGCAGGGTTCCCAGTAGGCCCTGAGAAGCCCCACCCCACGCCGCTCTCTCGTCTTCTGCCTCTCCACCAGCTGGAGTTTGTCGGAGAAGGACTCGTACTGCTTGGGCTCCTCGCTGTCTTCAGCTGTGGTCTGGGACTCTGAGGGAGCAGGGGAGACCTCAGCATTGCCGTTGGGCGATGTGGTAGCGGTGTCCTTGGAGCTGGTCTTCTCAGGCTGGAAGCGCAGCACAATAACACTCGCTGCCACAAAGGTGTAGGCAAGGAGAGTCCCGATAGACAAGAACTGAACCAAGGCCTCCAGGTCAAAGATCAAAGCCATGCAGGCCATGAGGATTCCAAATACCAGAATAGCATTGACGGGAACTTTGGTGACAGGATTGACCCTGGCGAAAACGGAGAAGAACAACCCATCCTCTGCCATGGCATACACAATCCGAGGGAGGGAGAAGAGATTGCAGAGGAGCACAGTGTTCATGGCTAATAAAAGAGGAAAAATGACAGTATTAGTCAAGATAAACCAATGAAAAGCAGAAACTGCTGCTTTAGGTTGTACTTTAATTTCTTTTTGCAAAGGGCTGAAACTCACCACAGATGGAACCCACAGCCACGATGATTCCAGCCCAACTGTAGCCGCGGCGGAAAAAAGCGTCCGCCAGGGCTGAGTTGGGGTCCAGGGTACGCCAGGGTACCATCAACGTGAGCACGCAGGAGACCAGGATGTAGGCTGTCGCCGCGAGTCCAAGAGAGACAGCAGTGGCGATCGGGACAGCCTTCTGAGGATTTTTCGCTTCCTCGCTCGAGGAGGCAATCACATCGAAGCCCACGAACGCGTAGAAGCACGTGGCCGAGCCTGCCAGGATCCCTGACATCCCGTAAGGCGCAAAGCCACCATGCTCCTGGCTCCAGTTGGCAGGATCGGCGAGCACAAAGCCAAAGACCAAGATGAAAGCGATGACAACCATGCTGATGGTGGAGAAGATGTGGTTCAGATAAGAGGAGACTTGAACTCCGAAGGAAATGAAGACAGAGGCGACCACCAGAACTCCTGCAGCCAGGAGGTCGGGGTAATGGGCGAGGAAGGGCACATTCCACTGCATGATGTGTGTTTCCGTGAAGTTCTGGATGGCGTGGTTAAAAATTGAGTCTAGATAGCCGCTCCAGGCCCGCGCTACAGCAGCACCACCGATCATGTTTTCCAGAATCACATTCCAGCCAATGAGAAAGGCCCACACTTCTCCCACAGACACATAGGTGAACATATATGCAGATCCCGTTTTAGGGATGCGAGCTCCGAACTCCGCATAACAGAAGGCAGCCAGTAGAGAAGCGATACCTGCAAAAATGAAGGATATGATGACAGCTGGTCCGGCCGTGTCTTTGGCCACCGTTCCCGTCAGGACATAAAGCCCAGAGCCAACCATGCCCCCCACACCCATCATAGTCAGGTCCAGCGTGGAGAGGCAGCGCTTCAGGGAAGTCGCCATCATGTCACCGTCGAGCGTCTTGAGCCGGTTTAGTCTTTGACAAAAGCGCACAGCCGGCGCACAGCCCCTCGAACAAGATGCCATGGCTACAGTGTTGGACAGGTCAGTGGAGTTGATGGTTGGTGGAGCTTTCAGTCCGGATCCATCATGTGTCTACGAAGATTACCTGGAAGACAGCAGTAATTTCGTCACACATAAAAAAGAAATAAAGGACTTATTTTGGTTTCAGGGAATAGATCCCTATGCTACAATTTAGGATCAAAACCAAGAATTTTAAATCATTACTGTAAAAAACTGGTTGTTATTTTTTTTATCTTCAGCCTAAATATAATGTTAGCCTCCCCAAACAAATAACCTGTTTTAACAACTTTGAAAAGTATGGTTGTTCCCCAAAACGTAATATTTACCAGGCTGTTTATGAAGACAGAACAAATGGTGATAGTTTAAAATGACTGTTTCTTTTTTTTCTGTTTGGATAATCCTTTTATCGGGGTAATTTTCAGCATACAAACCCTAAAACATTAGCCTGACAACAGCCAGCTGTATGTTGCTCCGCCTAGCTCCACTCACATACATCTGGGACACCGCCGGTAGAAAGTGATTTCTCCAACCAATTTTATGGTCTGGCCAATCAGGACGCAGGGCTGGAGTTTCATAGATGTGACGTAGTGGAGACGCGACCATGACGTGAGACTGTTTTGATAGCAATGGCGGCTCGTCGAGGAAGCAAGCGTTAACATTGATGCTGCTATTTCTTCCGTGTTGTCCAATCTACCTAATATTGTTTCATTAAAAGAACATCAGAGAACGCCTCTGAAGGCTTTTGTTGGTGGAAACCATGTTTTCGCCCTTCTCCCGACCGGATTTGGCAAGTTTTGTTTTCCAGGGCGCGTCCGCGGTGGACGCGGAAGCGCCCCGGAGCGGTTAGCGGGAACCATGTTAGGAGGCCTTTAGTCCTCAACGCGGTCGCCCCGGAATCGACTCTGACCCGCGGCGCTTTGCCTCACTGTCAATAAAACGCATGCCACTAGAGCCGCAAACACATTATTATTATTTTATTTTTTTTTTTTTCTGCGTCGCTATCATCAGCGTCACGGGTTAGCTTCGGTGTGAGTGGTTGAAATAGCACGTCAATAAAGATGACAGACAAGTGGCTTATCCAATCATATGCAAGAATTTTTAATAAGGCCCAGCCTTCTGTAAAGGCAATTCCTATGGCGGTGTCCCAGATGTATGTGAGTGGAGCTAGGCGGAGCGACATACAGCTGGCTTTTGTCAGGTTGCTAAAACATAGCTTTCCTTCTGAAATCTGTTTTTTAATTTGAAAGCCGTGCAAAAGCTACAAGGCTGAAAGAGCTGACAACACAGTTTAATGCCTATCTTTGTGGACATTTAATATCTGCATTCCATATAACTTAAGCACTCCCTCCTGGAGCAACCAAGGACGAAGAGCCTGGTGGTCGTGGGAAGAAGTGCTCCCCTATCACTATACCGCCACCCCCCTTCAGAGAATTAGCACTCAGCAACAAACATATTTTTAGATTTCTCAGTTTAAATTATGCAACTTTTAGAGAACAATCTGTGATTATTCACTCTTATCCAAGGCAGCCATGCAACCCAGCTACATTTAAGAAGCATAGTTGTATTCTGTGCATTTACTGATGTAGTGCTGTTTGCTGTCAGTGAATGTGGAGATCGTGGATAAACAGGGATCCTTGTCGGGCTAGCCATTGCCTGAAAATGTTAGCTTATTCCAAGGGGTCTCAAAAGACTGAACATTGTTAAGCGATTTTTCCACCCAAGGGTAGTCAGCTGCTAACAGGGGGCTGATCAACCCCCAAAAAGGTCAAGTCCCAGAATGCCTTTCACCTTGCAATTAAACAGCAAATTCAAATGTCTAAAAGTTTAGAATATTGATCTGATAATTAACTACAAAATAATTAGGTCAAAAGCACTCATAGTTACTTCATTTTATATAACAGGTCTGTCCTGTAATTGAGAACTTGCAATGAAGTATAAATAAAGGTTTGATGTTGAAGTTGATCATACCTGTGACAACAAGGTATTGTACCAACAAGCCATGTGCCTTAAACACACCATGTTTTCATTCTGTCATCAAAACAGTCTCTCAATGTAGTCTACTTGTTTCTCGTTATTACTATTTATTTTAAGTTCTTACAGTGTTATTCCTGCCTTTCACAAGCCTGAAAACACAGACGCAAGTCGCGTTGCACTTCTCTCACCGGTCCACGTCACCTAAAAGGCATCGCTCATGTGTGAAATTATGACGCTTTAAATTTGATTTTTAATGTATTTTTTCCCCATCCCCAGCCTTTGCTTGATGCGTTTAAGGTTTGTTCATTCGTCCGCCAGCGTCAAGCCTCCAGCTTCAACATCGGAACATCATCTGATTTCTGGCCTCGGTGAACATATGGCGACAGCAGCAGGATGCCTCCTTTATAATTACGTAACGCTTTTATTCCCGTCTGGAAATGGGAGCACTGTCATGAAGTATAGCAGCGCGCCGAGAAATTAATAAACAAACATCCCTTCCCTGACTAGGAGATGCGCCATAGCGCCAACGAATGAAACTGGGGGCTGTTTTAAACGCCACATCAATTATTTATAACAAAATGGAAAAGAGCGCAAAGTGAACCTCGCTACCTCTGCCGCTACATCGCACTTTCCATTCGTGAGTTAGGTGTGTACTGTTTGATCCTCAATTTCCTTTATTATAAGACGATAAGGGTAGAAACACACGCAGCGACACGGAGATCAAATACGCACCCTTGTTGCTTAGAGCCTGCCATCTTTGCTGCGGGTCCGGAGAGCAGCGCTGTCTGACAGAAGAAGTTATCCGGGTGCATCGTCTGGTGATGGAGCAGAAGGTGCGCCGCTGTGGAATAAAAAACCAACGCTGCCTGCTTGCGCTGCTTCTTAAAGGGACAGGCACCTTATTTTCCCCCCAGCTCGAGAGGGCTTCCCCGCTGTGCCCCACCCAACAAGCAGGGCCTCTGGTCCTAGCCGGCATATACAGTGACCGTGGTTCAATTTATAAAAATAATTTAAACGGAGAAGAAAAAAAATCTAGATGTATGGACTGAATATATTACAATAAATGCTGTGATATTTGGCCACTGCAGTTTAAGGCTATAGTTAAATCAATGGGGAACTGTGAGTAAATAAAGGAATTGTTAGAGTCCTGACCTAGATTTGTACATCTGTAGAGTACAGGGGTTGTGGATAAGAGATGTCATCACAATCTGATAGATTCTGAGAATTTTTGGCAAACATAATCATGTCAAGAATGTGGCATTGTGACCAACAAAAAATGCCATGATAAAAATTAAATCAAATAGTTCTTTAATAAAATATTAATTTAAGGGTGCATACCATTATGCAGCCTGGTTATTGCACATTTTGTACTTCTTAAAGATTTATTCATATTTCACCTGGATTCTAAAGGATAATTGTTACATTAGAAGTGTAAGTAAGTTTTGAAACAATTAATCTTTATCAAAAAAATTTCACATAACAAACTGAGGTGTGCACACTTATGAGAGTCACTTTGTGGGATCCGTCAAACATAATTGTATTATATACCTTAAATAAATGAAACGTATCCTTTCATTTCAAAGTATATTAATATCTCAGTAATTCATAAAAGATGCAAATAAATAATTCAATGTCAAAATTATGAATTTAAATTTGAAATCATTTTGTGCAAAAATCTCTTTAATCACTTCAGTATTTAATTATTTCATATTTCCCAAGGTGCAGTCCATCTTGAAATAGTCTATAGATTACCTCCCTAGCATCTGATTGGCTGACCTGCAGCTCAAAACGACTACAGGCCAATCGCAGTTCAGCAAGACAATGGGATCCACAGGTCAAGCAGCAAACCCACAGAAATATCCCCCAGCACCGGTGGCCATCAAATTAAATACCTTAATCGTTCTGTGTCTGTTGCTTCTTAAAACCAGATTGCAAATGATCTGAAATCTGTGGTCTGGCTAAATAAAGGTTTGACTGTACTTTCTGCTACTTTTAAAAAAGGTCAATGAACAGCAGTTGGTCTTAGACAAAATAATGTTTAAAATGAATAGCGAAGGATGGAAATGGAAAAAGTTAGGCCCAAGTTGGTGAAGATTCTCAGTCATCCAAGTCATGGTCATTCCAAAAAAGTAAAAAGAAATAAAAATTGTAATGGGGAGTCGTTAATGCCCTTTAACGACTCCCCATTACTAAGGGGGTGGACCTGTTTCAGTTCAATTTGCATGTTATCTAAGCCATTACAAGGCCTTGGGCAGTACTTCAAAGCTTTGAGCTCCACACTACTCCAGACATTTTGAATTGAGAAAGCTTTCTGGATAGGAAGCGAAATGTCTTCAAACTTCGGAGAAAAATCTAGTTGTTTTTTACTTTTTTGGTTAGGCCCATGTGTGTTTCGCCCTGATTTGGCCCTAATATGACTAAATCCGCCTCTGCTAGGAACAGACGAAGGGGGGGGGGGTGATAAAAAGCAGGAAAACACGTTCGTTTTTTTAACGAATGTGTCCGTTTCTGCGCTCCTTTGTACAGTAGGTGGCGTTATGTTGCTGCAAGCCTGTTCCAGTGAACTGTAAACAAGAGGTTGAGGAGGATACTTCCGGTCACGTGACTCCCCCGCAAACAGCGCGCGGATTCTAAACGGCTCTAAAGGACGCAGCCGCAGTGCTGTCGCTCACGCAGACACAGTGGTCCCACGATGGCCGCCGCGGAGCGTGATGATGATGTACGAGGACGAGTCTGTGGAGGTTCGTTACAGACACGGAGCTCAGTTACAGCTCTCCCCGTGTGGCTGTGAGTTCACGCTGCTCAAAGCCACGGAGCAGCACGGACACCCTCTGCAGCCCGCGGAGCGAGTCCGACAGAGAACCAAGTTCGCCGTCAGTGCTTATAAGGTAAGACGCCACCTTGTTACTGCACTTGGGATTCTCGATGTGGGTCCGAAACATAACTGTTGACTGTGTTTAAAAAGGAGCTGCTGGTCAGCGCCCTGGCGTTCAGGAACAAGTATGCCAGTCGACCCTATCTTCCAGAGGAGCTCATCACTGCTGACAACAAGAAGGTGCAGTTTGTCCACCATAACACACAAATGAATGGATAAATAAATAACACAAACGGGTGCATTTCAATAGATCAGAATATCATGAAAAACTACGGTATTACACAGTTTTCCATATATATATATATATATATATATATATATATATATATATATATGTGTGTGTGTGTGTGCATTTATTTATGCTAATTTGAAATCACAGATGGGAACATTACAGCCTAAAACTGTTCTCAAACAAGGGTAACTGTGCTTTAATATAATAAACCTCTAGCAGATGTGACAGCAAAAAAAAGCTAAACTAAACGTGTGTGCAAAGCAGCTCATGAATGGTGATGTGGATTAAAAATGTCTCAGCAGATTGTTGTTTCATCATGGTGAAGTGGCAACCATGGAGAAAAAGCAAAGTAACTCTGGCAAAATCACTGGATTCCACACAATTCTCCCATCTGCAAGGTCTTCCTGCGGTGCCAATGCGTCCACGGCGCAGCACTAGTGTATGTGACCGTTTACAGCAATTAAAATTAGGGCTAGACAATATAGAAAAAAACCCATATTGATAAAATAGAAATTATATTGATTGATATTGATAATTATCAAAAAAAATTTAAAACATACATTTTGAGTGCAGCCTTGACCACTTTATGCTGTTGCTTAATGACCTATTTTTAAATAAATGGATTAAAACACAACCCTTTATTCAACCAACTTTTACCAAAACTGTAAGTCTTCAGAAGAGAAAAAGAACACGTGCTCTCTGAACTCTGAAGGCTTCCTGGGTCTACGTTTGTGATTGGTTGGGAGGATGTAATGAATGTAGTATTAACCTACATGATGGGCTAGAATGTTTTTTTATTGAACTTTTTATTGACCCCTTTTTTTTCCTATTGAGCCACACCTCTATCTGTCCAGCCCTAATTAAGATAATTGCCGCACACTTTGTCACAATAATCTGTAATCTGTGGTACACGCCACCCTGGGAGAGGAGTGTGATGGTAGAAAACCCCGTTAAAATGTTGTGCAGACTTTTATTTAAGATATAAGATAATTTTATTTATTTATTTGAAAGGTCCCATAAACTTCATATGATTTAATGTTTGTTACTGGCCTCAAAACCAGTGACCGTATCGATTTGATTATGATACTTTTATGTTTTCATGATGTAAAGCACTTTGAGCTGCCTTGCTGCTGAAATGTGCTATACAAATAAACTTGACTAACTTAAATATGTATACCTAAGTGTCACCAGCGCAAGCATGAATAACACTGTGGTTTTGCCACAACACAATACAATTTTATTTATAAAGCACTTCAAAAACAACACAGTTGACCAAAGTGCTGTACACCAATAAAAACAAATAAAATACAGAAATATAAAACTAATAAAAATGTATAATAAAAATAAACAACAACTCCTCCAACTGAGTTAAAAGCCAAGGAGAAATAATGTGTTTTAAGAGAAGATTTAAAAACAGCAAGTGAGTCAGCCTGTCTGATTTGCAGAGGCGGTTTATTACACAGTTTGGGGGCAGCGACCGAAAACGCTCGCTCACCTCTCATCTTCCTCTTTGGCTTCTGGACAGTCAACAGGAACTGATCTGCCGACCCGAGTCAGCGTGAGGGACCTGGGTAGCCATTGTGAATGTGGCCAGTGGCAGCAGCAGCGTGTAGATTCCAGCCATGCAGTCTGATGCTAACCAACCAATAGGCAGAAGTTGTCTAATTAAGCCACGCCCCCTCCTTGTTTACATAATCAGGCACAAATGTATAAAGGACAGGCAGAAATAAATAAATAGGGTTAAAAAAAAACTACAAAGGAAGGTAAAACATACACATACATACATTAGAAATAAATAATTGATTGAACACATTATTATTATACATAATAAATAAATAAATAAATAAATAAGGTAATTGTTACAAATATTTAAAAAAGCTGATTAAGAGATATATACATTTATGTCTCACTGTATAATTTAATTACTGCCTACAGTTATTTGCTGCATTTTTGTGCATTTAATTGTATGCATATTTATTTTTAAATATGTGTGGGGTAGCTCCTGAAGCTCAGACTCCAAGCACAGTCCACACCTTGTGAGTTTCCTGCAAACTTGCTACTCTGATTTGTTTCACACTCCTATCAAAGCTACATTTATCTCTGCTGCTTTTTTCCTTTCACTAAACCTTCGCAATGGCCTTAAGTGGCTTACCTTCCAGTCTCAGTGATAGTTTGCTGGACCTCCGCTAAGTTAGCAGTCTTCATCATGTAGGGCCAAAACAGCTGTAACAGTATTTCTGTATTAAGAACCTTTTTTATTGCTCTTTGGCAAGAATCTAGTATTCATAGAAACTTAATTACATTTTTTCTTTAGCTGTGAAGCATATTTGTCTAAATGACCAGAAATAGATGCTCCAAATGTATCATTCTGTGTGTAATGTATTCTAATAACGTTTGAGTTTCATCTTTTTGAAATTGAATTAATGAAAAACATAAACATACATAACGTGAGATGCACTTGTGTGTGTATAATTAAACTATCTAAACCTTGTCTGTTTCCCTTGACAGCCTTTTTTTAGTATTGACTCGACTGTTAAATGGCCTGAGCGGTCCTCTTATGAGCCAGAGTTCGGACCTGGAGGGGAGATCACGGTCAGGTCAGAGGAGGGCCGAGCCACGTTGCTGCTGTCGCCCTCCGGCGAGGACTTCTCTGTCGAGTTCACATGCAACCTCAGTCAACCTCAGCACCACGCTGTGTGGGGTTCAAACTAAGGTCCTGACGGCAGTCTGAAGAGTCAGCAGCAGGTAAACGGTCTGACCTGTGGCAACGCGGATCCGAATGAACAGATGCGTCAGAGGAAGCAGTCCGCTAAAACAAGCTCTGCACATCTCACCGGCGCTACTAAACAAGAGGTATTACCGTTTCAATGTCGGTGTGCTTTTAGCTCATACCTGATATGAAGGCTGACGTCTCGTTTGCCATCAGCCTGAACAGATGTACCAGACCACCACAGTTACACAGCATCACTCTTGCTTTGCCGTTGAGCCCACGTGGGCCTATGCTCTCTCCTTGGCTCGGCATCACTGGACGGCTTGCCGCAAAGCTACTGAAGCTGCAGAAACAAGTAGTTCTGGACAAGCTGATGATGGAGTGAAAACATCTGACGAGCATCATAAGGGCAGAGAGTCCCAGCTTCCCCAGGCTCTTCCTCTTACGTGCCCATCACCTCACTGGCATAGGTTGGAGCTTTAAGCATGTTGCGCACCCTGTCGTTGCTAATCTCCAAATTAACCCAATGCTCGTGCTTTTTAGGTGGAAGATTAAAGACTCTTTGGTCGGCGAAGAAGCATCAGATCTTCCGACGGAGCTTGTAAAAATATTATGGTGTCAAGGAGTCACGTACAGGTATGTGCAGTTAATAAGCACCAAAAAAAATGAAAAATCACGTGTGCACTTAATGGACTCTGTTCATCTTGAGGCATTGAACGTTGTTATTGATGTGATGTTTAGGATTATTGGACAAGGAGGGTTTAATCACCTGATTAAATCCCAAGTTTTCCAACTACAAACATGATGGTCATTTTAAAATAGCAGTACAATTGGATTTGAACCTTTTCAGTCTGTTGGTGTATAAAAACAAACACCCCTGTCCAATTGCCACGCCATGGTTGAGCTGCAGAATGCGGTTTAATTATGTCATTCATAGTTGGGAGTCCATGGGGGTCCAAGTCAGAAATGCCATGTTTTAAGTTGTTAATGTGTTCAGAAGAGTCCCCTTGCAGTAAGATCAGCCCTGGCCTCAAAATCCAATATGGCTGCCTTGCACAGAAAACACGGTGATTAGCTTTACTGAAAACAGTTAATCTGGTCTTCTGATGATTTACGAATGAAACCTTTCACACCTTTCCTGAACACATTGCTACAGTATTTAAAAATACAAAACCCTGAGAAACCCGGTATTAGCGTTAGATTCAGATCTTTATTCATGTCCCAGTAGGCAATTACTTTTACAAGCAAGTCACAATAAAAATATATGAAAAAGAAAGCAACATTTAGCTAGAGGGCACGGCACTGAATACATCAGCTGCAACCAATACAAAACAGTTGTCCTTTAAATGCGTATGAAGTGCTGATAAGCCTATCAAATAAACAATAATTAAATTAATAAACAGATAACATATTAAATCCATCACTTCCAGATAGAAAAGAACTTTGTTGAAAAATCGCAATGGCTAGAAATAGATTAAAACCCATCAGTGGTGAAGAAGATGCTCAGCCATAAATTAATTAGGACAATAGCGCTAGGACTAAATGAATGTTTATACCTGTTGGTCCGAACAGAGGGGACCCTGTTTAGAGATCCGATTAAGCAGAGTAGCAGGGATATCTTCTGCCCTGTAAACAAACTGCGAAGGATTCAGAAGATCTGTTTGCTGTAGCAGCACATTTTCCCGCAGTTTCACAAAACATTTCATAACTGCAGAAGTTGGGGCCACTGGTGTGCAATAATTAAAAACCTTGGAGTAGTATTTTATTTAAATGGAGTTTGCTCGCTCCGTAATATTTCTGTTTGTCTTAACGTGTGGTCTGCAGGGTCCTGAATGGAGCGGTCCCAGTGGTGGAAGTTTCCCCAGGGGATGGCTCATTGATCCGCTCCAATGGTGGCCTAAACTCCTATTTTACTCATCACAAACCTAAGCTCCAATCAGAGGAGGTTGGTTTCAGTCTTTCGATGCAAAGAGGTTATTTGATCAAAGGGTAGCAGCTTGCTAGATGTTTCCGCTTTTTTTTCCCCTCAGGTAAGAGAAATAACGTATCATTTAAGCAGTCTTCCCCCTGATGTGCCTGGACAGCTGTATCCCGTAGGCTCCATTATTAGCCGCGCTAACAGGTTCGATATCACTTCACTGCAGCTTGTTGGGTATAGAAACGTGTTTTTTTTTTTTTTAGGATTTTAACCATCTCACATTTTCCCCAGGATTCTTGTTTGTTATAACCAGGCTAAGCGTTTACTGAAGTTTCCTGCCATGCCCACCTGCCTGCAACAGGTTGTGCTACGTCTGTTTATACCTACGGTGTTAACACATTTTAAAGCATCCATTTTTGTTTATAGTGGTACAATGTGCTTGCAGGTCAAACACTTTTCTAAACCAACACTGCCTGAGCAAAATCTGTCCGATGTGGCACTTGGTGAAAAACCTGTAAATATGCCACAGACAGCAGGAAGTCTGTAAGTGTTTTATTTTTATTTTGGATCACTTTACTTCAGTGGGGGTTCCCATTTCTAACAGCTCTTTTCACCCTTACTGTTCAACTTTAGCCCAGATGTTGTTGGCGCAGAACTGGAGAAGATAAAGCGTTTCAGCTGTATCCTTTAGCAAAGAGCTCCCAACATAAAATGCAACGTAGCGTTTCTGAAAAGCATACAATGTAGCAATATTTATGTGAGGTGTACTCTTTAACAACTCGGCCTAGTTCTGCTGGAGAACAACCACCTGCTGAGGAGGGAAACTGAGCCACGAAACTCAGAGGAAACATCTCCAAAGACCCCCCAGGAGGAACCGGTAACTGAGGACTACGTTGCTGAAGCTCTTAAAAGGACATCTGAAGCCATTAAGGAAATTGATGCTCTCATATCAGCCGCCACGCTGGACTGAGAACGTTTTTTAAAAAAAAAGGTTGTTTACCCTTTATTTATACAGGTATTCTCATTCAGATCTAATATCTCATTTTCAGGGACTGAGGACTTTTCATTATTTTCATCTCTGCTATAAAGTGTATATACTGGAATGAATGCAGGTATGAAGTCTGAAATAAAGTGTTCTTTTTGTTCAAATGTATTGGGTTGCAATTTCTTGTGTAATCTACAAACCGATTAATATGATGTTACACATTAAAAAGATTTATTTAGTCATTATGTATTAGTAATAAGAAAAAAAGAGCAAAAGTAAAAAGAGCAAATTTTATTCCCTATAGCATAAAAATTCAACATACTCTATATGTGACCTTAACGTTCATATCTAAACAATATATTTACATCTTTCTATCTTTACAACAATATTAGGTATTACATTTAGAAGAATTGGCTGGTACAAAGAAACTTGCTTCCTTTTGCAGGCGTGAAATAGGATAGAGGTGCCAACAGCCAAAGATCAAGTGTTTACATTGTATTTATCTGTTGAAGAGCTTTTCCAGACATGAAATAAGGATAAGGAGTAAGACCAGTTTTAAAAAAAATCATATTCTGTTATTAAAAAGTTAATGGCCAACCTATGGTATATTTCTCAAGTGATTCATAAATTAATCCAGGCCAAGACATGTCATCACATTTTATAATTAGCCTTAAAACCCTGAAGTCAGACTACTTTCAGTCCAGCATCACTAAAATTGTTGTTTTGTGTGACGCTCAGTGGTCCATATGGGTATTGCAGACATTTTGTGGCGCTACCATTTTGGTTTTACGTTGCTCCATCAGTATTTTGTATTTATGCTGATGAGAAAAAATATTAAGTAATTCTATTCAAATTATATAATTATGCTGATTCCAGTTGTATGCTGTATTTAATTGTTTGCTGTTAACTTCATACTTTTTAAATATAACAAAAATGTTTTTAGATAGCAGCAATAAAGTCATGCATTATTAAATGTAATATTACAAATTGACCAGTAAATAAGGTGAAATTACTGTAAAATAAAGGCAGTCTTGTTTGTTGGTTAGCATCAAAAGCAAGTTTTTATATTTAACATACCATATTTATTTTTAAAGGACTTAAAATGCAACATAGCAGCTGGCCAAAGTGCTGTACAAATCTAAAAAGAACAACAAAACAGTAAAACAAATAAGCAAAAATAGTATTAAAAAAAACACAAATACATAGAAAGACACAGATATTAAAGAACATGATGAACATAAGTACTTAGTACCCAAGTAAGCAAATCCAGATCACGTATTTCTCAAACCCAGCATAAAAGCTGCCCAACTAAAAAGAAAAAAACAAGCCCAAATCTCAAACTCTCTTATTAAAAGCGCAGAAGTATGAAACACATGAGAACATGCCACAATGTACACAAAATGTACAATCAGTCAGCCAAATAACACAAGATCACTTTAACGATCATGATATATCAACCGGAAAAAAAACAAAAAGTAAACTTTTATCAATAGCTTCCCAACATGAGTAATACATCTACCTTAATATAAATGTAATTTCTCTTACAGAATATAGCTCAATCAAACATGAAATATTTTTAAGTTGATCAGTAGAACTCAACCCCTCTTGTGGCGTTTACATTGACCAATACAATTTCATAGTGACACTTGATTAACCATTATTCTTTTCTTGTTTTATTATAACAATCAATATTATTCATTATAACTATTATTCATTGATGATGTCAGATTCGACTCATTTAAAAAATAAATTGACCAGTAAAATGAGTTCAATGAGATGGCATTTTATTAAAAGGGTTTTAGTTTTCTTCCAGACATAGACAACTCTTTTGATATGTATTTTGTTAGTAATTCTTTCTAAAAGCCCAACAAATGTGAAAAGCTTCCCAAATTTTTACAACCTGCCCATAAGCTATTTTAGTTCCAGCTCATTGTGTTCAAAAGAAGCCTAATTGGGTGGAAATCTGCCTAATTTGGTAACACTGAATACACTATTGCTTTTTGTTAGATTTTTTTAGATTTTGGGATTTTATTGAGAGTTTGTTTCTTAGCACTGTATGAATTGTCACAGAGCCACTGTTCAGCCTGAAGCTTTTTTTTTTTTTTAAGTGTGCCCCCCTGAAAAATGTAATGCCCCCCTGTAATTTGTTTCTGCAGCCGGGTCTGTCCGAGCATGAATTTGAATTGCTCACAGCTCAGATCTCGCGTTATTACAACGTGACATGATTAAAACTATTTCCAAGCAACTTGCATATGATAAACAATGAGAGTGAGAAAAAGATCTTTACATGATATAAAGATGATCTACCATCAGGATCAACATTCAAGCAGGAAGTGAAGTTGTGGCACACAAAGTGGTCATCATCAGTGGAAAAACCCAGCTCTCTTCCTGAAATTCTAAGGATAACAAATATGAAGTGCTACCCAAACATTTCTATGATTCTTCAATCACCTTCTGTCAGTTATACCTTTTACAAGTGCTTCTGTGGAACGTGCTAACTCAGGCCTTAAAGCAGTGAAAACTTTGCTGAGGTCGACAATGGGACAAGAAAGGTTTGTGGCTTTGCTACTTATGTATGTCCACAAGGACATTCATTTAGACATAGACTAAATCATTTACATATTTGCCCAGAAGCATCCCAGAGGGTTGACATTCATAAACCCATTATCATCGTCATCATAAAGTTGAAGGTGTTGTAGAAGAGAACAATATTCTTTGTCAAGCCTTACTGTTCTATTATAGGCTTATGGCTTAACTTCACCATACATGTTCATTGGTTTAACTTACTTTAAATTTTTTTTTCTCTCAACATAGTTTATCTCGTTAAAATATATTCAAAACTCCTTTATCACTTGAACCATAACAAACTGTTCTAAGTCCTTGGGTCTTTTTAAGTCATTTTCTTCTTAATATAGTTTATCTGGATTATCTGGATTGTTTAAATACATGTATATTAAAAAATCATTTATCATTTGAACCATACCAAACCATTCTTAAGTCCTTGGGTCTTTTTATTTCATTTTACTAAATAAATATAATTTCTGGAAATAAAGAAAATCTTTGTTTGATTAATTGTTGATAAGGATAATTTTTTCTTCAAATTACTTTTAACCTTGTGCATGCTGTAAAAACCAAGAAATTTTGTCTTAAAAATCATTTTTCAATTACAATAATGTAATCATGCTGATTCCACTTATGTTCAACCATTAAAATGATTATCAATTCAAAAACCCTTAGATGAATAATGAGGGTAGTGTGAAAGAGTAAAGATGGCATTCTTTGGTCGTTTAGCCTCACATTGTCTTGAAATGACTCTTAGGTGCGCACCCCCCTTTGAAAAATCCTGGATCCGCCCCTGGTTTACCGGCCAAAATATTAATCCTCACCAGACCTCTCAATTTTTACCAAAAATTAAGAGTAAACTGATTGCTCCACTTGTGAAAGTAAAATCTATCGAGCTCTATTTGGCATTAAGACATCAATTCTTATTGCCACATTGCCTAGACAGGACACTGGGAAAAAAAAGAAAAAAAAGAGTGACATTATGTTAATTTGTGGGGGTGGGCGTGGTTGGGAGGGTGGCTGACTGGACCCTGGAACAGAAATCTTTGTTTCCTACCTTTGATAGGAAAATATTAAGTTTATTATATAAGGCACAATGTGAATTATCAGATTCACATCCAGGCAATAAAAAACACTACAGATTATCATTATTCTATCCATGTTGGTCTCATTTGTGAATGAGGCAGAGTTTCATCAAGCCTATACGGTCCAACATTTTTCCCTCAGCTGCAACACTTAAAGCACGCAGGGGTTCGCGCTGCGTCTTTACGCATGATCCAGCTGTTGGATAAACAGTGGGGAAAATGCATAAATGAAGACTGTAAAGGGCTCCTTTAGAGGGGAGAGAAGGAAAAATGGGTCTGAGCTAAAGCCCCTGATGTTACAAGTTCCTTAAAATGACCTTTAAAAGTGTGCACCTAAATTACATGTAACGTAATTTTGCACACCTGAATTCAAGCGCAAGGCAGCAGCCCACCGAAGCACCGTTGGTTCTGTGTCGTTAAAAACAAAAGAGCATGAAACACAGCTACTGGCTCTCCTATTGATTTCAATTGGGACATATTGGTACGAGTGGAAGGATATTAAACGTAGTGATTCACGTTTTGAAGGCTGGCCGCTGATAAAAGCACCTGGCCTCGAGAGGGCGGGGGGGGCAGTAGGAGCGGTGAAGCACAGAAAAACAGCGCACGTAGTTAAGAAAATGCAGAATAAATAAGAACGAAACTTATAAACAGACTAATTGGCGTCTTAGACTGTATCTGGTTAGCAGATCTGTTTTCTAATCCAGCGTGCAGCCATGACTGGCTCTGAATGAAGGCTTTATCTGGGAGCCGCTCTCCCCCCATAACTCCTGCTCCGCAGAAGGCGGAGTTTAGACTGAGCTCTGGATGGACAGAGCTGTGAACGGGTCATCCGCAGCCCAGATGGGTTTTGTTATTTTTATGTTATTTTTAATTTATTTGGTACAAACATTTACTCGCCATGTGGCAGCTAGCCCTCTGAAATTCACTCGCCAAGCGGGAAATTTACTCGCTTTTGGCGACTGGCGAGTGTTAATTTCGGACCCTGCCTGCATTACTGCAGATGGAGCACCAATATGTCTGTCTACCTTCTGTTCCCTCCCACCATCACTCATGACCGAGACACCAAGTTACTTAAACTCCTCCGCTTGAGGCAGAGATTGACCTGCAGCCCAGAAGGTTGCAATCCACCTTTTTTCTGCTTACTACTATAGCAAGACACCTTCCTCTCCATTAATATTTCTTGAGAACCTGCCTATGAAAACAACAAACAGGATGGTGACAAAGGTGGCGTAAACCTTGAATCGCTCTTAGTCTGACCCCTCCCCTGAGGCCAATTTGCCATGGGAGACCCTACAAGGAGCTAATGCTCCAGACAACAAAGCCCTCAAGGTCATTGGGGTACACAAACCCTCCACCACGTTAAGGTGGCGATTCAATGGAGAGTCATATAACATTTTCTACATAGTCAAACATGTACTCTGAACTACTGAAGTGAGTATCATACCTATATCATCTATTTTGGGACGGGAGATGGGACCCAAATCTCAGCAGCCAAGTTGGCTTTATTTTTGGGTTTTATTTATAATTGATCTCCTGCATTGTTATAATGATGTTATAGATTCTTGAAAATAAAAAAAAACTTGCAGGTCAGTGTATCATGCTTTAATGCATTAATGTCTTTCATATGACTGCAGATCTGAGAATTATCACGACCCCACAGAATTTAACCAGATTACCAAATTCTGTATTTCGTCATCAACAGTGGATGTAAATGCAATTTCACTTATCATGTTTTATTTGCACCCATACAATAAATAACAAATAATATAAAGGTTTTGGATGTGACATGATCCCTTAACTATTATGTTGTTGGTTTAAGAAGTAGGGAATGTGACTAGTAATTGCAAACCACACTTTTGTTCGAGTAGAACTCTGTAATTGTCCATGCCCTAGCTCTTTCAAATCTTTTACATCCCATTAATATAGATTTTTCTTTTTTTATGTGGAATATCCCTTTAGTTTATGTGGATGTTTAGAATCAAAAAGATCCTTTCATCCTAAAGCCTAAGGGAAGTTCAGAGCAACCAATTAATTTAAAATATATGTTTTTGGACAATGTGGGGGAAGCCGGAGCACCCGGGGTGAACCCACGCATGCACAGAGAGACATTTATCATTGTGCAGCCCTATCTTTTTAACAATAAATTATTTTTTAAAAATCTCTACAAAAAGAAATAATAAAAAAATATTTTATCCACCATAGCTTTTTTAACAACAACTATTTTATCAACCTCCCAAACCCCCACCCTCTTTAAAATCTAAAATATCAGTGAAAAGAGTTTACTGGGGCTGCTTTTCTTCCCTGTCTTTGTACTGCCGCCGATGTGATGGAGTCATGGCCTTTTTAAAACGCCGCCACAGTGAAACTTTTTTTTCTGGGCTCTCTTCTTGTTCAGAGTTATTGTTCTGCACAGGCAACTTTTTTGCTGCCTGTGTTTTAAATCCCTGAGGTGTTTTGCTTACCTTTAGCACTGTTAAGATCTGCTTTTCCTTTTGACTACACACACTTTTCCTAGATGCTACAAGAGCCTTAATTGGTTCTGCCTCTTTTGTTTCTAAGACAGCTTGCTGTGTCACTGTCTCAGCTCTTTTGAACAAGTTTTGATTTTTAGAAGTGATTTTTTCTTCTTCACTGACCTGCTGTGGTTTAGATATCACAGTTTCATTAACATGGATCTCATTTTGTAAGGAAACTGTCTGATCCTCAACCGTTTCTGGTTTTGAAACTGTATTTTCTCCAGAAACCTTTTGATCATTGAGGGTTTCTAGCTTAGAGGTAGTTTCCAATAATGCCTTTTTTCTGTTCCTACGTTTAGATTTCTTAGATGGCTTTTTCTCTCCTTGCTGATCCCCATTTTGGGGTGTTTCAGGGACCTTTTCTTAAAAATCACCGTTTCATTTGTATGAATCTCGTTTTGTAAGGAAATTGACTGATCGACAATTCCTGGTGTTGATACTTCTTGCTGTTCAATATTTTCTCCAGAAACCTTTTGATCATTGAGGGTTTCTGGCTTCGAAGCAGTTTCCACTGATGTCTTTCTCTTGTTTTTACATTTCAATTTCTCAGATGATGTTTTCTCCCCATGCTCATGCCCATTTTGGGGTGTTTCAGGGACCTTTTCTTCTTCATTCACCTGCTCTGGCTTAAAAATCACTGTTTCATTTGTATGAATCTTGTTTTGTAAGGAAATTGACTGATCGACAATTCCTGGTGTTGATACTTCTTGCTGTTCAATATTTGCTCCAGAAACCTTTTGATCATTGAGGGTTTCTAGCTTAGAGGTAGTTTCCAATAATGCCTTTTTTCTGTTCCTACGTTTAGATTTCTTAGATGGCTTTTTCTCTCCTTGCTGATCCCCATTTTGGGGTGTTTCAGGGTCCTTTTCTTCTTCACTGACCTGTTCTGGCTTAGATATCACTGTTTCATTTGTATGAATCTTGTTTTGTAAGGAAACTGACTGATCGACAATTCCTGGTGTTGATACTTCTTGCTGTTCAATATTTTCTCCAGAAACCTTTTGATCATTGAGGGTTTCTAGTTCTGAAGCAGTTTCCATTGATGTTTTTCTCTTGTTCTTACATTTAGATTTCTTACATGGCGCTTTCTCCCCTTGCTCATCCCCATTTTGTGCTGTTTCCGAGACCTTTACTTCTTCAACATTTACCAGTAATTGTGTCTCTGTTTGTGTTGAAATCGTTTGATGGACTGGTTTTAATTTACATCTGGTATCCTGCACAGCCATCTCAGTTTGTGTTGAAGTGGTTTGATAGACTGGTATTAACCCAAATCTGGTTTCCTGTACATCCAACTGAGTTTGGGTTGAAACAGTCTGATAATGGATGGTTTTCAGGAGTGAGCTTTCTTGTAAATCTGTCTGAACTTGTGCAGAAACCATATGCTTCCTGTCTTGTCTTCGTTCTGAGTCAATTTTCTTCAGCATGTCTTCCTGGTGTTTCAGTTTATCATTTAGCTGATCGTTGATTTCAAACGCCTCATCTAGTAGTTTCATTAAGTATTCCTGTACTTTCATATTTGGCAATTCATTTTCTTCAAATTTGACTTGACACGTACACTTTGCTTCATTTGTTTGCTCTTCAAGGGATTTGGGCAAATTTGGAATTTCTTTTGAGTCTTTAAGTGCTTCTTCATAAAGGTGGAGCTGTGTCAGGCAGTCGTTGTATTTTTTCTCCACCTGCAGTCTTCTTTCAGTTTGCTCAGAAAGAGATTGGACGTTTTTCCACCGTTCATCCTCCACAAATTTTATATACCGTTGAAGTTCCTTAATGTGCCTAATATAATGTGGTGGTGGTGGCCTAGGGTGAGGCATAGCGGCAGGATATGGGACGTTGTGATACCTGTCGAAACTTCTCTCGTGCATGTTGCCATGACCAAACTGGGGATTTTCATAGCATACATTAGGTGTCCTTTGTGGACGGGGGTATGGTGGGGCTGGGTACTGATTCCAGTGCCCGTGCCTGTTGTTTCGACGGTGTGTTGGGTAGGCACCAGAGTTGTAGGTGCGAGTCCCCTGACTTCTGCTATTCCTTTTGGGGGTATTATTCTCTGCATCCTCTGAATTTCCATTGTCAGAGACCTCAGTTAAATTCTCAACTTGGACATTTTCTGTGGTTTGATTGTCAGAGACCTCAGTTAAATTCTCCACTTGGACATTTTCTGTGGTTTGATTGTCAGAGACCTCAGTTAAATTCTCCACTTGGACATTTTCTGAAGTTTTATCATCAGAGACCATCGGAGTTAAATTCTCCTGCTGGATGTTTTCTGGCTGCAAGGATGTTTCCCATGCCACTGTTGTGATCTTCTTGCTTTTACACTTAAAAGACTGTTTTTCCCCCTGATGATCCACCGTCTCCTTTGTTTCAGCGATTGTTTCTTTTTCAGAGACCATTTGTGGTGTAGAGATCAGAGTTTCCTTTGTATTACTCTGTCTTTCTAAGGAAGCTGCTTGATCACCTTCTTTTTCTGGCATAGAAACATCGTTTTTTTCAATAGTTTCACTAGAAACCTTCTGATCAAGGACGGCTTGTCTCTCCATGAAAGCTTTAAATGTTAGCTTTTTCTTTTTATTCCACACACGCTTCAATGGCTGTTTCTCTTCTTGATGATCCACTCTCTCCTGTGTGTCTTTTTCAGTTATCAGCTGTGGTGTAGAGGTCAGAGTTTCCTCTGAATAACTCTGTTTTTCTAAGTAAGCTTCCTGATCACTTCCTTTCACAGTAAAACTTACCTCCTCGTTGTTCATTGAAGTTTGATTGCCAGAGAAATCCTCACCCACGTAGCAGTTCCTCTCACTGTATCTGTCACAGGAGTCAAAGTGATCAAAATTATCTCCACCTTCAAAGGGATAGATGATGTTCCCCTCAGGAGGCTGTTCTAATTCTCTTTCTACAATATCTTTAAGCTGGTTTAACTCCATTTTAACCTGTGCTTGTTTCAGAAGTCAACTTTCAAAAGTTGAAAAACTTGCTGTGAATTGCAAAATAAATTTCCAGGAGCGATGTGTCATGAACGAACACTGAAGCAGTTGTGAAAAAAGGAATATATCTGACCTGTATGAAACTTCTGTGATGTTCCAGAATGCTGCCTGTGATATCATGGTATGATGTCATGTGCTGTGATGTCATAGGTTCTTCTGATCACATGTTCATAGGGCCACTGTTTCAAGAAACAAGAAATTGACTTTTTTTAATCATTGTAAGTTTATAAGAAACATGAATCTCTTTAACTGTGTTGCTAGGCAACATTCAAACAGGGGAACAGTGTTTTAGATTCTTCTGATATGAGTTCTAATCTCTCCGTGTTCTGTGTTGTTCCACGACAACGTTTTCCTGTGATAACAGAAAGATTTGGACAACGGCTAATGTTTTCTCTGACAACAATTTCAAAATGGGTTCCAGCATGTAATGACTCAAAATGATCCCGGTCTCTGTTGTCATGTTAAAAAAAACAAAACAACACAAAACTTAATTTAGAAGGAGGGGTGGCATAGCTCATGCGCAGTGTGACAAACATACTATTGTATAGTAATTAACATATACAATATAACGGCTGTCAACAATAAAAAAAAAAAAACAGAAAAATGTCAACAAAGGCAGATAGGGATACTTTTTGTGCTGTCGACGCTTCTGAATATAACCAAATTTGGTGGTTTTCTAATTTATGTCACCATAAGCAACAGTTTAACCTTGTCGTCTGTCCATATACGAAAACGTCATTCTCTCCCACGTTTAATGGTTGTGGTCATAGGGGGGAGTGGTGGCCTAGTGGTTAGAGCACAGAGCCTCGGTCCCAGAGGTTCTGAGTTCAACTCTCACAAGCTGCCATTCTGAGTCCCTGAGCAAGACCCTTCACCCCCATTTGCTTCCCAGGCACCGCACATTGGCAGCCCACTGCTACCCAAGGGGATGGGTTAAGATGCAGAAGTGAATTTCTCCATTGTGAGATCAATAAAGTTCAATTATTATTATTATTATTATTATAGACATAATATAATAGTAGACCCCGCATTGACTGTCACGGCGCAGGAATTACGGCCGCCATCTTGGGGCGGTCGACCTGCTACCCTAACCTGCTGATTCAAGCTGAACACACTAATTTTATACCTCAGCACTGTGCGGCGTATTTTTGTTTAAATCGACGGACTATTGACGTCAGGGCTCGAGAGATACCTTTTCACAAGTAAGATTAAAAGATATTGTTTATATTAGAATGTGATTTTTCTAATATTAGATAGAGAGATACATGTCTACACGTCCAAGTTTTTGTGACTTAGTCTCTCCAAAATTGCGTCTACTCCGTGAAGGCATCGGAGCTTTAGAAATTGGTGAATGATATATATATATATATATATATATATATTATTCGCTAATGTCTAACAAAGCTCTGGTGCCTTCATAGAGCAGCTGCAATACATATATATCTATCTATAGATAGATAGTTAGATAGATTTTTTTTTTATGGCCTGGCTCTTGGACCATAATAAATCAAAGGGAAGCCCCGCATGGGATAACTTAAAATGGGATTTATTTAACAAAAATCATGACTGGTTGGCGAGGAGAGGGAAAGAGAGAAGTAGGTGGCAGAGAGAGAGAAAGAATGAGCTGAGCTCCTCCGAGCTGGTCTGATCTAAGCTGCTCCCAGCTGGGGTTGATCATCTGGTGCCTGGGCTGGAGCAGAGTTTGGGTTTGCGCTGTCAGGTGAGGAAGCTTGCTGACGTCAGTCTGGCCAGCTGCCTCCACTTCCAATCAGCTCTACACAGGGACTCAGAGGGAAAAAAAAATAAATAAATAAAAATAAAACAATTATATATATATATATATATATATATATATATATATATATATATATATATATATATATATATATATTTATTTATTTATTATTTTTTTTTTGTGTATACTGTAACTGTGTTTTTGTAGGAGTAAACGTTGCTTGTCGGGACTTTGATGCAATCAACTGGTTCCCTTATAGGAAATTTTTGACCAATCTGTATAATCTGACCCAATCTGTATGATATGATCGAATTTGACTTTGTAAAATGCCTTGATATGACATGTTTCATGAATTGGCGCTGTATAAATAAAATTGAATTGAATTGAATTGTATATAGTAATAACAAAAAAATATTAAAGTGTATGAGTGGCTGTGTTTTGCAGCATACATAAATTCTGTCAGAATATTCAATTACTTTTAACCACACTAAGAATATTTAAATGCACTGAACCATTTGTTATAATAGCTATAGCTTTAAAGTTTTCAGAAAAAAAACCCAACGTGAAAATTAGTTCAATAATCAGCGAGTATGGTTGACTAAAATTGATTCTGCACCTGGTTAACACATTACACTGAGCTGAGTTGTCGTTTAAGAAGGTATTCCCTTTGATCAGTGGTCCTATTTTAGACATGATTAATCTATCCTTAGTAAATGGATATGTACCACAGGTTTTTAAAGTAGCTGTTATTAAACCTTTACTTAAGAAACCATCTCTTGATCAAGATAAGTTAGTAAATTACAGACCTATATCTAATCTTCTTTTCTTATCTAAAATTCTTGAGAAAGTAGTTGCTAATCAACTTTGTGAACATTTACAAAGTAATGACCTACTTGAGGAGTTTCAGTCAGGCTTCAGAGCTCATCATAGCACTGAAACAGCTCTGGTGAAGGTCACTAATGATATTCTCATGGCCTCAGATAATGGACTTGTGTCTATACTTGTCCTGTTAGATCTCAGTGCTGCATTTGATACAGTTGATCACAATATTCTCCTACAAAGACTTGAGCATACTGTAGGGATTAAGGGGAAAGCATTAGGCTGGTTTAAATCTTATCTATCCGACAGATTCCAGTTTGTTCATGTTAATAATAAATCTTCTTCAAACTCTAGGGTCACTTGTGGAGTACCACAGGGTTCAGTCCTTGGACCAATTCTCTTTACTATATATATGCTTCTGATTGGCAAAATTATCAGACAGCATGGGATTAATTTCCACTGTTATGATGATGACACTCAGCTATATTTATCCATAAATCCTGATGAATCCAATCAATTACTTCGACTGCAGTCATGTCTTGATGACATCAAAAGCTGGATGACTTTAAATTTCCTGCACTTAAATTCTGACAAGACAGAAGTTGTAATCTTTGGACCAGAGTCCTCAAAAAATAAACTTCTTAACCAATCACTTAATCTGGATGGCATTAACTTGGCCTCTGGTAATAAAGTAAAAAATCTTGGTGTTATTTTCGACCAAGACATGTCATCTAAATCCCATATTAAACAGGTTTCCAGAGTTTCCTTTTTTCACCTCAGGAATATCGCCAAAATTAGAAACATTCTGTCCAGGGGTGATGCTGAAAAACTAGTCCATGCATTTGTTACTTCAAGGCTGGACTATTGTAATTCTTTACTATCAGGAAGTCCACAAAATGCAGTTCAAAGTCTTCAGCTGATCCAAAATGCTGCAGCAAGAGTTCTGATGAAAATCAACAAGCGGGATCATTTTTCTCCAATTTTAGCTTCCCTTCACTGGCTTCCTGTTAAATCAAAAATACAATTTAAAATTCCCCTTCTAACGTATAAAGCCCTTAATAATCAAGCTCCATCATATATCAGAGCTCTGATTACCCCGTATGTTCCTAACAGAGCACTTCGCTCTCAGACTGCAGGTCTGCTGGTGGTTCCTAGAGTCTCTAAAAGTAGAATGGGAGGCAGATCCTTTAGCTATCAGGCTCCTCTCCTGTGGAACCAACTCCCAGTTTTGGTCCGTGAGGCAGACACCCTGTCTACTTTTAAGACTAATCTTAAAACTTTCCTTTTTGACAAAGCTTATAGTTAGAGTGGCTCATGTTACCCTGAGCTACCGCTATAGTTATGCTGCTATAGGCTTAGGCTACTGGAGGCATCAGGGTCTATTTTTCTCACTCTACTGATTTCTACTGTTCTCCAGTTTTGCATTGCATTACATTGAAATGACTGTTGTCATTTCAGCTTTTAACTTTTTGCTCTCTCTCTTTTTTTCTTCATAGTAGGTACACCTGGTATGGCGTTCTGTTAGCTGTGACATCATCCAGGGAAGACAGATCACCCACTATTACCATCTAATGTAGAACAGATTACTGGATCAATGTGTGCTTCTGTGCTTTTTGTTTCTCTTGTTGTGTCTCTGCTCTGTCTTCTGTAACCCCAGTCGGTCGAGGCAGATGACCGTTCATACTGAGCCTGGTTCTGCTGGAGGTTTTCCTTCCCGTTAATGGGGAGGGTTTTTTTCCGCTGTCGCATCATGCTTGCTCAGTATGAGGGATTGCTGCAACGCTATGGACAATGCAGACGACTCTCCCTGTGGCTCAACGCTTCTTCAGGAGTGAATGCTGCTTGTTGGGACTTTGATGCAATCAACTGGTTCCCTTATATAGTATAATATGATTGAATTTGACTTTGTAAAGTGCCTCGAGATGACATGTTTCATGAATTGGCGCTATATAAATAAAATTGAATTGAATTGAATTTTATATCATTTTATTTGCAGTACAGTTTTCTTGGTAGGATTAATCAACCAGTTGAGATTGATTAGTCATAAAATCTACATTATGTATCTTATAAAATATAATATTATTTATACTCATTTACAATCCTTCTTTGTAATACTTGTGATTTGAAGTTAAGTACTCAATTCTATGTATTTGGATTTTCCAGAACAATGTTACTTTGTCTTTTTTATATTGTCATTTCCACTGTGATGCCTAATAATCAGGCCAGCTGGCAGCTTTGCTAGGGCCTGGGACAACGCAGTTTTTGTGGCCCCCCCCTCTACACCTGCCGCCACCACACACACACACACACACACACACACACACACACACACACACACACACACACACACACACACACACACAAACAAAAAATGTTCGGGTTGTCCAAATCAAGCAAACCCAGAACCACATCAGTTGTGGCGAGTGGCTTCATTTATTCAGAGCTTCGTTTTAGTGACATCCAGTGGCAGGAAACAGAAAAAACAACATCTTGGTTGTCCGAGTATAACTTGGCAAGTTGAGGGGAAAACGTCTTATAGATGGCTAAATGGAATGCAAAGAGCTCTGCTTTAAATTTTAAAACTTTGGGATAAAAGTGAAAGTTTTTTCTACGTCTTTTATTAGACTTTGTAAATATAGAAAAGTCTTAACAAGGTTGACGTGCATAAAATAGTCTGCCACATTTACCCACAAACAAAGTGACTCGCATTTTGAAGACTCATGTGATTTGTTCGGAGGACTGAGACGTAGAAACTAGTTATGACGTTGTTGACCTTTCCCGTCACAAAGCATGGGGATTGTGTTTTATATAGTTATTTATTTAGTTCATTTTAATTAGGTTTTTATTTTTGATTTACTTTTGTTTTGTCTTTATTATTATGTATTTGCACATATTTACAATCTTAATTATAAAAATTACACATTTGCATGTGAAAACAATTGGAGTTAAATACTTTTTTTGCTTGAAGGCTTGTATCTCTGTCAACTTCCCAAGTTTGCCTAAAGCCCTGCATCACCGTAGTGGCCAGGCTTTGCATAACCTGGGTCAGCGTAATGACCTGGGTTTACGTAAAGACCAGAGTTTGCAAAGAGTGCTGGGTTTACATAGCCTGCATTTGCATGGAGGCCCTGGTTCACATGGGTGCCTCTGTTAGTATGCTGTCTTCTGTGGTCAGTGTGGCCTCTAACTGCATTAACAACTCTGTTTCTGTGGAGGCCTGTGTGAGACTGGGTGCCTGGGTGTGCATTGGGGCACCTGGTTGCATGGCGGTCTGTGTCTGCATGGACCCCTCTGTTTGCAAGGAGACCTCTGGATGGTTGGAGACTTTGGGGTGATGGTTTTTCAGAGCAAGATTCAACTTCACAGTCAAATCTGCAACCTGACCCTGCAGAGATTTTATTGTTTCCTCCTGTTCTTTGAATTTTGAGGCTTGATCAGCTCAGCTCCAGAGAGAGTTAATGTTTAAAGTAACATTTTACTATTGTATGATGAATGTATTTCTTGTTAACACCAGTTTATTGATTAATTTTCTGAGTGGAAGCGACTTGTTGGGAAGAGTCAAGAATGTATGGAAATGTAAATTATTTGTTTTATTCCAAAGACATTTCAACTTTTTTATTTTCTATATGATGAAATGCCCAAATTTTCCATGGGTTCAAATAAGCCGATCACAAACATTATTCATTATGTGCCACATAACCTAAAACTCTCAGTGAAGTGTGCTTGGCCAATGTGGTCCTCAAATCATTGTCTTGATAAAGGTGTACATTGAAATAAATACATAGATTTATCTGCATCTATTTAACAATTAGAATAATTAATACTATGCAAAAATAAATTATATATATATATATATATATATATATATATATATATATATATATATATATATATATATATCATTATTTTACTTTTATTTTTTTATTTTTTTTTCTAAAGGATGGGCTATATGGCTTGAAAATAAAATCACAGATTTCATAATACCAAATTCATTTAATCATTTTTTTCCCTTCCACAAAAAGAAATTAAAGAAATTATTTTAAAAATGTACCTTCATTTCAAGCATTTTGTCAGGGAGTTGACCTATTCAAAGTGCAACTAAATACAAGCTGTGAAACATGGTTGTAAAACAAGATGGTGGCCCTGCCATAGAAAACAATGAAAATGTAACAAATGTTTGCTGCTAGTTTTATTACACAATGAGCAGCTAAGTACAGGCTTCATTGCCATTGCGTAACTTCAAACTAACTTTAATAAATAAGTAAATGAATAACTTAAAATTCCTCGTCTTATGGTAAAAAAGTTTTTGACTATATATTTTCCTAAACATCTGTTCAGCATTGCATAAATGCTGAAATCTCAGTAAAAAATCTCAGTAAATTGCAAATTTGAATTAATCTGTTTAATCGACTTATCGCCCAGCCCTAATATGCATATATACACTACCGTTCAAAAGTTTGGGGTCACATTGAAATGTCCTTATTTTTTAAGAAAAAGCACTGTACTTTTCAATGAAGATAACTTTAAACTAGTCTTAACTTTAAAGAAATACACTCTATACATTGCTAATGTGGTAAATGACTATTCTAGCTGCAAATATGGTGCAATATCTACATAGGTGTATAGAGGCCCGTTTCCAGCAACTATCACTCCAGTGTTCTAATGGTACAATGTGTTTGCTCATTGGCTCAGAAGACTTATTGATGATTAGAAAACCCTTGTGCAATCATGTTCACACATCTGAAAACAGTTTAGCTCGTTACAGAAGCTACAAAACTGACCTTCCTTTGAGCAGATTGAGTGTCTGGAGCATCACATTTGTGGGGTCAATTAAACGCTCAAAATGGCCATAAAAAGAGAACTTTCATCTGAAACTCGACAGTCTATTCTTGTTCTTAGAAATGAAGGCTATTCCATGCGAGAAATTGCTAAGAAATTGAAGATTTCCTACAACGGTGTGTACTACTCCCTTCAGAGGACAGCACAAACAGGCTCTAACCAGAGTAGAAAAAGAAGTGGGAGGCCGCGTTGCACAACTGAGCAAGAAGATAAGTAAATTAGAGTCAGTAGTTTGAGAAACAGACGCCTCACAGGTCCCCAACTGGCATCTTCATTAAATAGTACCCGCAAAACACCAGTGTCAACATCTACAGTGAAGAGGCGGCTGTGGGATTCTGGGCTTCACGGCAGAGTGGCAAAGAAAAAGCCATATCTGAGACTGGCCAATAAAAGAAAAAGATTAAGATGGGCAAAAGAACACAGACATTGGACAGAGGAAGACTGGAAAAAAATGTTGTGGACGGATGAATCCAAGTTTGAGGTGTTTGGATCACAAAGAAGAACGCTTGTGAGACACAGAACAAATGAAAAGATGCTGGAAGAATGCCTGACGCCATCTGTTAAGCATGGTGGAGGTAATGTGATGGTCTGGGGTTGCTTTGGTGCTGGTAAGGTGGGAGATTTGTACAGGGTAAAAGGGATTCTGAATAAGGAAGGCTATCACTCCATTTTGCAACGCCATGCCATACCCAGTGGACAGCGCTTGATTGGAGCCAATTTCATCCTACAACAGGACAATGACCCTAAACACACCTCCAAATTGTGCAAGAACTATTTAGAGCAGAAGCAGGCAGCTGGTATTCTATCGGTAATGGAGTGGCCAGCGCAGTCACCAGATCTGAACCCCATTGAGCTGTTGTGGGAGCAGCTTGACCGTATGGTACGCAAGAAGTGCCCATCCAACCAATCCAATTTGTGGGAGCTGCTTCTGGAAGCGTGGGGTGCAATTTCTCCAGATTACCTCAACAAATTAACAGCTAGAATGCCAAAGGTCTGCAATGCTGTAATTGCTGCAAATGGAGGATTCTTTGACAAAAGCAAAGTTTGATGTAAAAAAAAATCTTATTTCAAATACAAATCATTATTTCTAACCTTGTCAATGTCTTGACTCTATTTTCTATTCATTTCACAACGTATGGTGGTGAATAAGTGTGACTTTTTATGGAAAACACAAAATTGTTTGGGTGACCCCAAACTTTTGAATGGTAGTGTATATTCATTTATTTGTTTTTTGTTTTTTTTAGTGCAACATGCCTGATCCCAGGACATTGTAGCATTATGAATTAATAAGTCAGCCAATCACATGAAAAGTGGTGGCTGTTTCAGGGATGCCGATTGTAGAATTCAACTAATTTTTGCGGAAACTGTAGCTTTTTACAGCACTGTCCAAGAAAAAGTCAATGACTATTCCTGTTCTTTTAACCTCCTTTGCTTCATTTAATAGAGTAGCCAGGTAGGACATTACATACTTCATTGTAAGTATATTTAGAAAATGTGCTGTTTGACAAAAAGTAAACACAAGTAAATAATATTCATTGGCACAGTGGAACAGTGTATAAGCAAACTTGTGGAGTAACCCAGCCTTCTTAAACAGTGTTTGGTGAGTATGGAAAACAATGCAAGAGGTTTTTTCAGCATAACAACATTCTCCACTTCTTTTTGATTTATATAGAGGTGTCCAAAAAGTAATTATTTACTTCAGGCCAGAGTTAAATGTTTATTTATTTATTTATTCATGTGTTGTTTTAAGAATTCTTTATTATCTAAGCGCAGTCTGTCCTGGTTTAAATTTTTATCTGGTGGACAGCTAAAAAAATCATTACACAGAACCTTCAGAGCATGTGGCTTACTCAGTTGTAACTGATCCATCTTGTTGAGAAAGTTGTCAGTGCTCTTCATTAAATCGACAAAATGTGGATATGTACTTATCACTCATTTCTGAAAATCAATGTCTCAAAAACTAATCAAATTCTAATTGATTTTTTAGAAAGACTGTGCCCTCCAGTTCTTTTGAATAGGAAGGAATTTGAAATTATATGATAAGATAAGATGGGAAATTCTTTTATTTTCCAACAATGGGTAAATTCGGGATAATGATGTACATCAAAACTACAGGGATAAGTCTTGAGGAGTTCCCCAACTCTACATGACAAGAGTTACAAGGAACACAAAGGCTATCCTTGTTGACCCAAGCCACCCTCTTTACAATAATTACAGGTTGCTGCCCTTGGCTCCTAGTTAGATGGTAATAAAGTGCAATACCAAAAGGTATAAAGGTTCATTACTCAATGTTTGAGTCAGCCTCATTAATAATTTGATCTGATAGGCCCTCTTAGAGACTGTATGAGCTTATGTTTAAACTCTGGTTCAATAAATGTGTTTTTTGTACTTCCTCTGCATTTGTTTGTGTTCTTGCAAAACAAATTGACTCTTGGGGACAATAAAGTTTGTATCATCTTATCATTTGATAATTACACATACAAATATAGTATTTATGTATTGACTGCTTGTGACTTGGTTATTTAGATCTATTTTGCTTGTGAAAATTATAGATTTGCACAAGAAAATCCCATTTTGAGTAATTCAGGGGTTCACAAAGTGGGGGATCAGGATATCGGGTTGCGAGATGATTTGATGCTGATAAGCTTTGGTTTAGTATTTGTTTCTTTGTGAAACCAATAGAAAAGTCTAACCTTACAATATACTCCATATTCCTTTAATGCAGGGGGGGGGGGTGGACTTTTTTTGTAAGAGTTCTTATAAAAATATGACATTATTCTCTTAATTTTACAACTTTATTTTCAAAGATTATGACTATATTCTCATAATTTCCAACAAAAAAAGGGGGGGGGGATCCCATCCGCCAAGAAGGGGTCGCCAGTCTCTGCGACTGTTATGTTGAGGGTCGCAGGCTGAAAAGTTTGGGAACCTCTGCCTTCATTTATTTTGAACGTGCTTTTATTCTCTCCAGTGATAAATCGTTTAGAGTAAAAACGGTCTCTCTCTCTCTTTTTCTCTCTCTGAGAGAGAGAGCGTTCCTGTCTGGTTCCTCGCCTCAACGTCTTGCTTAGAGGATCTGCTGCGTCGGACTTTTGCTGTCCGTATTCTCGCGATACGGCACGAAGTTTCCGGTGTTGTGTATGTTCCTGGAAATATGGCGGCCAGCTTCCGCGGCCGTCCTATCCGGAGTCTTCGGATGCGGGGTGAGCATGAAAAACCCGGTTCATTGAAAGCCGTAACAGCGACATATTGTGAAAAGGGAAGTCCCGGTGCAGGTAATGGCCCCGGGGCGATGTCTCACCGTGTGCGCTGTGTGTGTTTTTGTCAGGTCGGAATGACAGCGGGGAGGAGAACGTCCCGCTGGATCTGAGCAGAGGTAATTAAAGGCTTCATCACATCACCATGAAAGCGATTATTGTTCAATAATGGATGAGGGCGCTTTCTGCAAACGCAAACGCCTCTACCGCCAAACGCAACGCGGCATATGCAGCCGTGGTCCGGCTGCAGCCCCCCGTTTCTTGCTGTTTCGCGTAAAGCCCGCTGCTAACGAGTGATAACCAGCGGCGGCGGCGAGCTAACTAAGACGAGCCGAGTTAGCTGCAGCTAGCTGCCACGGCTAACCAGCCATGACGCCGCGCCGTTGTTGTGACCGCCGTGACTGCGCCCCGCAGCCCGCCGCCTGGCCGGACGGCCGCCGGGACCGTGTTCGTGCGTCAGCCGCGGCTTTCTGCGCCGAGAACCGGGCGTCCGGCCGGCTCCGCGCTGAACGTCGCTGCGTGGGAAGGTCCGCCTGATGGCCGCTGAGCCAGGTCAGATTCAGCCCTGCAGCAGAGACGCAGCGCACCCGTTTGTTTACTCGGAGCAGCCCTCCGGACACCCGCCTTCCCGGTGATTTTACGACTGCAGTCGTGTCGGCATGAGAGATTGCTGCTGCCACCACCGAGCCCTGGTTGTCTTTAGGAATCCCGATGTTTGCTCCCGCTTCTCTGCAGTGACTTGATAAATCAGCGGCTTTGTGGAAAAACATCTCTGGGCTCTCATCTGAAATCCACGCGATTGTCATAAATCATGACAATCGGACGAGCTTCCACTAGTAAACATGGTTCATTAGTGGGACCTTTAGTTAAATCCCCTCATGTTGGTTTGGGTAATGCAATTTGCAGCAATGCATTATTGCATCTTTTAGGATTAGAGGTCATCTAAAATGAACAGACTCATCTGTGTAACATATTGTAGTACTTCTTTAAATTGAGCAACAGAATTAAATTCTTGTTTTACTTATTTGCATTCTGCGCTTGGGACTCGCCTCTCGCTCTGCCTGAGATTCCTGTCTGGGGATCAGCAGGTTAAATGCCCCCCCAAAAATCTCGCTACCTCGCCTATCCATTAGATGCATCAAAAGTAAAAACTTCCAAATTGTTCAGACTATAAAGAAACCATAGATGGACTTTTTGTTGCTGTCGTTTAAAAGCAACCCGGCTACGTTTAGAGAGAACCACTTCCAATGCATAAATGGGGATATAATATATATTTTAAATTCGCATATACTCCATTTATCAGTGAACCTGTCGCACATTTTATGTCTCCTTCATGTTTTAGTGCCCTCTGGGGGGGGATAAAAGGGAATCAGTCAAAATCGGGATTAACAGGTCACAGCTAAAAATGGGAATCTGGGCATGGAAAAGGCTGATGGTTTCATCTCTGTTCTAAGATTATTAGGAGACAAAGAAAAATGGTAGAGTTTGCGAAGCCTTTAAAAAGTCTGTAGGAGTAAGGCTTTGGGCATAACAGCGCCGACATCTGTGTCGTATAAACGTTTTCTGGCCAAACTCAAAAATCAAACGGAAGACTTGAAGAGGTCCTGCGACGTCTGCCTACTTTAGAACTCTCCATATGAAAAATATGAAAATATGAACTGCTTTTCTGAAGGAAATTGGTGATGTTGTTGCTTGGGTTAAAAATATTTCTGTGTTAAAATTATTCCTTTTTTTTTTCTCTTCTCTATTCTTTAGAGTTTATTTAGTTAAGCGAGCATTAGCCCGTTGAGATTTTTATTATTTTGTCAATATTTTGTCGCAGAAATAAATAAAACAACGGCTGCTCATTAATCCTCTGTAACAATAGCGTAGAAAGGTTGCTAATAGCGGCTGGACATATGTGGCAGGAACCGAAACTCGTCGTGGTAGTCTGGCCTTTTTTACCTCACTTGCTTCTCTCAACCTTTTATTTTTACTTTACACTCAATCGGTTCAGCCAGCTGAGCCCCTTCCCTTTGTCCAACCACGCAGTTGCAGTCCATCAGCTGGTTATCACGACTATGTGGCCTGATATTGTTGGGTTGTTTTTTTTAGTCACGCTGGGCTTTCCTGTCTCACTCCCCATACAGAACCATCAGAAAACTTTCGCGAGATCCTCCAAAATGTGGCCAAATCTCATGGCGTCAGTAACATGCGAAAGCTCGGCCACCTGAACAACTTCATTAAGGTAGGTCCTTCACGTTGTTGTGCTCCACTGCAGGTGTTCTGTTCGTCATCGGGATTGAAATGTGGCGAAAGCTGCGCTCGAAGCGTTATGAGCTAAGCTTTCGGTTCCCCCATCTCTTGGAAAAAAGAGATGGGGGAACGTGCGTCTCACTCATCTTTACGGCTTGTAATGTGCTTTTTGCGCTTTCTAACTCAGCCTGTTGCAATGGAGTCAGGTGAGAGAGATCCTTCCTATATGGCTTTTCAGTGTTGCTGATTAGTATGAGAAAGGAGCTCGCTGCTTCCTCTTGTTCCTAGCATCTGCTGGGTGTATGAGAGTCCTCAGGAGCGACCAGCTTCTCCTTGTCTGGCGTGTCAGCGCTGACCTCTCTCTGATCCCCTCCCCCTGGGCCTTGCTGCCAGCAGGTCTGACTGAGCCTGCCTCTGTGATGTTGACAAGCTAATGTAACGGGGGGGGGGGGGGGGGGGGGGGGCTCCAGGGATGGGACAGCACCTCAGTCAAATGTGTATCCAGAGCAGCTCCACAAACCCAGGTTTATCCTTGCCCGTCACGGCTGTCGTTAAATTAAAACAGTCTGTTTTAAAATCGGTTGTCTATCCTGTTTTTTTTCTCTCACTTTGAGGTTAAGTGAAATGTACATTCGGTGTGACTGTGGCTTGCTTCACACCCACTCACCATGTCTGTTATGTCCACAGGCTAATAGCTACATCAGGTAGGAGCGTCATCTAAAAAGTTCAGTTTTTATTCGCCAATTTGAAAAGTGCGACGATTTCTGACTGGGTTCTTTGACGTTCTCCGACGGTGTTGATAGATCTTTCTCTAAAAGCCGTGTTTAGCTCCTGTTTTCCAGCCGCAGGCCCAGCGGGAGAGATGCGCTGATCAGGACTGCTTGTTTAAAACGGCGTTTATGAACGAAGGTGGCGATACTGGCGTGTCTGTCTGCGGGGATGCCGGGATAAATCGGGTCGGTGTGGTTGAATTATCTCCATGTTCTGCGAGCCTCAATGAAACACAGAATAAAACAGGATGGAAGGTCAAACAATAGCAGAATGAGGCGTTTTGGGGCGACACATTGACGTGGCGCCACCTGGGCTCTCGGGTGGTTCCCAATCAGGGTTTTTACAGAACACGCTCCCAGCACCAGCCCTGGTTAAGCACTAGAGCTTCTTTGGTTTAAAAGTCCTGATAGACATATCCAGGACTGTCACATTCCTCGTGTTTAGCCCCCCGTAAAGCGGAGACAAGCCGAGAAGCGTTTGTACCTGGGCGACGGACGATAAGAAGTACCCGTTTCAGTTCGCTACGAACTCAACGCCCCAGAGTCTGTCGGGAAAGCGGAGAGGAACTTCAGCCAAGTTGCTGGAGGTCCGGTTTGAAGTTTCCACAGTTGGTGAGGATTTGTTGAGCCATGTGGTCTGATGGTGTTGAGCCACCATGTTTCATCACTTCCAATCAGATCTTACAGCACTTCAAGCCTCCCTCTGCTCACCAGCTTTATGAAGCCTCGGACAGATTACTGGCAGGCCAGATACTGAAGAATTTGACATATTCTTCCTGTTTCGTTTTGACCCGCTTTGTTTCTGCTCCCCATCACCTCCTTGAGAGATGTCTGATCAGACGGTTCCCCCTGTCAGCCCACTGCCTTCCACGGCCTCGCCTCCAGCCGTCGGCTATGAATGGATGGTCAACAACTGTTTGCGCCTCTGCAGTCAGCCAGCGTTGTGCAGCTGGCATTGTTGCGCACGGATCACTGTGGGGGAGTTAGTTTCCGTTCCTGCAGCCCAGCTCTCTTGTTTACGTCTGACTCGAGGCTAATACCCTGTGCGTGCGTGCGTGTTGCGCTGAAGCACCATCACTGTGATTCCTTAGAAGAGTTTCTGGACCGCAGGGGTGACCTAATCCCCCACGGAGAGCATCACATGGCCGCCTCCCCCCCCTTCTCCTCCTCCTCTCCCATGTCCTGCGTAGACTCTGATATCAGAGCTAGATTAAACCTGATTCTAACCCGTCTCGCCACCCATCCCATCTTGCACCGCTGTATTGTTGGCCCAGCTTTGATGGCTAATTAGTACAAAGCTAACAGCGTGTTCCCTGGTAGGCTGAGCGGCGCACTCTGGCTGTCTGGGGACGCCTTCGACAAAGTCAGCCGCTCTGAAATAGCCGCGTCCGTAGCTCGGGGACTGCTTTGCTCCTTTGACTTGGTGTGTTTTTAGCTGTTGCCGGTCCTAGCCTGTCAGCTGATTCCCCCCGTGGCAGCGGGAGTTCCTGTTAATGACCTGCGGGCAGGGAGCCGTTAAAGGTTGAACTTTATGCCCAAAGCGAAACGCCACGGTCAAGGCTGGCCCTGTTTTGAAAACAGGTGCAGATAGCCGGACTGTAACCAGAGGCATCGGAAAACAAATCTGATTATTTTAAGCTAGTTAAGTTATATTTTTAGAGGAGTGTTTGCTTTTGCGAGGTGCTGACAGTACGCAGTAGAAGAGCCAAAACGATTAAGTCTTCACTTTTATTGGCTTCAGAAT
Organism: Fundulus diaphanus; assembly: GCA_037039145.1. NCBI lineage: Eukaryota > Metazoa > Chordata > Actinopteri > Cyprinodontiformes > Fundulidae > Fundulus > Fundulus diaphanus. The sequence goes on along the minus strand of CM073127.1, from coordinate 37,364,437 downwards.
AAATGGGATAAATAAATAAAATCGTGACTGCATTTTGTTTCCATATCAGCCTACTGCAGTTATAGCTGCAATTTTTCTTTTTAATCCCATTTTATTTTTGTGCACTCCTTGCAACAACGGAAAACAATAAATATGTTTTAGCTAACAATCGAAAGTTATTTTTTCCCCTTATTACTGTTTACCACACTGTTCCCTGTAAGCTATTGTCTGCTGCAGCTTCCTTTCTGCTGCAACTGCAGCTTCAAATGCTAATCATTGAATATAATGACGTTCAAACAGCAGCGACTCATTAAATGCAGCCATAATAATGCGTTGTGAGATGAACGATCAAAGGAAGATCTTCTGCCAGAAAACAGCCATAGGGTTGGAAGCAAAAGGAGTCAAGAAACTGCAAAACTTTGCAACGTCTTTGGACAATAAGCGGTGAAAGTGCAGGACTTCCAAGCTTTTTCATTGCTTTAATTTCAACAAATCTGACTGAGACTTAAAATAATTCAAATGTTCCTCAGGTGAGTTGTGGCCTGTTGGGGATAAAGTAAGTTGCTGCTGAATTTAAGGGATGGTTGTGTCTGGGTTAATTGTGACTGGGTGACTGACCATGTGAGGAGTATGTCGTTGTTGCTGCTGTTAAATAAAGATGAGCTACATTGATGGACATGAAAGAATATTTACAAGCTGTTGAGAACACAATGCTGGAGACCTGGAGAGATCGGCTTTTCTTGCGTTGTCAATTCTGCTGCAAAGTTTATTTCATTGCAATACCTGGTGACTTAGGTTGTACCTGTGCCTTCTGATGTGGGTGACGTAATCAACATTTCTAGACAATACGAGGCATTTAAAGGTTAGCCTCAGATTAACCTAGCTGTTGTCTGGTAACTGCTTGCCAGATTGAATTTTCATTGTTTGACAACGATTTCATCTTTTGCCTTCTATTTTTTTTTGTCTTTCAGCTGCTTTGCAGCATCGGACATCGGGAGGAGTGCTTTGGGTTTACATATGAAGAAATCATCGTGTGGTGCGTACTTTCTGGGAATCCTGCCTTTTTCATCAATGTGAACTCTGTCCGTTCTTAGGAGTGGCGTTCCTGTAAAATTACATCCCCCAAACTGTCTGGGCTGGTGGCTTTCATCCTCTGTGCTCGTTCACTATAACTTTATGACCCCCTACATGAAAAGAAGCCGAACTCTTGTGTCTTTTAAAGCCTGCAGAGATCGAGCCATTCTTCACTCGGGTAATTTACGATGCACGTCTAAGAGATCTTTATGGTTTGTTTTTCAAACTTTAGTCTGCGACTAGCTCTTCTAAATGAGGCCAAGGAGGTGCGCGCAGCAGGTTTGCGGGCACTCCGCTACCTTATTAGAGACACCAACGTGCTGCAGAAGGTCCTCAGACTGCAGGTGGATTATTTGATTGCCAGGTAAGATGTTGCTTTGAACAGATGGAAAAGGCCTTTTTGGATAACTTCATGTCTGTGTCTTTAATTTTTAGGTTAGGTCAGACCCTTTTTTTTCCCCATTTATTATTAAAAAGGCCTTTGCTGGTAGGACGTGTGCTGCTTCACTGTTACAGCCTGGGCAGCAGTTTGGTCGTCTTACTCGTTTGGCTCTGGCTCAGCAATAACGGATCTCTCTTGGTTGTTACAGATGCATCGACATCCAGCAAAGCAACGAGGGGGAGAGGACTCAGGCGTTACGACTCGTCCGAAAGGTGAGATCTGTGTCTGTAGTTGCAAATGTCCGTCCGTTTTATAAGCGTTTAGGGTAGCCGCTGTCCTGTCAGTAGAGGAATGTACCTCGACTGCACAGGCTTATGCCAGCACAAAGCCATCCGAACAATCCTTTGGGTCAGCGGTGGTGTCGGTGCAGCGGGTTCGTCTGCCGCTCTGGTTATTTATAGCTCTGTCTGTAGTTTACAGTAAACCTTCTGCACGCAGTGCTGTGCTTTCGAACAGTGACTACTGGCCGCACAGGCAGTAACACGACCTCTGTGCTCCTCTTATAACAGAAGGGTTTCAGGCTGTTTTTTTCTTGAATCGCCTTCAAATAGATTTACTTGGTAATCTTTTCGTTTTAGATGACACACAGTTCTGGTTTTTTTTAATACAAATAGGACGCTTTAAGATTTCTGTTGCATCAGCTGGTGATCCATGGAATCAAATTTCATTCCTATTTTTAAAGCTTTTTTGTTGTTGTTGCTTAGAGAGCCACTAACCAAATGGCCAGAGATCAAAATTGGCTTTATTTCCCGTGATGGGCTCTGATGGATGATCGGCAGATCAAATGTTGTAACATCAATATTATTTATCCCCCTCTTTACCAAATGATGCAAAACAAAACCCTTAGCCAAGAATTTAATAAAAATTCAACAAAGGGAAGAGACAGATTACTTGATGCAACTTGTGGTTAAGTAGGGGATCTGGGATCAAACCCACAACCTTCTTATTTACAGGGGACGACTTCCCTACTCACCGAGTCCCAGTCGCCGCAGTTATTGTTATTACTTCGCTATACGTTATTTTATAGGAATGGAAGAATTTCGCTTTGTACCGGAGTCTCAGCTCCGGATCAGTGGTGCATATTAGGACCTTATTTCTATTAAAACCCCAAAACATCGTGAGAATCTCTTATGTGTTTGGACACATAAAAAATAATATAATGAATTTTGTGGATACAGTTAAGTCAACACAATGTCATTCAACACACACTATATTAAATATGACATAAATAAAAATGTTACTGTTTGTATAACGAATGCGGTACATTTTTTTGTGTCTTGTGTCTCTCCTCTCTGCCGCTGCAGATCATCACCGTCAACGCCATGCTGTTCCCCACCTCCGTTGCAAACTCTCTAATTGCCGTGGGCACAGACGGACTGCAGGAGCGGGATCGCATGGTTCGCGCTGCCGTCGCCATCATATGTGAGCTAGGTGAGCACATGACGTCCAGGTGGAAAGTCACAACACTGATGTGAAGTATCATTACCTCTGCACATGGGTACGCTGTGAGGGGTCAGTGGGATCCTCTGGTTCTGATTGTACATAACCAGAGGACTTATTTTAGGTCGTTCCGCCTGGTAGAGCATTGTTGTCCTGCATGTTCTAGACGTGACCCGGTTTGACGGAGCTGGTTCATCCAGATGAATTACGACGACCTTTCGTGATTATTGGCACCACTGGTAAAGATGTGTAAACGGCTCAAAAACTGTTCGGTGCCGTCACTTAGTGTGAAGACGCGGAAACAAACGTCTCCAAATCTCATAAGCGTGTAATCGTGGGGCCACCAGATCTCCAAAACAACCATTAGATGAATCATGAGTTTTCTTCCCCTACCTCCACAAACACGTAGGGTTTGCTGAATGCTACCGGGACTTTAACCGGACCTGTGTAGTTCGATCAGATGAGACTAAGATTGAGCGTCTCCGCGACGAAAACTCCAGGTGAAGCGTGTCCGGAACGAAGGATGAGGCGCTCACACCCGCTCCCAAATGTAGCCGAGAAAATTACAGTAATTCATTTAACGAGCAGCTTTCAGAATCGTTTGAAAGAAAATAAGTCGAGGCTACAGCACTTGCACAGTCCCTCCTTGTGTTCAGTTTCTGCACCGAAGCTCAGTGACGTATTTCATGGCGTACACGTCTGAGTGCGCGTAAAGCCATCGGATCAGCCGCCTTTCAAGACACCAAGCCGAATAGTCACATGACGTAGCTGGCTACAGCTGAAGCGGCGCCTTCTATAGGCTAGGATCCGGTATTTTCTCACTCGTTAACAGAATGTGAAGATAAGACCCGTGTTTGTTGTTTCATAAGCTCCTGCGCTGTCACCAGTGTAACAATGTCCCTTTGTTGCTCCTTCTGCTGCCGTAGCCCTGAAGAACCCCGAGGTGGTGGCCAAACGCGGAGGTCTCAGCGCGATCCTTAAGAGCGTCATCGACTGTCAGCTTAGTCGGATCAACGAGGCCCTGATCACCACGGTCCTCCACTTACTCAACCACCCGTGCACCCGCCAGTATGTGCGTGTTGACGTCGAGCTCGAGGTACATGTGTTTACGCGGATGGGAACCCAGAGGAAACTGTTGTGTATAAATGAACCCGAGTGCTGGAAGTGTTTTCATCGGAGGTCAGCAGCTTCAGGTTGCCCCCATCTCTTTGAGTTTACAGTAATCAGCTACAGCTTTTCCTCTCAAACCCCAGTGTCTGTAAATGTCTACGTAAGACAGAGACGCTCATCCATCCCAGTGCAGAAGTCATAGACGATAATGCGTATAGCGACTGAGATTAGTAAAGAATGTCAAAGAGGGAATTTATTTATTTATTTTTTTTAAATGCATTCGTAACTCTGTGCTACGCGCTCTGTCCCGCAGCAAATCCTCGCGCCTTTCACCGATTTCCACTACCGACACAACGCTGACATGTCTGAAGGACAGCTCAAGTAAGTGTGTGTTGGAGGGGAGGGCTGTTGAGGAGCTGAGGTGTCGCAACAGAAACAAAAAGATGAAGTGTGTCACACCCTTGGTGACAACATAGACTGCCAGTCAAAGGTTTGGACACACCTCCTCATTCAGTGGTTTGTATTTATTTTTCTCACTACGTCTGGGAGCTCCTCCAAGACGGCCGGAAAACCATTTCAGGCGACTAACGTCATGAAGTCCATGGAGAGAAAACCAAAGCAGTGATCACAGCAAAGGGGGAGAGGGGCTATTTTGAAGAATCTGAAATATAAAAGATGTTATTTCACAATTCTCTATACTTTTCCATCTGGGTTTGGATGTCCTCAGTATGTGAAAAGTCATTAAATGCCAAAGGTGTGTCCAAATGTTGACTGGTGGTGTACCTTATAAAAGTTCAGAGTATACAATATTTTTGTAAAATGTCGCTATCATGATTGTTTGATTCTACAAGGAGGGGGGTGTTGTTATCTCCGAATATAGCTTGATTAATTGAGAAGGCTCAATAGTTTATCATTTTCTTCTTACTTTTTTTAGAATTGGGACGCATTTTGTATGCGACACGTCCAGTTTTGAATGTGCATGTTTTTCTTTAATACAGGGAAGACAGAGAATCCAGGTTCTTGTCAAGCAGGATGGCGATAGTTGCTGCATTTCGTTCCTGGTCTGGTAAGGGGTCGTATAATAATCAATAGAAATATGATTATTTAAGGGGAAACATCTTGTTTGCTAAATGCATCGTGATCTTAAAATCTTTCTTCTTTCTTTTCTAAATTCAGGAATTATCAACCTGTGCAAGGCTGGAAATTCTGGAATCCAGTCTTTAATTGGCTTACTTTGCATACCAAATATGGAAGTTAGGGTGAGTGCCTTCAGAAGACACCTAATTCACAAACCTTTTAGACATCTCTTATGCATGCACAAAGTGCACAACGAGGATGAAGGAGACAGGCCAACACACCAGACAAGTCCAGGATAAGACATCAGCAGCCATCTAATCTGGAAGGCTGGCCAGGGAGAGCATTCATGAGAGAAACATACAAGAGGCTCACGGTGTCTCTGGAGGAGCTGCAAAGATCCACGGCTTAGGTTAAGATAAGCAGTCAACAGAACAACTATTAGACGTGAACTCTACAAAAGTGGCCTTCCTAGATGAGTGAGAAGAAGATATGAATTAAGTAAAAGCAATAAGAAATCTTGCTTGCACTTTGCCACAAGCGGTATAAGGCAACACAGCAAGCAACAAGGTGGCGGCGGCATCTTTTGAGGCGTGATGCTTTTCTTTATGGGGACAGGAAAGCTGGTCAGAGTTAATGAGACGATGGAGGGAGTTAAATCTAGAACAATCCTGGTAGAAAACATGTTCGACGCAGCAACAGACCAGAGATGATCTGCTTCCAGCAGGAAAGCTACCCTGATCATAATGCCAGAGCTACAGCACTATGGTTTATTGATGTGTTATAATAACCCAGTGAGTTCACAGCTAGTCCCAGTTATAAATCTGAGGCCAAACCTTACCAGGAATTAGCTGTGCACCTCCAGTCTAACCAATGCTGGGCTTTACAGGTTGCCACTGTTATTTCTGTAGAAATGTGGTTCTATCAACTGTTTGCCCAAAAGAATACAAATGTGGGTTCAAAGTGTGTAAAAGCACAGTAAACCCCCTCCTTTGCACGACTTCAAAGGACCAAATCCAAGCACATAACGTAGTTGTCCTGTTACAGTCACAGACTGATCAGTTTATTAAAAACAAGTCTGTTTCTTTCAAAGGCGCCGAGTTGTAACGGCATTAACAGCACGACGCTTAACTTAGCTCCCCTAGTCTTGTTTAATGTAGGTTAAACCTCTAATCATTTTAATGTGCTTTGCTCTGCAGAAAGGCTTGTTGGAAGTGTTATACGAGATATTCAGGCTCCCTGTGCCCATTGTTACTGAAGACTTCATGGAGGCTGTCCAAAGTGTTGGTGAGGATTCATCTTTTATCCACCGTCAAAGCTCGCTTACATATTTCCTCTCGGCAGGCATATTTATGCAAATCTGAGCAAACATTACCGTGGTAAAGAGTGTAAACGTGCAGCTAAGTTTCTTTGGGCTAATCTTCAGACTAGCGCTGCTTGGACACCCTGGTTACAACGTATTTGTTATCGCGTTCAACACGCAGCGCGGACTAATCTTTGCTGCTGTGTGCTCCAGATCCTGCCAGGTTCCAGGACACCTGGAGACTCTCTGATGGGTTCGTGGCTGCCGAGGCTAAAGTTATCCTACCCCACCGGGCCCGCTCCAGGCAAGAGTACAGGAATAGAACTGGGTTAGCGTCAGTTCTCGCTGGTTTACACGAGCCTTTACGTTTTGTTCTGGTTGCTTCGGTAGGGCTGACCTGATGGACAACTACCTGGCCTTTGTCCTTTCTGCCTTCATCACCAGTGGACTGTTAGAGGTGAGGCGATTTGGTTAGCCCATTTAACATTTAATAGAGTATTTTCTAAACCAAGCCTCATTTCTTCATTTATTTTTGACACTCTAGGGTCTCGTGGAAGTCGTGACCAGCAGCGATGATCAGCTTGCTATCAGAGCTACTATACTCCTGGGAGAACTTTTACACATGGTAATATACATGTATAGTTCATGATGAACAAAGATTGTTTATAATATAGTTTAATTAGTTCCCTGGTATAAAGAATTAGTGCAATTCTCCTAATAATTGACATTCCTTTTTGCCTGTTTTCTCTTGCTTTAGGCAAACACAATTCTTCCTCATTCCCATAGCCACCACCTGCACTGCCTGCCTACCCTCATCAACATGGCCGCCTCATTTGACATCCCAAAAGAGAAACGACTGTGAGTACAATCTGTTTCTCCTCTCAAAGGAACGATTATTACTACAAACAGGGGGAAATGGGACCGGGAATATTTTGGCACTAAACACATTGAATTGACATCTTTCCACCGTTTATTACCAGCATGCTAAATGAACCTTGATGAGGCTGAAATGTTTTTAAAAAATGCTCAATGAAGACATGGTTATGTAACTTGGTTCACAAGCTACCACTACTCTCTGAAGTCGTGAGGGCGTGTTTGCGACCAGACACCCTGACTCTGTTTAACCCGAACAGCAAACCAAGCATAGGTTATTTGTTTGATTAGCAAATATCGACATGTCCCTTTTCCTGTGGTTTGGCCACGGATAGGTTAGTTATGATGATACCTTTTTAAGTCTGTCCTGTCATACATCATGTGGAAGTGGTCCGGGTTACTAAAGCACCGCACCGCACATGGGGGTAACTACTGCGTATGAGCTTCATTGGGTTGCCAAGTATATCACGACTATATCTTCATCACACTATCAGATTGGGCAAAGGACTGTTTGGGGTGCAATAATTGCTGGGTAAGATGTTCCCAGTGTTACGGACCATTATTTCATGGTAATGTACTATTTAGCTGGTTGGACTCTCGCAGCAGCAGATGCTAAAATCAGAGACAAATGTCATCGCCTAAAACGGACGGATTTTATTGCCTGTGTCAGTGGCGACAAAAACCTTCTAATAAAAAAATAGAATTAGGAAAATATAATCCACATTTGGACAAGAAAAAGAGAGGAAAGAAGAAAAGAGAAGCCTTATATCACAACTGCTCTCGTCATGGCAATATTTACCAATATAATCCCCGTCCCTTGATTGTCTGATGCCGCGCAGCCGTAGAACTTCTTTAAAAGAGCTACAAGTAAGATATTTACTGTAAAATCAACCTAGGTCATTCTTATTTGTCACCTGGGATGGAAGTAGCATTCCCTTTAAACAATCGGTCCTCCCCATCGACAACATCTTAGTCACCTTTTTCTCCTTTCAAACCTAGAGGTACGGTACGAAACTACTTAGGTTCAGAGTGCAGCCTGTGTTTACTTCCTGGTTCCTCAGGCAATCATATGAGGTTTCTCAGGGTTCCCAACACAGAGCTCAGCATTTGGTGTTTCATCTTGGCAAAAGAGCAGCAGCCTGCAAACATGGAAGCCAGTAAGAGAAGCGGACCAGAAATAGGACAGAGAACAACATCATAGACCTGTCCTGTGGAGGTAAAAATTCACAGCAGCAACGCACCGTTAAAAACGGCCTATTGGTTTGTGATTGGCAAGCTGTTGTACCGATTTGAGCCACATGGTGTCAGTATTACCTATATCTTCCTTAACTCTGGCCTTAGTTGTAGGCCAGTTTTTTTTTGCCCAACAAATGTTAAATACTGATGTTAAAAAGTATGTTTTTAGACCTGGGGATGTCTCAATTTTCAGAGTCCCAGTCAGAAATGGAAAAAAAGCCACAAATCTTGCCTACTAAATCTGGATGAAAATTATATATTTTTTAAAAACTTTAATGCCGACAGCATTCACTCAATGTAATTTAGTCTCCCAAAAATGAAAGTGATTACAACACTCCTAAACGAACAATTGGAGCGATGAAATGTTTTTAAAGTCACTGTGATGCATACATTAAAATTATATTCTAGATAATGCTGTAGGTAAAGCTCAATAATTGACCAAACGGTAATTTTCTATTATGAATGTTATGAAATGTTATGAATTTGCCGTCTCTTACAAAGGGTATCAGTCAGTAGTCATCGTTTGACTCCGAACACCTGAACACATCCTTTTTTAATGTTTCCTGTGTTCTCCAGCCGTGCAAGTGCAGCCGTGAACAACCTGAAGCGTTTCCACGAGAAGAAGAAGAAAGGTTTGAAGCCGCACAGTCTTTACTTGGACCACATCATTCGCAAGTCTGTGTCGTCCCATAACCGCAGAGACTCCCACTCGCGATCCCAAAGGGACATCTACATCATAAAGGTAAACATCTGCAAGGTTTTCACATGCTGGATTTCACGGCTGCGTTTGGTCTAACCGTCATATGCAGCTTTAATCGGAGCAGTTTGAAGACTTAGAATTGGAGTTCCTTTCTGATGTGTCTGTATCTTTATACTTTAATCAATTGTTCGTTGTTTTTAGGACACTGAAGAAACCCTGCTGATGAACCTGAGAGACAGCCACATCCTTAACCACAAGCAGAACCTGGAGTGGAACTGGTTGCTCATTGCCACCATCCTGAAGGTCAGGCCTGCTCCCGTGCAGCTGCCCATATGTAGATGTTTTCTGCTTCCTCCTTTTCTAAATAAGCTTTTCTTTCAGTGGCCAAATGTGAACCTCAGGAACAACAAAGACGAACAGATGCACAGGTAAGATCAACTTTGCTGCGCATTAAAACGGTTTAGCATGCTTCGGTGGCATTTGGTTTTAAATAGATGCTTGTTTCTGTGCAGGTTTGTTCGGAGGCTGCTGTACTTTTATAAGCCCACTAGTAAATTATATGCTGGGCTGGCTTTGGATCACGCTAAGGCCAGACAACTCACAGTGGTTGGATGTCAGTTTGTGGAGTTCCTCATGGACTCAGACGAGGTAAAAAAAAAAAAAAACACAACAACAACATGTCTTCCAGCTGGATCCTTCTGGTTTTCAGAGCTTCTCTTTAAATGTGTTTCTCCCTCTCTTGTCACCAGGATGGTCAGGGGTATCTGGAGGACCTTGTGAAGGACATGGTCTTGTGGCTGTCCTCGTGTTCAGGACTGAAGCCGGAGCGCAGCCTGCAGAGCAACGGCCTTCTCACCACACTCAGTCAGCACTACTTCCTCTTCCTGGGGACACTTTCTGCACACCCACAGGGAGTCAAAATGTTGGAGAAATGTGGCCTGTTCCAGTGGTGAGCTTTCCTCGGCACTTCCACCGAGCCTTAAGGATGTGTCTCCATTTGATGAAATGTGCTGCTTAGAGCTCGCTGCGTCATCTACTGCTGTTTTGGTATTTGCAGCCTGCTGAATTTGTGCTCGGTAAAGAACCAGGATGCTGTGCTGAAGCTGGCCGTAACAACTCTGGATTACAGCAGAGACGGCCTGGCCAGAGTCATCCTCTCAAAGGTCCTCACAGCTTCCACTGATGTAAGGAGCCACAAACACGAGAAATACTATTAATGAGGAAAGTTGTCTTAATATAATACAGTTTTAATAGAAACCACGTGACTGCAAGTGGCATTTTGGAGTAATATGCATGGAGTAATATGAATGTAATATCATAAAGGCTTGTTGCTCTTAATCCGTGTCCAAAGCAAACCTACCACTAAGGGCTAACCTTTCTGAGAAATAACCACATGGTGTGTCTCGTCTTACTGAGCAGACGTGCAGGCTGTATGCTACCAAACACCTCCGCGTGCTGCTGCGTGCCGGCGTGGAGTTCTTCAGTAGCTGGGGCATGGAGCTTCTGGTCACCCAGCTCCATGACCACAACAAGGTGGTTTCCATGGAGGCCCTGGACATACTGGATGAGGCCTGTGAGGACAAGGTAACCAAGTCAAATATGTGTCTGATTTATTTCTTTGTTTCCTGTGGGTTTTAAACCTTTTAGGCTGCGTTCTCTTATAAGGGAAGCAAAATTCCTGGGGGTTCGCCATGTTCTTATTGTTTATAATGCAAGAACAACAAAACCTAGGAAGATACAGTATACAGCAGTATACTGCTGCATATCTTTAAAAATGCAAACGCGTTAAAGTAGGTTTTATTTTTCACATATGACTGTGCTCTGGGTTATTGTGTTAAACCTGACCTCGTTTTTTCTGTTTTACAGGCCAACCTTCATGCTCTTATCCAGCTGAAACCAGCTGTGTCTCATCTGGGAGACAAAGGCCTCCTGCTGCTCCTCAGGCGAGTGTTTACAACAACAGCATTTTCATCAGCAACTCCATGCAGTATCTTATCGGATTTTCCTTGAATATACCGTCTGAAATGAACTGTGCATCGTCGTTTCGCTGTTTAGGTTCCTGTCTATTCCTAAAGGTTTTTCCTACCTCAATGAGAGGGGTTATGTCAGCAAACAGCTGGATAAATGGCAGAAGGTATTATTAAGATGTCAGCAGATTGCAAAGAATCTGAAAAACTAACAGAGGTGGTTTTTTGACTCTTTAATGTCGTTTCATTGGCAGGAGTACAACCTAAAATATGTGGATCTGATAGAGGAGCAGCTGAACGAAGCACTAACGACTTACCGCAAACCCGTCGATGGAGATAACTACGTCAGACGCAGCAACCAAAGGTGAGACTGTGAAACTGGCGAGCTCTTGACGGGCATCGGAAGAGAGATGACCTTATGTCTAACTTTATTGGTTTGTGTCTCCAGGTTACAAAGACCAAATGTTTATCTCCCTGTGCACTTGTATGGCCAGCTGGTTCATGATAAGACAGGCTGTCATCTCCTGGAATCTCAGGTAAAAGTTTTGGTGTTTGGAAAATTTGTGGAGATCTACAAGAGCCAAAATCTGATCTCCGGTTTTTGTGAAGCCTTGACCTGCTCGTTTTTCTCTCTGGGAACTGTAATAACAAATTCAAACTACTTCTTACTACCCATTATAAATTGTCTTTAGCATAACATTAGCATGATTAGCATTACTAACTGTAAACTTCAGTCTCTGTGTGCATTTAATGGGGAATCAGATCTTTAGCGTAGAGGTTTCCAAAAGGCTGCCAATTCAATTCAATTCAATTTTATTTATATAGCGCCAATTCATAAAACATGTCATTTCAAGGCACTTTACAAAGTCAAATTCAATCAAATTATACAGATTGGTCAAAAATTTCCTATATAAGGGAACCAGTTGATTGGTTCAAAGTCCCGACAAGCAGCATTCACTCCTGGAGAAGCGTAGAGCTACAGGGAGAGTCTTCTGCATTGTCCATGGCTTTGCAGCAATCCCTCATACTGAGCAAGCATGTAGTGACAGTGGAAAGAAAAACTCTCCATTAACGGGAAGGCAAAACCTCCAGCAGAACCAGGCTCAGTATGAACGGTCTGAAAGCCCCAAAGAGGAAAACATGGTACAAACTAACATCTAGTCGAAAGGTGGCTCCTTTTCTGCACCCTAAAATGTTGGATATGAAACAACAAACCTGCTAAAGTAATACACCCGATGTAAAAGCATAACCCCGCCCCCAGACGAATTTTGAAAAATGCCTACAAAGTGGGCAGTGCCAAGAGACCCTGAGGGGCTGAGTGTGGTTTAAGTGTTGGTGTGGTCAAGACGAGGGCAAGAGACTAGTTTCATTTGACATATTGAAAGATGGAGAGTGACCAGGGCGACACTGGTGGTTTCGCCACGGTTCGATCCTTTCAGGTGGTGGATTTTTCCCCCCCTCATCACCGAAGTTTGAGGCAGTCTTTGTAAAGCCCAGTGGGCCTGAGCCGTTTCAGTTTGAGCCGCTGTCGCAAGGTGCTGACCCAGCGATGCCCGAAGCCGGCGCCTCAGAGGCAGTGACTGCAGCTTGAGTAGTATTGTGATGTTAGCAGCGACATTGCTGACATGAGCTAACGTTTAAAGCAGTAACAAACACTAAACAGTATCGATCAATGCTCGAGATTCCAGCCCCCGACTCGCCGTAGGGGCGTGTGTCTGGCTGAGATGGTTTTACGCCTGACCGCAGGGCTGTGACGTAGACATGTACCAAGCTGTACGCTTTTAGCCAACAGGAAACTGCAACTGGAGTAGCCATGTTTCCACCCACAGAGGTCAACACTAAGGAGGTTTGAGGCCAAATATTGTTTACACGTAAATTTCAAGATTTTTACAGTAACATAAAGTCCCCTTTAGGCCCAATTTCTACGGTTTATCTACAAAAGCAGTTGATTTGGGGTTTTGTTACTCTTTGAGGAGTGAAATAAATGGCCCATGTTCTTCACTGAATGATTAGCAAAGACCAAAGTCTAGCCCTCTATTGCTCTAACAAACGGCAGATTTGCCTCTGTGGAAAACGATTTCTTTTTTAAAAAGCTTCTTGTTCTTGGTATGTTTCTTTTACAACCTCTTACATCTGGACGTCACTCATACTTTCCGTCTTGGTGTCTTCTTCACTTAGTGACAGCGTTCACACTGAAGAGTGGCTTTGTCAGCTTAACTATGAGCCTCTCGGGGTGTGGTGTGTTCACTGATGGGGATTTTAGACTTTCAAACCAGCCGATTCCAGTCTCAGTTTCTCTGTGCATCTCCACTTATGTCAGAGCTTTCTAATGTTTCCTTTTGTCTCCAGAATGTAGTTCCAGACCTCAGCTACACGGTCCGCTCCCCGATGCTGGACACCTGGGAGGGCGTCAAGCAGCTGAAGGCTGCTCTCTGGGCTCTGGTCAGTACTGTCGCTGATTTAAGGCTTCTCACCCACTCCACTGTCTGGTTGATGGTCTCACAGAGGCGGCTCTGATTGCGTGTGTTGGCTTGTATTCCAGGGCAACATCGGCTCTTCAAACTGGGGTCTGAATCTCCTGCAGGAGGAGAATGTCGTTCCTGACATCCTTGCAATGGCTCAGCAATGCGAGGTGCTGTCAGTGCGTGGGTAAGCTTCACTCCGTAGGACTTTTCCCAAAAGCCAACCAGGAAGGGGTAAGAACAGTGAGCTACACACTCCTCTATCTCTTTCCATCCACAGGACATGCATTTATGTGCTTGGCGTGATTTCCAAGACCAAGCAGGGATGCGAGGTCCTCAAACAGTACGGATGGGACGCGGTCAGGCATAGTCGCAGGACGCTGTGGCCTGTCACTCCCGATGAGGTCGACACCCTGCTCACCTCAGAGCTTTCCTCCGTACCGAGCACGCTCAGTCTGAACTCAGAGTCCACCAGCTCACGCCACAACAGCGAGAGCGAGTCTCAGCCAAGTACGTGGGCCGTTGTCTTTCCTTCATCAGTTAGCTCTCTGCTTGGCAAACCGCCTTACTGAAGGTTTTAAAGTCATCGTCAAGGATTTTTGAGATACACTTCTAGCCACATTTATCGGCTAAAAACCTCTAAAGAAATGAATGCCGAGTAGCTCGGGAGCTGTTTGAAAATCCGACCTTTGATGGCATCTGTTCTGCTGGGGGGAAAACTCCCATGTTGAGAAAGGATTTCTTTTCACAAAATCACCACTGGCCCAGTTAAAATTGGCCTTGCTGTTGATACTTTGTAGAATCCACTTTGTGCCAACATGAGCATTGCTTATGTTAAAGTCCCTGCAGCGTTTAGCAAACTCAACATTTGTGCTGTTGGACAGGAATGTCCCCTAAAAAATGTAGACGGCATCAAACGGTGGTCATGGAGACTCGGATGATCCTTGACGGCACTCTTCGCTGCAGCTCTCCAGCAGTGAGCTTTGGAGATTTTTTAGCCATTTTGTCCGACGTGCTTTGCAGCTTAGAGGCCGGTGGCCTGTGCGTCTCGTCGTACACGTCTCTATACCCCAGAGACACAGAACGCAATGGATCAATAGTTAAATAAAAATCTCTTTATTTCTATAAATTATCTGCTTCAGATCTGTTTTAAGCTTTTGGCAGCGTGTGCCTGCTGTGGCTGAATTTCCTCCTCTCCACACTATTTATACCGCTGTCTCCTCTCTGTTGCTAGACATGTACATCCTGGACGATGACAAGTGCGACGGTTTGGACTCATCCGACGACCCCTCGTTCTATCCACACTCCAAAGCGGTCAAAGAGCGCAGCCCGTTCACAATCCTTGGTTCCACGCGCTTTGTGCGCTCCCGCTTCCTCAACTCCCTGTCCCTCCCCAGCAAGAAGCTACGCTCCACTAGTGACCCAAAGAGTCCCTCGGGCTCGCGCACCCTGTCGGACCTCAAGATGGAGAGCCCGAGGCGGAACCGGACGGTGACGGAGCCCTCCGTCTATAACCAGGGCGACGTGTTCACCACAGTGTTTAATGGCAGGGGAATGCCAAAGAGTCCCACGGTTAGCCTGGAGACCTCCTTTGTTGGCACCAGGGGGGGCTCTGAGGAGCAGCTGGTGGACGGCAGGCTGGTGAGGGGAGGGGGCTCAGGCCTCGGGCTCAGCGGTCTTGGTGGACATGGGGTGGTGGAGCACCACAGGGAACAGAGCAGCCGAGAGCGTCTAGCGGGCGACGGCGGCTCTTCCGGCGGAGGCAACGTGGGAGGGGGCGGAGGGGGCGGGGGCACTCAGTTCAAAAGCCGCAGTCAGAGCTTTAACACAGATACAACGACCAGCGGCATCAGCTCCATGAGCTCCAGCCCCTCCCGCGAGACCGTTGGTAACCCCGAGCATCCCGAAGTGGAGCCAGACTCTTCTGACTGTGTGAGCCTCAACACTGTCGTGTCAGCCAAGACTGTCAAAACGCTCTCCTCCCTCAGCCCCCAGCCCCAAAGCAACCACATGTCCGCCTCCAAGTCCTCCAACATTTCACTGGTGCCGCCGGGCTCCTCGCACACTCTTCCCCGCCGAGCTCAGTCCCTCAAGTCCCCGTCGGTGTCGACCATCAAAAGCCTGGCCGACTGCAGCTTCATGTACACCAGCCCCAGAGACGCGCTGGGCTACGCCACGCTGAAGAGGCTGCAGCAGCAGAGGATACACCCATCTCTGTCTCACAGCGAAGCCCTGGCCTCACCTGCCAAAGACGTCCTGTTCACCGACACCATCACCATGAAGACCGGCAGCCTGGACTCCAGGTTAACGCCTCGCAGGTGGGTCAGCCGGAGCCACGGGGGCCCCTCGGTCGGCCACGCCTACTTTTGTCCCCTCCTTAGCTTTTTCAGATGTGAGAGTTGTTTGTTAACGTTTCCATGAACATTACTCTTCAGCAGCTGTGGTAGTAGTCATGGTGCGGGTACTGCCCCCCTCAGCAGTGACAAAGTGCCCGTGTCTGTTGCTGTGTCTGTCAGGCTATCAGACAGGAGGAGTACCTGTCCAGCGCCCAACGTCCCCAGCCCATACCGCAGGCTGTCCCGAGCACTTGTACCGCGGTGGGTGGACCTGCCCAGTGTCGTCCTCAGTAGAGACTCGCCTTGTAGCTGTGATTGTTTCTGCTTGTAGTGAACTAGTAGCAGCTCCAAGCCTGCAGCTGATGTCCCAGTAGTTAGGCCATAGTATGAGCAAATGAAAGTTACAGCGCTGCTCAGAGATTTACATGCACCTATTTTCATAAAGATGCAGTTAATTCACACTTTAAATCATTTGAACCGTTCTTTCTCCAGGGTGGAAAGATTTTAAGTTGCGCTGTGCAGCTCTAAGAGAACTGCTTTATGGCTGCGCTGACGCACGTTCAAGAGCTTTACTGACCGTTCCATGTTTTTCTCAATCATACGTTAAAAAATGAGCGCAACGGTCTGATTTCAGCGTAATTTCTGAAATGCGCTGCTGAGAGCCATGGTGAGGTTGATGAATCTGCTGATCGCCGTCGTTTAATTTCATTCCTGTACAACGCATCAGTAGCACTGACAGCTTAGCATACTGTCTCCATGATGCCGCCGCTGCCATGCCTCACAGTTTTGTATTGCATGTTATTGCAATATTATTAACTGTGAAGCATGTGAAATAGACGGCTTTAGATGAGGAGAGCTACTGACCAAACAGCTGGAACAACACATGAGGTCGGAGCAGGATGTTAGGATGTAGAAAAGGGTTCCTTTACTGACGTTAGCATTTTCCAAGCCTGGGTGAGTGATGGAAATGGAGTATGAGGAAAAAGAGTCGAGTTTGAAGGCTTTTTTTTTATTATTCTATTACTTAAACAGTAAAAATCAGGATTTCTGAGAGTTTTTTTTTTTTTTTTTTTGTTGGTCTCTGTTTATCAGATGACCTTCCTACGGAGCCCCTAAAGGGACATGGAGAAAAAAAAAACTCTTGTGAGATCTCGCAAAAGTTTTTCCTACCTCAGCGAACCGGAAGTAAAACAGATGGCCTGATCCACACTCCTTACTGGTTAGTGGCGGTAATGCACCACATAGTTGTTTGCCAACCGCCATTAAAATTAAGAAGAAGAAGGTGATGAAGAAGAAGAAGTAAAACAGACACAACAGTGGAGGCGCAAAGTGAAAAGGATAAAACGCCCATGTGTCAGCTACAACCATGGAGGATTATTTGGAGAGGTTCTTAATTTCTAGAGAAGTCCCAAAAGACGACATTACACGAATGAAGAGAGACAAGGTCAGTAAACAATCCATTAAATAATGTGGTGCATTACCGCCACTAACCAGTAAGGAGTGTGGATCAGGCCATCTGTTTTACTTCCGGTTCGCTGACGTAGGAAAACCTTTTGCGAGATCTCACAAGAGTTTTTTTTTTCCCTCCATGTCCCTTTAGGGGCTCCGTACCTTCCTCCTTGGTTTGCTCGTTACAACTTGAGTTGGGGACCATTTAGAGGTTTGAGTTGCTGACGGATCAGCACTTATTTAAAAATGAAGAAGGGGTCGCTCCACTCCTCTGTTTGTCCTCCAGATCCTTTCACTTTAGGTCTGGAGGCTAAAACCAAACTGACCCCAGATTTGCTAAGTGGCGGTCTCCCTGATCACAAACCGATTCAGAGGATCTGCCTTCAATCTAGAATAATCCAGGCCAGATTTTTTCTGAGTACTGTACATGTGAGCCGAACTCGTCCGCATGACATAAAACAGTGAAACAGGCGAGTTGGGAGCCAGCGTTGGCCCTGTGGTTTCATGATTACTGTGGCAGGAGGCTACACCAACCTTTGCACTCAAATATACAAAATCTCACTAATAACTGACTGGAAAAAAGTATAAAACTTGAACTGGGAAATTTGTAGAAACCCTCCTTGTTAGAAACAAATCCCAGGAGCTCATTCCTCATAATAAATAGCATTTTTCTATAGAAAACAAAGGCATTCTTGAACTGTGGTCATGAATCTTTCTTTTAACATTTGCCTCTATAGTATTATTCGCTCTATGTGAACCTGATGAGTGCCTTCCTAAATGTAGTTTGACAAGCTCCCCCTCTGTGTGGTTTCTCATCCAATATTAACGTTTCCATGAACATTACTCTTCAGCAGCTGTGGTAGTAGTCATGGTGCGGGTACTGCCCCCCTCAGCAGTGACAAAGTGCCCGTGTCTGTTGCTGTGTCTGTCAGGCTATCAGACAGGAGGAGTACCTGTCCAGCGCCCAACGTCCCCAGCCCATACCGCAGGCTGTCCCGAGCACTTGTACCGCGGTGGGTGGACCTGCCCAGTGTCGTCCTCAGTAGAGACTCGCCTTGTAGCTGTGATTGTTTCTGCTTGTAGTGAACTAGTAGCAGCTCCAAGCCTGCAGCTGATGTCCCAGTAGTTAGGCCATAGTATGAGCAAATGAAAGTTACAGCGCTGCTCAGAGATTTACATGCACCTATTTTCATAAAGATGTAGTTAATTCACACTTTAAATCATTTGAACCGTTCTTTCTCCAGGGTGGAAAGATTTTAAGTTGCGCTGTGCAGCTCTAAGAGAACTGCTTTATGGCTGCGCTGACGCACGTTCAAGAGCTTTACTGACCGTTCCATGTTTTTCTCAATCATACGTTAAAAAATGAGCGCAACGGTCTGATTTCAGCGTAATTTCTGAAATGCGCTGCTGAGGCTGTTTTTTTTTTTTTTAAATAATTGTGAGCCAGTTTAGCTTTGAGAAAATGCACAAAACTTAACCAATATGACGTTGCCTTATAGCTGATACTATAATGGTGATAAATTGACTTTAAATGTGTCCTGTGTATACGCCTGCACTCCATTCATCACAAATGTATCGTTTTGGTAATATCACTATGCAGTCTACGTACCGTGAAGAACGGCTTGGACTGCAATAGAAATGAACTAGTTATTTAAGCAGTACCACGTGTTCTGGCTCCCTACACCTGTAATATATTTAGTGAGGCTGGCTATGTAATGCACAATAATATAAAATATAAAATAAAGAGGTGGAGAGGTGTTCCTGTCATCAAGAAACGACAACAAAGTCGTTTTAGTGCCAAAACAGCAGTGGCTTCTTCACAAAAAAAGAATCGCTGTTTAAATGGAAATAGTTATTTTCCTGTAGCTTTAAAGACTTTTCATTATTCTGGACCTATGTGTGCTACAAACCCAAAGCAGAAAGTCATACCATTATCGGGACATTGACCATGAATATTGTTATTGCAATATTATTAACTGTGCAGCATGTGAAATAGATGGCTTTAGATGAGGAGAGCTACTGACCATGTGATGGAAATGGAGTATGAGGAAAAATAATCGAGTTTCAAGGCTTTTTTTTTCTTATTCTATTATTTAAACAGTAAAAATCAGGATTTCTGAGAGTTTTTTTTTTTTTTTTCCGTTGGTCTCTGTTTATCAGATGAATAAAACTTGAACTGGGAAATTTGTAGAAACCCTCCTTGTTAGAAACAAATCCCAGGAGCTCATTCCTCATAATAAATAGCATTTTTCTATAGAAAACAAAGGGATTCTTGAACTGTGGTCATGAATCTTTCTTTTAACATTTGCCTCTATAGTATTATTCGCTCTATGTGAACCTGATGAGTGCCTTCCTAAATGTAGTTTGACAAGCTCCCCCTCTGTGTGGTTTCTCATCCAACATCTCCTCACTTACTCCTCGTGCTCCTTCTCTGTCCCAGCCTCTCCCCCCGGGTCCTCTCACGCACCTCTCCTCTTGCCCTCCCTAGGTTCCTTAAAGCCCTGAGCTTCGCCTCTCTGGATAAGGAGGAGCTGCTCAGCCCCATCAACCAAAGCACGCTGCACCGCTGCTCCTCGGTGCGCTCTATGGTCTCCAGCGCCACCTTCGGGTGCACCGACGACTACATCGGCCTGGCGCTGCCCATGAACATCAACGACATGTTCCACATCAGAGACTCGACGTACTTTCAGCAGAGGATCAGCCCGCCCTCCGAGGAGCGGAAGCGCTTCCTGTTCGGCGACGGAGACGGTAAAGGCGACTCGGTGGCGGAGGAAACGGTGAAAGCGAGAGGTGCGTGAACTCTGAGCTGAATGCTGGTTTTGTGCTTGCCTCTGTAGGGGATCGGCCTGCTCTGCCGTTACTGAAGCAGCAGTTCAGCATCTCTGAGCTGATCGCGTCCCGAGGAGACGCTCAGAACCACATGGTGGATTCAGAGGAGACGGGTCTGCAGGACCACTCGGAGGAAAACTGTCTGTACTGCGTAGGGGCCAGCGTCCTCGGGTACCCCACCCAGCCGCAGATCAACAGCACCCACTCCCGGACAGGTGAGGGGTCCAAACGCACGTTCGTCTCATGTGGAAAAGCTTCACGGTCCGAACAGAATGTCAAAAATATCATTTTCATTCCCAGATTATGTTGACTTCCCTTCATGGGGTGGTCAGGGTGCTCATCGTCTGGAGGTGATGCCCCAGTCTAAGTTCTCTGGGGTGTCAGGCTGCAGTGATGCTGCTGTTTCACAAGGTTCAATCTCTAGCACGCCCACGCCTGGTGACATTGTTATTGGTAAGAACCCCGAGCACAAACTGGGAAGGTACACTGGAACCAAAGCAGCTCCGCTTACCCACCACTTGTCTATGTTTCGAAGGACCAGTTCCAGCACTAAATACATGCTCTACACTCAATCACACCGATGCTGTACTGGGCCTGGGTAAAGGATGGTTCTGTCCCTCTGTGCTTTGTTTAGCTAGACCACCTCAACGAGGCAGTTTTTGGTTAAAACTGGGAAATACCAAAGGTACTTGATGGAGGTGGAGTCTGGTGTACCACGAGGATGTGGCTCTGAGTTATCTCTCCCACTGTAGCAAACAAAACCTCCTCTATAATGTTTTATATTTTTTTACTAGTGTTTTTATAGAACCAGCCCTGGCACCAGTCCTCATCGAGGGCAGAAGTCATTTTGGGGGAAAAAAGTCCCTTTTTCTTTACTCACCGGGGTGTCTGGTGACCAGATCTGAACTTTTCCACATTTTCTGATGTTACGACTACAAACGTTAACATATTAGGATTTCTTGTGAGAGACTAAAGCAAAGTAGCATATAGTTGTTAAAGGAAAGGAGAATGATCTTTGTTTTGAATTTACTGATAAAAATGGGAAAGATTAGGATGCATATGTTGTCTGGCCCCCGTGAGGCGTTACGTGATCGAACCGGTTTTACACCTGCAACTCTTCTGGGTATGTCTCTGCCAGTTTTGCTCGTTTTTCAAGAAAAGCTCTCACTTGGTCCAAGCGATCGGAGAGCGTCTGTGAACATCAGCATCAAGTCTTGCCGCAGACTCTCAGTTGGATGTAGGTCTGAACTTTGACTGGGCCATTACAGCGCATGAATAGGCTTTGATCTCAGTAATCCGACTGCATCTCTGGCTGCATGCTTGGGCTTGTTGTCCTGGTGGAGGGTGAGCCTCTGCCCCCGTCTCTGCTTTTCTGCTGTAAACGTGTCCTTTACTTAGCTGCGTTTATCTTCCCGTCAACGCTGATCAGCTTCCCTGTCCCTGCGGAAGAAACGCATCCCCACAGCATGGTGCTGCCGCCACCGTGTGTCTCTGTGGGGACGGTCTTTACTGATCTAGTGTTAGTTTTCCACCACACACGTTTTGGATAACACTTTTGAAAGGGGCAGCGTCTTTCAGGTCAGACTCTTCAAGTCAGTTTTCAGCCAGAAGCATCGATGCTGAAGGTAAGTGTCTTAAACTCACGTTCTCCGACTTTTAGACGTGTCCCTGGTCCGACATACTTGAATCAAGTGGCTGATTTGACACTGGCCCTTGAGGACTGGGGCGTGAGACCCCTGCTATAAGACAACAGTAGTTTGAATTTACTGTGAATTTCTGTCCTGTTGCCATATGTCTCCAAGGATGTACAGAACCAAAGAAAGACTAAAAGAACAAGGCAGGATTACCTGTACCCTGACTTGAGAAACAGAAAAAATGGCCTTATATTAAAAAAATAAATAAATAAACGGGGACGTCTGGAAAGCAGAATAGAAACAGGCTGATAAAGATGTGGGAGCGTTTATTCACTTATGGTGACGGGTGTTAAATGTCTTCCGTAGGCGGGAAGGCGATATCGGATGACGGCCCGGCCTCTCGAGTCCTCCTGAGGAAGGAGATTCTCCGCCTCATCATCAACCTCAGCTCCTCTGTCGGAACCAAAGGCAACGAAACCGGACTGTTGACGTGAGTCGGCTTTTCACACACTGCAAAAACAGAACTAGAAATAAGTAACATTTTCTTGAAATTAGTGTATTTGTCCTTAATTTGAGTAGGTCAATAAGATTATCTGCCAATTGAAAGAGTAATTTTACTCCTAAAATAAGATAATTAGATATACTGCACTTAAAATAAGTTGATGGAGATGAGTTCTTTCTATTTTAAGTGCAAAAATGTTATTCCATCGGCAGATTATCTTATTTACCTGCTCAAATAAAATACAAATACACTCGTTTCAAGAATCTTTTAACTAGTTTTGTTTTTGCAGCGCACCAACCGGGCACCGGTCGCCAACCGCCCGCCTGTCGCTTTGAGGGTCACCTTAAATTTCTCCTCTTTTCTCAGGATAAAGGAAAAGTTCCCTTACGCCTTCGATGACATCTGCTTGTACTCGGAGGTGTCCCACCTCTTATCCCATTGTATGTTCCGTCTGACTTCGAGGCGCTTCATACAAGAGCTCTTCCAGGACGTGCAATTTATGCCAGTAAGGAATCAAACGCTGTCCCGACTCCAGCTGCTTTCATATCAATCGTTTGTTTGGTTTTTCTGGACTGTGCCACATGTTAAATCACTGAATGTCCGTCTCTCAGATGTACGAGGAAGCTGAAGCGATCCTGACAAAGCTACCAAAACCTGTCGAAGAGGACGTTAACCCTCCTGCAGAGTCCTGATCGTCCCTGCGCCTAAACCCCACCGCCCCGCCCGCCCGCCCACGCCCACCCGCCTTGTGCTCAGTTCACAGCTGCAGCCCTGGCTCCTGACAACCGTGGAAAGAAAGCAGGTCTGAGGCTCTACGGACAGAGGAGCACGGGGCCCGTGTCTGTTGCTGGAAACAGAGGACGCTCGCCGCTCAGCTTCTTCCTGAGCTGCAAACAAAAGACTTGAGTAGCCGTACGCACATTCAGTGCTGTTTCAGAAACAAAACTCAACAGCAGTCTGGCCAAATACTGTTTCCACGTTGATTGGCAACACTGACAAATATTCACTGAAGGACAAAAGACGGTGCATTGAAAAAAGAAATGTTTTAAAATATCGAATCATGTTATGATTTTCGCAGATTTAGGTTGTTTCCTGTAATGAAACAAAGGCACATCTTGGCGTCTGCCTGAAGATTCCTCGGACCATGCGTTCTTTTCTTCAAACACAACACTATGAACTGATCCTGCTGTTTTTCTAACCCAGCTGGAGCCATCCTGGTCCAGATCCCGCATCCGCAGTTCTCCTGCCTCACCACTTCCTGAGACCTTAAGCCTCCTGTCAGCAGAGACAGCCTGTTAACCTTTCTATTCCTTGTGTCACAGACAATCAAACGTCACCAGTGTTGTATTTTCTAAAGCATTATATCTGCCACTTTTACTCTGCCAATAAGCAGAATAGCATGTGATTTAATGCTAGTTTATTCCATACTTTACTTGCTTTGGGCCGTTCTTGTTTTCTTTTCCTCTGCTTTTGCATCTTTACCAAGCTTGAAAGAAGGCGGGTTGGTTTCTGTGGGTTCTGTGGGTTTTTTGTTTTTTTAAAGGTGCTCGCTTGTGTAAGTAATCTGTAGAAAAGGTCGATTGCGGATGCACACAGATTTTCCTGAAACTCTCACAAACCAGCAGCTTCTCATCCCAATGCCTTCTTTACCTCTGTGCTTCACCCTCTACTGCATGTTCAACAAGCATGGCAAAGTTGTGCTTCACCCTAACTTATTTCTGGCTTATAAGACATTTGTTTTGTTTTTTAAATAAATTATAGGTTGCCATTTCATGTCGCCATACATTGTAGAAGTAGCTACCCCATGGATCTGTTTCCACAATGCAATATCACTATCTGTCATTGGAGGAGGAGGACGACAACAGAGGAGGGGAGCAGTTCAGTGCGAAGACTAAAGTATAAGTAAAAGGTTTCCAGGGAAACGGTTCGGTTTCCATCGGCTTTTTTAATTTTATTTTTTATTATTTTGCTATAATGCTGCTACACAAATGGACTCATAGAGAGATGATTCATAGATCCGCTGAGTGATGTCAGATCCGATCTATTTATTATATGTCTGTACCATAGTGAGCTCAACCAGAGAAGAAAAGTTATTTATATTTTTCCTCGAGACTGTATTATAATTTAAATTTTTTTTTTCTTTTGCCTGAATTGTGTTTCCCTTGTATAATGTGTACAGTATGTTTTTGGGGCACTGATGACCTAAAGAAACATACAATCCTATCAAAGGGATATGTTGTTAATAAAACAAAATTTGAAACACCCTAAATGATTCTTAATTATTTTTCCCCCACATTGTCTTGGATATTTTTAATGTCACAGTTGTCAACTTAGGTCAAGATCCTGAGTCATCTTATGAGTGAAAGCATCCGATTTTTCGATACCTAGTTTTAACTAAAGCTTAGAATCGGAAAAATTGTTGGTGTGGAAGATGAAGGTAAGTGTTCAACAATCACCAGAAAAAACTTAATGAGAACCAGAGTTAACATAAAATGCAGTTTTCAATGGGATTTACTTTTTTGAGCCATTCAGAGGTGTATTTTGTGCTCTATTTGAGATAATTGTCCATTTGTGGTTGCCTGGAGATCCTGTCCATGAACACCTGATGATGCCCAAAGTAAGCCAAGCTTGGGATTGTCCCCGTTTCCCTTTTGTGAGTGACCAAACAGTTTCTCAGGACATCCTTGAGGCTAGCTGAAAGTCTCTCTCCATAGTCTCTGAATTCTGACTGTGCCTGAGTTTTTGTTTCCAGAACCACAGAAACTGCAGTTGTTCTGCCCACCCGGTACCTGTCAGCTACTTCAGGAGTCCCAGAGGACAACCAAGCTCTTTCTTCAGCCTGTCTTCCATCACCACTGGTGTCCAGCTGGGTTCCAGAGCCCGAGCTGTGTGTAAAAGTGAGTCCCACTATTTCTAGCTGGTACCGCTCCGCCTCACAGAACACCTCCAGCTCCCTTCCCACCAGTGAGGTGGCAATCCACATCCCTAAAGCCACATTTTGCCAGCAGAAATTAGCACAGCAAGGCCATCGTCTTTCATCCAACTTCCATTTCACCCGATCCTGATGTTCCTCTCTGCAGGTGGTGGCACCAATGTTTTTCATCTGACTGGGGCATCAAAACACAGTGCCAAGACAGAGACACGCCAGTATGTATTTAGAATGGTACTAAAACAACATCAGAAATGATTTCTTAGAGGAACGAATGAGGTTTGCAAAGTTGAGCACAAACAAATGCCAAAAATCTTGGAAGAATGTCCTCTGGATAGAAGAGACAACAGTAGAGATGTTTGTCCTGAATGCACAACACAGACACCTCAGCATCCACCGTCAAGCGTAGTGGTGAAGGGACGATCATCTGGGCTCGGTTGGTAGCGACAGGACCTGCACCCTGCTAACGTCCTCCTCTGTACACCAACGTGTTCTGGAGTCAGATGTGAGTCCATTTGTCCAATAGCTCAAGCTTGACAGTTTGCTGAACTCACACACAGCAGCAAATCCACCACAGAAGAAGAACGTGAATGTTTCGCGATGGTCTAGTCAAAGTCCAGACCTCAACCGTATTGCAGTGCTATGGGTTGGTGGGACCATGAAGGAATTTAGCAGAAGAAATGTCTGTAAACTGAAGCAATGTTGTTACAATAATGATGATGTTGTTGCTAAAGTTGGTTCTAAAAGGTTCTAAAGCCCAAAGGTCTGGTGCGTCTGTCCCATGTCCATATGGAATAAATGCGTTCGTAACAAGCGTTCACATAAGATAATATTGGCAAAGACAAAAGCTACAGAAGATCAAACACAACAATGCGTTTCCTTTGAGGAAAAATCTAATTAGCCGTTCACAGCTTTTGTCCAGCGTTGCTGTGTGCTGGATTGGCCTCTTTCAGTGCTGATCCCTAAGACACCGAACTTGATAGCTGGAGCTATTTTGCAGCTCTAAACTGGAGGGCAGCCCTTTAAAAAACCTTGTTGGGTTTTCAAACCACAACTTACAGCGTCTGAAGAGGACACACCCACACAGACATGATCGGTGCCCTGAAAAAGTAGGCATCCCATGGGAATCCGTCCACCTTTTCTCACTTTACAACCACCAACTTCAATGTGTTTATCTGGATTGACAAGTGGAAGGAAAATGATAAATTGTTTTTGAAGTGTGTTGCGTATCTAAAAAAAATATTTTTTAAAAATGGTTTAAGCATTATTTTATTTTTTTACTCAAGTCCAGTGCCACCGGTTGTTTTCACAGATCACAAATTTAGCAAATAGTTTCCCCCTGTAACGTCAATATAAATCCGTCTGATCCGTGGAGGTCTCAGGGGTGAACGACTGCTTCACCAAGACCAAACAACACACCTCAGTGGGCATTTGGTTGCTGTGCACCTCACAGATCTGGCCTTTACAGAGGTGTGGCAAGAAGAAAGCCACAATAGGTCATATGTAAAGTTTACAACAACCCATGTGGGGGGCACAGTAAACACTAGAATGAGACCAAAATTGAATTCTTTGACCGACATCCAAAACCACCATCTCCCCTGAACACATCAGCTCTCCACAATAAAACATGGTGGTGGTATCGTCATGCCAGCTGCTTCTCTTCTGGCTTTGTGTTTGATTTTTTTTTTGAGAAATTACGGCATCCCCTATTACCTGGGGGGAGTTGTGGCCTAGTAGTAGGATCAGCATGCTTGGGCTCTGAAAAGGCTGCAATCGCCCAGCTTGATCCCTGCAGACGGCCACTTTGGGTCCCTGAGCCACAGATTGCTCCCCAGGTGCTGTAGGCTGCCCACTAAGGTATGGATTAAATGCAAACGACACATTTCATTGAAATGTCAAACTGTAATGACAAAGATTTCTTCTTTGTGATCTGGATTAACATGATTCTTGCAATCATGCTGAAGTGACCCGGATCGAAGACACAATCAGTTCTTATGGAGCTTTTTGGCAGAGCAATGAATTGTCTGTTTTCATTTTATTTAAACCTTCTAAACAACTTTAATCTAAATGTTCAAGAATATTCACTTTTTCACTATTTTGCAATGAGAAAATAAATCCTCTCAGCACATTTTTAAATACACAAATTGGCATTTTTTTCATGCATGATAAAGACTTTTAAAGTCTGAGTGACGTGGTGGCACAAAATTGCAGTATTTTAGTTCGTAAATAATAATAATAATAATAATAATGTTAGAACCAAATACATATGTCTGCATTATATCTGTAACTTCTGATTATCTATCATGACAAATCCTCATTTATTTATTGAAAAGAATAATACACATTGTTTGGTGATTGCACATTTTCATACATAATGCATGATGAAAAAAGACTAATAAAAGCTGGAGTGTGCTCTGTGAACGCTCTAAACAAGGCTCCTATGTAAATTGTGTACTAAATTGCACCCATCAGTTCATTTGTTTATTCATTCAGCCATTAATCGTCTATACCCACGTAATCCTGTTTTGAGTCAAAGGGAGGGCTGATGGCTCTCAGTAGCACTCAGCAGGCTAAAGACGGGTTACCAGCCATATTCAGTACAAAACAAAATCTACAAAAAAATGGCAAACTCAAGGTGTAGAGTTGCAGTCGCTTGCTTTTGCATTATTTCTACAAATATTGCACAACTTTATGTTATTATCATCCTTCCCAGAAGTCCTTTTGCTGATTGAGGTACAAAGTTGAGTTAATGATTTCCACATGGAGCTGCATACGTGACAGCATAGGGGCTTTGCGTCCTTCTCTGTGTCCATTTTTGCTCCATATACAACACATGAGTTTAGAGGAATGATTTATTTTATGGTTGTTGCTCAGGAACATGAATTCTCTCCTCATTTTCATCTTTAGGTGAGGGTTCTCGGACGTCAACTGAAGCCTTTTTGAAGTTTGAGTCACTTTCCTCTTGTTTCTCCTCTGAATAGGTGGTGTTATCGTGCCCTTTGTTCATGTTGTACCCCATCTCCATTGCTTGTCTGGCCCTCTGTTGCAGCAGCAGCTCTGCTTTGTTCACGCCAGGACCTAAAAAAAACAAAACAAAGGACAGCAGAATTTAGCTCCACTGCTGCCATCTGTTGCCCTGAAATGAAACTGAGAAGATACAATTAATGATCATACCAAAGTAACTGAGCAGCACAGGGAGGAACACGAGTCCGTGGGCCATCCCCAGGAGCGTGATGACGAGATTTAGGCGGAAGAAGAAAATCTGGATGAGCTGCGCTTTGGCAAACGCCAAAACCAGGATGCCCGGCAAGTTGGTCATCGCAACGCCAGCAAACACCTTCGGGGGTTAGAAAGAGGAATATTAACCTCAAGCAGCTGTTTCTACTTGTCACAATTATACAAAACTAGTATCTAGGTTGGTCCATAAGCCTTAAGTCTTAACAGAACCGACTCAGAGTTTACTTACGGCACTGCCCATGTTGGCCGTAGCCTCTTTTGCTCTTTCAACGCGTGTCTTCTTGGTGCTGAGAGCAAAGGATCTCGTCATGTGGGACACAAACTCCACAGAGATACCCACTGCCTGCAGATAGCATGGATTATACAATTAATGAATGGGGGGGGGGATCACTGCATAGATATTATGCTTAAGGATAGAATTCATTCATAGCAGGATGTTTCATAGCGAGAGGCAGTTTAATCATATTTTAGAAAAAGACCAGATTAAATATGGTAGAGATCATCCCAAATAGGATCAACTTCTGGTAAAACAGATTAATGTCCATACAAAATAGAGAATAATAGGAAATAGTAAAGGAATGTGCCCATAATAAGGGACTTTATGTATGAAACTGCACTAGAGCTGGAAAATATATCGAGATTTAAAAAAAATACCCAGACTTTAAAAAAATATATACAGGATGAGACTATATCGTTTTTATATCGGGATGGTCAGTGCTGTGTTAGAATTATACTTTTTGTATCCCAGCAGGTTATTTTTCAGCCGTTTCTCATATTTACCTATGGCTGTTTGTTAAAAAATGTGCCTGTGAGACGCCTTTTTATTACTATTTTATGAAAAGAAAATCATATGGAGATAAATATATATCAGTATTCAGTCAAAAATATTGAGATATTCTTTCTGGTCCATATCGCCCGGGGCCCTAAGCTGCACCTTGGCCTGGCCTTTAGCACGGGGGCTGCAGAGGCAGAAGCCCTGCAAAATGTTGTTTGTTTGTACGTCACCCGAATGTCTTTGGAATCAAAGAAAACCAAAAACGAGCATTTAGGGGTGCTCCCCCTGTAGGCTAGTTTTCAAAGGGCTGCGTTACAACCAACCAGCCCCGCCAAGCAGGTCGCCTTCTTTGTTTTTGTGGAGCTCAGAGCTCTACAGGCCTCCAGAAATGACTAATGAAGGACAAAGACATTAATAGAAGCTACCCCATGCTTTACGAGGATTTTAGTTTTAGAAATGGCAAACAAAGATCGTTAAAGACAAAAATATATTAATACTGATGGGGCCTGAAGGCCGAGTAGTTGTCATGGTCCTCACTGTTAGTCCATTACAATCAATCTTTTAAGACGGGTCAGGGTAGAGCACCCAAACTGTTTCATGTTCCTGTTTGTTTAAATCTTCCTGTGGGCGGGAAAATATAAACTCTAAAATATTGTTCAATACAAGCTTGTGGCATAAACCAGCACAACGCAGCACATAATTGTGAAGCTGAAAGACAGCGACAGACGTTTTCGTTTTCATTTTTCACTGATAAAAAGTTTAAAACTTTGTTTTCATTTCTACTTAGTCTGCCTGAGTCAAAACTTTGAAGAACCACACTGCACTTTCTTTTGGGGTATTTCTCTATCAGCTTGTCACATTTCACAAAACCGAAACATTTTGTCATTCTTTGCAAAGCAAATCTTGCTCCAGATTCTCAATTAGATTTAGCACCCCACAGCATGATGCTGTCACCACCATGCCTCACACTGAGGATGGTTTTTTTTTTCACGAGAGTGTTTCACGTTTAGGCTTTCTTTCAGTGATGGCTCTCTCCTCGCTTTTCTTAAAAAAAAAAAAGGCCAGACACTCCCATCTGCGCTGCAGCCGCTCCAGAGTTGCCACGGATCTCTTGTGAGACTTGTCACATTTTTATTTCCATTTCCCAGTTTTATGCTGCACATAAAATGCCATCAAAAATAAATTAAGGTTTTGGTTGAGAAACAGCTGGAAGGCCCCAGAAATCAAGCATCTTCAGATTGATCGGCCTTTCATTTCCCCACCAGGGACGTTCTCCTACCGTGACCAGATTGATCAGGGCCACTGCGTTGTAGTCTATGCCCCATAACGTCATGACGCCAACGGTGTCCACGACGATCATGATGATGGTGAGCAGGTTGAGCAGGCCGGAGCGCAGATCCAAACCCAGCAGCAGGCAGCACACCACGAAGGTCGGCAGCAGACAGAGGGAGATGTTGAAGAGCCCTTCCTGCACGATGGTCAGATACTGCTCGTAAAACACATAGGTTATCCTGGAGGACAAGGAAGAAAAGGAGGTGATGATAGTTGTTTAGAAAGATGAGCACGAAGTAGGACATTCTGCAGCTGTGTCGCCACATCGTCTGTTCAAAGAGAGACGTTGGTTAGAACACGTACGTGTAAGGAAATACTTCAAAGTCGGGCGAGGTGCCCGGGATCTTCCTCATGCCCACGGTGATTTCGTCGGCCAGCTCTCTGGCTTTGAGCAAGGCAGCCGTGAACTCCTGGGAGTTGGTCAGTGGAGTGTGATACGCCATGAAGCGGGAGGCTGGGACGACAGCACAACCAGAAATGTTACTGACATCACCACCCAACACACGCACCCATTTACTGTCACCAGGCGAACAACACTAAGCAAATCACATTTACCGTGTTGTAAAAGAAGGCACCGATAAAACGATCATTTTTGTGCAAATTTGATCTCGCGTCACGCGTTTGTCCAACAGTGTGAGAAAACATACCTATTATTTCTCCGTTTTGGTCCCTCACCACCGACGTGTCATAGGCTCCTAAACCCCTGTTAGAAGAGGTATGAAGATATGAGTGGGTGGTTTGTTTTAATTTAGCTTTTTTACATGTGAAGCTTTGTTACCCACCCTTTGGAGCACTGCAGGTCAGGCCTGTTACCCAGGAAATCAGGGAGGAAGCGGTTGAACTGCTCCATGGTGGGCCGGACAACACCGTCCCCAGGAATCGGCATGCACCTCTTTCCACAGAGAAGAGCAGCTGTTGTGGCACAAAGGTCGGGGGGAATTGTTTAAAAAACTTGTTTAGAGAAATTTCAGCTAGGTGTCTGTTTTAAGGTTTCGTTTGCAGAGAAATTCCTCTCACATATGTTTGCAGGACAGAAGTTTCCAGCATTTGGACCCAAGGTGTAGAGGCGACAGCATTTGGATCCAGGGTTCAGCCAGTCAATAAAATCGTCCACCCACGAGTTAGCAGGAATAGCCATGTAGGATCTGCGGGGTCACATTATCACTTAAGTTAAAGTAATAGTAATGTGATATAGTAATATCATCTTTATTGTCATTGAAACATACATTACAACGAAATTTGTTCTTTTAACCCTGGTAAAGATGTGTAAAATGCCTTAAAATAAATTATTTAATGGATGGATGGATGGATATACAGTGGGTAAAAAAAAAACACATCAAGAAGAAACAGCTGTTTTTCACCCAGGCAATGATGCTTCAGTTATTATTGCCCAAACAATTTCTGTAAATATGAATATACATGAACCTTCTTTACATGTACTGTAAACTTTAGCTTTTTAAGCTGATCTGTCTCTACAAATTCGTTGCTGATCCATGTCTAGAAAGCTTTGTATCTAAATATATGAAAGGATAAAAGTGCCAATTTTATCTTAACCACTCTTTAAATTGGAAAAGGGAAGAGAAAATACCATTCAAGTACGGTAGATGTGTGTTGATCTTCACGAATCAGGAAATGGGTAAACGCACCACAATCAGAGCAATAGTCAGAAAGTTTCAGACACCTGAAGCTTTGAATAAGAAGGCTGGATGAGGACCAAAGCTTGGCATCAGGCAAAGTGAGAACGGTGATAAAAAGGTGGACAGATTTTTACAAGGGGGGTGTGAATTATCACGAAGGCCATTGCCTAATGTTCTAGTTGGGGTTAAAGCAGAACCATGATGAGTTGAACGACTCAGTAAAAGCCGCTTACAATCACTACAGCCACTTTTCTGCTAACGCCATAAAAAGTTCCATGAAAAAGGATATCTGATTTATTAGTGAGTATGTCCACATTTCAAAATGTTCCTCAGGTGTCAAAAACGGGCTTGAGTTATGAAAGTAAACGGGTCAGGTGCAGCTAACGAGGAAGCATCGGAGAAATAAAAGCCTCCAGATGAATTTATTGTGTTCTTGGCTCTGCCAGGAAGTGAATGATTGTTCCAATAAACAATTAGCGCCACGATATGTGATTCATTCTCATGCAAACAACAGCAGGTGCTTTCTGCTTTATTGAATTTGGGCGGTATCATAGCATCGAGGTTGCTGCGGCCTGCCAGGGAAAGATACGATGATGACGGACACACGCAGCAGGTCTAATTAATGCAGCCAGAAGGAAATAACAGATGCAGAGGTTGGCTTATTGCTCTGATGTTAAGACTGAAGCGCACTCACCGTTCAGGGTAGTCTGTGGCATACCGGATCTTCTGGGTCATGGAGAACTGGTCGCAGCCCACGCTGGAGCAGACGCCGTTCATGCCCTCCACCGTGTTGAAGTTGAATCCCTTCTTTGTCACGAAATAGACCGGAACGCCGACTTCAAAGTATTTGTAGAGGTAGTGGAAATAGTCCAGCATGTAGGACCCCTGCAGCAGAACGGAAGCATCCGCGTGAGGCTACGAAGACAGGGGTCTGCTGTTGTGTTTTTTTAGCGGCCCGCGAACGAAGCGCCTCCAACTGACCTGCGGCATGGCCAGCTCCTGGTCCAGACCCACTTTCACGTTCAGCATGAGGAATAAGGACGCACACAGCAAGAAGATGAAAACCAGCATCTGAAGGGGAGAAAAACACAGCGTTGAGCATAAAAACAACATTAACTCCCTAAATCTTTTGAAAATGTACACGGTTTGTGGCATTATAACAACATCCATGTATTTTATTTGGGGTTTTATGCAATAAACCAGGACAACGTAGGGTATGGTTGTGTATTAGAAGAAATATGAAATGTGGTTTTCACAATATTTTAGAAATGAACATTTTGACAGGCTATTCTCTTCAGAGCCCCTTACTTTGATGCCCCTAACAATAATCCACTGCAAAGAGCAATATAATTGGTAGAGTTCCCCTGACTGTGTAATAATATCCATCAATAACAACAATATCCAGCCGTCAGTGGGCTAGAGGCTGTGTGATAACATCTAAGGTTAAATCCAGCTGTTCTGTGAAGGCTCAGAGAGCATTAGAAGACTAACGGCATCATGAAGACCAAGGAAGACGGCAGATAGGTCAGAGATCAGGTTGTAGAAAAATTTAAAGCAGGGTTAGGTTATAAAAAAGCCTCCCAGACTGTGAACATCTCATTGAGTTCTGTTCAGTCCATGTTTCTTAAGAATAGAAAGAGTACAACACAACCACAAACCTGTTCTAGGCGTCTCCAGCTTGAAAACCCAAAAAGCCATTTTTGCTCTCAGTTCAATCAGATAAACCTCTTTTAGACCCATGAATGTTACATGAACTTTTGAAAATAAAGTTCACAATAGAACGACTTTAACATCTATTTTTAAGTTACAAATAAAGAAAAGACAAAACCTTTGTAAAAACCAGGATGGATGCCCTGTCTTCTATGGGACAACAATATTAGTGGTACTTTTGGTGTCTCTTCTTTTTTTTTTTTTCTTCTGGCGTGATTGATCGTTTGTTAATGGTAAAATTATATTTCGGTTTGACCCTCTCCATTCATAGTGGTCCTTTAATGTTGATGCGGTCGCTCTTCAGTTTAACTTTTTCCTGGGCTTCCTCGGAGAAAACCTTCTCGTTTCTCCCCGCCCTCAGTCACTGAACTCTGCTCGAGTCCACCTGGTTTGACCCTGCTCCTGAGTAGGGCCGGAGAAACTGGGCCCTAAAAAAAACCTGTTGCTGTGCATGGCAGAAAAAAGTGAATTGTGGTGGTGGAAGGATGGTGATAGGGATGCTTTTCTTCAGTGGTAAGTTGGTCAGATTTGATGACAACATGGGGGAAGGTAAATTCAGGGAGAGAGACAGAGGTCAGCAACCCTACACACACAGCAGGAGCTACAATAGAAATAATAAGATCAAAGCTGATTTGTGTATCAATATCCATCCACTTGTTGCTTTATCACATAAAATCCCCTACAAGTCAAACGTTGAAGCTTGTGGTTGTAACTCAATAAAAAAACATAGTTTTCTGGTCATTGAACACTGCTTTTTATGCGTTAGGGCGGTCAGTGACCTGAATAAACAAGGTTTGTACACTAGTGAGTAATACATGTGTATTAAGTCACTTCTGACGTTTTAGAGCTTTACCACAGTGATCCTGGTGTAACGGTGCAGCAGGACGGGGGCATAGTATTTCCTCATGAAAGGCAGCAGAAAGCCCTCGTTTGGCTCGTTGGGGCGGTCTTTCGACACAGTAACACAACACAGCAGTTCACAGCGGTTGTTGTCTTGGCGCCGGGCATCCAGGGACAACAGCGCCACGAAGGCTGTCATCTGGAGGACAAAGTCCATGAGCACAGCCAGAGCAGCATACAGGGCAAAGGACTTCACGGCTGGCATGGTGGACAAGGCCCCTGGTGAGGCGAAACAGTAACATGGTCAGAATTTAGCAAAGCTCTTGGCCTTTTTTTATATTGTATAGATAAAGGAATAAAAAAAATCATACCTAAAAAGAAGCAAACAGATTCTGAGAGACTGCACAAGAGCATACTGGGAGCAACCTTCCCAAGCACACGGCCAATTTGCTCCTCCCGGGTCTCTCCAGACCTCCTAACATCTCTCTGCGAGCATGGAATGACAATTTAACATTTACAATAAGTCTCCCTTCATAGAGATGTATAAATGGTTTGTAGACTTGTTATTAATTAATCAGTAAACACTTCATAAATCAATAGTAACTGTTTATTATGCATTAATAAGGGGTGACAAAGACAAAAAGAGAGATAATTCTGTACAGTGTAATATTTTTATCTGTGTCATGGTGTACACTTTACAATAAGGCTCCCTCGAGCGATTTATAAATGATTAGTAATAATTAATAAAGGGTGTCATGGGGTAATAAGGCTCCCTCTGATAGCTGTGGATGTTTATAATGCAGTGATAAAGTAGAATATTACACGGTACAGAGTTATGTTAGCAAATGCTTATTGAGCTTACAAGGTTGTACTTTAGACTGAAACATTTCATGTAGCAACTCTAGATGAACTATATAGGATTTGAAAAGTTTTAGTCAAATATAGATTTGGCTCACTATTTGACATGAAACCGGTCAGTTTTGTCTCCTTCTCACCCTTTATTAATGCACATCAAACAGTTACTGATGTTTTGTAAAGTGTTTAGAGATTAAATTGTAACATGTCTACAAAGCATTTACAAACCCCTACAAAGGGAGCCTTAGTGTAAAATGGTACCAACATGACTAACATGAATTTTGAAGTTTTAATTGGCAGCAATGCTGCAGATTCTTGGTGTAAAACAACAGACACACCTGGTGCTCCAGAACAAAGATGAAGATGTTGTCAGCTCCAACTGCGAGCACCAGGAACGGCACAACCTGCAGGATGACCAGCGAGGACGGGATCCCGATCCACGAGTAGAAACCCATGGAGGCCAGGACCGAGCAGCCCACCACCAGAATCCCCCCCAAACCCACTAAGAACTTCGAGTCCACCTACAGGAAAAACACATACATCAACATTAATTACAACCCACACACACACACCCTATACTATTTCTTGTACCACTGCTTTGGTGTTGTAAAACTTTACGATCAGCAGACCTACGGTACGTGTTCTAGAGTTAAGATAAGCACCATGGAGCTGACACAAGCACACTGTGGTAGCGTGAGCTTATCGATGTACCCGATAAGAAGCTTTTCATCAATTCTTCCCTCTTACCAGAGGCCTTGTCTGATTTTATGTTCATAGAAAAAACAAAGTATCAAAGCTACAGCTTATCTTTCTAGCGTGCTAAATAGCAAAAAACAAACTGTGAAGCCGAGGCAAATGGGAACGCTGTTAGGCACGTTGGATGCATGATGCTACATTCATTTTGAATAACAGCTTTTGCTGTTACATATTGAGAGCGCTCTCCATAGTTGCATATGCCTATGCATGGTGATGAAACATATTCTGTCACTGAGGAACATTTCTTATCTTAATATACTAGAGGAAGGACAAATTTGGAGATGACTTGCAAGTAGCTTGCCAAAGTATTCACACCCCTTTTGCACATTTTGTCACATTACAACCTAAAACATTAATACATTTTATTGTAATTTTATAAAATCTTTTGCAAGTCTTTTAAGGTATGTCTCTACCAGCTTTGCACATCTTGTGAGTGAAATCTTTGCCCATTTTTCTTTGCAAAACAGCTCAAGCTCCGTCAGATTACATGGAGAGTGTTTGGGAACAGCCGTTTTCAGATCTTGCCACAGATTCTCTTTCTCACTTTGACTGGGCCATTCTAACACATGAATATGTTTTGTTGTAAACCATTCTATTGTAGCCCTGGCTTTATGTTTGGGGCTGTTGTTCTGCTGGAAGGTGAACCTCCACTCCAATCTCAAGTGTTTTGCAGACTCCAACAAGTTGTCTTCCTGTATTTGGCTCCATCCATCTTCCCATCAGCTCTGACCATCTTCCCTGTCCCTGCTGAAGAGAAGCACCCCCAGACCACGATGCTGCCGCCACCATATTTGACAGTGGGGATGATGTGTTCAGAGTGATGTACAGTGTTAGATTTCCGCCACATATAGCATGTTGCATTTTGGCCAACAAGTTCAATTTTGGTCTCGGCTGACCAAAGCACCTTCTTCCACATGTTTGCAGCGTCCCCAACATGGCTTCTGGCAAACTGCAAACGGGACTTTTTATGGTTTTATTTTAACAATGGGTTTCTTTTTGCCACTCTTCCATAGAGACCACATTTGTGCATGACTAATAGTTGTCCTGAGCACAGATTCTCCCACCTGAGCAGTGGGTCTCTGCAGTTCATCCAGAGTCACCATGGGCCTCTTGGCTGCTTCTCTGATCAGTGCTCTCCTTGTTCAGCCTGTAAATCTGGGTGGACGGCCTTGTCTTAGTAGATTTACAGTTGTGCCGTCCATTTCCATTGAACAGTGAGATGTTCAAAGTTTGGGAAATCTTTTTAAAGACTAAGCCTGCTTTAAACTTCTACACAATTTTATCCCTGACCTGTCTGGTGTGTTCCTTGGACTTCATGATGCTCATGATTCATATTCTCTTAACAAACCTCTGAGGCCGTTACAGGGCAGCTAACTGAGATTAGATTACCCACAGGAGGACTCTATTCGGTCAATAGCAATCACCAGGCAACTTCTGAGGGCAATTGATCACAATTTCTGACCGCAATATTCTCCTACAAAGACTTGAGCATACTGTAGGGATTAAGGGGAAAGCATCAAGCTGGTTTAAATCTTATCTGTCGGACAGATTCCAGTTTGTTCATGTTAATAATAAATCTTCTTCAAACTCTAGAGTCACTTGTGGAGTACCACAGGGTTCAGTCCTTGGACCAATTCTCTTTACTATATATATGCTTCCGATTGGCAAAATTATCAGACAGCATGGGATTAATTTCCACTGTTATGCTGATGACACTCAGCTATATTTATCCATAAATCCTGATGAATCCAATCAATTACTTTGACTTGATGACATCAAAAGCTGGATGACTTTAAATTTCCTACATTTAAATTCTGACACGACAGAAGTTGTAATCTTTGGACCAGAGTCCTCAAAAAATAAAAATAAAACCTTCTTAATAAATCACTTAATCTGGGTGGTATTAAATTGGCCTCTGGTAATAAAGTAAAAAATCTTGGTGTTATTTTTGACCAAGACATGTCATTAAATCCCATATTAAACAGGTTTCCATTGTTTCCTTTTTCACCTGCGGAGTATTGCCAAAATTAGAAATAGTCTGTCAAGGATTGATGTTTTAAAACTAGTGCATGCATTTGTTACTTCAAGGCTGGACTATTGTAATTCTTTACTATCAGGAAGTCCACAAAATGCAGTTCAAAGTCTTCTGCTGATCCAAAACATTGCAGCAAGAGTTCTGATGAAAATCAACAAAAGGGGTTCATATTTCTCTAATTTTAGCTTCCCTTCATCGGCTTCCTGTTAAATCAAGAATAGAATTTAAAATTCTTCTTCTAACGTATAAAGCCCTTAATAAAGCTCCATCATATATCAGAGCTCTGATTACCCCGTATGTTCCTAACAGAGCACTTCGCTCTCAGACTGCAGGTCTGCTGGTGGTTCCTAGAGTCTCTAAAAGTAGAATGGGAGGCAGATCCTTTAGCTATCAGGCTCCGCTCCTGTGGAACCAACTCCCAGTTTTGGTCCGTGAGGCAGACACCCTGTCTACTTTTAAGACTAAGCTTAAAACTTTACTTTTTGACAAAGCTTATAGTGGTTTAGATTACCCAGAGCTATCTCTGTAGTTATGCTGCTATAGGCTTAGGCTACTGGGGGACATTTCTCTCTCTGCTGAGTTCTCCTACTGTTCTCCAATTTGCATTACTTGTTGTCATTTCATCTTTTAGCTTTTTGTTCTCTGTCATTTTTTTTCTTCATAGTAGGTACACCTGGTCTGGCGTTCTGTTAGCTGCGTCATCATCCAGAGAAGACAGCTCACCTGCTATTACCATCTAATGTAGAACATATTACTGGATCAATGTGTGCTTCTGTGCTTCTTTGTCTCTCTTGTTGTGTCTCTGCTCTGTTTTCTCTAACCCCCAGTCGGTCGAGGCAGATGACCGTTCATACTGAGCCCGGTTCTGCTGGAGGTTTTTCCTTCCCGTTAAAGGGGAGTTTTCCTTTCCACTGTCGCTTCATGCTTGCTCAGTATGAGGGATTGCTGCAAAGCCATGGACAATGCAGACGACTCTTCCTGTGGCTCTACGCTCTTTCATTAAGGGAGTGAATGCTGCTTGTCAAGACTCGATGCAATCTGCTGGGTTTCCTTAGATAGGAAACCTTTTTTTGACCAAACTGTGTAATCTGACCCAATCTGACTGAATTTGACTTTGGAAAGTGCCTTGAGATGACATGTATTATGAATTGGCACTACATAAATAAAATTGAATTGAATTGAATTGGCTTCACTCAAAGAAAAAGAATGAATACCTTTGCACACTGCACTTTCCAGTTTTCTATTTGTAAAAAAATGTTTAAATCATGGATTTTTTCATTCTACTTTTATACAATTGTATACCACTTTGTGTTGGTCTTTCACATAACATTCCAACAAAATGTATTTCTCTTTTAGGTATTAATGTGACAAAAAAGGGCTATGAATACTTTTGCAAGCCATTCATATTCATATTTGATACATTTTTTGTCTAATTTTGACCATGTCTTGGTCAGATTCATTTTTACCAGATCATATTACAATCTAAAGCTCACCCTATTTTACATTAAAGCCTTACAAAAGTAATCATGCCAGCTGATGTTTTCCACATTTTGCCCCTCTACAACCACACATTTTAATGTCTTTTTACTGGGATTTGCTCAGCTGTCACCAACAAAAAAGTGTGTCATTTGTCAAACTGAAGAAAAAATAAATATAGTTCTATATGTTTTTATGAATACAAACCTTAAATTTTGGTGTGGGGGAAAGTGATATTGCATTTTTACCAACGTGTTTCTCCTGACTCGAAGTGGTTTTAATGTTTTGGATTCCTGACTTGAATTGGACAGAGAATCTGTGGAGGGAGTTTAGGATTAGGGTGATGGTAGAGTTCAAACATCTGGATGGCATCATAAATGTTTTCAAAACCATTACTCCTTCCACAGTGTTTTAATATCTTTTGACACATCCCTGTCTACTTTTTTCTTAGAAACAAGTTTTATTGGGGGGTCGAATGAGATCCATTTCAAATCTAAGTCTGTCAGAATTTTAAATGATTCTGGGTTTAATTGTAGGTTTTGTTTGGGAACTCTGCCCCTTTTACATAGCAGAATTATTTTTTTTAAAGGCAGTCAAATCAATATGGCAGGCTGTCCAGATTTTGCCAGGGTGCACCCTGCTGGGTTATCCAGCTCTTTTCTGGTGTCAGAACCTGCCAGACCTCAAGGGCCTCCCTCCCTTTGAAATTTCCTGTCTGCTCTCTTTTAACGTCTCCTGATATTTAAGAAAGGTAAATATGTGAATACATTTTTTTTTACCTTTAATCAGCTACTGATATTACAAATGTTAATTCTCTTTTTTTCAGAAATTCTCTTTTTTATCTTGAATTTATGTAATTTCCTGTCTCTTAACTTAATTATTATTTTAACAGTAACAGTGAGATTACTAACAAGTAATGACCGATTCCAGAAGAAACCAGTTTCAATCAATTTTAATAGCACAATTAATAATGTGATGTTGAGAATATATGCATTTTGATATTTCATACTGCTCACTCCTTTAAGTAAAGTATGCTAATATGGGGCTTCTTGTGCAATTAATTGCTTGTCTTACGGTATTGCTACTGTAAGTGTAAGGTAAACCCTCCAAGTATATTCTTTCAATATGTGACTACTGAAAAATGATGGATATATTTAACAAAACTGGTGATTTTTGGCATATGAGTATCTCAACCTCTAAATGAATGGGTCCGCCGTTGATGAGTTCTTATTCTTTTGCGCGTTTTTCTTTAAAAGGCCTCTGAGGCCTTCAGAGAACAGCTGCAGAATCTACCAATTAGGTGACTTCTGAGGGCAGTGGACTTTATTTAAGGGTATCAGAGAAAGGGGGTTGAATACAAATGCAGGCTCCACTTTTTAGATTTTTACCAGGCAAAGGTTTTTGTTTAATTTTCCTTGTAATTCACAATTATGAGCGGAGTCGTGTTGCCCCATCGAACAATGTTTCTAGAAGAGACATTGAAGTTTGTGGTTGTAACATGACAAAAATGGAAAACTTTATTTTACAGGGTGCTGAATGCGAAACACAGCAGTTTTACAAACATTTTACTTATCTTCTGACTACTATTGACAAAAGAGGTAGACAGACCATCTAAAAAACGGTATGTGATGCTGAAGTACTCCACTGCACTGAAATTAGACTTCACTGCCCATAGTCTTACCAGTAAACGTTTGCATGAAGAGTACTCCCCCAGGGCCACGGCGATATAAACAAAGATTACTGCGTAGCTGATCATGAAGATGGGGATATCTTCTGCTGTTGTCCGATTAATCTCATCCTCCAGAGACCTCTGTAGGCAGGGAGAAAAAGACAGAGAGAAACCGCATGTGAAGGAATCATAGCGGTCAGTCTGAGAAAGACAGGATAGAGGAGGGAACTCAATGACCCAGCAAAAGAAAGCTGCTGCATCATTTCCTTATCAGCAAAACTGGTGATAGCAACTTCGTTTTATAGCTAGGAGCTGATCATGGGCAGTGGGTAAAAGATCGGTGGGATGTGAACGATGGTACATTATCAGGGGCAGTCCTGACATTATGCTTCTGCTGATACCACAGACGGAACATCAAAAAAAAAAAAACATGAAAAGCAGAACCTGTGGAAATCCCTCGGCTCACTCTACCTCAGCCATGTACGCAAAGGTGAAGTTGGCCTCTGGGCGTCTTTGGTAATCTTGGACAATTTTGAGAAACTCTGTCTCCCACTGCAGAGCTACTTTGAACTTGGGGTGGTCGCGAACGTAGTTGTTGAGGGAGAAGGTCAAGATGAAGGCTTCCGAGTTGGTGTATTCGTCATCTGAAAAAAAAAAAAAAAAAAGAAACGGGACCCACATTGTTCAAGTTGGCTCAAATGCCTTTTTGTGTGTGTGTGTGTGTGTGTGTGTGTGTGTGTGTGTGTGTGTGTGTGTGCGTGTGTGTGTGTGTGTGTGTGTGCTTTGCAAATAATGAAGAGACTGACCCTTGTAGCCTCCCACAGCTAGAAATGGGAATACTGGAGCTCCATAGTCGGCCATGCAGCTCATTCCTAAATCAGTGATGTCTTTGAAGGACAGCGGAGAGCTTGAGAAGAGGCAGAAGAAACGAAGGAGATTATATTTGATCTTGGTGAGGAACCTTTCCATTGCTCTTCCTTACGTCAATACGTACTTGAGGCAATAGATGAGATGGTCTCTCCAGTCTACCTCCTTGGTCACTCCCAGCTCAGTCATATTTACTTTAGCATTGATGTTGTCCAGGCTGTTCTGGAAGTACTGTGGCAAGCTGTTTACAGCACAGTCAGTCGGGGAGGGGTTGGATGGGTTTAACGGTGCGTAACACACATCCTTCAGGGTTGCTGTCTTGTTCAAATCCTCTGACCAGAACTCAATATCCTACAGCAATGCAAAAAAAGAAAAGAAAAAGTCAACAGTGAGCTAAAGTAGCACTATTTTCTCAATCATTGCTGTATGCCACTGACTCGTTACCTGTATTTTTCTCTGGAGATCAAGCAGCTCGAGGATGAGATCTTTGGAAAGAAGCCCGCTGAAGTTCTGCTTCCCGAACAGCAAGGAGTCGTAAATGTGGCCTTTTCTTCCCGGTGCTGTCAGGATCAGCTGGTTAGTCCTGAAGAAGGGAGTGAAGTGTTTGTCATGGAAGTCCTTCTCCTGGCGGGCCCTGCTGTTGGGAGAGGACCACAGCTCCACCGGATCCGTGGTGAGCTTGATGGACTTGAGGCCAACAGAGAAAACAGCCACAATGATGGCTGCCACCAAGAGGACCTTGAATGAAGACGGAAGAAAAAAATTGTCTGGACTCCAAGCGTACGTAGGAATGTAGGTGGAACCGATTCTCCTAGACCTATACTTACCGTGAGGGGATAAGAAGCCATGAGAGTCCCCCAGCGCTGAAACTGCTGACTCATAAAAGCTTGAGCTGCAAAGCTGCTTTTATCTGTGCATGACACTTCTGATGGGGTGATGATGCGCTGATGCACTTCATTACAGTTCTCGTCTTTGCTTTTCCCTTTCCCTGTAGTTTCCTTCTGATCTTTTCGAGATGCAAGGAAGCATGACACGGAGAGGTAAAGCACAAAGGCAAATACCAGAAGACAGAGTAAGATAATAGAAATCACTAGAAATCCATCTGTTCCCAGCAATCTGAAGGGTCCAGGAGGCATAGGTGGCGGTGGCACAGGCGGGCACGAGTCTAGGCAGTCCTGGCAGGAGCAGGCCTCGCCGCCTGAAGTTGTGACCTCGTTACATCCTAAAGCACGGCCATTGTAAGGAATAATCCCCTCTGGTACTCCTGTAGTGTCGTTTTCCTTCAGCAGCCTAAAGTCGATGTCTAGTGGGGCCAGGCCATTGCTGGTGTCCCCCTGGAAATCGTACCAGCGCTGGGCCGTGCACAGCTTGGATCCATAACGACCACACATGGTGGCGATGGCAAAGCCTCCTGTGGCTGGGATCCTGACGTTCTTGCAAGACTGGAAGGCGCCTTCGGCGAAAGTGTTGCTGATGTACGCCTGGTAGGCCACCACCGCATCCCTCGGCCTGCCCAGGTGAGTTACGTTCATGACCTTTGTCACGTTTACCGTCTGTGTCTGGTTGGGACTGCAAGTGGTGACACAGTGCAGGTGGGCAAAGTTCTCAGCACAGGAAGGGCAGCGGACCAGCACGGCTTTGGACAGGGTCAGACTCCTTTCCAGAGACGAGAGCTGTTGTAGAGAGCAGCAGGCATAGGTTTTGCCTTCTCCCTGGTCCAACATGGGGCACACCTGCAGCAAGCAGAGCATTTCAGTCATTCTCATAAAAGAACGAAAAGTCCCAACGTGCCTAGCCTTGCTTCACCCCGGTGAGGGACAAACCTCTTTGAGCTTTCTGTAGTGATCTCCTGTAAGGTGTCGGGCTTGGCTGTAGTTGAGACATGGGACAATAGGAGGGATGAGGCTTCCTCCCACCGTTGGGTTACGACCACACTCTTCATAGAAAGCACAGTAACCTGGTCTGTGCTGGCTTTCGGAGGAGGCCTGTGGACAAAGAAAAGATGTTTTTTTAGTTTATCCTTCCATCCGTCCATCAGTCGTTATTTTCATATCGACTCTCAGCAAGTCTTCATCATGACCTTGCTGAACTTGGCTCCTTAAACACCCCATTGTAACCTTCATAAAATTAAGATAATCTAATTGTTGATTTCAAGAAGAAAAATAAAAATAACATTTAATGCAGATATTTGCATACATTAATTACAAAATACACAACCATTTTTTTCCTCACTGCCTCACATTAATGACAATAAACTTCTACAAATCCAAAGTATCCATTTATTTGAGATCAGCCTCTCCAAACACTGACTTTGTTCTCAATAAGCCAAATTTCTTTCAAGACCTATAAAAGTTTTCTGGTCAACTAGCCTGGTTGTTGTAAATTACTGCGCTGGCTCAAACGTCAGCTGGTAACAGTGAGACACTTGACTCCTTGGCAATGCATATTAAATA
Source organism: Fundulus diaphanus (assembly GCA_037039145.1). NCBI lineage: Eukaryota > Metazoa > Chordata > Actinopteri > Cyprinodontiformes > Fundulidae > Fundulus > Fundulus diaphanus. Next base: position 37,319,456 of record CM073127.1, on the reverse strand, counting down.
GACCTCCCAGCCCCTTCTTGTGAAAAACTTACAATTTTAACAGTGAAAAAAACATTAATGTATTAATAATTGATTTAATAGTTAGTTTCTTTCGTAAGTGACCACAATAATGAGATAATGTCGTTTGAAGGTTGGGGACACCTCTGCGTCGTCCATTAATTTCTGATAATGGACACCTCGTCAGGCATTGCAACTTACATGGAAGACCCATGCGTGCCCAACCTTTGCTTCAACACCTTCATACAGTATGTTTTTCCCCACTATGTCATCTGTTTTGTGAAGTGCACCAGACCCTCGTGCAGCAATCCCCTCACACTACATAATGCTTCCACCCCCCTGCTTCACAGTTGGGATGATTTTTCTCAAGCTTGTATGTTTCTCTTTTTCCTTAAAATATAACTATGGTCAATTTGGTTAATGCTTCAGTTTTTGCTTCATCAGAGTGTCCCATCGCTGGGACACAGAACCTATCCCTTCCTGAACTGTATAATCATCATCCCTGTGCTGTTTATACCTGCAAATATTTGTTTGAACAGATAAATGTGGCAGCATCCGCCGTCAGGAAATTTTACAAACCAATCGTGTATTGGTCCAGAATTTCCCTTCTTTTTTTTTTTTCCTTCAGGATGTCAGACAAAGAAGCAGCAAGTTTGAGGCGTTCCCTAATAATACAACCACAGCTGTGCCTCCATTTAACTCAAATGTTGTGAAATCTATCTGAGGTGTACAAAGCTGTGACATCATGAAATTCTGCATGATTTTATGGCAGAAAATGTTTGCATCTCTTCATACAGTGTACATAAATATCTGGTTTTGACTGTATGTAGCAATAAATACATTTTGTCAAAGTATGCTTTTATAATTCATTTGTGCAGATTTCTCATCCGTACGTTGTTACATTTAAAACCTATTTATGGTAGACAGCTCTCTGGCTTTATTAAGGGGGCAGTCTGTGGCACCAAAGCTGTGTGATATTTTTACGCAGAATCTTTGGGTTTTCTAAAAAAAAAAAACAAGTCAGTAAATGTTTCTTTATCAGTTTTTTTTTTTTTAATAAAAGCTGTTTTTCAATTAAACTTCCCTTACTATAAAATCATCTTCAAAAATGTATAGATCATTTCAGATTATTGTAAAATATTCAGTTTCATCTCTTTACAGACTGATTTATCTTTATAACGTGCATCTATTTAAATAAGTTGAACTTGTTTATAGGACTTTAAGCAACAAAATCCAAATGTAATCAGTTATGTTAATCGAGCTGATCTTGTCCTGTATTATGATTTCATTTATTCTTTCTACATTACTAACAGCATGTTTCTGAGACAAACATGGCAGTTTCTGTTCTGCTGAACCTAGAAACCTTTATAAAACGTTATAATACACAAAGTTTATCAATAATTTAAGACATAACAAATTTACACCATCCTCCCCATTTACTGACACTGCTGGTTAAACAGGTGTGGAAAAGTCTTAAAGTAAATGAACCACATATTGCAATAAGAATATTTCTTACATGAAATATTTTTGATAATTAAGCTGCCTATTTATTACTTTATTTATTATTATTTTAGATCTGTATGTATGTATATATATATATATATATATATGTGTGTGTAAGGAAAATTATTTCCCTCCGGGATTATTAAAGTATTTCTGATTCTGATTCTGCCTTTAAATTAAGCATTTTTATTTAGTGAGTAAAAGAAACAACAACATTGTCTTATTAAAAAATTACTGGTTCAATAATTAATAGCACCCATGAGAGTTCTTAAAGAAGGTTTTATATATGTATACACTACTTTATTATGTTGGTCAAAATAGTTTTTATCAGTAATCGGTGATTGCGTGTTTTCCTGGAATAATAACAATAAATTCATAAATCCATAAAGAAACGTTTAGTCCACACCCGAAACCCCATTACCATACTACGTCTGTGAAAGTGTACATTGGTTTATGTCGAATACTGGTGAATTAATAATGTAAGTGTTATGTCTGTTTTTGCAGTAATTTTACTGAGCGGTTATGTTGTGCTGTGATTATTCCACTCCTGGTCTCAGTTCATATCTTACTGAACTTTTAAAGGAGGATAAAAGTTTGCAATCAAAGAATAAGAAGGCTGAAAAAGTGTTCTTTATCAGTGCGGCTGGTTTACAGAATGCACAACTAAACCTTTACCGGGCCTCAGTTTGCCAACACAAAAAAAAAAAAAAACAGTTACTCACCAGACAGGCCAGGAACGCAACGAGGACTGCAGCATGAAACATCATTCCTGGAGTGTTTCAGAATCCTCACTTTCAGGAGGCTGGAGTATTTAGAAATCACCACCGCCCTTTGGGAGACACATCAGGCAAAGACAGGCAGTGGGCTTCAGTCCCTGGGCTGCTCTCGTCTGTCCTTCTAACTAAAGGTATTGGGTGGGAAGAAAAAAACATCCTGGCTTTCCAACGTCATGACACCTGTGATGTCACAGCTCTCTTATCTGGTGTGATGTCGGAGACTACCAATCAGAGCGACGGAGGATCAATATCAGCAATAGATTATTAACGATGTGGCAATTAGGACATGGTTACCCAGGTGACTGAAAGCAACTTGGAGGAACGATTTTGGAAAATTCAAAATAAACAGCCGCGCCCAGTTTTTCATAAGCTGTATCAGACTGTACGTTGTCACTGCCTGTCTCAGACCTCCTATGTACTGTCTGGTTATCTGTTGACAAATCAAAGAGCTTTGGGTAGAAGAATGTTTTGTATTCTTTCATCATCAGAAAATTACACTTGGAGCTTGCAAAGTGCAGGTAAAAGCAGGTTTCTCTTTGATGAAACTAAAAAAAAGTTGATATCTACAGATATCTACAGACACATAAAAGACACATGCCCCCCCCCACACACACACACACACACAAACACACACATGAAGTCGGATTTTAAGTTATAATAAACTTTTCATTTTTTAGCTCAGATTTTAGGTTTTTATTTACTTATTTTTTCTTTCTAGATTTCAGAATAATGTGAGTGAGGGAGCTTTGTCATAGATTGCGATTACTGTACCTTTAAACAATTTGGGGAAGGCACTGCATTGTAAGCTTTTTATAGGTCGATTTGAAACCTTTGTGTTAAATGAAGACACACCTGGAAATATACAATATATTGAAGCGACACTTCCCAAACGCCGTTTGGAAGTGTTGAAACACAATCATTAAGTAGGAAGGAAAGCAGCATCGTGTTGTTGTGTGGGGGACTTGTTGCAGGAGGGACTGGTGCACTTTCTGAAACTAGTGGTATCATCAGAAAAGAACATTATGCGAAGATATTGAAACAACATCTCAAGACAATAGCTAGATAATTAAAGTTTGGCTCATAAATGTCTCCTTTAACTGGGCATAGTCCCCAGTCATACTGCCGAAATCTGTTTCTGTGTGGCTTTAGTACAAGAAAGTTATTGTTTTATAGCAGCCAACACAAGGTCTTAATATTAGTTTCATTGAGTTTCGGTGAGCAGAGCTGAAAATGCATGGGTCTGAGTCTGCCTACAAACGTGATTACGCTACACTAGTTCTGTCAGGAGCAAAATATTACCAAAAGTATTTGGCCCAAGCCCATCCGTCCTTTGTCTTGTTCCTTATCAGAATCGTGGGGTTCTAGTTCGACAGAACATGTGAACTCTAAGCAGAAAGACCCCAGGCAATAATTTGAACTCACGAGCTTGGTAACAGTACTAATCACAGCAGCACCCCATTCAGTCTTTGATGCAGATCATATACTTTAACACTTCATTCTATAAACTGGTGAAGACCTGTATGTAATGGAATATTGGCTCTAAAAGTACCTCCTCCATTACTCTGTAATTTATCAAATAAAAAAATGTCACTATTTATATATTCATCCTTTGTCCTTTAAGGGTCACGGGTTGCTTATAACAAGCGGTCAAGAGCGAGACGCCGGGTACCAGCACACACACACTTATAAATAAGGACAATTTAGAGAGACTAACCAACCCTAGCAGTCATTTTTTGGGAGAAAGTCCACGCACGCACAAGGAGAAAATGCAAACTCCATGCATAAAGAGCCCAGAGCAGAGTTTATACCCAGGATCTCATTGCTGCAAGGCAACAGTGCTGCCAACTGCGCCGCTGTCCAGCCTGCTGTAATTTTATATACTATTTTTGTAACAGACCTAAAACAGAAGTCATTTATTGTGATTCAGACGATACAAATAAAAAGGCTTTTCTTTACACAGTGTATGTAATAGTTTGAGCTGGAGGTGCAACAACTGTACTGTTTCAATGGCGCATGATGTCCTTGAATTACACGGCCTCTTTCTAACAAAAAATATTCTTTTTCATTTTCTCTAACAGCTTTTTGTCCAAAGTTTCATCCCCACTGTATCGATACTGGGCGGCCACGCTGCACACAGACATGATGATAAATCCTTTCCTGAATCATATCTGCTGCATAAGATCAACCTTGTGATTAATGCCATTATCACTTTATGTCAAGGTCAGTGCAGAGATAATGGCCGACAGTCCAGGTTTTGCAGTTACACCACAAGAGTCTGCATAATCAGGGCGAAGGTGCTGGTTGAGCTTTGTGATAAAAGCAGATGGTGAGAAGTGGAGGATAAAAATGGCAGGATCTGGGCTGACCTGCTGCCTAAAGTTGAACCATTTATTGTTGTGTTCAGTTTTGGTTGGAATCTGGTTGAAAAATTCTGAATATTTTCTTTTTAACATAAGAAATGGAGATTCAGACGTGTACGTTTACGGGCCGATGGTTTAGAGTTCCCCATATTTCGGACTGCGAATAACTTATCTACCTGGAGTTTTTTGATTTTGTTTTTATATATCACTGTCACCATGACTGTTGGATCTTGTTTTATTGTCTTCTCTTATTTTTCCTTTAATTATATATATATATATATATATATATATATATATATATATATATATATATATATATATATATATATATATATATATATATATATATATATATATATATTCAAACATAAACATTTACTTAATAATTTGTAATACTTTTTTTTCATTAATGTGAAGGAATTTGCATAGCAAGTTATTTTGCACGTTTCATATTTATCTATCTTTCTATTGTGTTGCTATTCTGGTAGTGCTAGATCAGTCCAATGATCCAGTGAGAAGAGCTCTGCCTATCTATAATTCATATAGGTAAAGTTTAGCCATACTGAATTATCTTTTTGAAAATAATGACATTTTGGATTTGCCAATATGTGACTGTTTGTGATCATTTAGGATTTCATTCATACACCTTTAAATATTTAACTGAAAAAGTATATTATTGTAAGAAATCGGAGACTCAGACTGTTTTTCCAAATACTGAAGAATTGTACTTTTAAAAAAGATAACATTCAAATAACATTGGATCTCATTGCTTCAAAGCAAGTTCCTCCAGCTAAGAAAAGAGGAAACTAAATCTGATGAGTCTGCACAAGAACAGAGAAAACAGTGATAGAAAGAAGACAGATTGTCAGCCTGTTCAAAGTCTTCACTATCAAAGATTTCCACATCTGGTCAAAAGAGATGAGTAATATCAATTAGTTAGTTCTTCCTTAAGGAAACCATTAAATTAAATATCTCTGCAGAGCAACAGTGTGTGAGGTTAATTAGCTGTTTGTGTCCTATATTTAAAACCTTCCACTTTATGCTAGCAGGACTATTACCAACACCTCCACAGCCTTTATTAAAATATAAAATATGAATATTATTTTGCAAGAAAATAAAAAAATGCTTGTTCTCACCACATTTTCAACCCCAGCATAACGATAAAAGCTTTTAAAATTATTAAAGTATTTTTTTCTGTTTTTATACAATTGTCCACTGTAAAATATTCTTTAAACTCTTTGACTATTGCTCTGACTGTATATATTCAGAGTTCAGGTGAGTTGCTGTTTTGTAGATAAACAAGCTCAACAAACACCTGCCTTGTCTTTCCCAATTGGAGAGCGTAGCAAGGAAATTAGGGTCTGACCCATTAAGTAATTTAGTATGTAATCAAAAAGTTAGTTAATTTTGTAACTCCATTTGCTAAATAATTACACACCAATTTACACTTTCAAATCTTTATCTCAGTTATTTATGATAATTTTCCCCTTACAGATAATGAAAACATGACACATAAGATTAAAATATTAGATCAGAACAAAACTAAAAAATTATTCAGAAATGTGGGCTTAATGAAAGGTATGTTTAATACCTGCTTAAAGGTTGTTATTTATTTTAAAAAGGTACTTTTAAAATTACAAATGAGCCTCAATGGAAACCATATTCTAATTGACTCAATATGACTGAATATCCCAAGGAAACAGACGATGCATTTTCAGTGTGGGACGACGCTACTGCAAGAAAATAGAATTTATTAAAAGGCTTGTTGCATATCTTTAACAGGGGTGCCAACAAATACAGGCTGTGCTATTTGTTCGTTGTTTTTTTTAATTAGAGTTTAAACATGTTGCTATTTGTTTTCAGTCTTAATTATGTGTGTAACAAAACTCACTCACTTTAGCTGAATAAAAGGTGCACCAAGGGTTCCCTTGGAAATGATCTGGTCATAACTTGGAGGACAGTGTAAAGTAAATTGAATTAAAATCCAAGTACAGGACAACTTTAGCATTATAACAGGTTACATCTTTATTTATTTATTTTTTACTAACACCTCAAGAAAGGATAATCTTTGAATATTTGATAGGCCATGAAGGAGCGTACATAAATCGAATTGAGATTTCAGAAAAATCTGTGAAGATGTTTTGAGTTTAATTAATTACCAACAGAAATATAATCATTAGAGCATGCTTTTCTTTTTTCCTTAGTAGAAAGTTCACTTGAATATTCTTTTGTTTTATGGTAACTGCATGTGCATGTGCATTTTAAAACAAAATAATTTATGTTTGCCTGGAAAGGTCAGCTAGTTATTCTTTTGGTAATAAATAAATGAACAAATGATGTAAAAGTCTTGTGTAAATTTGTGCTGGTGTAAAATGTTATATACAGAGCACATCACTGTTTAGATTAAATGTGGGGGGAAAAACTGCACAAAAATGATACACCCACTGAAACTGAAATTATAAATTAAAACTAAAATGTCCCTTAATATATGTTTAATTGACTGTAAAAAAAAATCAGGTATAAAATAAAAGAGATGAATCTTATTTGTTTAATTTCCTTTCATATGGTGAATGTACTTCATTATCTGCATATTTCTCATGGAAAATGCCAGAAAGAAATCCACCTAATTCTAAAATGAACCATTTGCTTGATAAGAACGTCTCACGTGTTTAATCTAACCTAAAGAAATGCTATTCAGCATACCCATATTTAAACTGTATTGAGTGTAAGTTTGATTATAACTTATCTTTTATAGTTAATTTATCCTCAGCAGATAAAAAGCGTGATAGAGGAAGAGTCAGCGTGAGCTGCAGAGAAATCCTTCTGTCCTTCAGGGTTCAGAGTATCTCCAGAAATGCTCGTCTGGATTGTTTTTGACCTGACAGATCTGACATCCAGATACCGCCTTCCCCTCTTTACTGTCCCGTCCTTATCGACTTTTATTTATAGAGCTCTTCTTGCTCTGGCTGCATCACAGGCCAAGCTGACTTCTTGGACTCAGATAACAGGGGTTGATAGAACCATCTTCATTATCTGATAAAAGAGCAACATCAGATACTATATAAAACTGTTGTACGACTGTAATAAATGTGCATTACAATTATATCTAAGTGTAATTAGACTTGTTTTACAGCACTGAGAGAAATATCGGCATAACGGTTATTTTACAGTTTTGGGAAACCAAGGTGTTACATTTTTATCTGTTGTCAAACAACACCAATGTCTTTAGATGTCATTCACCTCTAAGCCAATTTTCATCCTTAAATTTGCCCTGACGTAATTATTTGCTTGCTTTATTTCTAATTAAGTACGTATATTACAGACAGAATCGCAGACATTCAATGCATTTGTTGGATCGGTGGAGCTTCCCACTGGTTGCCCTTTGCTTCGGGAAATATCTTATATCTTCTTCTTCTTTACTGGAGCCACCCGTAAAACTGCTGATTAAATAAATAAGAAAAACAATCACTGGTGTTAAACAAAAACATGCCTAGAGATCCACGCTAAAACATTACAAGAAAGTGTGTTTCGTTGGAAGGAAAACATAAAGGAAGAGGGGAAGATGCACGGCGCTGTTTGTGCAGGTGAGATTACACTAACAAACAATTCACAATTAACGTTCGGAGGATTTATAAAATGTTGCGTATAAATGTTCCACCCTGGAAAGCCAAATTGTCCATTTCATTTCCAAATGGGAACGTGTTTTTTTTTACAAAAAGATTGCAGAATGCTGAAGAAGACCTGAAGCCTGTGATGTAGACCAGAAACGCAGGAAGGGAGTAAAAAAGCGCTGCTTCCTCCGTTCTTCATGAGCCAGCTCGTTCTCAGTGTCGCTGAAGAATATGGTTGACAAAAGCAGCCTTTTAGTAGGTGCTTTACTGAAAAGACCATATCCAGAAACCAGAAACATTTTTTCAAATCTTTTTTTCTGACATTAAATCAGCTAAGGTCACCAAAATGCTTTCTGTTTGCAGAATAATGACAGAATGCTTTTTTGTGGACATTTTTGAATCACTTTCTGCTGTCAGATGTTCACCTACACTGAGTTTACCACGCTGTTAAACAATTTGACAAAGCCCGGATGATAATCTTGAGACTCTTTGGGTTTATAATAGGTAAATTCACAAGATTTCAGTTAAATAGCGGGTCACTTATGTTAAGGCAACAATGCAAACACACCTTTTCCTTTGATAACATGAGAAAATCAAACAAAATCTGCCAGGAGAAAATCGAAGCCACCCACAGGTCCGAGGGAATGTCAAGCCATCATAATGTTCAGGAAGAAAAACAATGCGCATATCAAACCCAGGATCAAAAGCAAAAGACCTTGTGAAGTTCTGTACGAATGAAAGGCCTCTTAGCAAGGATGAAGGCCGCCTACAAACCTGACTTAATTACGCCAGTTCTGTCAGGGGCAATGGGCCAGAATTGCAGCTAAATGTTGTGAGGCACTTGTGGAAGGAGACCCAAAACATGGACAGTTTAGAGTAGTCGATTAACGTAACAGGCCTTTTTATTTTTATTCGGTGGGAGGACCCGTGGACTTTTGCAGCATGTCTTCCTCTTCTCTCTCAACCCCATTTTCTGGTAGCCTACTGACAAATAAAGGCCACTAGTGTCACAAAATAAAAATTATTAAAAACCCAGGCCAGAGTAGAACCCAGGACCTCATAAAAGCCAGTTCTTTCAAATGCTTCACATGCATGTGAACTCCTGCGCCCAGGGCCGGCCCAAGCCTCCATGGGGCCCTAAGCAAAATTTGATTTTGGGGCCCACTATTTCAGTCAATCTATAGGGCCAACCCCGAGAAGCAATTCAATGAAAGATAATGTTACACAAATACAAACATGTTAGTATGGTTTTCTACTTTTAAAAAATAGACTTCTCTTGTTTTTAACTAGCTAATTTGCCGTTAACAGCTTGGCTACACAAATCTCTTATAAACATTAGCCGACCAAGCAAGCCAAGATTGAAACATACCTTTATCTTGACATTTTTACTCCGCTTCCTCTTTCTTTTCTTTGTCCCCGATGGACATGTTCTTTTTTGCGACATTGTGTTGTCTAACCACCTGTGTTTTAGATGTGCGGAGGCGGTAGCCGGCGTACACTTTTTTTACAGGAGGCACCGGTGCAACAAAACTTTAGTTACAGAGGCATTAAGAATAAAATAGGCAGCACTCCGTTGAAATTGTGTTTTTACACGATATCTTTGATCATATAGAAATCACCATTTATACATGGGGAAAAAATTAAAAAATAACTTTTTTTGATTGCTCTTGGGGGCCCCCTAGTGGCCTTGGGGCCCTAAGCCTGCGCTTAGTTCACTTCTGCCTTAGGCCGGCTCTGCCTGCACCTAAAGAAAGTTAAAAGTTAAGTCCAACAGCCTGAAATCAGCCGATGAGGTAGTTGGCTTATCTGCTCGGGGAACCAGGCCGCAGCCGGACATGACGCTCTTATCTCATCGGCTTTAAGTTTGAAACCGTGTCACCTTAATAGGAGCGATGGATGACACTCCTTTAGGTTTCAAACCATGAACTTCTTTCAAATGTTTGATACTGGCTATACTGTATGGAGATGAAGATTTAATGAATCCTGCTTAGTTTAAAATCTTTATTTAACTTGTGATAGATGTAAATGTGAGGAAGCCACACTGGTACATCTACTCGCTTTGCTTTCTGGGATTACCATTACCTGCTGGGGGGCCTGTGGTTACTGCTTTTCAATCTTTGTTGGCACGCCGTCTGATCCTTCTGAGGTGGAGGGATGCTGCCCCACCCGCAATATCATGCTGGAAAAGGGATGTCATCTAATTTAAAACTAGAGAAGATCAGACGTGTGATGAGAGGCTCTAGAGAAAGCTTCTATCAGATTTTGAAATCTTATTTAAATTAATCAACCTTCAACACATGTTCGGGAATATACGGTTTTAAGCTAAACCGGCTGAGCCTCTGTTATATTCACTCTATTCTGTAAAGCTGTTTTACAACATTTATTTCACTTTGTATTCGGGAAGACTGGAAACCTTGCCGTTAAAAAAAAAAATGGTTTTACAACCTGTCTATGTGCTGCATGTGCATTAAAGTGGGGAAAAATGACAGCCTGAAAATGTAAGCCTAGAAATCTAAAATGAGACACCGTGTAGGAACAGGATGTCTGAAAAACATGCAGCGTGGGACGTTATTGTTAAATATTGCAAAGATGTCAGCTGAAAAGAGACATTTTCTGTCGGTCTTCTCTGTTTTTTCCATCACTATAACGTCCCCATCCCCTCTGTGACCTTTAGCATCTTGATCATCACTGCATCCAACCAGGGCAGAGAGAGTCCACATGCAAACTAAAAACATAATACAGCTGGATGCCATGTTGGGTTTTATCACATGGAGAAAGAAAAGATCCTAGAAAATATTTCTTCCAAGCTGCCGTTGCCATTTACAGCGACACTTGTGGTCAGATGTTGTGCAGTTCTAGCTAAAACCAGTGTGTGGTTTGTGCTCCTCATTCTTCAGATGAGTTTCGTCTCGCTTTGTCTTGCTTCCTGCCAACATCTCACGCTGGAACTAGAACGGAGCGATAACTGCCTCTAACTCATCACTGAGATCAGGCTTAGGTCAGTTAACAGTGTCAAGGTGCGGCAAGGTTTCAAAAAGGATTTTTTTTCATACCATTCTTACAATTTAAGTCAAAAAAATAAATAAATGAATGCAGCCTGGCCCCTTCCTCTTCTGTCGCTCCTCATAAGCAGATTAAAGAAGGCTCCAACACTTAAAGGAAACCCAAAGGCGCATTATTGAAGGTACATTTGTCCCAATTTACTTTAAAATTGTTGCTAAAATTAGCAAGCGTGAAATTTATATTCTCTTAAGTTTGTGCACCAAGTTAAAATACGCGCCACCGTTACCGGTAATGTAATAACCAGGTTGAGCCTTTATCGTACGGTTCTGTCGTTATCGGGAAAAATGTCTCATAAGAACTTGATTTGTCTCCACTATAAATTCCAATTAATGTCTGAAACCCCCCAAAAACTGACAGGGTTGCATCAATAAATTAACCTGACCCTAGCCAGATGTATTTCGCTCCGCCTAGCTCCACTCACATCCATCTGGGACTGATCCATAGGAATTGCCTTTATTGAAGGCTGGGCCTTATCAAAAATTCTTGCATATGATTGGATAAGCCACTTGTCTGTCATCTTTATCGACGTGCTATTTCAACCAATCGCACCGAAGCTAACCCGTGACGCTGTGAGAGCGACGCAGGTTTTTTTTGTTTGTTTTTTTTTAATGTGTTTGCGGCTCTAGTGGCACGCGTTTCATTGACAGTGAGCTGACAGGAAGAGGGGGGAAGACAGGCGGCAAAGCGCCGCGGGTCGGAGTCGATCCCGGGCCGACCGCGTTGAGGACTAAAGGCCTCCTAACATGGTTCGCGCTAACCGCTCCGCCGCGGACGCGCCCCGGAAAACAAAACTTGCCAAATCCGGTCGGGAGAAGGGCGAAAACATCGTTTCCACCAACAAAAGCCTTCAGAGCCGTTCTCTGATGTTCTTTTAATGAAACAATATTAGGTAGATTGGACAACACGGAAGAAATAGCAGCATCAATGTTAACGCTTGCTTCCTCGATGCGAGCCGCCATTGCTGTCTGAATCAAAACAGCCTCACAGTCGCTTCTCCACTACGTCACATCTATGAAACTCCAGCCCTGCGTCCTGATTGGTTAGACAATAAAATTGGTTGGAGAAATCACTCTCTATGGGAGAGGTCCCAGATGGACGGAGCGACATCCGTCTGGCTAGGGTCATGTTATCAATAAATAGCAACAAATTCAAAAAATATAATGAAAAGCAGCTACTGTGGGCATTTAGGTGATTCAAAAATCACGCTTCTTTATGTGACTAGTGACCTGATGAAAGGTATTTGGGATTTTCTTTCAATATGTTACATTATTAAATGCATTTGTGTTTATGGGGCTATGATTGACGGCAACTACAATAACACGATTAGAACACATTGCAGGTATATTTATATTATTTTCTATTACCCTTTTAAAATTAGGGCATCATTAAAAGTCATATCACAACACACTTGTAGTGAGATGTTTATGTGCAGAAAAGCCCCAAATCAACCAGAATCACCCAATTTTAAAGGAAAAATCCCCCCCTCCCCACCCCCCCAATTCACTAGAGGCATCAACAATTCACCAGTTTTGGTTAAGAAATGCACCAACCAACAGCTTTTATACACATTTTTGCATTTAATAACAAATGAAATAAACTACAGGGACATTTGCTTTAATGCAGAAATGAGGACGATCCGCTTATCCATATTCACTTCCTGTCAGATTCAAAACCACACGGCATCATATAATGTACGGCACATTCCATTTCTCCTGTGTGATATTGTCATTACAAAGGGAAAAAAAGAAAAACAAAAAAAAAACAACAACAACCCCAGAATGGATCAAAACCTCACTCTCCAGCCTAGGCCTGTAGAAAGGTGCCGGCAGGCTGGTGGGTGCACCACGCTGTGAAACCGCTCCATCCTGAATAAAAACACCTTATTTATCGGGAATCAGGCCTTTAGTACAGAAAGCGTAAAACATTCTGAACAGAAAACAATAGCTACCCCTAACAAAAACCAATTTTTTTTAGAAACAATGTAAAACGCATGGCTCATTTGGAGATTAGTATTAGTATGAAAACAACTCAAACATACCAAAAAAAAAAAGTAACAAAAGAAGGGTTTTAAAAGTCCTTGGGGAACATCCACTACATGTTAGCCTACATGTTAGCGTACAGTGAGCTGGAAAAAGAGGAGAGAACAGACATGTGATTCAAAATCTGCGCTGCTTGCTATAGTCTCCGGAGCTGGGCAGCCCTCTGGGGAAGCCGCCCTGGCCTCCTCCGGGCAGGCTGCTGCCGCCGCCGGCTGACCCCGCCATCATGGGGGCGGTCTCAGCCGCCAGGCCCGCGGCCCCGGCGGCGCCCGAGCCTCCGCCCAGGGAGTTTCTGTTCATGGGCATGCCGTGGCCCCCCATGTGCATCCTCATCTCCTGCTCCCTGTTCTCCGAGAAGCCGCCCCTGAAGCCCTCCTGCTGCCTCTTCATCAGCTCCTCGTTGCGCAGCCTCATCTCCTCCTCCCTCCTCCGGCGCTCCTCCTCCTGCCGCAGCTCGGCCTGCTTCCTCTTCTGCACCTCCTGGTTGTGCAGCTCCTCCATCCTCCGCAGCTCCTCCTGTCGGCGCAGCAGGTCCTGCCGCATCAGCATCACCTGGTGCTCGTGTCGGGCCGCCTCCATCTCGGCCTCCAGCTTCTCCTGCGCCTCCTTCATGTTGCGCTCCACCATGTCGTACTGCTGCTTCTCCATCTCCATCAGGGCCTTCCAGCGCATGGCGTACTCGAACTCGAAGGAGCCCGGCTGGGCGAACCGCGGCGGCTGCTCCCGCTCCTTGTGGTACTGCTGGTTGCGGTTGATCAGCTTCTCCGGGAGCCCCTCGTCCTCGTCGAACTGCTCCATGGGCTCCACGGTGATGGGCCGCGGGAAGTTGGTGAGGAGGTAGGCGCTGTCGTTGCACTTGTCCAGGGCTTTGCGCGCGGCCGGCTTGGCGGTGAACTCCACGATGCCTTTCCCCGTGGGCCTCCCCCGGTCGTCCACGATCACCAGAGCCCTCTCGATCTGACCGAAGACGGAGAAGGCCTCCTCCAGGAGCTCGTTGGACACGAACTCCGGGAGGTTCTTCACGGACAGAGCGGCGCCGTGCGTGGCGAACCTCACCCGGATGGGTCTGCCTTTGAACGGCAGGTCGTCCAGCTCCGCCCGGGCGATCTCCGCGATGATCCTGGTCTCCAGGCGGATGAAGCCGAACCCCCGGTCCTTGTTGACGAACACCTCGCTGGCGTTGCCGTACTTGGAGAAGAGCTTGACCAGGTCGTCCTCGGTGACGCCGGTGGGCAGGTTGCCCACGAACAGCCTGCTCCGCTGCGTGAAGGTTTTCTCCCCGGGCTTCCTGAAGCTCTGCGGGTCCAGCGTCAAGGCCGCGTTGGGGTTGGTCTGCTCGCTGGGCTCCGGCTGCTGGCCGTTGCTGTCGGGCCCCTCGCCTTTGGTGTGGTTCCCCGGACGGTTGGGTCCGTGGTTCTGCTGGGGGCCTCTGTATCCCTGCATTGTTTTGTCAACAGATGTGCGTTAAAAGTCGACGAAAAACGTGCCAAAAGCAGGCGAGTCTTAGCGGACGGAGGCGCACAAAGAGCTCCCGAAAATGGCGACGCTATTGTGACCTCATCGGCGTGCGACGGAAGGAGCTACGGTCGCGGCGTCATCTCTTCGCGACGTTGCCAGCAAAGCGTTGGCGGTTTTGGGAAAACGGGTAGAAGAAATGCAACAGATCATTAGGATGAGGATGATTAGACCATCTTTTATCTGTATTGTATGGAAAACAAATGGTTGCCAACTTAAACTTGTGAAAAGGAACAGACCCACATTTAGAAACAAAATATGTGTCTAATTAAATTAAAGTTTGAGGCAGGTGTTTACAAAAATCATTTCATACACAGTAAAAAATAAAAAATTCATCACGTCATTAGGGTGGAACACAATGGCTGGCCAAAAAGTGTCCCTTATTTATTTCTCAAGGAGTTGGCAACCCTAAATGTAGTATATCATTGAAAAGCTGACTTGTTTCCTTAAATAAAAAAACACAGAAAATGATTCATATCCATAGAGTCACGTGTTTTATTTGAAGCATTTAGCTCTAATCATAGAAACAGAATCAGCTTTCTTTCCCGGGTGCATGTACACATATGAGGAATTTGGCCCTGGATTAATGCTGACAATGTGCTCAGTTATACTATGATACAATAACACTGTAGTGCAGTAATAAAAATCAAACAGTCTGCAGTGTAGAAAACACATGAACACACTATAAACAAGCAGACTAACTGACACAATAATGCAATGGAGCAATGAGCAGAGTGCAAAGGACGCAGGAGTGAATATTATTTCTGTTATTAATTTCATGGTGGGAGTGATGTACAGGTGCACATACACATACAAACATACATGTTCACAGTAAGATGAGTGCAGAGAACGGGAATGCCGGAATAAATGAGAATGATATAGTGTTATATACATGAGATAGGTGTTTGGTTGTACAGTAGATACAATATGAACAGTAAAAATGAACAGTACTTTTTTGTTATCAGAGTCAGCTGTTTATAAGAGTGATGGCTTGTGGGAAGAAACTGTTCCTCAGCCTGTTGGTTTTGGTGTAAAGTGCTCTGTGGCGCCTACCAGTGGGGAGAAGTTGGAGAGTTGTGGCCGAGGTGAGATGTTCTGCAGTCATTTCTCTCCCGTTTCCTGACTTTGGAAATGTACGTGTCCTGAATGGAGGGCATGTCGGCAAGGATGATCTTTTCTGCAATGCTGACTGTCCGTTGCAGTCTGACCCGGTCTTTTCTGACGGCAGATCCAAACCAGACAGTGATGGAAGAGTAGATGATTGGATGATGGCTGTGTAGAAGTGGATCAGGAGCTCCTTCGGCAGGTTGAGTTTCCTGAGCTGGCGCAGGAATCACATCCTCTGCTCGCCCTTCTTGATGATGGTGACAGTGTTGGGCTCCCACTTTAGGTCTTGGGTTATTGTGGATCCCAGAAACCGGATAATTATTATTGTGGTTTACGTTCAATGGAAATCCACGATTCAGTTTCTCATAAAGAAAAGATTTTTGATATAGGATATATAGCACATATAAACTTACTGAATAGTTTAGAATTTTATAAGATGAGAACTGAAATTGAAGCCATGACTTCCAGGGCAACCACTCACAGACGTACAGTATCCACCACATGGGCTTTTAAACCACCTCTTAACCCGAGACAATATCACAAGCATATTACCTGGGCAATGGAGAAACAGGACTCGACTGTTGCTCAGTGGTCCAAAGTATAATAAGAATAAGAATAATAAATATTGTGTGTTTGTTAAATCTGAAGCTGAATTTACTCTATTGAATATTTTCAAAGATAAATTAAAGTTGGAGAATAGTTTTATCCTCTAGTGTTTGTTGTACAGGGTCCACAGTTTCTCGCGAGAACACAAATTCATCTTGCGAGCAAATGCCGTCAAGGCGAAGGTATTCAGATTATGCTCATATCTTCACAGATGGAGCCAAGAATCCAGATAATGGAGGGACAGGTTTTGGGGTACATATAGGAGAGAAGAAACGGTCATTTCAAGAATTAGGTCAGGACATTGTACACTTAATAGTCCTCTGCAGACGATAAGGAAACATGAGACAGGGAGATGTGAAGGTTGCAAGGAAGAGGGGACTGTTGAAGATGTGGAGTCTACAGTAAACAATAGGAGAGTTTGAAGGAATTGGGGATAAAGTTCACTTTAAAGAATATATTGGGGTACTGTCGTAGAGCACAAGTAAAGGTGCTAGTGGCCTTTCTTGTAGTATCTATCTATCTATCTATCTATCTATCTATCTAGATCTAGATAGATAGATAGATAGATAGATAGATAGATAGATAGATAGATAGATAGATAGATAGATAGATAGATAGGTTGTAAACTCAAAATCTGGCCCAAACTCTGGATCAGTAGGTGGCAGTAATGCCCCTTTAAGTTGGTCGCCAACCGCCATTAAACTTTGAGGATAAGTGTAAGAGAGTTTTAAATGTAATGAGGTGTTTGGTGGGGAGTGAGTGGGGTGCTGAGAGAAAAGCATTGAAAGCAATATATACTGGTTTAATAAGGTCGGTATTTGATTATGGAAGTATAGCTTTAGAATCAGCATCAGAAACACTACTCAAAAAATTAGATAATATTCAGTATCAAGCCTTGAGGTTATGTACAGGAGCTATAAGAACAACTCCAACATCAGCTTTACTGGTAGAAATGGGAGAGTTACCACTTCATCTTAGAAGACTACAGTTAAAGATTTCTTATTGGTGTCAATTAAAGGGACATAAGGGAAATCATCCATGTCAAAAAAATTTAAATCCTAGTTGGGAAAAAGGAAAAAAGAATTTAAAATCTTTTGGTTGGGATATTGAAAATATTATAAAAGAATTTGATTTAGATTATATAAATATTAGCCAAACAGTCCCTCTTTCACCAGTTCATCCATCTTTATTTTCTAATAGTATTGTTGATTTAAGCTTGTTGAAGGAAAGGGAAAAAGGAAACTATTTAGATTTTAGTTCAATACAATCATATTTAGACAATAACTATTATGGATATATTCAAGTTTTTACAGATGCTTCAAAAAACTCAAATAACAATAATGGGGTGTCATTCATTGTTCCAGAATTTAATATTAAGAAATGTAAAAGAATTTCTGATGGAGTATCAGTTTATACAGGAGAGATGATGGGAATCATTGTAGCTTTAGAATGGATTGAGGAAGTTCGTCCTTTGAGAAGCATAATTTGTTCCGATTCAAGTTCATCATTATATTCAATAAAAAATAATCATTCTACTAGTAGATCAGACCTTTTATTAGAGATTCAGTTATTAAGGTATAGAATTCAGGCAATGGGTTTAGTAGTTATTTTTACATGGATACCATCCCATATAGGAATAAAAGGAAATGAATTAGCAGACAAATATGCAAAAAAAGCTACAAAAAATATTAATATTGATATAGTGGTAACATTTAGTAAGGAAGAAATTAAATCTATTATTAAACAAAAGGTTAAGGAAAGATGGCAGAAGCTGTGGGAAGAAGATAGAACCGGAAGATGGCTTTATAGTATTCAAAGGAAAGTTGGTGCAATGAGGATAACAGGAAGGAATAGAAAAGAGGAAACAATTATATCGAGATTACGTTTCGGACATACAGGGTTAAATGGAAATCTATTTAAAATGAGAAAACATCCAACAGGAGTTTGTGACTTTTGTTATCAAGAGGAGACGGTGGAGCATGTTTTGTTGGTTTGTTATAAATATTCTATGCAGAGAAGAGAATTATTACGTCAATTACAAGAAAATAAATTACAGTTAAATTTAAAAGATATTTTGGGAAAAATTTCTAATTCTGAGTATTTTGGTTATTTGATAAGCTACCTTAAGAAAACAAAATTGATAGAAAGGATATAAGTATATTTATGTAATTATTATTATCATTATATTTATATTTACTTATTTATCTAGTTATTTATTTTTTGTGGGAGAATATATATACATAGCATCCCGATTCACACTCCACTCTAGTAGATGGCGGTAATGCACATCATTAAGTTGCTTGCCAACAGCCATAAAACAAGAAGAAGAAGAAGAAGAAGAAGAAGAAGTGACGTCAAAGCGTCATTTCGCGGGAATTGTCTGTTTTTGCTCACCTGGGGGAAAGTCGGAATATTTCTGCCAATATCACGTCTAAAGACCTACAGAGCCTGAGCCAGACCTAATTTCCTACAAGGTAAAGTCTTTGCATTTCAGCCACAAAGTACGGAAACAAGCACACGGCGCTACGCCTTCCTTCACCGTGTAAAATTAGCTCGCAGTCTGTGGACCGGAGTGATAACCAGCGTGTTTTCAGGGCCGTCATGTTCTCCGACCTGAGCGCCCAGAGGGACGGCTCCTCGCTGCTCCGCCGGCCGGCCTCTGAGGAGCAGGGCCCGGTGTTCGAGAGGAGCCCGCCGGACTACAGCCTCTGCACGGCGCGCTACAGCGTCGGGGAGCGGAGCTTCAGCCGCCAGTACGCTCACATCTATGCAGCGCGTCTCATGGAGATGAGGCCCCTGCTGTCCGAGAAAGCTAAACACAAGTGGGGTGAGGGCAGAGAGAGAGAGAGAGACGCCCGGAGCATCTGCCTTGTCCCCGGGTGTGCTGCTGAACGCCTTCTCCCGCCTCTCGCCAGGTCCGGATGTCCACATCAGGAAGCTGTGTGACCTGGAGACCGGGGAGCAGTGTTGCATTGTGGGCACCCTGTTCAAGCGCATGGACCTGCAGCCGTCTATCCTGAAGGAGATCAGCGAGGAGGTGGGCAAGTTTATTTTATTTTTTTACTTTTTCTCCAGCGTTAGTGCTCAGCTTCAGTGTGGGTGTTGGATATTATGCAAAGTAGCATCTAATTTTGAAAGGACAGGAAAAGGAAGCACGGTTTTCTTTAGTTTAGTTTAATTTAGTTTTTCATAAATGGTAGTCTGTTCGGGTACTCTTACTGCTTCAAACGTAAAGTCAATACCGTTTTTGCCCTCTCTTCTTTCCAAAATGACTGGGATGCAGTCAGATTTGATGGAATGCGTTTGTGAACACCAATAAGTCTTTGACTGTGGGCTTTGACTGGGCCGTTTATAACAGTGAAGTGATCCGATCTGAACCCTTAACCGACTCTCTCCCAGGATTATCCTGTTTAGCTCCACGGACGCTGACCAGCTCCCCTGTCCCTGAGGGAGAAAAGCATCCTGATGGCATGGCGCTGCCGCCGCCGTCTTTCATGGTGAAGAAGGCGTTCAGTCCATAGCTTCCCCTATGTTTATGATTGGGACGACGCAAATCGCCGTGGGGACACCGGGGAAGCAGTGTCATGCTGTAGGGCTGCTTTTCTTCTCCGGGATCAGAGCTGCTGGGCAGAGCTGATGGGAAGCTGGACAAAGCCGAACGCAACAGTCCTGGGAAAAATAGTGGAGGAATAGTGAAGGTTCACCTTCCAACAGGACGACAACCCTGTCGCTGGAGCTGCAATGGAAAGGTTTAGATCAAAGCATAGTCACACGTTTCCCTAACCATCCATTACCTGAAACCCGTGTAAAATACATGAAAGGTTGTGGTTGTAACTTTCTAAACTGTAGGAAAAGTTGGGGACAGGCTATTATCGTACCGTTTGCCCTTATCCTGGCATTCTTTTTATCAAGAGACTTATCCAGAAGAATGTGGATTCATCCTGACTACAAACTCTACAAGATGTTTACAAACCAGCAGAAAGCTAAAGTCGTCATTTGGATTTTCACTTTTCCAATTTCTTTGTGTCACTTTAGGGGCGAAATCACCTTTTTGTTTAGACGGCATAGGCTGTGTGATCAGTTATGTTAAGGGCAAAGCAAATTTACGCTGTTATACCAGCTGTGCACCGACTCCTTCACATTGGATCAAAGTGTCGTATCGTCGGTGTTGGCCCATGAGAGGATGTAATAAAATATGTACAAAAATGTGAGGGGTGTGCTTATTTTAGCGCTATATCGCTTATTTCACAATATATTTTGTACAAAATAAAAGCCTCAGACTGCCAAGAATGTCCACAACAGATGCCTGTTTATGATTTTTTTTTTAATGGCTTTCTCTCCAGCACAACCTCCTGCCCCAGCCTGCACGGACCAAATACATCACAGAGGCCGACGAACTGGTCCTGGAGGATGAGCTGCAGAGGATTAAACTGGAGGGCAAAATTGACAGAGACAAGTGTGTGACGGGTCAGTTTCTAGCTGCACATCTACCGCAGCGTTGAACTCGCGCCTTCGGTATGATTGACTGTCCTGCTCGCCCTCTCAGGCAGCGTCATTGCCATCTACGGGGCTGAGAAGAACGACGGCAAGTTCACGGTAGAGGACTTCTGCACGGCGGGCCTCCCCTTGCAGACACCCAGACCTGCGCTCAGCTCCGACAAGTAAGCCCCCCCCCCCCCCCCCCGTCCTCCTGTGCCGTGGAGGTCCCGGCCCAGCACGGCCCCTCTGACGGCACCGGCCTCTAACCCGTCTGTCTGCTCAGGTTTGTGCTGCTGGCCTCGGGGCTCGGCCTCGGCAGCAGCCGGGCCGACAGCATGCTGGGCCTCCAGTTGCTGGTGGACATGGTAACCGGTCAGCTCGGCGACGCGGGGGAGCAGAGCGGGGCGGCGACCATTTCCCGGGTCCTGCTGGCCGGAAACCTCCTGAGCCAAAGCACCCAGGACAAAGACGCGTCGACAAAGGTGAGACGAGCGACTCAGTCCTGACGGGCGTCTGCGTATGTAGAACGTAACGAGAGTGCAGTCCTTAGGAATGTTTCCCGTATGAACCATCGATACGTTTCCTGTGTTATTTCTTATCAGCCCAAGTATCTTACTAAGAAGACTCAGGCGGGCACCGTGGACGCCATCCGTTTGCTTGATGAGATGCTGCTTCAGCTGGTGGTGAGTCTGCTTCATGCAGTATTCTGCTATTGCTGTAGATCATCAAGGTTGGATAATTACTGTACCATAAATATTCAGATGGTGATGTGGGATTAATAGTACCGATAAGATAAAACAGAAGTTTCATTTGACATTTAGGAGCTTAATGAAGGTAAGTATTAGATCTAGGGCTGGACGATAATTCAATATCAAAAAGCACCTAAACACATTCCTATTTCAAACGGCCTTTTAATACTTATGATTTAAATTTTGCTTTTATGGTGTTTTATTGTCTTTTTGTTTTTATTATACTTTGGGAACTTTTTTGATCCCTTGCTATTGTAGCACTTTGAGATTTTATTTGATATGTAAAGTGCATTATAAATGAAATGTAGTATTATTATTATTATTATTATCAATATATATCGATCGATAGACGCATATTGATGACAGAAAAAAAGGGTCAATATAAAGTTCAATAGAAGAACAGTTTATCTTCCTTTTGCATTCTAGCCATGTAGGTTAATATTACAGTCATTACATCCTCCCACCCAATCACAAACGCAGACCCAGGAACCAAGCTCCGCCCCCTTCAGAGAGTTCAGAGAGCACGCGTTCATTTTTTCTTTTTTTTTTAAACTTGCAGTTTTGGTTAAAAAGTTGGTTGAATAAAGGGTTGAGTTTGATTTCATTGTTTGTGTGTTCTTTGTCTAAAAATAGGTCGCTAAGCAACACCATAAAATGGCCAGGACTGCACTTAAAATACATGTTTTGAATTTGTTGATAATTCTCGATATCGATCAATATGATTTCTATTTTATCGATACTTTTTTTCTATATGGACCAGCCCTAATTGTACCTGTTATATCAGGTCATCTTGGTGTCTGCTGGTCTTGTTGCATAATAAACTTCAGAGATTGCGATCAGTCGTGTCTAGTAGCTGGTACCGGAAGAGCCACAACAGATCCATCTTTAAACAATTTGCTCATTTGAACATGAAATGTTTTCTGTATTTCTCATAATGTTCAGCGTAAAATATCAGTTTTACTGCATGTCTGAAGCTGCGTGTCGTCTCCTCTTGCTCATGGTAAGGCATCCGTCCCGGTGGACGTAATGCCAGGGCAGTACGACCCCACCAACTACACGCTCCCCCAGCAGCCCCTGCACAGATGCATGTTCCCGTTGTCGTCTGTGTACCCCACACTGCAGTTGGTCTCCAATCCGTACGGCGCCAACATCGACGGAGTCAGGTAGGCGGGGTCCTCCGCAGACACGCCGTCCCGTCAGAAGCGATTGTTGGGGTATGTTTAGGATCCGGTCGTTGTCTCTCTCTGCCAAGGTTTTTAGGCACATCGGGCCAGAACGTCTGTGACATTAGGAAGTACAGCAGCATGGAAAGCCACCTGGAGATACTGGAGGAAACGCTCGGGCTGCGACACCTGGCGCCCACCGCGCCTGATACTCTAGGTTGGTTAAAGCTGGAGAGGCTTTGGCGGTCTACACATATAACTGGGTAGTTACAATAGTCTTTATGTTTTAGGTTGCTACCCGTTTTATCAGAGGGACCCTTTCATCTTGGAGGAATGTCCCCACGTGTACTTCAGCGGCAACGCTCCGGCCTTCGGCTCCAAGCTCGTCACAGGTTGGTGACAGACGTGTGGGCAGGTTCCTTTAGAGCCTGGAAATGCGCAGGATTAGTTTTTTTTTTTTCAGGTCTGGATACATTTTGTGCACCAACCCATCCTCTCATCCATTTGTTTGCCTGTCGATTCAGTTCATCAGTCCTTCCTGATTTCCTGTTTGTTTTTTTGCAGGTTCGGTCTATAAAGTCTGACAGCATATCTTCCATAATTTTATTTTTACTTTAAAAAATGGGAGAACTCTTGATATTTGACTCTGGAAATCGCTGCCTTTTAGTTTTCTCAGTACGTTCTGTAACTTGGGTCTCGTCCTGCCAGGTTCTGACGGTCAGGAAGTCCTTTTGGTTACTGTCCCAGACTTCAGCAGCACCCAGACCGCCTGCCTGGTCAATCTACGCACCCTGCAGTGCGAGCCGGTGTCCTTCTCCGCCTTCTCCGCCGACGAAGATGAAGAAAGCGAGATGAACATCAGCCATTAACAGCAGAAACTGTTTCCGTCTCGGATCCGCTGGGTTAACTCGTTCAAGGGTTTTCTTTTTTTTTTTTTTTCTCTCTCTTACCGTCAAAATGGTTGTAACTGAGAACCCAACAACAAACACTTTATTACCGTTTTTTATCGGGACCCACCTGTGACTGACTCTCATCTTCCTGTAAAAAGTCACTGACATGAGCGACGACAGTGTAAATAATTCACCTGTTTGTTTTTAATGTGTGTCAACAATAAACCTCTTTTCATCAAGCATACACTTGGAACAGCAACAAACAACGTGGACGTAGAACTGGACGCATCCTTCTATAAACATGTTTTAGTTTTCTGGCGTAACAGAGACTCTTTATCAGCATAGTTACATGTACATTCTCACTGCTTTTGTTATGAAAGAGACTAGACTGATCACAATTATAAAAAGCTGTGGTTGTTTACTGAAACAAGCCGTGTGGTTTTGAGCTAATAGTCGTCGATCTTGTACTCGTAGTTATAATCCAGGCCAGGCGTGATGGATTCCGCCTCCCCTACGGCCCACGAGTCGTACCACGATGTCGTCGGAGCCGCCGGCGCTGCTGCTGTCGTCGTGGTGGTCGTCGTGGTGGTCGTGGTGGTCGTCGTCGGCACTGTCGTCGACCGCATCCTCAGTAACCTCTGCCTCCGAAGACGGCGGATGCGGGCGATCCTGAGCCGCCTCCTGCGCTCAGGACTTAAAACGTTGTTTGAAGCGAAGCCGTTGTCGCCACCGGTGGCGGGTCTGTGGTTGCTGTCGCCTGAAGGGTTGTGCGTTCTGGAGTTGCTGTAACTGAGTCGAATTGGCTTGTTGCCATGGAGAGCCATGATCTGTGAGGAAGTCGGTCAGTACAAGAGCTTTAGCCACAGGAGTGCCTGGAACGTTTTTGCCACAATTACAGCAACAAACTTTACTGCGTTGGGAAAACCCAAAACAGCAGATCATTGTGACGCAGAAGGAAAAGAATCATGGTTTTCAAAATGTATCTATGAAGAGTTTCTACTTTGAAGACGTCTGTTGTGGGTTTGTCACTCCCAGCTTTGCTCATGCAGAGATTTAAAAACATTGTTTCCGTCAATGGATGGAGAGCCTGCGAGCATAAATGTTCAAGTCATGCCACACATTCTCAGTTGGATTTAGGACTGGGCCGTAAACGGGCCACTCTCCCGCATGACTATGATGTGATCTAAACCAGGGGATTGCTCTGCACGTCGCAGGTGTTTAACCAAACGAATACGTTGCTAGTAGGCTCCATCAGTAGTCGATGCCGTGCAGAGATAACTCCGCCTATTTGTGCTGGGAGGTAAACTTCTTACCCGTCTCAAGTCTTTTGCAGCCCCAGTTTTTTCCTGGTATTGCCCTCTATTTAGCTCCGTCTCTAGCTTCCCTGTCCCTTATGAAGAAAAGCATCCACACAGCATGATGCTGCCACCGCCATGTTTCACGGGGTAGTTCAAGACTATCAGAGAAAAGAGATCTGCATGCAGACTTTCATAGCTAAATTATTTTCAAATCCATGTATCATTTTTCTTTACTCGTCACAATCACGTTGCGCTCCGTGTTGGTCCATCATAAAATCCAAGTTTGACAAAATGGAGAAAAGGTTCAAGGGTTACGACCAGTTCTGTGAGTTGCCGTATATTCAGTGGGGTTAGAGAGTCTCACCTGTTTGATGCGATCCCAGTTGGACTTGGCCAGGTTAAAGCTGCAGGTGGTCGCTCCGGGCTCGTAACCCACCACGCAGAGTTTGGTCTCGGAGGAGAAGCCTTCAGCCTTCGCCGTCACCCGGTACTCCCCCGGGTTCAGCAGCCGCCAGTAGTCGCCTGTTGGGGCTGCAGTAATATATATGGGGGAGGGGATGCATGGTTAAAAGCACCAGAGGTAAAAAATAAAATAATGGGCAGAGGTTGGGTTTAAAGGGGAAGAGGCGTTACCTGTGGTGACATCATGGTTTATCCCCTCTACAGATATCGTGGCGTTTGCGATAGCGTTTCCCTGCTGGTCTTTCACGATGCCTCTGATGCCACGATGCACCTAAACAACAGGACATTCAGTGCACGAAGAAACACCCGAGTCCTCATTTTACTGCCTAATACTAAGTACGCTGCTATAGCAAGCTGTTTGCTTCTTCAATAAGTAGACGTCTGAAGAAACCTGGCCACACCCACACGGAAAGGACAAATTACAGACTTCTCTCAAGGGATGTTGACCTTTCCTGAATTTAGGGTTGTTTGATCTTTCCTCCCCTCACACCGGTAAATAGTCATTTATAATTTCACGTAATAACACCACAAGAGTCTTAAAGCAAGCCGTTCTCCCAGCCCTGTCCAACTTAGATTGTATAAAATAAGAGTCGTCTCTGAAAGACGGCAGATTTTCAAGGTAAGGCGTTTCTATTTAGCAGTCATGAAACCTATGACGGCCTGGATGGGGTTGCGTTCTTGCGACTCACCTGCTCCATGAAGGTGAGCATTGCTTCTCTGTTTTTCTCCCACTCCTGAGCCAACTCACTCTGATGGGGGAACTTATCACAGCCCAGGAAGATGGATAGCTCGTAGCAGTTGGTGTGAAGGTAGCTGAAGTCATTCATACCTGGACAAAAAAAAAAACATGGATTCATGTAACGACACCCTTTGTCCACTCAGGGAAGAAAATAAAGACTTTAAATCATTGAATTCAGGTGTTTTCGGTCACTTCCATGGTCAAGTATAAAATCCAGTGCCCAGCCGTGCAGACTGTTTCCACAATATCTTTCTTAAAGGTGTCGCTCGGCAATTCCAACGCGCTATCTGCAAGAAGCCCATTTGTAAAATATTCTTGTTACTAAATATTGCTCAGTCAACGGTTAGTGGTATTATAACCGGCTGGAGTGGTAGGCGATATAAAATCACAGCGCGGGGATTACAGATGCGGAAGTATTTAGTTTGTAGAAGCTGTGGCTTCAACAGCTACAGACCTCTGAAGTTCATGTGGCCTTTAGATTAGTTGAAGAATAGAGCGTGGAGAGCCTCATGAAATGGGTTTCCATGAGCCCAGCAGCTGGATCTGAACCTTACATCAGCAAGTGCAATGCAAACGTCTCCACTGGACTCAAAAGCAAGGCAGATGTGTGATCTGGAAAGAAATATTTTACTTCTCTAGCTGTCTAATGGATGAGTCCGGGTTTAGCGACTGCCGTGAGAACGGTACACGACTGACTGTATTTGGCCAAAGTATTTAAAGACGATTTAATGTTTCTCAGTTTGTGGGAACAGTTTGGGGAAGTCCCCTTCCTGTTCCAACATGGACATGGCTGACCTGTACAGAGTCCTAACCTCAACCTGAAAGAACACTTTTACGATGAATCAAAACAGAGACTGTGAGCCAGGCCATCTTGTCCCAACATCAGTGCCTGACCTCATAAATGTGCTTCTGGAAGTCTGGGTAACAATTCCCATAACATGCCCCTAAACAAGCATTCCTAAAAGAGATGGAGCTGTTGTAGAGGGTGGAGCAACCCCCAACTAAAGCCTATATATTAGGAATAGGAAGTTAAACTGCATGCTTCTTTGACCCTAACCTGAGAACATGTAGTGTATGCCATCTCCACCAGGGTGTGCTACAAGCTCAAGCAGATGGTGGGGTTTTTACTTACTCCCGGTGACTGGCTTCCACTTTGCCCGGTTGACCATGCCGTGCCCCCCTGAGGGCGTGTCTCCGTGGCAGGATCCGTGGTAGTTGTGGGTCATGGTCAGGTGTGTGGAGGCGTACGACACAGCCAGCCACCTGAACAGGGACTCGTCTGGAGTCTCTCGGGGCTCGTCTTCAGGCTCAGCGTACTGATACCCAGCCCCCCGCCCTCCGTCGTCTTCCTCTTCCTCCCTGTGGCCATAGCCCTGGCTGTAGCCGTGGTCGTAGCCGTGGTCGTATCCGGGGTCGTAGCCGTGACCCCGCCATTCTTCCTCCGGCTGTTCATATCCCCGACTTCTCCAGTCCTCCTCTGGCTCCTCCTGGTAGCCCCTTCCCCACTCGGTTACATCAAAACCTTCATCCTCATACCTGGGAGACATTATTCTAGTTCAGCCTTTCAACACAGTTCTGATTTATGCAACAGAAAAGGAAGGGTAAATTGCAAAGCAACCTGAGAAACAAAGTAAGCAAAGAAGGAGGGCAATAAATTCAAGGAGGAAATGTCATACTGTCTCTTCTTGCGGCTGTGGGCCCGCTGGCTCTCGGCAGGCTTGTTCAAACGTAGACTATCATAAGGATAGGCCACGATTGTCTCTCCGCCTTGGAAGTTTGCACCCAACACAAATGGATAGCTTTTCATCCAGGAGATTATAGCTCTGGTTTCCATAGCAATCTGGAGCAAAACCAGGAAGGAAAAGATTAGACAAATCTTTGTCCTCTAAAAGGCAAAATATGTAAAGTAAATTTCTCCACATAACCACCATATCCACACTGTACGGGGCCACCGTAACACTGGCCAAATGTGTTGTAGAGCTAAAAAAAAAAAAAAAACTGCACACAACAGCAAACGTTTAAAGATACATCCGTGATTTCTTTACCGAGGTATTAGACTCAAAGCTGTCTGGAATGGGCACATGATGGTTGGGGGTGAGTTTTGGCACCATGCCCTTATCCTCAGCATCCCACAAGATGCTGTTCAGGTCAGGGAAGTTCTGGAAGATGTCAAAGCCGTCCTCAGTAAAGTGTCCCGTGGTCCAGCTGCTCAGCTCTGAGCCCTGCAGCCGGAAAAAAAAAGGGGGGGGGGGGGAGATTAGCTGACGATCGCACTGACCAAAAATGGCCCGCTTTGTTTCATCAGCATTTCCTGTTTGTCGCTTTTTGTTTTGGGAGATCAACCCGGGACGTTTGATCCACTCACCGCCTCAAAAGCTCTCTCGTGCCCATCAGGGTTGAGTGAAGGCACCAGGTGGATGCGTATTCCCTCCACCAGGCGCTGGGCTCTGGGGTTCCTGTCTTTGTATTCTTTGCACAGGTACTGCATGAGCAGCAGGATCAGCTCTCTCCCCACCGCCTCATTGCCATGCAGGCCGGCCGTGAAGCGAAACTCCGGTTCACCTGAGGAGACCAGGGCCGAGACCCGTTATTGTCTGGCAACCACAATCTGCAGACGACCACCTGTTTTTTTTTTAAGTGTTTAGTTTTAGATATAAAGGACGCTGTAGATTTACCCAATTAGATTTAACACTGCTGAGATATTTCAAACAGATGTTTCTGGTAGGGTTATATTTTAGATACTACGACATGCTTAAGTGTTCACACTCTTGGACCTTTCTAACCTTTTTTACATTTCAACCACAAATCTGTGTTTTAGTAGCATTTTATAAGATAGACAAACACAAAGTAGTACACGCAATTAAAATGTAAAAAGACTGGTGCACATTACGTATTCAGGCGCTTTACTCTTGACGGTCCTCAACAAGATATGGTGGAACTGATGGGTTTAGCACTGGTGTAAATCAGGTCTGGGCAATATTAGGAATAATTGGGGATTAAATAGTTTCCTCACACTATTTATTTTCTTCATAATGTTCTGCATACACGTTTAAAATTCAGCATCTCTGCTTCCTAGATCTTGATCAGATGCAGGTATCGAGGGTTTTGATAACAAATCTATCCATATTCATTGTCTATACATGTTTATCTTTATAGGGATGCTGGTACCTACCTTCGTCAGCCATTGGGTGAGGAAATGGACGGGCCACCAG
Organism: Fundulus diaphanus; assembly: GCA_037039145.1. Taxonomy (NCBI): domain Eukaryota; kingdom Metazoa; phylum Chordata; class Actinopteri; order Cyprinodontiformes; family Fundulidae; genus Fundulus; species Fundulus diaphanus. The sequence goes on along the minus strand of CM073127.1, from coordinate 37,289,887 downwards.
TCCACCACAGGGCAACACAGAGAGACAGGACATATCCATGCATGCACGGGGGGAATAGGTAGAAAGTCCTATTCTCACAGACACTCGCCATCTAATCTGTATTGGCTCTGGGTGGCTGAATATATATGCCCACCACAATATTCAGATTTATATTTGTAGAAAAAAAGTGAAATCTATTGAATCTTCCAGTTCCCCAGTACCATTTACTGTCGGTCATATCACACAATATACCGATAACCCACGGTGACGTTTTGCAGCTGTAATGTGGCAAATTGTGAAGGGATTGCAAGGAACACTTTTGCAAGGCGCTGTTGCATGCGTTGACCGGAAACAAGTGTTTGTCGTGCTCACATTCTCACCTATTTCGTGCTCCGTGGGGTCGCCGGAGATGACCATGGCCATGATTTCCCGTCCTTTAGAGCTGCGGCCCAGGCTGTAAACATTGGTGACGTTGGGGCACTCCTCATGCACAGACTTCATGAGCTGGATGAGACAAAGGGGAACACGCATGAAGTGTTGCAAGGCGCTCAGTTAAGACAACAAGCAGCCGGCCGTCAAAGTTACACATCATGTTTGTCATTTGAGACATTAGAGAGCAACGCTGCCTTATTGGACCCATATTATGATTAGTTTCAGCTAGGGCTGCACGATATTAGGAAACTGCACTTGTGGTATTGAGGAATACTGCAAATCGAAACATCAGTGGTGAAAAGTCAGTTTTTTCCCTCACTTCTTATATTTTCATCCATCACTACGATGCTTCAACCACTCATATAATATCCACTGCCGTGAGACTCCATTCAGCAGGCTTTTTTTATTTTATTTATTTAACATGGGACAGTGTATGGAGTGAAAAGGGTATTCTTTGCTTGCAAAACATAATGGAACAAAATTCACTCCATAACGGTGCATATTAATTAACACGAGTTCTCAAGACAACATGTAAATAGTTTAATATGTAGTCCCAGGGCTGAATTATATTATTGACAAGCAAGGTGCAACTTTATGACACTATAAAATATAATATGCAACAAATATTTCATTCTAATCCGTCCTTTTTGCACACTCTGGTATTGCCTTAATATATTTGTGATATATTGTGCAGCCCAGCGTAAATTAAAGTGTAATCTTTCTAGGGATGCACTTTCAGGGATACTCACTTCCACCATCTCTGAGTAACTGTGGTATTTGAACTCCAGGTAATCCACGGGGGTCACCTCATTCTGTCTCTGCAGGACATAGCCTGGATCTGAGAGTAAAAAACCTGATCAAAACACAGAGCTCTTCATGTGCGCTGCACCGTGTTTGGGGGCGTGAGGCTCACCGGGCAGAGGGCAGCCGAGGACTTCCAGCCTCATGCACAGGGAGCCGTTCCAGCTCTGAGGGATGATTCGGATGTAGCGAGCCAGCACCGGCTCGGCGAGCCGGTTCATCACAGGCGTGTCTTTGTCGCTGTTTCCAAAGAACAGCTGGACGAGACAGAGGAGAGGTGTGAGGTCAGAGAATGAGAGGTGGAGGAGCAGGAGGTGTCAGGTGAACTCACCCAGTCAGCGTATCCATCATGAATGGTGGTCCACTCTCTGCTGTCGTTGCTGAAAGCCAGGAAATAGGATGTCACGTAGTCGCTCCTGAAACGAGACGGGGGGGGGGGGGGGGGGGTCATGTGGAGTTTATTATGGAGATGAAAGGCTTTACGTCGGCGTCTTCGTTTGTTACGTACTCATTCAGAGAGTCTCGCCCTTGAGTTATAACTCCGGTGAACTCAGTCTCCCTGCGAGCATCGATCTCAAACCAGTGGATCTTGTCCTCTGAGTTCGCACACCACGCTCCGCCTCTCATGCTGTCCTCGTCGTCTGAGCCCTGGGAACCACAGAGACCACAGTGTCTGCCACTGAATCCTCTGGCTCACTGACAGTTTGAGCCCTTAAACTAAAAACATGCCGCGTGATTTAATTTGAATGAATATTTTTCCTGCTTTGACTCAGCCAACCGTGTGTTTCTGATTTAATAACTCGGTTGTTTGTCTGAATCTCTGGGCTCCACATTCACCGTATTTTCCAAAGCTACGGTACTGGATACCCGTGCGGCTCACTCGGACGGCGGCCCTGACTGCGTACCTGCATGTTGAGGCGCGCCCTCGGAGGAGAGAACCAGTACTGAGACATGGACGAGGCTGTGAGCTGGTCTGACTCGATCTTATGGGACTCCATCCCCAGAGGAGGACATTCTGTCACATGCAGAGGCACAAAGAAGGCGATGAAACAATACAAAAGCTGATTATTTTTTGCATCTTTTCCAAATTTGAAGGGATACAGGCTTACTCTTTGGCTCCTTATAGACACGGGGTCTGTTCCTGGCCCGCTCCTCCGCCTCCTTCAGTTTCTGTGCTCGTTCTGTCAGGGGTCAGAGGAACAGTCTCAGTGAAAAATAAAATAGCAGTTTTTCCTGAATAGATTATTGTCTTTCTCTAACCAGAAACAATCTAGGAACTTTTCCCATTTTACTTGCTAAAAATCCTCCGGAGGATGTGAAGTGCTGGAAAAATGAAATTTAAAAACGAAAGCAGATGCCATGACTTGGCCCTGAGTATCAGTTTGCTCTAATAAAACTCAGGCCCTCCTGACCTCAAGCAGAACCGGACCAAAGCAACGCAGACTAAGGAAAGCAAGACTCGTGTTCATCATGATTTAAACATTATTTCATCAGCGTCCATCACTGTAGTCAGACCGTAAAGATTTAAAGTTAGATATTGACATTTACAAGCTGCATAATTGTGACTAACTACTGGACCTCACTACCATTAGCCCCTTTATTAGGCCCACCTGGTCATTACCAGGTTGGGCTTTGACCTTTAATGATTCCTTAATTGCTCATGGTATAAATGAAACAAGGATTTAGAAACATTCCTCTGAGACTTTGGTCCATGTTGAATTGATAGCGCCATAAAGCTGCTGCTGATCTGTTGGCTGCAGATCTACGATGAGAATCTAGATCTTCCGCCACATCCTTAGGGTTCCCTGTTGGGTTGAGCTCTGGAGACAGCGGGGGCCACTGGAGCACAGTGAACTATTTGTCATGTTCAGGAAACCACTTTGAGATGATTTAAGCTTTGTAATAAGGTGCAATGTCCTGGAAGAAGTAGAAATCAGCAGGCGCTGATGTCCTAAAGGGAAGGACACGATCAGCGACAACACCCAGGCAGGGTCTGGTGTTTAAATCATGCTTGGTTGGTACTTGTGCCAAGTAAGTGTCCTTCAGATCGATACACCGCCCCCAGCGGCCTGACGTGTTGATCCAATCCAGGAGGGATCCATGATTTCATGTTGTTTTCGCCAAATTCTGACCCTAGCATGTAAATGCTGCAGCTGAAATGGGGACTTACCCGACCAGGCAATCTGTTATTTTCCAGTTTCGGTGAATCTGTTTGAACTGTAGGGTCAGTTTCCTGCTCTTAGCTGACAGCCCGGTGGGGTCTTCTGCTGCTGCAGCCAAAACGCCTTTTGGCTACGTTTTGTAGAAGAATTAAAAGAAGACTCCTAAGACAGGTACGTTGTTTTTGATCCGCTGAACTGCTGGCCTTGAGGATGCTCTGTGATTTCAGCTATGTGGGTCAGTGTTTCAGGTTCTGGAAAATCTGCTTTGAGTGAAACTAAAACTCCTTTTCACCAAATATCCAGCATGGAGCAGACGGTGGCTGCTGAAGGTGACCTTTTGACCCCGTTCCCACCTAAGTGATTTATCGCCTGCCTTGAGCCGGTTTCCTTGGCCACCAGCGAGCCTGAACGCACACAGCAGACACGTGGCAGCACTGACTGATTGCACCGAGCATGCTTTGAGTTTGCACGTCCCCGGTCTGAAAACTCTCCCATGGCCTCTCTTTTCTTCATAACACCAATTCGACCCAAGCGGCTCCTTTTTCCATCGATCTGTTTTCTTTCTCCTGAGCTCACAGGAGATTTCTGAACTTTTAGCACCTAATCACTGTTCTATTATGACTGGCTAAACTTTGGTCCCTTTGATGCAAGCTAAAGCTAGCCTGTTTACAACATCTGCAGTCGCCAATGAGAGACTGAAAACAGTGAACACGTTAGTGTTGTTTTGCTGGTGCTGTTAGTTAGGTCAGAGGCTGCGCTCTGTCTATTGGCAGCTAGATGGTTTTTGACTTGATTGCAAAGAAGGATACATTCCAAAAGGTTTTGAGTAAGTCCACATCTGGGTCTTCTTACCTCTCTCCTCCCTCTCCCTCTCTTTGTTGGCTCGTTCTCTTTCTCTCTCTACCCACTTCTCGTCTGTGTCGTAGTCTTTCCTCCCTGCAGCGGAGAAAGAGGACAACTGGTAATTTTATAGAACACAGTTCATATGCTAGAAACATGCAGGGTTATCAGTGATCTGCTTTTATTTTGTAAAGTTATTGAACGTTTTTCCTCTCTTGGAGTCGCTCCCAGGCAGAGGGCATGTGAGTTTCAGACATATAGTGGCTTGCAAAAGTATCCAGATCTTTGAACTTCTTCTTAAATGTCACATTGCGACCACACAGAGCGGTTGTAATGTTTATTATTTATTTGGATGTGATAGGCCAAAAGAAAGTGGTGAATAATTGTGAAATGTAACGAAAAAGAAGGAAATTCTTAAAAGTATGCCATGCGTTTGTATTCAGCACCATTCACTCTGATACTCCAACATATCGCTTTTGAAATAATCTGATTAGTAATCAGAGTTTACTTAAAGGAACGCCTCGTCCAACCACAGCTGTTAGGCTTTTGTGGTATGGCTCTACCAGTTTTGTGCATCCAGAGACTGGATATTTTTGTCCCATCTTAACTGCACGACAGTTAAAATTCGGCCAGATTTGATGGAGAGCTTCTGCGAACAGCAATTTTCAAGTCACGGCACAGATTGTTAATTTGATTTAGCTCTGGACTTTGACTGGACCGTTCTACCGTACGGATACGCTTTGATCTGAAGCATTCCTCGTATCTCTGACTGTTTGTTGGAGGGGGGGGGGGTTGTGATCTACCGGAAGCTAAAAAATTCCACTTGAACCCCAAGTTTTTTGTGGCCTCTAACAGCTTTTCTTCCAGCTGCATCAGAATCAGCTTTATTAGCCAAGTCTTTGAACACAAACGAGGAATTTGACTTCGGTTCCACTATGCTCTAAATGAAGATATTTTATATACATCTATATAAAGTGAAACAAAAATGTTTATATATTTTAGTGAGTATGTGTTTTCACAAAAGAAAAGGTCATGGTTAAATTAGTGCAAATATGCATTCCCCTGTATTTAGCTCCCTCTTCCCATCAGCTCCTACCAGCCTCCCTGTCTCTGTTCATGAAAAAAAGCATCCCCACAGCACGGTACAGTTGTACTGAAACTGTAATTTTGATTACATTGCAAATTGTAGTTGACAATAAAGATTGATTGATTGATTGATTGATGCTGCCCCCCAGCGTGTTAGGCCGGTGTGTTCGGGGTGACCAGCGGTCTTAGTCTTCTTCCACATGCAGCCTTCAGCTTGTGGACCAAAGAGTTTGATTTACGTTTCATCTCACCAGAGCACCTTCTTCCACAGGTTCCCCTCCATGGCTATCAGTTTTCCTTTCAACAGATTTTTCCCAGCTGAGCTCTGGATCGCTGCAGCTTGCCCAGATTTACGGCGAGCCCCTTGGCTCCTTCTCTGGTGAACGCTCTCCTTGCCCAGCCTCTCAGAACAGGTGGACTTCCATGTCTTGGTAGGTTTGCAGTCGTCCCATGCTCTTGCAAATTTAGGACGATGGTTTGAGCAATACTTTACAAGACGCTCAAAGCTTGGGATGTGGTTTTATATTCTAACTCAGCATTAAACTTCTGTCGCAGACGTGTCTGCTGTGTTCCTTGTTCTTCCATGATGCCATCCATGGTGGTCTCTAGCAAACCTCTGAGGCCTTGCAGAGTGGATCTTTGTCAGGCGTATCAGAGTAAAGACGCAGTTGAATGAAATATAAATGCATGCCACATTTTCTACTAAAACGTGTTACTTTGTATGTCTATCAAATTAAATAAAATGAGGTTTGTGGTTATAATGTGACTAAAATACGAGAAGGGATAGAAATAGTTCTGCAAGGCATTGTGTAAATACATGGCTTTCAAGTTTAAAAGCTGGAAACAAAGTAAAGAGGTTTGTAAGTACATGGTATTAATCTGTAAAGCTTTTGAGCTGAGTGTTTTATTCCCTCTAGTTTTTTTTCTGAATAATAAAGAACATGTGGGGTTTGGGAGATATTTGACCTGTGACTGTTCACTTACTCATCCCGTATTCATCATAATCGTCATACCAGTTCCTCTCGAAGGGAGCAGTGGTTGTGGGCTCTTCTGTGTTGAAAAACAAAAAAAAAAGACAAAACATCCAAACCGATTTAGAAACCTAATTTCACCATAAAAAAAAAACTGCCGCTTTACAAGTGAGACTTTATGAGATGACATGTTTTTTTCCACAGTTTTACGCATTAGCCCTGCCCTGATTCGCTGGACCACAACATCAGATCTGCTTCTGCTACGCCCGCCTATAATCAGGATGTTAAAGCTTTAATTTACATTTACAGGAATCATAAATTAGTCGGAATCTGATGACAGGGCTCCTTTGAATGCCACAACAAAACCATAGACGGTCTTGTTGACTTAGTGAATCCAAGCAAACCCACCCACTCCTGTCTGCAAAAGTAGGGCAGGTTGTTGCAGGGACTCACTGTAAAGTCATTCCCATCTGCTCATGAAAAGCCACAAGTGGAACACATATTCCATATGTCCCGTGCTTCTGGAGACGTCTCACTTGTGAAGTGCTTGGTAGAAGACCTGCCATATTTTTTTGGGGTGGGTTTGACGTTAACTTTCTGAGATGCTTGTGTGACAGCAGGCACCTGGGAGAGCTTCCACTATGATCTCAGGGCTGACCTCTTCGCCGTCAGGGAATGGTAGATTATCCGGAAGCTCGACTGCAGGAGGGGAAAAAACAGAATAGAGTAAGAGTTAAAAGGGAAAAGCTGAGAGTTATTTAACTTGTTGGAAAATGTAATACCCAGTGAATAAGTAGGCATGCAGAAAGAACTAAAGTTTCAGGCCAAACACTGGAAACACAGAGTAATGACAACATGTAGTGTCAGCGGCACAAACGCTTCCAGCGTCTGTGGAAAGAAATCCTGCGCCTGATGATCGGTTTGACCTCAGCTGGAGGCAAAGAGCAGCAAAGTTTTTGCTGTTGCGTCTCCAAAAAGCAAAGCCAAGAGGAATGGGAGTCTGTAAACGTACGTGTTACATCCCAGTAATCGCTGTCGCTGTCTGTCCCAGTCTTCCCATCCACATCAGGAGCCCCGGGGGTTGGGTACACCTCCTGGAAGGAGGTGTCATAGTTATCGGTCACAGGAGCGTACGGTTCCTGCTCATCGACATCCCAGAAAGCATCGTAGATGTCGGGCGGTGAAGTCGAAGGCTCTTCCTCGAGAGATTTCCAGTAGTCATCGTACACGTCGGTTACGGTGTCAGATGGGTCTCCTTCGTCTGGTCTCCAGTATGAAAATGGGGTCTCAGTGCTTGGAGATGGAGTGGTGTCAACCCCCCAGTAGTCGTCTTCTGATTTCCAGTAGTCGTTGTCTAGCAGAGAGAGGAGGAAGCTCAGATGTGCAGTGAATCTAAGATGCATTATTTACAACCAAACAGCATAGAACACGATAAATTTAACAAGATCCCAAACGTCTGGAGTCATGCTTTGGCCGCTTACCCGTATCAAGGTATAACAAGGTTTTAGAAAGTTACCCTTGTCTGTATGCAGCTAAGAGAAATATGGCGAGCCCCCTCCCCCACCTGTTGCTTTACACCGCTACTCAGCTACCTGAAGGAAGGCTCTGACATTTTCCCTCACTTACAAGAAAGACATATTTACCTGTTTGGAAATATTTTGCCTGATGAAAAGCAGTTAATGGTGTGTGGAAACTAAAGAGGCATCACTCATCATTCTTATTAAGGTAACATTGCATTAAAACTGCAGCTGAATAAAGAGGAGAACAGTAAACTATTCTATATAATAAGCAGCTGAAAACCACAACTAAAACTTGGTAGAAAATCAAAATGTTCCACTATTTTTGTTACTCTAGAAATAAATGTTGTGCTTCTAAACCAGTCTATGAGAATTTTCTACCTGCCCATGCTGTTTTAGGAATGAATACAAGTGAGGTGAAAAGGAGATGCTCTTAATATATTAAATATGTTGGGACTCTTTAGTTGTAGTACCATGACCGCACACCGAAAACTCTAAAGAATCCCAACTTTAATTTGAGTGCATTTATTCAGTGGACGAAACAATCTCCCATGTGGAAGTATGAGTTAAACTTCTCAAGTCAGGAAATGGGTGCAGGCAGTAATTAGAAAGTTCAACATGGTGCTGACCAGAATCCGGGTAGTAGTCGGGCTCAGCTGGGGGCTCAGTGGGGGGTTCTGTTGGGACTGCTGGAAGAATGACAGAAACCAGGTCAGCTTCTCTACGTCAAAGTGGCTCAGTGCAAACATGACTGCGGTGTCTTGTTCTCACTTGTTGTGGTGGGTGGGAGAGTTGGCGTTGTTGTCTGCCTGTCTTTCTTCTTTCCCTTCCTGTCCGTTTTAGGCTTTTTGGTGGCGTTTGGATCCTTTGGTTCTTTGTTCTTCTTTTTGTCCTTCTTCTTCTTTTTGCCTTCCTCTGCTGCTCTTTTTACGATGCTCACAATGCCTGAAGGAGAAGAGAAGCAGTCAGAACAAATATTCACCAAAACATCCTTTTTTTTCTGAATACTTCTCTACTAAGAGGAGTCTGATTAATTCCAGACCCACATTCAAAATAACCGCATCTTAAAACCTTATAAACTATTTTGTTGCACATCTGATACGGGCTGAAACAATTAGGACTAATCAAGATTAGTTGATTATTAAAAAAAAAATCTAGTTAGGTAATCAAATTGAATTATTAAGTATACAGACTCAAAAACATGCCATTCTCTGAAGGAACAACTCACTTATAGCAGTAATTAGGCTAAAACTGGACAAAAATCCTTCTTAGTAAATATGCTTTATCCAGAACTCCCCAAGTGGAAAAGTTTTAGCTAGACCTGGTTCACTTTCTGTTAAAAAAGTGATACATATACATACATATATGTATATTTATATATATATATATATATATATATATATATATATATATATATATATATATATATATATAGCTACTAAAGAGTGTCTCTTTTTAGATACTTAGCTTAGTCTGAAAAATAAACGATAGATTAATGGATTACCTAAATTAATCGATAGCTGCAGCCCTACATCTCATAGCATCCAAGCAGCATGGATTGAGAAAAGGACTTTTTTGTAATAGTTTCTGCTATTGCATCTTTTGGGACCAACTTATGTCTTATCTAAGTTCTGCTCTGTGAAAACAAGGAGAGGAGCAAGAAACCAGACAGCTGGATTTGTTGCAGTGGTTTCTTCAGATCCATCAGTATTTCCTTCTGAGGTTGTCTGAAGCTCTGCTGAGCTTCCATGGAAAACACGGCTCTCTTTTTCCATTAGCTGTCTACATTTAGCTCTGTTTCAACAACGCTAAATCTGTCAATGCACTCAGTAAATGCACCATTTTCACCTCAGCATCTTCAGCGGAGCTCAGTGAAAAGCTGATTTAGCCTCATGTTTGTCATTGTCCGCTAGGAAGCTCCAGATAACAGGCTTGTGGATTAAAGAGCATGAAAATAATGCCAGGATCTGCGCTAATCTTTCAGGGCTGCACGAGGAAGTGGAAAAGATCAGCATCCTCACAACCAACAAAATCCCATAGGCGGGCTACCAGCACTGAGCTCATCTGGTAGAAGCTAAATAAATGAACTAGTGGTGGACAGGTGAGCATCTGGAGTTTCTCTGTCCAGTTGGAGCGACAGACTGACGCCAGGTTTGCACCTGCATTTTCTCCTTCTTACTCAGACTACTGTGCCTCGCAAAGGTATTCGTGCCACCTAAACATTTCCACGTTAGTTTGACAACCTCGATGCTTGGTGCATTTTGTTGGGATTTTATCAACACAAAATAGCCTCTAGCTGTAAAGTGGAAGGAAAATGGTGATGGTTTTCAGTGTCAGCCCTCTTTATTCGGACACCTCTAAATAAAATCAAGCAGAGCCAACTGTCTTCAGATATAATTTAATTAGGTAATAAATTTAATCTCAATATATACAGCAATATGTTCTGTGAAAGCCTCAGAGGTTTTTCAGAGAACATAATTGAACAAAGAGCATCACAAAGACCAAAGAACACTGCGGACAGATCAGGGAGAAAGTTGTGGAGAAGTTTAAAGAGTTAGAAAATAAAACAATATTCCAAGCTTTGAACATTTCACTGAGTACCGACTCAGCTTATCATCAGAAAATGGAAAAAGTATGGAACAACTGCAAAACCTACCAAGACATGGCCGTCCTTTTAAACTGAGAAGATCAGAAAAGCAGCCAAGAGGCCAATGGTATCTCTGGAGGAGCTGCAGAGATTCACAACTTAGATGGGAGAGGCCGTTGTGAAGACAACTGTCAGTTTAACACGCCACAGTGGACAAGTGGCAAGAAGGAAAACAACGTTGAAACAAAACCATGAAACGTCATGCTTGCTGTTGGCCACAAGCCAAATGAAACATGTGGAACAAGGTTCTGTGCTCAAATGAGACCAAAATGGACCTTTGCTTACATGCAGAATGTAAGAAAAATAGACCTGCAGACCACCCTGAAGCAAACCCCACGTGAAGCATGGTGGTGGCATCATCATGCTGTGGGGATGCTTTTCTTCACCAGGGCCAGAGAAGCGGGTCTGAACTGAAGAGAAGCTAAATACAGGGCAACCCTGAAAGCCTGTAAGAGGCAGCAAGAGACTTGAGAGCGGATATGGAGGTTCATCTTCCTGCAGGACAACAACCACAAACATGCAGTCAAAGAACTTAATCCAGATCTGTGGCTGACTTTGAAACATCCAGATCACAGATGCTCTCCATTCAATCTTGAAGCTTAAGCTATTTTACAAACAGGAATGGGTCACAGTTCAGTCTCTAAATGTGCACAGCAGGCAGAGACATGCCTCAAACAACTCTCAGCTGTAACTGCACCAAAAGGTGAATCTACAGAGTAATAATTCAGTAGGGTTTAATACAAATCCAAGGCCTTTTCTTATATGTTGATACGTAAATGAAATAGAAATCACATACCTTTATTAACCACAATTATTCTCTACTTTCTGTTGATCTATCGCATGAAATCTTAATGAACTTTTGTGATTTTTACATGACAAAATGAGAATCAGCTCAAGTGTGGGAGACTCTGTGAACAGTACCTCACCAGTTTTATTGTTTTGTCTGTCTTCCCCTGGCTTACCCGCCTGTGAGGTCCCTTCCGCCTCCCTCTCAGCCTTGATGGTGCTTCGCGATGGTTGCGGGTCCACTGCAAGCTCTTGCTCGCTTTCTGGGTCATCCCAGGACAAGTGTAGCTGCTGATCCTCTGACTGCTTCTCTCGCATGCGAGACAACATTCCCCCGGCGCCCTCTCCTCTGGGAATCAGCAGGAAGCAAAGGGCCAGCAGAGCCACGGACACAGTCACGGCGGGCCTTTCCATGTCTCCTGCAAAATCCCTTTGGTTTTGGAGTTTGTACGTCTCTTTTGTCAGCTCGCTCCACTTTATCCTGCAGAAGCTTCGGCTCTGAGCCTCTTCTCAATGCGTTCCAAACTTCTACTCCAGCAGGGAGGTCTCCTCCTTCAGCTCCACACGTACCCACATCCACAGTGTGTCATGTCATCTGGGCTGAGCCTGGGCCAGACAGCGGCGGAGGGGGAGAGGGGAGGGAAAGGCAGAGAGGGGGAAGTCTGCAGAGGCCGAAGGAGAGAAACACCTAAAGCAAAACACTCAAATGAATAGACAGGAATCCTAATTAGTCAGCTGAAAAAACAATAACAAGGCCAGAGGATCCCCGTCACCTGCAGGACGAGTCACAACAGGTGTAGCGCTAAGACCTGAGATTGTGGGGCAAGGCAGGCGGGGCCCGACGACGCTGGGTTTGATGCTCCTGGTTTGGAGGGGAAGCCGTCTGTTTTATGTCTGCAGCTCCTGTTGAATTCCTCAGCAGAGAGCTGCAGTCCTGCAGAATCACCATAAAGCTGAACAGCGGGAGCGAGGAGCAACTCCTTGGACTCCAGGTTACACAAGCAGAGGCGGAGGGGGAGGAGAAAAAGGATCTTTGGTGTGACAAAACCAAACAATTGGAAGAAAGAGAGACCTACGCAGATAAAACCAGGGAATTTTCTTGTTTTTAGGTCAGGGGTTTCTTCTCCTAAGTACGTTCTCAGTGTCTCTAGTGGGTTTTGTTTTGTGAGTCTCCTTTTCAAGAAAAAAAAAAGGAGACTCAGCAAAGGGGGCAATGAAGGAGAATGCACACACAAGATGGGAGAACAGTCTGAGCAGATGACAGAATCATAGTTTTATAAGATGTAGCGTTTTCTTCGCCATCCCCCACGTCTGTCTCCTGCTCTGTCTGCTGTTTGGAAAGTCTGTCAGGAGGCGTAAATGCTGCCTGGTTTAAAAGGTTCGCCTCTGGGATAGTTTAAGTTGAACCTCTGACACGGTCAGATAAAACAGAGCCATGCATTCTTAGACAGGAGCTTGATCCTGAAGCTGGTGGGCAGCGACAGATTCATTCGACCTCACTTTATCGACATGTTAAAACTCTTTAGCAGCACTGCACAGCCGCAGTCAGTCGCAAGGACTGGAGAGAAAACAGGCAATCGTGTGCATTCAGCACATGAACCTGTTAAAACCATGTGGCTCATATGATCTCAGAATGCGGGGGCAGGAAAAGCAAGAATAGTTTGACAAGGATTGAGAAGAGGAGGAATGCATTTCAGAGAAAGCGATCAAACTGTGCAGCAATCTCTCTCTGGTGGGTATTACTACAGCTGGGAAGAATGCAACCGATAGCTCTGGATGCTGTGAGGTCAAGCCGAGGCCATTTTAGCCGGCGGGGATTGAGACGGCAGTCACTAGCAGAGGTGTCCAAACTTTTCGCCGCGGAGGCCAAAAATGTTGAGTGTAAAGCAGTCGAGGGCCACGAAATGATTTTTTTCCCTTCAAAATTGTATTTATTAAAACTGTATAAACAATTTTACTGTAACTTTTTTTAGTTTTACTGACTCAAAAATAAACTAGATAAACAGTATTCTAGCAAAACAAAGTGGTTGGATTTCTGAGAAAATAGGGATCTCTAAATCATTGCAGAGATCAAACATAAAAATGGTCTTGCATGTGTGTTCTCACTAACAAGGACAGGATAAGGGTCACTCTTTTATTTTATTTAGCCAGGTTTAATAGCTGGGTGCACCCAAGTCTGCTTTTGAAGGAAAAAATCACGGGATATTTGTGGTCGTGATTTTTATTTGTCAGCATCTTCTTGAGGCCTGTTCTCTGTGTAAATTTCCCCCTAATTTCTTTTCTAAGCGTCTCTGCATCAACTGTGGGTTGCTGGAACAAATTTGTGCCAATTTCCTATCGTGGTCCAGGGGCCGCACAAAATAATTTTGAGGGTCACAAACGGCCCCCGAACCGCACATTGGACACCTCTGTGCCAGTGCAAGGAACCAAGCAGCAGAACAAAATAACGCAAAGCAAAGATTATATGGCTAGCTGATGAATTCTTGAACAGCTTAATTCCCAAGGTCTGTACATTTCAAGCAGTGGGAAAAAAAATACGGGATGGATATCACGTCCACCAATCAAAGTTCATCTTTCTGAAACAGTTTGATCCAGAGCGATGAAACAAATAGCATCTTGGCTTCACAGGAAGAATGAACCCTAAGCTTGGAGACAAAGACAAGATGCCACAGCTACGATAGATAATAACTGAGGTGTTGTCATAAACTTTCTCAGGTGAAAAAACAGTTTTTACTCATAATCTTATTACCGAAATCAACAGCTCTTCTCTCCAGACTTTTCCCTTGCATGTTTACACACAATAATCAGTGTCAGCCATGACTTCTGAATGTTTAGGCTGCGTGAATGACAGATGGTATATCAGTAGTTTGACTTCTCTCCCGACAAGCACAGTGACATTAGCCTGAAGCCATGTTGTAGGGCCCTGGTGTACTCTAAATAACTTTTATTGGCCATTTCACTGTAACACAGTTAAGCCTTTATGAGTAAAACTGAAATTGAATGTGTGAAGAGCAGTGGGACTTTCAGCTGCTTCCATTCAATGTTGTCATGTCTTATCACAGCATTGCTCCCTAATAGAGAGTCTTCTGAGGATACAGTGGTTGGGAGAAAAGGGAGCGCTGACGCCTGTGAATATGATGGTAGGAATGCTGGTCAGAATCAGAGCAGAAATTACAAGGGTTACCAAATATTCTGTGTTTGAATGACCATTTCTGTCACAGGTGGTTGTACAACAACACGGTGGCAAACTGCCGGCAGAGCAGGCTTGGAGTGCTCGTATCTGTTGGTAAAGTCCCGGTTTGTCTGGTCTCCAGACTTGTGCTCTGAGACATCACTATAAAAATATTTATCCTATAAAAACTCACAGTTGAGCTGAACAGTTTGCTGTAAACCAGGATGTTGATAGAGCTATCATGGGCTACAAGGCCGGACACGATCAAAATGATGTGGACAAGCCAGTAAAATACTGGAGGAGTATACTCAGTTCAGATGCCAAAGGCCAAAGCTGAACTCTTTGGATGTCATTGCACACACAATGTTTGGTTCAACCCAACAGCATCAGGACAAAAGTGATGTTTTCAGGTAGGAGCATAGTGGTTCGGGCTCCCTTGCAGCATACGGCACTGGTAGACATCGTGTAACCGAGGGAGGGATGATGGAGAAATGAACCGGGGCATTCTTGATAAGAATCTGAAAGCGGGAAACAAGTGTGGATTTCCAAGTGAGGCAACAATCCCAAAAACACAGGGAGGGAATCTGTCCTCTTGTTTTAGAGACAGAAATAAAGGAAGACTGCTAGTATTTCCCAGGCAATCTCGCTGACTTGTGTTCGATTGAGACTTTGTGAAAAACACAGAAGACCAGAGAGTATAGAAGGGAGCAGACCCTTCAAGATAGACGGTCTGTGTGGAAAACGGGTCAAAATCACACCAGAGCATTACATGTGACTGACCTCTCTATTCAGCAGACTGGATGAATGCTTTCTGAGCTAAAGAGGCTTTCCCACAATACACTTCTGTGAGTTTTTTCCACACGTATTCCCTGTATAATTAATACTCTTTTTTTTTTTTTTTACCTATACCTTCAGTTCGTGACTAATGTACTTTGATTCCTTTGTATATGAGGATTAATAGAGTTGCCGAGAATGTCATGTCGATAAAAATATTCAAAATATTGTAGTTAATGGGAGGTGGATGTCTGAGATTTCAGAAAGCCTCTGTGGACACAGTAGACTAGGGGAGGGTTTTTTTTTCAAGCCAAGCCCTTGTCACGAATGTAGACAGAAACTGGAGGAATCTTAGCCGCCCACGAGAGGATCCCCCACTAACAGTGAACACAGATCCTCTCATATACATTTCACGTCCGACATACAGTATATCTACTGCACCGGGTTCTCGTATTTGCGCGGGAGACAGCTCTGGAACAAAAAACAAATCTTCCTTTTGGCCTTCCGATCACATCTTCAAGGCTGATTTTTGTGCAACACTAAACCGCCTTCCCTCTAATGGGCTTGAGCTGTTTTAAGGAATAAAAACATGCCAGAGCATCACTTCTGCTGGATGCAGACGGCACAATAGCCGTTGATATGTTCAATACTTATTTTACCCAACAGACTTGACTCCGTAAAATCAATGGGGGACGAAAGAAAATACTCTAGTGTGATCACAAGCAAATCCATCACACAGTTGAGGATTGAAACTACAGTAATTAGGTCTGCAGCGGATACAGGAAAAAAAATCACGGTGCTTCATGGACTTGGGCGTTAATAAACCTGACACTCCTGTCTATGTGCTTCTATAAATTTCCATATGTAAGCAGAAGCTGCGATGTGGGAATACATAATGTTTAGAGCCTGTGCACACAGCCTTGAGCTGAGCAGGAAATAATGACATCAGAGAGAGAGGAACAGAGTTGGGGGAGGGAAGAAGGGAGTAAAAGTGAGAGAAAAATGCTGTAATCCAGCAGGCTCACTAGGTACAAACGGATGGAAACAGATTTCTAAAACTCCATCCTGCTCTGTTTAAATTCATTCTGACTGGTCCTCCACACACCAGCTGGATATCTGATCTGGGCAGTAAGGCAGGGCTCTAACGGATTAACCCTCAGAAGGGCCTCTGACTGTTGTAGTCCTATTATTGCTCATATTGAGAAAGGGCAGGGAAGTGTTACCATGCATGAAAGCTTATACAACAGAGTTTGTATGGTTTGAAGATTTCTTTTAAGAAAAAAAAGAACTAAGTTGGCTTAAAGGTGCTTCCATCTGGTCCTTGACGTGATTCAGCAGGTCCAGCTCATCTGGTCCTGGGGGATGAGAGCCACGAGTCTGATCGAGGACAGATGTAGAGGCATGAGGCCTCAGGATGCCCAACTTTATCAAGCAGTCTAAAATCTCCGGGTGATCGGTTGCAAATACTTCTGAAGCTTCTCTGCACCAGCATGTGCTTGTAAAGTGAAAGCAGATGAGACTTTTGTTTTTCTTATTATCAAAGGCGAAGAGAAGACTGCCAGTCCAAGAGCTGCCAATGCAGACGCTTTGGTCAGATGACTGCGCCTCCGCAGGAACTTTAATAAAACTTACAGATGGATCATTTTAGAAAGGCTTTTAGATTAAAAAGGTGACCGTTTGCTGTTGAAAACATGAATGACTGACTAAGGCTTAGAGCCCTGCTGTAAAACTTGAAGTTTTAAAGCTGCTAGAAAAGCCGGCAGAGGTTTTGTCTTCATGCGATTTCTTCTTTTGCTTCCAGCACCATTATACCATAACACATCAAGTGTAATGTGTGACACCCACAAAACGAATCAAAGTGTGCTCTCTAGTGGCTAAACAACAGAAAAGCTACACCACAAGCCACACTGGCAACTTTTCCTGAGCTATTCTGTTATTATTTATGTATTTCTTAGAGAAATCAGTGCAGATTTTCACAACCTGGCAGGATCGTCGATGTTTTGCCGATTTCTTTCCGAGAATAAGAAATGATAAACACTTTTCTGTCACTCGTGGTTTGTGGTTGGATGAAGCCATGTATCATCGAAGTGTTCACTGTTTTTAAACCATAATGAAAACAGGAACTACCCAAATAAGCCTGATAAAGCATTCACAAAACCAGGTTCTTCATGCTAGGTATTGCCCCCATGAGGTCATGTGGTTTATGAAGGATGTCATCTCCTCAGGTGTTAAAACAGCCCAATTGTTCTTGGCAATAAAAACACCAGCATTCACTTCCTGTAAATTCTCCGGCTGACGTGCACCGCCTGCACGTTTGAGATCTACTCAGTGGTTCGATCCAGTTAAGGTCAGGAGAACCTTCCCCGTTTTCCGCTGGGTGAGTCGATGGGTCAGTTTGGGCTCACAGTTCGGATCGTTGTCATGTCCAAATGCACATGTGCAGCCACCAGGCTGATGAATACAAATTTTCCGATAACTGGATGCATTCATCTAGCCACCAGTTTCTGACCAACTTGTCTGTGTAGCTCAAACGCAGTAGGAGCAGTGTAGTTTTCATCATGGGCCTTTCTGACTCCCTCACCAATTTAAGTGCTTGTGGCCATAGAGTTCACTTCTGGTTTCATCCTTCCAAATGAATTTCCTCCATAGGTATTTAATCTGGTCACTGTGCTGTTTGCAGTATTGTAAGCTGTGTTCTTTGAGGAATTTACCACTTTTTACTTTTACTTAACTTTCCATTATTAGGATACAGCACTCTGAACAAGCTTAAAAAAAAAGTATCCATTGCTGCTTGCCCTCCTTGTAGAGGTTGTTAATGACTGATGGACAACTGTCAAGTCAGCAGCCTTCTCTGTGATTAAGTAGACCATAACATTCCTCGATCAAGAACATTTCAATCAGCCTTATGTGATACTCCAATTTTGTCTTTTGTTTAGCAATAAAGCCATACTCCTCAAAATGATCTGTATATTAAAAGGAGCTTTACTTTCTCAACTGTACCACAGAAATAAATGAACTTCCCTATGATATCCTGGTTTATTGAGGGACCTACAGGACTGTCTCAGAAAATTAGAATATTGTGATAAAGTTCTTTATTTTCTGTAATGCAATTAAAACACATGAAATGTCATACATTCTGGATTCATTACAAATCAACTGAAATATCGCAAGCCTTTTATTGTTTTAATATCGCTGATTATGGCGTACAGCTGAAGAAAACTCAAAAATCCTATCTCAAAATATTAGAATATTTCCTCAGACCAAGTAAAAAAAAAATTATAACAGCAAAACAAAATCAAACATTTGAAAATGTCCATTAATGCACTGAGTACTTGGTTGGGAATCCTTTTGCACAGATTACTGCATCAATGCGGCGTGGCATGGAGGCAATCAGCCTGTGGCATTGCTGAGGTGTTATGGATGCCCAGGATGCTTCAATAGCGGCCTTTAGCTCATTTGCATTGTTGGGTCTGGTGTCTTTCAGCTTCTTCTTCACAATACCCCACAAATTCTCGATGGGGTTCAGGTCAGGGGAATTGGCAGGCCAATCAAGGACAGTAATGCCATGGTCAGTACATCAGTTACTGGTGGTTTTGGCACTGTGGGCAGGTGCCAGATCTTGGTTGTGCAGCGTTTCCTGCCACATTTCCCCCTTCCAACACACTTTTTGTGAATGTGCTTTGAAACTGTACTCTGTGAACAGCCTGCTCTTTGAGAAATTTCTTTTTGTGTCTTACCCTCCTGATGGAGGGTGTCAATGATGATCTTCTGGACAGCAGTCAGATCAGCAGTCTTCCCCATACTTGTGATTTAGTTTACTGAACCAAGCTGAGTGTTTTTCAAGGCTCAGGAAACCCTTGCAGGTGTTTTGAGTTAATTAGACGATTCAAGTGATTAGTTGAATAGCCTACTAGTATACTTTTTCACGATATTCTAATTTTCTGAGACAGTCCTGTATATATGGAGTGATGACACGTGTTAGACGTTTACGCAGCTGGATTTGGACAAAATCAAAGCGGACACTGAAATGGGTAGTTTTCAAACAGCATTTATTTAGCTTTCTCCATACAATACATTTAATGTTTAACAGCACATACTGTATTCTGAAATAACTCTCAGTATAAAATAGGGCTTCTACAATCAAAGAATAGCCATAAAATGCTCTGAGGGACATGAAGACTACGGCAACGGTAAAACACCTCCATATTAAAGAGCAGGGTATTGAGAGAAGTGATTGTATTTGCTGAGCCGCCGCTGTACCACGCAGAAGTTCAGACTCCGGCTCTCAGAGCATCCGACATCATGCAAGAACCCGTTTTTTTTTCTCTTCGTTTTGTTTCTTGTGTCTCGAATAAAGGAACGGAAAACAATGGCAAAAGCATAAAGAATGTAACTTATCACAATGGCTAAAAATGAAGTTTTGGTGACCTGGATAATTCTGGAGTTGTTTTGACACGGAATATAAACCAATGTCTAAGCGTACACAGCATCATGACTGCTAAGTTAAGCTTCCTATTTTTACAATCATATATTAAAGTGTTTGTGACTGGTGTTGTAAGAGACAGGATTTTCCTCAGTGTTTTTTTCACGTCGAACACCTAATCACGGCCAAAGTATACTGGACTATCACTGAAGCCACAACAAAACCAGCTTATTTCAACAATGTTGGCCAATTAAAGCTCGCCTGAACAAGGAGCTTTCCACCTGCAGGTGTGCATCAGAGCATGTGGGCCTATATAGTGTCTGTAAATAGAATACATTTAACATTGATCAGCTTTTTGTGCTAAATGGCTAATAAGTGTTAAGTGCCGAGTATAAATTATAAAGCATTTCCAATTGGGTTATGAAAAATGGGCCAAAGTAGAATTAAGCAAAACGAGCCTGAGAGGGAGGCCAAACAAGAGGAGGGAAAGAGAGAGAGAGAGAGAGAGAGAGAGAGAGAGAGAAAGATTAGTCTTAAGTCTTGAGGTAAGCAATGTGTTTCAGTATAATGCCCTACAGACAATCATACAGTTACAATCATTAATTCTCTATGTACAAACTTCCTGATTTACATACACTGCACTGCTCTTCAGCATAAAAGTTCTTCAAACTAAATATGAGACCATCACGATGGGTCAGTTCATTTCAGAACAGGGTGGGGGGGGGGGGGGGGGTTGACTTCACAAAGCCTGTTTCATGAGCTGGGCGGTAAATAAACATCACAATATGGCTATTGAAGATGGCCTGCTTCCTCTTGCATACATCACACATTCTTATCAAATATCTACAACAGTGCAAATTTTACAGATCAACCAACCCCCCATAAAACCCTTGGCTAATTAGCTAACTAGATAATCTCATTCTTGAAGTTATACTACCGACAAATAGGAGATGGTGAAGAATATTAGTACATTATGAGAGAAGTTTGCTTGCCAGTGTATTAAACTAGTCCATGGTGTGTCATGGTTAACTTGGTACGCTGCGTTATCAGAGTGCAGGAGGTCTAATTTGGTGTAATGGCTTAAATCAAAAGACAGAACTGGGAAGAGAGGACAGTCTGAATGAATCCAGTGGATGCAGTGTGAGGGTGGGGGGTGGATTCTGGCAACAACCCAAGTGTTAAATATCTAAAAATCTAAACAAATTAGTCCATGAATGAGGTTATGTGCATTGATGACACAGGGAATAGGCAATGAATACCTGAAGAAAAGGAGGCATAAAAGGCACCGAATGCCAGGAAAATAAAACTTCTGTCAGCATTTAGAAAGTAATCCTGTTCCCTATCAGTGCAAACTGATATTGGCTCGTTTAGTCCTAATTGATTGCCTCTAAAAAGGTTTCTTATTAATCTCAAGATGGGTGAAAACAAAGAGCTCCCTAAAGACCCACTCTGACGGCATCGGTTACCAATGCCTTTCTAAACGTCTGAGTGTTCCTGTGAGCGTCGCTGGGACCACAATCCAGATGGGATACATGAAAGGAGTCCAAACAATGAAAGAGTCCAAACAATACCGAGAAGCAGGATTAGCGAGCACATCTGTTCGACAGAAAACAAGCAATGCACTTCACCACTATGAATGCTCACTGCACAAGACTCCACTGTTGAAGAAAACGCAGGCTCATTATTTGCCGCAGAACATCTAGACAAGCGGAAGAGATACAGAAAATAGTCTGATCAGAAGACATTCTTGATGAGAATCTACGGTTAAAACGAGGGTGATTTTTTTTTTTTAGCAAGACAATAAGCCCGAACAAACAGAAAACCGATCTGGTTTCAGAGGAAGAAAGTAAAGCTGCTAGAATGGCCCAGTCCATCACCCGACTTGAATCCGATTAAAAATCTATGAACCTGCGCAAGGAGGCCTCCGTCTTCCACATGGTTGTCCTGGGTTTGAATCCCGGCCCGTGGACTTCTGCTGCATGCCCCTGTCAGCTGCTGTTAAATAAAGGCCACTAGTGCCATAAAAACAAAAATAAAAGTATTTGAACCTAAGATCAGAGTGCATAGAAGAGGTCTCCTGAACCTTCAAGATCTGAAGACGGCTTGTGTAAAAGAATCACGCCTGAGCGACGCACGTAACTAGTTTCCCTAAAGGAGACATCTTGAGGATGTATTTCCCGACAAAGTCTTTTTTTTTCTTTTTTTTTTTTGCTAAGCATTTGATAAAATCCAGAAAGCGCGTTCAATATTTACTCCCCGTGTCATTCCACTTTAAAACACATAATAAAATTCATGTGCTACTGTGTTTTGATTTCTCTGTATGCGTGGCTCACTTTGGTTGTCACCAGGATCTGGTTGAACCTTTTGTGTTGCAGGTCCTACTAGCGAACGCTTGCTAAGGAAACAGTGGGCGGAAGTTTCTCGTCAGAGCGCTCGCCATGCCGACCGAGGAGGCTGAAGAAAGCTATGGAATGCATGTGCTATAGTAGTAACAGTTTGCACGCTCATCGACACTACAGACGGGAACCGAGACATGACATCAACAAGCTGTACGAAGAGGAGGAGGCTATAGGATGCTACAGTACTAGAGCTACCTGAACATGCTACAGACTGAGGTTACGACGATGGGAGGCAGTTTCTACATGCCCACAAACCAGCAACCGGCTTGACTGAGAAGCCAGACGCGACTCCAGGCCACAGAACCGCCGAGAGCAGAGCAAAACGATCCGCCTGATAAATACTGTCCACGCTAACCCGCTGTACCATTTTAAAGCATGACGCAAGTACCGTGCCTGCAGCTCGGTGGATCAAGGGCTCAGTAAAGCTGGCACTGCTGTGTGCAAAAGAAAGCCACGCCCATCTGTAGTCCATTTCTGTCACATGACTCACACGCACGCACGCATTCGCTTGCACGAGTGCACAAACCCTGAAATTAGGAACGATTTCTATCATCATACAGCACTAGTGTTTTTTGATTATCATAGAGACAGAGCAAGGATTGCATACTGTACCATACATCTCCGAGGAGAGGCACCCTTCATCAGCATCGGATCAGTTAGTTCACCACGCACACATCCACACAAGGAACGTTTGTTCAAAACAGAAACGAACAGAAATCACATGCTTTATAACGGAATGTAGAGAAAGTTCAGATCGGACTCTTGGCTCCGTCCGGGACCAAGCACGCACACAGCAGGCATGGGCTGGCTACAGCATCAAGGGATGCCAAGGTTCCTTAAAGTTCTGGTTTCAAAAGCTCATTAAAAAATGTAATTAAATTAAAAATCCATCATACCACCTATACAGTTAAAGGTCCTGTTAGTAAGGAGTCAGAGAAAGCGCGATGTGAGCTAAGCTTTCTCTGACTCCTCTGCCCCTCCTCATGTTGCTGTGCACTGCCAGTCAGCTGGCTGAAAGAGGGCTACTGCACTTTTCCAGAAAGACTAAATTTGACTGTTGGGACATATTTTCTTTGAATAATACAAATGATTACCAAAGAAACAACAATGACCCCCAGTCAGTCGAGGCAGATGACCGTTCATACTGAGCCCGGTTCTGCTGGAGGTTTTTCCTTCCCGTTAATGGGGAGTTTTTCTTTCCACTGTCGCTTTATGCTTGCTCAGTATGAGGGATTGCTGCAAAGCCATGGACAATGCAGACGACTCTCCCTGTAGCTCTAAGCTTCTCCAGGAGTGAATGCTGCTTGTCGGGACTTTGAAGCAATCAACTGGTTCCCTTATATAGGAAATTTTTGACCAATCTGTATAATATGATTGATTTTGAATTTGTAAAGTACCTCGAGATGACATGTATCATGTATTGGCGCTATATAAATAAAATAAAATTGAATTGAATTGAATTGAAAGAATGATGACGTTGCGGGAAGTAGAAGAGCGCCACTTGACAGTTTTATTAAGGTAGTGCAGTTTCAAGTAAGATTAACTGACTTTTTTGTATTAAATAAAATAGACGGTAAAAGAAATCCTATCATGCTATTAATTTTTTTAAAAATTAATTAAGATTTTGGGTCAACAATGTAGTTCCATAGAATTTTTTTTCATCACACCATGACAATCTCAAGCCAGCCCATGCCCACCTCTCTCTCACAGACACACACACAGACACAAAACGGCTTTTTCCTGCAGTTGCAACAAGTCATGAAGTGAGACGACTCCAATGTTTTGATAGAAATCTGTTCTTGCTCACCAAGCCATCTGTCTGAAGTGCATTTATGCACAACTGGGGAGTCAGACTCAAACGGACAAAGTCTTTTATGGGCTAAAATGGACATCTTTAAGAATAATATTTAAAATCTATTTCCTGGTCATTTGCAAAAACTGAATCCAGTTGATCTTTGACAACTGGCTTTACTTCCACACAACTGGACTGCATGTCCATTCATGCTCCAGTCACCTTCTAACAGTGGATGCAACAACGATTCCACCTTCAAGTCGAGCTGTATTCAAATCCTACTGCATAAAGTTTCTTGCGACTCCTGATCCCTGACAAACGACCCCTAAAACCTCTCCAGGTTTTCCATCTTCTCCCCACGCAGCTCAATAACAACCCCGCTTCAATTTAAACAGCGTTGCTCTTCTGCTGCATGGTTTACGATGCAAAGCCTTCACAAAAACAGAAGCTCCTCGTTCTGCTGAGAGACCCTTGAGACATGAGCGTGAACATTTTGGACTCCTAGACAAGTTTAACAAAAAGGAATTTGGCAGCTGTTAATTTGGCTACGACAACTACAGAAAAGTGCAAATATCCACTTCCTTTTGCTTTTTTAGTGACATCTTACATTAAAGACTATATATATATATATATATATATATATATATATATATGTCCCGAGTTTGATGAATAAATTAGAACAAAAATCATACATAACTCTTAAAGATCACCAATCTTAATCTGATCAAAGTGCTGCACCCAGCATTGTAGGAAGAAGTACTGTGTGAGTAGATCCGGACAGCAGGCCTCAGATCAGTGAGCGCTGAGCTGTCCTCGCTTCGACTAAGCCATTCTCACATAGAGTATTAGATTTAATCATGGTCAGGATCGCTCTCACGCACACACCCACACACACAGACTCTAGTTTAGATAAGTCTGGCCTCTCCCTCCATGTCTGGTGGGAGATCACACACTCCTGTGAAGTGCATCTCCTTCCCCCTGCTTCCCTGTCCCGTCCCAGCTTTAGTCCCTCTCTCCCCCAAGCTGGGAGAGGGCTGGTGGGCCTGGGGGTCCGGCGACGTCCCACGGGGGACTCCACCTGCCTGCCTCTCTTTCAGGAAGACCTCTAGCCGGCGCAGCATCTGCTTGGGGTTCTTTTTGGCAAACAGCTCCACTTCTGTTGGTCACAAAAACACAGAAATGCTCGGCTCGGAGTGGGTTCGGCGGACAGACAAGCAAACGCATGCTTTAAAAAGGAAAGGAAAATTTTAGATAAACAATGTGAACGTTTAGGACTGATGCAATTCACATTTTACCCAAAGATTTGAAGCCAGCGGGTTTACATCGAGACTGGAAGCTGATTTTCACACACAGAAACATTCACAGCATTACCAGAGGCATTTTTACCTTATCTACCAACATTATGGCAAAAAAGACAGGAAAAAATGTTGCACATCAAGCCTGTGAAGTCATTTCAAGGTAACCACAGACAACGATAAAGCCCAGGTTGAAATATGCAACGTCTATCCAACTTAAAATATATATTAGTAACTTCTAATAGTTGCTGCAGTAGATGTTTTCATGCTGCCATCAGTCAAACTCTGTATTAGGGAGGCAAAGTTTACGTTACACTACCTATTAAGCGCTTTGTGCAAAACTGGAGTCTTGGGAACAGATCATAGCTGACAGAGACGCCACTTAGGCAACCAGACGTTGTGACAGAGATAAGCCTTTCGCTCCACCCCTGTTGTCGGAGCGAAAGGGCCTGCAGGTCGGCGATTGGTCAGTTACTGACGAGCCTCCAGGATGGATTGACGGGTGGCGTCGCCTTAATTCACTTCATGTCCAAAATGACTTGGTGCAACTAATTTCATCCAGACTCAGACTGCGTTTTCAAGACTTTTTGCCGCCTGCTGAAAGGGAAAACCTAGCTGTTGTTTTTACCTTTTAGCACATAGCCAGAGTCAGCAATTGTCTTCTGTTGGGTCTTCCACAGCTGGTACACGTGAAGAAATGTGGCGACATAAAACTCGTTGAGCACACCGACCACTTGCTGACGACGATTGCACTCCCTGATGCAAACACAGAAGGAGGGCGCCGTCAGTGATGGACATTAAGACCAAGTCACTTTTTCTTGGCTCTCCTCTTCTTCATCACAGTGTCCCCACTATTTCTGAGCCACTACAAAGTGTACATCAAGTGTGGGCATCCAGAACAGTGAAGGTGAAATGCACTTGAAATATAATCTCCTTCAACACAGTCAATATAAGCAGTCCTCTGGGTTTGTGATATAGTAATATTTTGTATTGTGATTCAACATATTTTGCTACTCTACCTCAGTGTTAATGCACAGTGGAGCAACCCACAAAACACAATTATTCCTTCACTAGTGATGCATTTGGCAAGAGTCAGGGCCACTGCTGCTAGCAGGAGCCAACACCTGGACCCCACGGGTGGTCCGACCCGTCCAGGGTGCCACATCAAAATCTAACATTGCCAGAAGGTTACAATCTCATGAGCATGGAAGAACCGGGGACACAGGAGGTTCCCCCTTTTTAAAGCGCTACAACGGCATTTAGGCCAAATTGGTCTATCCCATCGCATCCTGTTTTCACTTTGTTTTTAGGCCGTCTTTGAATTTGGTTCCTTGAGGGATGATGGTGACGATGATACGGCAACCAAAACATTAAACAGTCCACATCAATATTCAGCTCGATTTTTACCCATTTGAGAACTGATTTTTTGTTCTTCCGTTTTTGTTGGGCTGTGTTAAGCGACAACAAAAACAAGCAAAAAAAAATAAAAATAAATAAACAACAAGGTTTAGGAGGCACGACTCACTTAGACAGGGCCTCCTCTCGCAGGATTTGCAAAGCGATGCGGGTCATGTTGATTGACATCACACAGAAGGGGAAGTTCTAAAACAGATAAAACACACAATGAGTGACGGGCTGTGCTGTGAAAACATCTCCTTCCTTTACATTTTGGGTTTAACTAATTGGATTTTAATCAGAAATACCCATGAAGTCTTCTTTAGACTTTAGTTGTCTTTAGACAGCGGCTAACTTTACGTGTAGCATCTCCCCTCAAGTATTTGTACGGTACGCTTAACAAGAGAACAATATTTCTAATAAACCACTCAACTCTGACCTGCCGATCATTTTAGTAATATTTGACCTTCCGATCACCGATCAAGAGAAAAATGGCTGATTTGAGTTGTGCGAATCCAAAAGGTAAACCAAAATTACAGTAGCAGGCAAAGGGGAGTGATGAGAAGCCCCTCTAGCAAAGGCACTTTGTTTTTAATAAAAACACTGTTAATTTCTTCCTTGGTGTTTCTAAACACCAAGGATAATATAGTATGGGGACAAATACATTATTCCTACACGTATGCATGCAATTCCTACCATAATGTGCATCTCTATTACTACTACTAACTTACAATATCGAAAGTAAAACTTGAGAAAGCCTGCAGAAATTCTCCTTAAAGCCACAATCTAAAAAATTACTCAAGGCTTTAGACCAATAGCCAAAGGGATGATTACTGAAAATGACATGCTCTATTTTTTTTAAACTCACAACCTAAAGTATACAGAAATATTCTTTATTGTCTAATGTAGCATTGTCTAAGACTCAAGGTGAGATTATTTGAGACCTTTCAGAATTACTAGTAAAGGTGTAGTTGAAACTAATTCCCCAGGACTTATATGAAATGCAGGCATGATGTTTCTCATCTCTGGCACGGATGAAGTGCTTTAGGATTGCGTTCAAGTGACTTGATGAGAACCTGTGTAGGATGCTGGGACAGCTTGTAGATCTCCCTGGCCAGTGGGAGGGTTTCTGGGTCCATCACCAAGTACAGTGTGTGCATCAGTCCAAGAAACCCGGTGCCACGTAGGTCAGTGGCTGGGTCCATACCTGCGAAAACACCAAAACGCACCACCACATCACGCCTTAGTGTCGCTTCGTTTGGTCTGACTGCCGTTTATAAGCTCGTAGGCAGCGGCCACGGCACAGCACAGCTCCATCAATCTATCCAGTTTTAAGATAAATACCACGATGATCAAATAGCTTGCTTAAACCAAGGTAAACAAACTGAAATGAGTGTTTTTTGCACAAATGCATTTCTATAAAAAAAGGCCACATTTCCAATAAAACAGTTTATGAGGCTCTTACCCTGAAAGCCAACGTTCTCCCAGTGAGAACCGTAGCGAGGACAGTCCAGCCTGGTTCCGACCAGCCTTTTATAAATGGTCTGCAGGACGCGCATGTGGACGGTTTGGCTGTTATCCACAGGGCCTGCACACAATGAGCAATTTAGCTATTTGATAAAACCAACTGCAAGCTGTATGCCTGGAACGGTGGCCAACTACACAAGCAGCCCAACTCACACTGGGCAATGGCAAAGACTAGATCCCTCTCCTCCAGGAGCTCCCGGTGCAGTCGCGGAGGTCCAAACAAGAAATGTGCAATCGCAGCCAGACCGGTCCTGCGAATAGTTGGCTGGATGTTCTTCTACAGATATTTGGGGGGAAGGGGAGGGGGTCGGTGTAATTAACAACTAATAAATAGTTAATACTTCACTACTCTGTCAACACTGCACATATTGAACATGGATGCAGATTTTCAGGTACCAGAAGCCACTGGAGATAACAAGAAGCGTTTGAGTTGGAGTCAGGATGAAAGCTAAGCATCTCCCAGATATCGGTGGAGTTTCATTTCCTATCTTTATTGTAAAAAACAAGAGTAAACCAAGTTTAAATCGGCTGCCTATCACTGGAGAGCAGAATGAAATCTCGCCTATCGGGCGTTTTTTTTTTTTTTTTTTTTTAGATCAAGAGGGAAAAAACAAAACAAAAAACAGAGCGGAACGCTGACCAACCCGACATATGGGGCTGGGGTGTGTGACACAGTGGATGAAAAAGTGCTTTGCTTACCAGCAGGTCTCCCAGGTCTGTGGTCTGGAAGTACTGCAGGGCTTCGTTGAAGGAGATGAGCGGGGTCGGGGTTGAGTCCTCAGTTAGAGCTGTTGGGGCATCGCATAATAGCTTTGGTTTTACAACACTGAACCCACAGCGGTCCTCCACAGTCGGCAAAACATCTGCTACTACGGACAACGCTTGACGTAAACGTTTTAGTCTGAACGTATGACAAGGCTGTTGAGGTTTTTCAGTTCTGCAAGTGTTGGCGTTGTCATTTATGTTTAACGCGCTGCACTATTCAAAATTTCAGCTACGTCAACTTTTAAAAAAGCACGTGGGCCTGAGTTTCTTCGGCTTCCGGAGCTCGGGGAGCTTTTGAGGGATCTGGACTATTTTGATTGGCCTAAATGCTACCAGCCGGGTGGCGGTGACCACGCGAGCCTCGCGCTTCAGGGGAAGCATGAGGCTTCATAGGCGTGTCGGCTGCCACTACAGAGAGCTACAGCTCCACTGTCCCGGTCCTTTCACGCCTTTGCCATCATGTAGCCGGCTTTCTGCGTCGCGGGTTTTGTCTTTATACTAAACCCAAGACCCTGTTATACAGCTCTTAAACTCACACAAACACGCACGGCGTCGTATCAGCTTCTTGTCACGACAGCAGAAAGGCTTGAAATAAATACTGCGTTGTTAACTACGGCTTTTAAAGAGAGATCCGAATTGGTTGCATCGACAGGTGAATGCTCTGAAAGAACTGGATTGGAGCATCGCTGCTAAAGCTCTTGAGGAAACTTGGAAATCTCCACAGCCCTGGACTTATGAGGCAGTGAAGATAAAGTCGGTAAGAACTTCCTAGAACGCTCAGGTTTATTGTAGCGCTGTACCTTAGCAAGCGTACTCTAAACTCTTTCTACACCTTGGAGAAATCAGTTCAGCGTTTTATTCACGCCGTCTACTTGGGCCGCTCTAGTTGTCCCGACTTCCAGATTAGATCAAAAATGATATTTTCATCCTGACTCAGACAGGTGAAAGCAGCCAGATGCATCTGACCTGGCTGGATGTTATCCAGAGCCTCCCACTCCTGCCTGGCCTTCTCCAGCTCGCCATCTTCTCGTTCCTCTGAAAAACAAAGGACAGAAGGAGATAAAAACGTGCGTCGAGTCGAACAAACGAGATTGCCTCGCTCTTTTCACATCATTGCCCCATAAAGACACGTCGGTTCAACCACGCGCGTCATCTTGAAGAGCTCCGTCCAGTGGAGCTGATCCCTCCAGACTGCCGTTTGAGGCCCTTCTGAACCGCTTAGGTTCGCTCTGAGCCAGTCTCCTTCAGCAACACCTGCTTGGTGTTTCGTATACACGCAACTCCATGACTGAAGAGGGGGGGGGGGTGTTCTTGTACTTGCAGCTGAGTCAGACCACTTTTTGCTCATCTTACTAGTAAAGTGAGGACTTTGATGGCAAGTGAGGAGCTTTTCCTGGTCCTTTTTTTACTGGGCTAGGTTTAGGACTAAGGTGTAAATTAGGTTTAGGTCAGAGTTAGGTTTGTAGTGGCAAAGGTTGGGTTTAGGCTTAGGCCATAGAAAACGTTGAAAAGGAATGGAAGTCAAAGGTCCTCACTTTGTATTTAAAACATGGATGTGTGTCGTGGGGCGAGTTACCTGTGGAGTTGGGCTCGTCTCCACCTGCTGCCAGGGTCTGCAGAAGGCCATTTTGCTTCAGCGCTGAAATCTGAACAATAAATCCAAAAACCGTATTACAGAAAATCCTACCAGTATATATAGAGTCTGTCAGAAGTTCACACCCCCTCATTATCTGTATGAATTTCATACTCATTTTGGACCTTTAATGTTTTATTTGAACCTTCCTTTTGGGCAGATGGAATGGTGACCCTACATGCAACGCTAGGAATTTATTTAGTATATATTTGAATCACCTGCATTGAAATTTGTCGCTTCAACAAGACAAGGACCAAACGTCAAAACTTGCTTAGAATGAAGAAGGTAAACATTAAGATTCGACCGGAAATATATTGAAACCCGGGCCTGTGCCGTTCAAACCAGATTAAATGGGTTCTACCATTTCGGATAAGAAGAGAGGTCAAATATGAAGGCCGAATTACCCCAGAACCCTCCTGATGGCAACAAAAGAATGTGGGTTCTCTCTCTGGGGCTTATTAAGGGGCATTTACCTAAATATTAGTCAGGGGGGCGTGTATATGTCAACGTTCCACCGTGGAGAAGGAACAGGTCCAATGCACCGTTAAAAAGACAAACTTAACGACATTCAATGCCGTATTCAAACTTCTGACCATTGGAAGTTGATTTAAATAAGGTTTTATTACCGGCAGGGATCTCAAAGGCGCGCTGCCATTCGTGTGGTCTTTACCTCCGTGACCTATAACCACTCCATTAACGACCTGCACAAAAAAACAAAAAAAAACAAAAAAAAAACAGGAATTAACGAAGGTGATTTGGGAGCGAATGAAAGTCTCCCAGCAACAATTAATTACACAGGATCAGAGACAAGCGACTTTTAGCTTACAGGCTTATAGGCTGAATGTCCATTGGTGATCTCCTCTACAGGCTTACGCTCATGTGACAAACCATTCAGGCCCTAGAGAGAGGGACAAAAAAGAAAAAAAAAAAAAGTGTGACAAATAAACGTGGCAAAAATAAAAGCAACGCATAAAACAGCGACAGCTTGACTTGCTCGGGAAGTTTAAGTCTTGATGACAGCAGGTCTCCTGTTGCGCGTTAT
This sequence comes from Fundulus diaphanus, assembly GCA_037039145.1. NCBI lineage: Eukaryota > Metazoa > Chordata > Actinopteri > Cyprinodontiformes > Fundulidae > Fundulus > Fundulus diaphanus. Next base: position 37,258,449 of record CM073127.1, on the reverse strand, counting down.
AAACTCTATGACTTAAATCCTGACCTGAAAGGTCTTGAAAAAAAAAAAAAAAACTAAAAACAAGAAGAAACGTTTCCATTACTAATTCTTTAAGACAATAAAAGCTCCTGCAAAGACAGCCAACCCACGGAGTTAACAAACTTCTTGCTTTTCAGAAAAAGCGTTCCCCGCTAGCAGCGCCGCGTCCATGACGCTTTTATCTGACGACACGATTATACTGCGAGGATAGAGGCCAGGCGGCTGGAGGTAATGTTATGGCTACAAAACCAAGTCATAGGGATAAGAGCTGCCCAGCAAGCCAGACCAGAGATAACAGCTGAGGCAGAGGGACACCAGCTGACTGGCAACCTGCTCAGAAACATCCTAAACAGTTCTGAACCGTTCACGTCAATGCAGGAAGAGAAAAGCTCCCCCTGTTGGAAGGAGGCGCTCCGAGTACGGCCAAAGCAGACAAAGCCTAAGGTCTGTGCGGTTGGCCAGCAAGGCCGACGCTGCTGACGGGAGAGAAGGGAAATTAAAGTACCTCTGTGTGCGATGTGACGTCAATGTTTTCTTCCATCGCACGTGATCGTGTTGACTGTTGAGGTTGTTCCTGATCGCGGCCCCTAAAGGCTTCTGCAGTCACGAAAGAGGATGGAGCGGGGAGCCGCAGCGAAGGGCAGCATGCTTTCTGGAGTGCACACCTGTAGGGACTGAGAGTCTCTAGGCTTTTCTCGTTTTCTCCTCACATGCGCAGAGATCCTCATGCCAACGTCCGCATTTCACAGAAACGCCACCGAGATCCATGGTGTCCGGATCATCTCGTCGTTTTCTTTTTGGGCAGCTGCGCTTTTTTTTTTTCCCCCTCTTTTTAATGGCCTCGATTGTGCGTATGCAAGTCAACGGGATCGCCGCAAAGAGCAGCGTCTAGTGTCATGAAAGCCTGCCTCCTTCCTCTCCTCCGCGGCTCAGCCCCACCCCTCAGCCCCACCACAGGCAAACAGAAGCCGCATGATGTTGCTGCTTCTCCGGCCTGGGCTCTCCCCGTCCAAGAATCTTCATGATTCTGGCACCCAGAGCGAAGGCAAGTTTGTCGAAAGCTGCGTCACTGGATGAGCTCAGCGGCAGCGGAGAAGCCAAAGAAGGGGAAGCGCCACGAGGATCATGTAGAGGGGTTCTCGTCTGGCCCAGCTCCTACGGAGGAGGCGCGCTGTATCTGAAACGGATGAGGGAGAACAGTAATTACACCATGGCATCGAAGGAACACCAACATATTTAACCTAAACACGAAGGGTTAAAACAAACTCAGCAAAAAAAATAAATAAAAATATAATTCAATCCAACAAGTTTAATTAAAAAAGGCATGCGTGGGACACAACGGGACAAAGGAAGCAGCGTATCCAACAATGCAGCTTGCAGTCCACTAGTACACTGAATGCTGCCAGTATCAAGGGACGTTAAGCTTTTAAAATTTCACTGCTATAAATATCTATCAAGAGTATTCTCAGAGAAAACGCCAGAGTGACCTTAGGTTTGCTCCAGTTTTAAAAAGCAGACAGCGGCAGTGGTGACCCCCCCCCCCTCCCGCACCTATTGCTGCGCGCGGCGGATCAGCCGGCTTGGAAGCCACACCGCGCTTTTCTCTCGCTTTCAAGAGCGACAGATTCGGCTGTTCAGAAAAATGTCCGACTGTGAAAAGCACGGACGAGGTCCCGCCGTCACTCAGTACGCGTGTTCGGCAGCTGACTGCAGACTCCACCGCAGCAGATAGCCCGACTATTTCACGAGCTGGTAGACAGACGTCGGATGGTTTTCTACAGGTCTGCTTCAGTCGACAGTGTGCCTCAGATTCCAGATGATGAAATGTATGAATATGTGCCAAATAACATTATCAAAACTGGAATAATGAATGTTACATTAAAGCCATATTAGACCGTTTTGATCGGATCTGAATTGGAAATCCTGTGATCCCGTGAGATTTTTACACAGCTGTATGTTAGTGAGAATCTCATACTGTCACAACACCTTAAACCAGGCGTGTTCTAACATTAAGCACCTTGGGGGCCACAATTTCCCCAGCTGAAAGCCCTCAGGGGCCGTATTTCTTACCCCAAGTGTTGTCCAATTTACAACGCTTGTGAATTTTTTTTTTTTACCCGTTTCCCAATAAATTAAACATGTAATATTTCAATGAAATAGAAATAAAGAATTGTAGGTCTGAAAAGGGCTCCTCGACAAATGCTTTCTCTTTTATTGGTCTAGAAAACATTTTCGGTCTTTTCCCAGCAGCAAAAAAACGAGAACTTTCGTCTAAGACCCTTGCTGTATTTAGGTGAGTGTGTCTAAGTCTGTTATTGAGGGAAAAAAATGCCAGAATGTTTGTGGCTCTACTTACTAGGAGATTAAAACAAATGCACAGAAACATGGCCGATAAAAGAGATAAACACATTATGTTTTGCTGAACATTTATCATTTAAGTTATGGAACACACTGCCAGCTCATGTTGTGGGCTGTGCAACCTACATACGTTTTAAAATCTCCTTGAAACATTGGTTGAAAACTAACCAGACATGTGTTCACAGGTGAATTGATCGGTTTCCTTGGGCCTGTTAACCTAATTTTATTGTGATTTTATGTTATTGGCATCTTATCTGTTTGTGTCTACTCTGTTCTCTCCCGTAGTGTCTTGTTTAATGTTCACTGTTTTTTTTTTTTTAAATCTGTGTGTGCACCCCCGTTCTCCGATGGCAGCAAGGAGTCTGGGGCCTGGAGGAGGTGCGGGCCACTGTGTCCGGTGTCTTGGCGGGGGGCTGCAATGGGTAGTCAGCGGCCAGGTCTGGGGCTGACGCCTCCGCTCCCCCCAGGAGGGGCGGGGGGCAGGGGTGGCTAGGGTAAGGTGGGGGAGGGAAGGGGTTTATTAGGTATTTAGGGGGTGAGGGGGGCTCTGGCTGGGTGGCTCGTACGGGTCGTGTTGGCCCACCCTCTTTGGGGGGCCCGGTCTGGGGGGCGTCTGGTCCGGGGGCGGGGCCGGGGGTCGGGCACAAGCAGTCGTATAGTCGATTTGGGGTGACCCCCCCCTCTGGTCAGTGTTGGATGCAAGTGTTATGTGGGAATGTGTGTACAGCGTCTTTTTTTTTTTTTTAATCTGTGTGTGTGGTGAGTGGGGCACAAGGGAGGGATGGTGTGAATAAGTTTTCCTTTTTTTTTTTTCCCAGGTATGGGTGTGGTCCGCTCCCTCTCCCAAGAACATCTCAAGTCTCCGCTAGGTGCGGAGCCCATCCCCCCACGTCCTGCCCTCCTCCGCTGCGCTGGCAGGCGCCTTGGCCCTCTGGCACATTGGTGGGCTTCGGGTTTGGGGCGGGTTCCCGGGCGTGCGCCGGCCTACTCCCAGCGGCTTCTTCGCGGGGCCTGGCCCCCTGGGGGGCTCGTCCTCGCTGCTCTTGGGGGCGTTGGCATTGTGGTGGCTGGGGGATTTCCTCAGGGTCGTCTCTACTCTTTCCTTGGGGGGGGTTGCAGATATCCTGTGTCGGCCCCTCCTTGGCGCCCTGCTTTGGGGACCCCTTTGGTAGTCCGGGATTATGGGTCCCCTGACCCCTGCCTCTGTGCTCGGGGAAGGCGGGCCTTTGGTTCTCCACAATCACTATCAAGCTATTTCCTTCTGGATAATTTTCAACTAAACTACTGCACTCTCACATCTCCCACAGGTGCTGGGTCCCAGGTATTAAATGTTCACTTATATACAGTAAGCTTATAATTTATTTATTTATTTATGTTCTTTCACTTTCTTTTTTCAGGTATCACATTACACATGTCAGCTTACATAATAATATATATGATTTAGCAATGGCATCTAGGTGTTATTCGATTGTATCTGTTGCTTTATGTCTGTTGGTTGTGCTGTTCTTTTTGCACCTCTCTTTCCAGGTGATGGAGCAGACGGAGAAGGTTTTATCATTCTCTCCCTTTTATCTCTTCTTTCTTTCACCTCTACTCTTTTTTTTCTCTCTCACTTCTTGTTCTTCCTTTACTCTCCCATTGTAATGTCCATATAATTTGAAATTCTCCCTGCAGGAATCACTATAGACCAGTTCACGCGTGACGTCAGCGCTACATCCGGGTCACGGTGGTTGGCAAAAACAGCACTGTTCTTGTCTACTACTGTGACAAAACGGGTGATTTAGAGCGTACTTTTAGTTAGTTTATTTTTGGAATCTAAACAATGCCTACGACTTGTTGTGCTCCCGGTTGCACACAGAGGCATTCCAAATCGTCGGATGTACGTTTCAGTCGTTTACCGAAGGAGGAAGGACGAATAAAGAAATGGATATTTTCAATGAAAAGAGCGCAGGCAGACACTCCCAATGGACTGGGGGATCCATCATACTGCGACAGAATATGCAGTCTACACTCCATCTCCGGTAAATACAACTTAATTCTGCTCTAGTCATTGTTCTACTTAAATAGCGGCGGAGGGGAGATGGCGATCGCTACACGGGCCGGAGAAGCGGTAGCAGCAGCCGCTGACTACTCCGGCCCGTGTAGCGATCGCCACCTCCCCTCCCCTCGTTCACGGGCGCTAGTACTTCTGTGTTTACGCTGCAATGTCGCCGACACCCCCACCCATTTTAACAAGACAAAAACACCAAAATAGTCCGTAGTAAACAATGTTTTTTTTTAACCTACCGGGCAGGTCTTCCTCTCTGCTGAGACGCGGTCTGTATGACGCTGCTTTGTGATTGCACAAACGTGTGAACAACATCCATCCATCCATTTTCTGACCCGCTTAATCCCTCATGGGATCGCGGGCGTTGCTGGTGTCTATGTCCTGATATAAGATAATTGTAGCCGTCCAGTGGTTTCATGGCTTTCATGCTCTCTCGTCTGTAATGGCCTGCGTGTTTAGAAGGCAGCTGTATATGTCGTGGTACGTAACACTTGGCAGCATTTCACAGACTCGCTCCGTACCTTCAGGCTTTTGCTGTGTGGATCTGGCAATCTGATACCATCAACCATCAACTTAGTCTTAAAACGATCTTGTGATACGTTATCTAAAGAAGAAAAATACGCGGAGAACTCGTCAGTTTCTCTGTTTGCGTCCGCCATTGTGTTCGCTTTTTGCCAACCAGTCCGGCGCGCATGCGCGAAAAACCCGCATCAAAACAATAACAATGAACTGGTCTATAAAGCTATTTACAAGTATAAATCAAGTGGAGCACTATGGCGAAAGCTGTTCGCTCCACTTGTAAAAGCAAAATCTGTCGAGCTCTATCTGGCATTGAGACATCAATTCCTATTGCCACATTGCTAGACAGGACACTGGGAAAAAAAAAATGTTCACTGTTCTTACCTGCCTTAGGACAACGGATGCAAATTAGCTGCTGTGCTAATCAGGGCATATTTACATTGATGCTTTAAGCCGACTTGTTGATGAATGTGCATTGTCCTAATTCAAATAAATAACTAAATGAAATGAACATACTTTTTTTTCATTAAAAACTGAAGGAAAAAATAAACAAATGACCAAAAGTCTCCACCTGAATCATTTCATGGAGGGCCATCTTAGACCATTCTTGAACTGCAGTCAGAGTCACACAAAAATATTTTAAGGGCCACTTTGGACACCCCTGCCTTAAACAAAACAGCTAGTAACTAATATTGCTTTCAAAACTTTATAAGAGAAGTATGAGAGTCCTCCCCCCCTTGGACATAAAGATGGAAAAAGTAAATAGTTATTCAAGGAGAATACCAGCAGTGCAAACAATGAATTACATTTGCAGTATTACAACAGCAAATGAATTTAGATGCAAATACTTAAAAAATACGTTTGTAAGTTTAAAGATAAAAAGTATATGTGCAAGAACCTCCCGTGCTTATAAAAATATCAATATTAACTGATCATGCAAACAAAAAATACACCAGCATAACCTGGTTTAGTAGCTTTACTTTAGAGCTGTGCTTCACATTCCTCCATCATGTCTAAATATCTGAATTGTGTTTCAGTGGCTTACAGTTTTGTTCAAATACAAGATTTTTTTCATTATTATTCTTGCCATTTTCCCTGAAGCAGCAGCTCAGGACAGTTGCTGCACATGTGTTAATCATTTAAAAGTCAACGCATCCTTCTACAGAGGCGGCGCAGCTCCAGCTCCGGCTCCATCAGCGCTCCGCCGTCAGCTAGCAACCAGTCTCTGTAGCAACCCGGGAGCTAGCAGCCCCGCTGGCTGCCCCCGACACGCAGCTACAGCTTTAACTCACGCCGAGAGAGAGCGGAACCACGGGCGTATTCAGCATGCAAATCGGTTGAAACTCTTTAGCGAAGCCCCAAACTAATTTTCGACGTGAATATGACTCGGCGTCCAGCAGCCAGTTCCCACTTAGCGTACAGGGGGAGGGGGGGGAAGCCAGCTGCCAGGCTAACTAACTGACGGGGCTAGCTGGGGCTCTGCTGAACTGTAACGGAGATGGAGGCGATCTCCAAATCCGACCACAAGGCGCTTATTGCGTCAGCCTCGGTGTTTGTTGTCTATTAAATACGCTGAGAATATGACGCGCGATTGAATGTCCAGCCTCATTATACGATAAAAAAGCGTTGAAAAAGTACCTGAGTTTCTGATTGTTTCTCCCTCCAATCTCAGCTTCCCTTCCCCCGTTCAGTAGCCACAGCGATCGCGAGTGCATCCTGGGAATTGTGGTTTCCTGTCAAAGACTAAAGTCATTACGTCATTGCTTTCTGAGCGCTAAGGTGGGGTAACGCAATGACCTTTTCAGGCTTTACTTCAGTGATTTAACAGACGAATGAGATCTGTATTAACCAGCATCTTTCAAAGCTGGCGCTCCTGTTTTATAACCTTGATTCTGGATTTTGATATGAAATTATGGTTCTTTTCTTGTCTTAAAGGGATATATACTTCACCATTGTGAAGTGAGGTTCTGCTAAGGCTAGAAGCAGTTAATACATTACCTTCAGAAAATAGCTCTTGGTGTTTTCGTGTTGAGTAAAAAGAAAACAAAAATCAATTAAAATACATTTATTTATGAATTTTTGGGATGATAAAACATTTTTTTGTCATGGGGCCCAAAATTCCTTCCCACACCCTTGTTTTGAGGCTTAATAACTATGCTATTTGCATAGTTATTCCATTTAGCTAAAAATTATTATTTTTTTAAATATAAGATAATCCATTCATCCATCCATGGTCAAATCCTGATTATCTGTGCAGGGTTGCAGAGGGCTGGTGCCCATCTCCAGTTTTTATGAGGCAAGAGGACAGACACACCCTGGATAGGTCACCAGTCCATCACAAGGCAAGCATGCATGCTCACTCAATCGTGCGGGCAATTCAGAGAGTCAAATTAACCTCACAGGCATGTTTATTTTTTTGTGGGAGGAAGACAGAGTACCCAGAGAGAACCTGCACGTGCAGCGGGAGAAACTGAGTGCAAACTCCACACAGAGAGACCCCAAGCGGTGATTCAAATCAAGGACTTTCTAGCTGCAAGGCAACTGTGCTAACAACCCCGTCATCATGCAGCCTATAATACAATATATTTACTATAAGATATTTATCTTTTTATCAAGGCTTTTAAGGGATTTCAATAATATGTATTTCTCTGACTCTGCCCACATTCGCCTCGTGACGGGGGGGGGGGGGAACAGCAATAAATTAATCAATGGTGGTATCAGTGCCAAGGATTTAGCGTAGCTGCCAGATTGCTTGTTTTGTCTTTCTTGTCTCATTGCACAACTTCTGTGCAGAGAAATGATTTCCCTTTTCTGCTCCAGGGTCAGATTTTCCCCACATTTCCCACCACCACGCCAGTGATGGAACACGTTCTGTGAATCTTGTCCACTCTGGACACATCTGCTTATGCTTTGATTTTGATGCATTTCAAAAAGATGTCAGTCATTTTCCTGTGGAACATTCTTTCAAGAACAGTATTGCATAAAACAGGACTTGGCATCTAACTATCATCTTGTTAAACATGCAGGAGTAAATATCAAACCACATATTTGTCAGGAACCCAGTTATTTGATAATCTAAATATCTCAGTTCCCGTTTCAAAGAACATTTTTGAGCTCTTGTGATACAACATAATCACATAGATATGGAATAGGATGTTAGAGAACTTCTGTGAGACGGGAAGTGAAAGTCCTGAACTGTGACTCATTCTGGCCTAATTTGTCCACGCTGCGTCCAAGAAAATGATCCGTTAATGAAAGCTACATAAATTTGGCAACGTGTTACATAACTGGGAGTAACGAGGGACAGATTTGAAGGGGTGTTGCTTGATGGTGGGGAATGTGCTGCTGGCTCATATTGAACTGCTATAGCTGCTGGGCTCCTGACTCATCCGAAAGGCCAAACACCTGCTCTTTCAGGCAAACTGGTAGTCTGAAAAGCCATCACAAAGCAGGATGGTGTTTTTGATAAGCAACTCTCGGCAGGATTTTGAGGAAAAAAAAAAAATTCCTCTTCCTTTTCCGTCTGAGAAGAATTACCTATAAATTGATGTGACGTCTCCAAATTGAGCTTCAAGGCTTTCATTCTAAGTTCATTTTTTACTTTTTTCCCATTTTGTCATGTTACAACCACAGAAGTTTGTGTATTTTATTTGTTTTTGTCTGCCTTATGCAATGTGAGAGACTAAGGGTGGGCCATTTTCAATATTTATTCAAACAAATGCTAATTGGAAAAGTTTGGCAAAGATTTGTATTCATCCTCATTTACTCCAAATAAAATCCAGTGCAAGCAAGTACCCTCAGATGTCATATAATGGACTCCATTTCTTTATAATTTAATCTAGGAATAAATCCAGCTGTTCTGTGAAGGGCTTGAATGTTTTTCAGAGAACAAAAAACAGCGGCTAGGTGAAGTATGACGTTCTGGGGAAGGTTTAAGCATGTTGCTGTAACAATATCACATGCTTTGAACATCTCACAGAGAAGTGTTCAATCCATCAAACACAAATGCAAAGAGTAGAACACAACTGCAAACCTAGCAAGGCATGGTTGCCCATTTAAACTGACAGGGGCTTCAGAGCACCACAGCTCACGTGGGGGAAGCTGTACTAGTTGTCAAACAATTAATCTGGTCTCGTGGATAGGTGGAAAGAAGAAAGCCCTTATTGAAAGAAAGCCAGAGGACGTCCTGTTTGAAGTTTAACTGAAGCCACAAGCCATGCAGAGGACTGGGAAAACATGGAAATAATGTTTTTTAGTTAATTAAAACCAAAATTGAACTTTCCAGCCTACATGCAAAACATTTTGTGTGGAGCTATTACAAGACTTTACATTGCCCTGAACACTTCATCACCACAGAACAAAATTGAAGTGGTAGCATTTAGCAGTGGTAATGCTTTTCTTCATCAGGTGTAGCAAAATTATAAAAAAAAAAAAAAAATACTGTTCACAGACGCCCTCCATTTAATCGGACTGAACTTTAGCAATTTTTTTCAGGAAGGATTGACAAAATGTCAGTTTTCAGATGTGCAAAACTGTTAGACACATACCCCAAATTAATTAATTATGCCAGAAAGGGGGATGCTTTTGATTCAGGTCAGTTAAATACAAATGCTTGACCTTTTTTACAGACTTCCACTTTTGAAGTCCACGTGAACATGCATTGAATTTTGTGGTTGTGACGTGACCAAAGGTTAAAGGGATGTGAAAACTTTTGTAAGGCATCGTATCACATACATATTAATTGCATCCCTTAGGAAAACAAAAAGTCAGTTTGTAACATGTATATGGGTGTGTGTTGTTGTTTTGTTTTCAAACTGAGCATATGACCAGATACATGTTCAACAAGATTTTATTCCAGTTCTAATACAACACAATACAATCATTTCTTTTAAAACTTCTTATCTGAAAGCATAAATATCAGTGACACACAGCAGTTGCTGTAATGTCATGCAGCTATGCAAAATCAATAAATAAAAGTGCAATTCCACAACAGGGGCAAGGAAAAATAATTAGGTCGATATTGAAAGAGACTCGTCAACAAGGGATGATAGTTGGGTTTGTAAAGAAATAAACTACATGTATTTTGTAAGGAGGTAAATTATGTGACTGTCGGGAGCCTCAAATTCTTTCAACAGAAATGTATGATCCAAGTGCTAAACACTGGGTAAGACTTAAAATCAACACAGTATGACATATATTGAGTATAGCAGCTATTAAGAACAACAGTCAATAGGCTGTATTTCATTTAGGGCACTCCTCCTTAGTGCTCGCATTCTTTAAATGTAAAGTCCATTAAATGTTTAGTGCAAAAAGTCTGAAGACAAATCTGGGCATATCTAAACTGTGTTTTTAAAGGGACATTAAAAATTTCGCAAATTTTTAAGAGGGCGAATATCAAAACTCTCTTCACTACTTGGCAATTACCAGTAACAGGGAAAAGTGCACACAGTGCACATATTTAGGCTAAAATAATTTCTTTTTTGAAATTCTTAGGTGCAAATCTCATCGGCGATGGTGTTGTGCTTAGCTATTATTACTCATTATCTGTTTCATAAAAATTGCTGAGATTTTCTCAAGATTTCAGAAAAGCACAGTATTCCCAGGATCTTGTTAAAACTTCCAGGAGTGTCTACTTTTTTTTACTGTTTCTAAGCAGATTTAGATGAAAATTCTGACGAACAGAGGTTTCTCTCTCTGCTGACTGAAGGGACATCTTGTGTCAGCAGGCATGAGCCATCTCCATGGAATCGTTATTGGCCATCCTGTTTCTGAGGTGGTTGGCAAAGTCCACCTGCGTCTGAGAGAGCACTTTGTTTATGATTGTCTTTGGGATCCAGCCCTGTGGATGACAAAGACACATCTTGTGTTAGACAGACTCCCATTTGTACTTTAATGTTTGTGTTGGCTATATCATATACCTTCAGATCTAGACTCAGTAACCAGGTGAACTTAGTCTTATTTGGGTCTTCAGCACAAGGCTTCATCACTATACAGGTAGGCCCGTTCTCGGCTCTGCAAAATGTCACAATTATGCTGAATTTGAACAAATTTGGATACCAATTTGGTGTTTGAAAGCAGTACCAGTACATCTAAACAAAGCAGATGATCACATTGACTAATTTACCTGATTACGCCTTTCTGCTCAGGCATTTTTGGGTGCTGAGTAGACATTCCGGCCAGGAAGCAGGTGGAGCCTCGACGTTTGGCACAACGGACACTCACAAAGTCCCTCGGTCCCACTATGTTGCCTGGTGTCTCTGCAGACACTTCGTGGGTAACCATGGTGTCCTGTCCGATCTTTTGAAGGATCTGGAATATCCCAGTTTAAAATGTTACAATTGACCTTGAGTTTTAAGATCTGTGCTCTGGACAGTTCTTTAATCCCCATTTAAAATCTATCTTACTTTGACTTGTTTGACGTTGGGGTTCCATTCTCCCATTAGCTCCATTTTTTCCACCAGCTCTTCATAAAGGTTGTCAGGACGTTGCTCCAGCACCACTTCCAGTTTGAACACCTTCCCAATGTCTGGCAAGACTTTGCTCAGAACCTTATCTCCGTTTGCCTGCAAAAACGTAGGAAGAGATTCAACAATCGTCTGCCTTGGCAAGTAGAACATAACCTGCATTACCTATATTAGAGAGTTGTATCCATCTAATCTAAAGTAAATTTAAACTTCTGTTAAATGTTATTCTGCTCTGCTTTGCTATGGTACTCACAGCAACAGTTTCCACAGTCCAACCGTCCTGCTCGCTGAGGATGCTGATGGCTTTCTGCAGTGCATCCTCACCTTGCTTCACATACGATATCTCTTCCTCATTGTATCCCTCCTCTTCCTGAATCCGAGAACCTTAAACAGAGACCGTGTTAGTAAAACACATGGGATGCAAGTTTTGTAGCTTTGTGGTTTCAAGCCATAGCAATGCATGCATTATTGATAGATTTGTCAAAAGAATTTGAAACAGTAGATCATATGTCATGCCAGTGGCTTTTAGATATAGTTCTTTCAAACTTACCAGGTGGATGGTTTTTATTTTGTTTTGTTTTTATTTTTGGCCATAAGCAGAGTTTTTAACTTAGTCATCTTTCTTCCTGCCAGCTGAATGGCATAAAAGGTGTCCATCAAGGCTATCTATTAGAGTCAAGGCTTTAAAAAAAAAAAAATCAGTGATGTGACTCAGAATCTTCCGTCTTTTGATCTCTATGCTGATGACACAGTTGTTTATGTAACACCATTCCCTAATTCTTTAATAATCTGCAAGTGGCATTTAAGATTCATTCATTCAGTTGCAGGTACTAATACCTGAATAAAACAAGCACGTGTTGTTAAAAGAAAAATTCCCCAAATTCCACCTACTACTATGTCCAAAAAAACTTACACAGGTTGAAATTGTATATATCCCAAAAACCTATGTTGAATATCAAGAGTGTTCTTTTAATAAATATTTTTTTAGTACACATGAAAAATAACTTGTTGAAGCTACCATTTTATCTCACATTTACTTATGAATTATTATTTATAAAAACTCTCCTGTAAACTCTTTACAGATTTTTTTCACCATAGAACACTGAGGTATTTCCACCTGTGTACTTTATACTCAAAGACTAACTAGACTTCATTGTCACTCAGGCTGGTTGCACTGATTTATTTTTATTTACAAGTCAATAACTCGGTAACTATATCTCAGATTTTTTAGAACATTTAGTTCTGTTCTTTGAGTATGTAGCCTAAAGAACTTGGGGAAAGGATTTTTTTCAGGACAACAGAAAAAGCATTATGGATGATCGCCCATGTTTTTATATTTTCTTATTACCATCTCCTGCTCCTCTTTAATTTTTATTACAATATTCTCGGGTGTCTGAGTGCAGGAGGGTACTGTTCAGGGCCCACAGCAGGAAGGGAACCTCAAAAAGTCTGGAATGAAAAGGTTTTTTGTGTTTCTTTTTTTACTTTCTAATGAATTAATCCATAGTTAAATTCGACTGGCTAAAAAAGTTGTTGAGATGTTGTATTTTCATGAACCATAATGGTGGATGTTCTCTGAGGCTCCTTATCACCTGTTCAGGAAGGTACAAAATGGTTAGATAGAGAGATCTGACAGCCAATAGATCATTAGGCAGGAAAAAGTCACACAGTTATTTAATGTTACAAGGACATAATCTGCCACCAGTTTACAGAGAGTTTAAATTGGTCAGTTGGAAACAGGGAGTGAAATATAATAACTTTAAGGCCACCATGAATGACGAATAATGCAGTCTATTTATTGTATGTCCTGCTGTTGATGGATTTGAGTCAGGTTTAATTCTTTGTAAACCTATTAAAAATGGGAGGTCTTATAATGATTACTAAAATACTTAATTCAGTGCACTAGCAAGACATCTCTGGTATTGTAAAACATCAGAGTGCCAAGCCTGCATGGGATTATGAGATGCACAGTAGAATAAGTTCACAGTAAAACAGACGGTATTATACAAAATATGTCCCTTGTGACTTTAAGACATTACCCAGAAAATGGTTTATTGTGTATCAAACATAAATATTAAACCTTTTAGCAACCCTGTAACATTGTAACAGTCAGTATTAACACAGCCTAACTCTTCTGAAAGCCACTGAAAGCTAGTTTGTGAAAAATTGACTTTAAAGACCTCAACCGGGATTCTGCAAACACAAAGACTCACCAATGGACATTAACTGGAGAATATATTCAAACATAATCTTTTTCAACCACGCCTTTCAGAGTTGTTTAAAACACCAGCAATAATCCTAAACAGCTAATGTTATTATTTTTCTGCAGATAAAAATAAAGATGAATGAAGTCTTACTATTTGACTTTGATTAGTCACTGATGAGGCATTCTCTCAATATAGAGGTTTAACCCACAATTATCTTTTCCTTGTATCATGGGGAAAATATATGTGAGATAAATTGATCAAGCAAGCATGAAAACCCGCCAAAATACCAAATAGAAAAAAACCAAGAATTTCTCTATAAACAAATCTTATCTTTTATTTTTTGTTTAAAACAGTTCTATCTTGAAAACAACATATGTACACCCTGTGTATCACATAGATTTACATGTATAAATAAAGGTAAAATAGAAAGAACGAAAAACAACTCACTGAGGAGAGAGCTCCGTCGACGGACCTGGCTGATCCAGTTACTGGGACCTGGGCCCGCCAGCCTGTTCAGCTCATAATGGATGGCTGCCAAGGCATTTCTTCTTAGACCTGAAAAGCAAGAGAACATAATATTTGCAAATGAAACCACTAGAAAAAATAAGCAATAAGAACACGTTTGGCTCTGTCCTGTATTTCTCCATTTGTTTTCTGTCGCTCGGATCTGAGGCGGCATGCAGACCTCAGTTGGAAAGAATGCGGATTCATGCATGGAGTAAAATTGGGGTAAAGAAGTAGGTCAAGGCAGCAGCTCTGACTGTCAGTCCGATGGCATTCGCTCACTCACCTGTCATGTTCCTCATGTGCCGATAGGAGATGCCAGCGCACAGTTTGAAAGTTGCGGGAAGCATTTTGTATTGTAGGACTTTCTGGCACTTTGAAATGAAAAAAAAGCAAAAGCAAATTAAGAATTGCAAACGTTGAATGCAAACAATTCAGAAAAGGTTAGACTATGTCTGGACTGTAAAGGTTCAGCTGAGTAGCTGAGACTGCTGTGGAGGCTTTAAGGCTTCTATCTGTAGGAGGTTTGAGAGCTCTTGTATATATAGGAGCTCTCCTCTCAAGGCCACCTGGCTATCACCAGATAGATAAACAGGAGAACCGACTAACTGTTCCAATGACCATGTCATCAAGGTCACCCCGTGGACATGACAAGCATTTCTCGGAGACTCACAAACTCTGTGTGAGATAACGTTCAGTGCCCGGGCCCGTAGCTTCACACATAAACAAACATTCCACAGAGGAGACCGCCTTCTTAATATGATGGGAGCACTGAGAAGAGAGGGGTCAGTGGGCCAGACCCTGAATGAATCATCTATCCATCCCCATGGTCCATGACTGCATAATCACTGTGGAACTCAAGGGCAATGATATATTTCTTAGTGTGGCTGATTTCTCCCCCCTAGAATGATTGATATCTCAGAATAAGCTTGGCAAATTTTCAATGTCATTAGAGGAAGTAACACGTCAGCAACTAGAATATTCTGACTGGGTTCCTGGAGTCTATGCCCTCTATTTTTAGGTGAGAAAAGTGGTGTATATGATGTACATAAAATACAGTATGTATATGTATATATACTAGCTCTAATAAACCAGAGCCAACGAGGATTTTTAGATACATGTGTATAGGTCTACCTTCTGTCTCAGCCAACCACTCATTGGCTAACCAACACAACAAATACAAAAAAACAACAAAAACTGGGCACATTTATCAGCAACCCTGGTAAAGGATTAAAATAAATTAATATTTTATTGCAGCAGTGTAATCTTACATTCATTGTTTTAGAAAGATCCAATAAGTAGATAAAGCCCTTATAAAGAACAATGCATTTTTAGCAAAGTAACCCTTGTTGTATATACTTTGTGAAGCTTTCTTTTCCCAGAAGGACCTTTACTATCTTCTCATAAATTATTTCACAAGGTTGATTTCACATTGTACAGAGAGATGGATCTTTCACCAGTCCTCTTTGCACTTTCTCTCCTGATCATTGAAACTTGTGGGAAGTCTTGATGAAGAACTAGACCACAGGTTTTGTTCTGGGACTGAGATGGTCATAAAAAAGATTGATGTTCTGTCTCTGGAACTGTTCCTGTGAACCATGACAAAGGGGGACAAACGAGTCAGCTGTCTCGGGCCCGGAAAAAGGCGGCCCAGAACTGGGGCTCTGATCATTAAATTATAGGCAAGAATAATTTTTCAAAATGTTGTTATTTATATGAAAAAATATTAAATATTTGAGTTTATAAAACCTTCATATCCACTTTTATGTAATTGTAGCATGTGTTTTTTTATCAGGGCTCAGAACCCCCCCTAAGTCCAAAACAAAAATGTTTTGGCCATTAAGCTGTGGTTTAAATCATAAATAAATAGTATAATAATATAATAAATATATATATATCTATATCTATATCTATATATATATATATATATATATATATCTATATATATATATATATATATATATATATATATATATATATATATATACACTACCGTTCAAAAGTTTGGGGTCACCCAAACAATTTTGTGTTTTCCATGAAAAGTCACACTTATTCACCACCATACGTTGTGAAATGAATAGAAAATAGAGTCAAGACATTGACAAGGTTAGAAATAATGATTTGTATTTGAAATAAGATTTTTTTTACATCAAACTTTGCTTTCGTCAAAGAATCCTCCATTTGCAGCAATTACAGCATTGCAGACCTTTGGCATTCTAGCTGTTAATTTGTTGAGGTAATCTGGAGAAATTGCACCCCACGCTTCCAGAAGCAGCTCCCACAAGTTAGATTGGTTGGATGGGCACTTCTTGCGTACCATACGGTCAAGCTGCTCCCACAACAGCTCAATGGGGTTCAGATCTGGTGACTGCGCTGGCCACTCCATTACCGATAGAATACCAGCTGCCTGCTTCTGCTCTAAATAGTTCTTGCACAATTTGGAGGTGTGTTTAGGGTCATTGTCCTGTTGTAGGATGAAATTGGCTCCAATCAAGCGCTGTCCACTGGGTATGGCATGGCGTTGCAAAATGGAGTGATAGCCTTCCTTATTCAGAATCCCTTTTACCCTGTACAAATCTCCCACCTTACCAGCACCAAAGCAACCCCAGACCATCACATTACCTCCACCATGCTTAACAGATGGCGTCAGGCATTCTTCCAGCATCTTTTTATTTGTTCTGCGTCTCACAAGCGTTCTTCTTTGTGATCCAAACACCTCAAACTTGGATTCATCCGTCCACAACACTTTTTTCCAGTCTTCCTCTGTCCAATGTCTGTGTTCTTTTGCCCATCTTAATATTTTTCTTTTATTGGCCAGTCTCAGATATGGCTTTTTCTTTGCCACTCTGCCATGAAGCCCAGAATCCCGCAGCCGCCTCTTCACTGTAGATGTTGACACTGGTGTTTTGCGGGTACTATTTAATGAAGATGCCAGTTGGGGACCTGTGAGGCGTCTGTTTTTCAAACTAGAGACTCTAATGTACTTATCTTCTTGCTAAGTTGTGCAACGCGGCCTCCCACTTCTTTTTCTACTCTGGTTAGAGCCTGTTTGTGCTGTCCTCTGAAGGGAGTAGTACATACCGCTGTAGGAAATCTTCGATTTCTTAGCAATTTCTCGCATGGAATAGCCTTCATTTCTAAGAACAAGAATAGACTGTCGAGTTTCAGATGAAAGTTCTCTTTTTCTGGCCATTTTGAGCGTTTAATTGACCCCACAAATGTGATGCTCCAGAAACTCAATCCGCTCAAAGGAAGGTCAGTTTTGTAGCTTCTGTAACGAGCTAAACTGTTTTCAGATGTGTGAACATGATTGCACAAAGGTTTTCTAATCATCAATTAGCCTTCTGAGCCAATGAGCAAACACATTGTACCATTAGAACACTGGAGTGATAGTTGCTGGAAACGGCCTCTATACACCTATGTAGATATTGCACCAAAAACCAGACATTTGCAGCTAGAATAGTCATTTACCACATTAGCAATGTATAGAGTGTATTTCTTTACACTCATTTCAATGTGACCCCAAACTTTTGAACGGTAGTATATATATATATATATATATATATATATATATATATATATATATATATATAGATAGATAGATAGATAGATAGATAGATAGATAGATAGATAGATAGATAGATAGATAGATAGATAGATAGAAGTAACTAGATAGATAGATAGATAGAAGTAACTAAATACAGGTGGTCAGAGTGATAGATAGATAGATAGATAGATAGATAGATAGATAGATAGATAGATAGATAGATAGATAGATAGATAGATAGATAGATAGATAGATAGATAGATAGATAGAATTTGTTTTGAGTTTTTTTTGTTGTTGTCTTTATGTTTTTCCTTTTTTAAGACAAGATTAAGAGAAGATAAGATTCATTATAGTATCTGATAAGGAATCCCATTAGATAAGATTCATTAAGGTTTTCATAACATTTTCACAACATTTATACCATTTAACTGATGTTCATCCAACGTGTTGCCATATGAGTTTTTTCCTGTATTGCGTTCTTTTTGTAGTTTAGTCTGTTCCCTTTATGTTAATATTTGTCTTTTACCATTGGTTTGTTTCCTTGTGTCTTAGTTCAGCTACTGTAGTTAATCAGACACATTTCCTCAGGCTCCCTGCACTCCTTCTGCCCCAGCTGCTTCACATGATGTCCTGATTTATTCACCTGCATTCAGTGTCATTCTCCACTTGTCCCTCAGTATAAAATCTCTCTGTTGTTCAGTGTTCCTCGTCGGATCCTTCTGTTGTTCTGCTCTTTATTCTGTGATTTCAGGATTAAAGATAGGTTTATTTGAGGGCCTTGTAAAACTTGCAAGCACTGCAATCATGTTGTAACATGTTCACAAACAAAAATGATAAGACAATATCACCAACGGAAAGAGTATAAATTCAGTTATAGGTCTAAATAACAAACACATTATACGTGGTGTTTTGGGAGACAACTGAAAATTGTTATACTGGTGTTGATTTTGGCAGAAAATCCACACAGTATCTTTTCTCTTATTTAACCCTCTCTTTAAACCTAATCTTTTGATATGTGTAGTACTTATTTTAAACTAACATTTTGGTTCTTCTTATACTTTAAACATATTTATGCAGATTAAAAACAAGCAAAAGAAGTAAACAAGCATCAACAATGCTTTGTAAAGGGATCCACTTTAAACAAATCGGAACACAGCCACACAGAAAATCTTTGTTCAACTTCAACATGGTCCCGACACTTTAGTTAGACAATCTGACTGCATTTCCTCTGATATTAAACATTACTGTTTCTGGAGTTTCTTCTAAAAGGGTAGATAGTTAAATACCTCACTAAAGTTTCACAATAACACATTATATCAAGCTGTGCATGTGTTTTAAGAGCCTTGCTTACATCACCCAACACAAACACAAGTTATCTAAGAGTAATATTGTCTCAACTGTTTGCACGTCAAGAAAGCTGTCAGAGGGCGATTAGAGGACTGGAAACCTGTGAAGAGGGAAACGGCTCATCTGATTAGAGTCAGAGCAAGTGCTGCGGCAAATAAGAGGTCACTACCAAATCCCTGGCAAGAGTAAGAGAAAATTAAGTCACCTTCAGCTGTAACCCCATGTCCTTCTGGCTGGATTCCCTCATTCAACATGGGAACAAACAAGCCTAAGACCATCCATAAAGATCTATCATACAGGCACAGTGGAAAAACTCCCATGTCTCTTGTGCTGTAAAGCTTTTTTTTTTTTGCTTTTGAGACAAAGAATCAGGAGGGAAACTTGGTCATATGCCAGATCGAATGAGTACTCTTCTTTTCTGGCAAAAAAAAGTTCTGTTTTAATGGACCTCTTTTTTGTGTTACACTGCTTTGTCTAATGTGAATCTAAAGCTGGAACATGTACCTGGAAGCCAAAGGTCAAAGAGTCTGTCCTATAAGAACAAGAAGGTTTTCTTGCTGTGCTTTCTAAAGTGTTTGATTTAATACATATTATAAAATGCAGAGGAACTACAGAGGAATCACACTCTTAAACCTCCCTGGTAAGGTCTATTCAGGGGTTCTGGAAAGGGGGGTCCGTCGTATAGTTGAATCTCGGATTCAGGAAGAGCAGTGTGGTTTTAGTCCTGGCCGTGGAACACTGGACCAGCTCTACACCCTCAGCAGGATCCTGGAGGGGGCATGGGAGTTTGCCCAACCAGTCTACATGTGATTTGTGGGTCTGGAGAAGGCATTCAACCATGTCCCTCGGGGGGCCCTGTGGGGGGTACTCTGGGAGTATGGAGTACCGGGCCCTTTAATAAGGGCTGTCAGGTCTCTGTATGACCGGTGTCAGAGTCTGGTCCGCATTGCCGGCAGTAAGTCGGACTTGTTTCCAGTGAGAGTTGGGCTCCGCCAAGGTTGCCCTTTGTCACCGATTCTGTTCATAACTTTTATGGACAGAATTTCTAGGCGCAGCCAAGGTGTCGAGGGGATCCGTTTTGGTGGCCTTAGATTCTGTCATGAAACCAAGAGACAGAGGACCCAGTATTCAGCCAGACAAGCAGGAGGTATGATTTAACGGGTTTATTGGAGGAGGTCTTGACAATGGAAGGCCAGGAAGGCTCGGTGGTCAGAATAAGTCCAGGATTGATACACAGTGCAGCAGACAGGCTTGACGAGCACAGGCAGATTCGGAGGTCAAAAACAGTCCAAGACGGTACACAAACAAGAGCAGAATAAACAGGCAGGGTTTAGGCAAACTCAAATACTCCAACAAACAGAACCAGGCCAGGCAAAACAGGCAAACAGGCAGTCAGATCAGGCAGGAAAAACAGGTTCAGGGGTCAGGCTGGCTCAGAATCCGGAGGCAATTGGGTAACATCAACAGGTTAAAGAGAACGCTGGACAAAACTCACCAAAGGCTCGTTAAATGGTCTGGCAGAGAACAGAGGAGTGAAGCAGGTATAAATAGGGGAGTGAGCAGGTGAACAGGAGTGAAGACTAATTAGAGGAGGCAGGTGAGAATAATCAGAGGGAAGGTGGTGACTGAAATGATCTGAACTGATTGGCTGTTGACTAGACAGGGGAGTGACAAGCAAACAGATCAGATGGCGAGGTGAGCTGGCAGATAACTGGCAGATGAACTGAGTTGACTGATTAAAGGCTGGATACAGAGAAGTGATCTGAACAGGCCAAGTGAATTGATAACATAAACAATCAAAACCCAAATTATGGCATAAACCAAAACTAAGACAGAACCTAAACTAAGACTAAAACAGGACACAAGCTATAATGGAAACCAAACAAGAAAGAACCCAAAACAGAAACTAAACTAAGGCAGGAACTCAAAACATGACAGGATCGCGTCTCTGCTATTCGCGGATGCAGTGGTTCTATTGGCTTCATCAGGGTGTGATCTACAGCCCTCAATGGAGCGGTTCGCAGCCGAGTGTGAAATGGCCGGGAGGAGGCTCAGTGCCTCCAAATCCGAGACCATGGGCCGTTTCTCAATTCACGAGAACGCGAGTCTGTACTCACGTTCTCGTCAAGTCCAGTCTTGGCGAAAACCCAGGAAGATCGGACTTGACGAGAACGCGAGCACGCAGCACGTATCTGTATTGGAACAGAAGCGTACTCGTGACATAAGCTCTGTTTGCTCATGCCGCGGTGCATTCTGGGAAAGCAGTCAGTCTGAAGAACGCACAAGTCTGCTCTGATGCATGCTCGATAAAGAGGGCGGGCCGAGAACAACATCCAGGGATGTGGTGCATTCTCGCTCTGGCGTTCTCGGCAATCGGAACAGTGCTCGGGCTGAGGCTGATGACGTGTCACGAGCACACAAGAACGCTCAAGAATGCATATTGAGAAACGGCCATGGTCTTGAGCCGGTAAAGGGTAGAGTGCCTTCTCCGGGTTGGGGAGGATGTGCTGCCCCTAGTGGAGGAGTTCAAGTATCTTGGGGTCTTGTTCACGAATGAGGGGAAGAT
Organism: Fundulus diaphanus; assembly: GCA_037039145.1. Lineage (NCBI taxonomy): Eukaryota > Metazoa > Chordata > Actinopteri > Cyprinodontiformes > Fundulidae > Fundulus > Fundulus diaphanus. The sequence goes on along the minus strand of CM073127.1, from coordinate 37,236,872 downwards.
GGAGCGGGAGATCGACAGGTGGATTGGTGCGGCGTCTGCTGTACTGGTCCGTTGTGGTAAAGAGAGAGCTGAGCCAAAAGGCAAAGCTTGGGATTCCCCCGGAGGAGCTGGCCCAAGTGGCTGGGGAGAGGAAAGTCTAGGCCTCCCTACTGAAGCTGCTACCCCCGCGACCCGACCCCGAATAAGAGGAAATGGATGGATGGATATAAAATACAATACATTATGATTTGTTTTAGCCTTCTCCTATTTCACTTGAATATGAAATGCATTGTAATACCATGAAGGACGGTCCAGGTGAAGGGAAGCGATGAGTCCAGACCACTGTTGTTGTTAAAATTACACCTGGTTGTAAACTTCTAAGTCTACAGATTTCATATTTTGTTCAGAATGTCCGTTCTGGAGTTATTCTATTCAGTTTAGTAGAAACATTGATAGATATTGAATATTAATCTGTCTAAATATATTATAGAAACACATAGCCTGTCTCCTAATTTGTTCACATGGCTGTATCTAGTTGGTTGTTAATTGATAAAAAATAATATAAAAAAACTATAGTAAAATTTGGTGTAGGAATAAGGCTGCTTGTAGTTTGTTTTGTAACATTATTCTACACTTTTTGTATCAAGTATCACAAAAAAAGTAAAGTCTAAGCTCAAAGTATTGTTTTATAATTTTTATTTTTGGCTTTTAAACCAAAGGGATCAAAGCAGCAGACACCATCTTTATCGGCCTCATCTTAAAAATAATAATTAAAAAAACTATTACCATACTTACTTCTTAAAAATAATTCCTTTTACTGACGCTGTGTTTAATAAGACATGATAACGTACGGCGACCCCAGGGTCGCTACTGCATCTCTCCACATGTGCGACAGCCATAAAAAAGGGAAATTAGGTCAATGTCTGAAAACACGTGGATATGCTTGAATGTGGACTCACGGTCACATCAACAGAGAGTTCAGGGGAAATAAAGAGTCAGATAAACAGTTGAGTATTCAAACTATAATACAGAGTTTATTAGGACTTGATTGACACAGTGGGTTTGGCTTTCACATGCACTCAGCACTTCGCTGTACATCACATTAAGAAGGAAAATTCCCTCATGGACTCCCCACGTCTTCTACTCCTCCTTCCCTTCCCCTCCAACAAACTGTGTAAGTCTATGTGTATTTGTGTTCCCCAGCGAAGCAAACAGAGCATGACAGTCAGATAATAAACAAAGTGCTGATGTCTGTGTGGGCATTGTCTGGAAATCATGCTAACTAGGAGGCACTTCAGTCTGATTCAGATATTTTTTTTCTTTTACGCGTCAAGGACGCAGAGGGAAGAGAAAAAAAACAGGCTTGTGTGAGATCTTTAAGGACAATTAAAATTACTGCATGGAACAGCTTTCACCAGCTTAAAACGGGGGGGAGGGGAATACACCACAATTTTTAAAAACAAGCAGAAGAGCCAGTGCTCTTCGTCCCTTTAGTTGGCTGCGCTGCTGCGAGAAGGCCACTTCTTAGTGTGGAGATTCTCTGGTGCCTTCCTCTCCTCCTCCCCAGCTCTGATGCCAAGGAGCTGGGCTGAATAAAGGAGATTCAGATAGGGTAACCTGTGTCTTCAGGTAACAGTTGGACACAACAAAACAAGAGGAAGACCCTTTAGATTCGTGAGGCATTTTGAAGAATGCACTAGGGGTTGAGTATAAACGAGCAAACTATAATCAAAAAAAAAAATCTGTACATGAGACAGCAATGGCTATGCAGCAGTATCGTTACATGGAAAAGGCATAGGGAGAACAAGAAGAACACTTTTAAGTCTCGGGTGTAGAAAAACAAGCGGCATGAGACAGTATCAGTACAAGAATGTGCCTTAATGATCAGAGGTAAAGCATTTTCATTTGGTAACAAAACAGCATGACGTTATTTTCAATTGTGCAACTTGTAAGTCATGCTGAGTGCATGTGTTCCTCGCCACTCCATGGGTACTGTGCAGATAACTAACGAAAGAAAAAAAGCAAGAAAAAAAAAAGGGATATCTGTTTCTGTACAGCATATTAATTAGTTCTCACACTCCACATTATGCCAATATAAAGTGACACGTAAACCAAGGGAAACGTCCGTGTGTGGATATAAGATGGCGGAGTCGGTGGAATGAGGTATGCAGAAGCGAAAGGGATACAGCTGTCCATACTTAAACTTGTCCATGCAATGAAAACACAACACGATTCTCACAATGATGAGTGTGTTCATCAACAGTGCCCTGCAAAATTATTCATTTCCGTCACGTTCCAATCGCAAACGTTACTGTGGGATTCTGTGTGACAGAACACAAATTAGCACATACTTTAAAAGTGGAAGAAAAATGATACACGCTTTTATTTTTATTTAATTTTTTTTACAGATAAAAACCTGAAAGGTTTGGCATGCATTTGTATTCTGTATTCTTGCTAAAAAAATGCAGTAATTGGTAAAAAGATTCCACCCTTTTAAAATGTAATCTCAGTATAAATGCAGCTGTTTTGTGAAGGCCTTTGAGGTTTGTTAGAGAACATTAGTAAAGAAACACACGAGAAAAGTCAAAGATTAAACTGTGAAAAGGTTTAAGCAGCTTTAGGTTATAAAATGATGTCCCAACAGCTCAAGGAGAACTGTTCAATCCATCAACATCAGATGGACAGAGTGTGTCACAACTGCAAACGTAGAAAGACACAGCCAGGGTCCCAATAAACCGGCAGGCCAAGAGGATAATAAGAGGAGCAGGCAGGAAGCCTGCAGTGACTTTGGAGGAGCTGCAGAGATCAACAGCCCAGGTGGGACAACATGTCGACAGACAATGGCCCCATTTGAAGTTTGTGCCCAGCCATTCATGAGACCCAGCAAACATGCAGAAGGTACACTGGTCAGATGAAAACAAAATCTAACACTGTGGCCTCGTGCAAAACACCATGTGTGGTGGAAAACTAACACTGCACATAAGCCTGAAGACACCATCCGCACACTGACGAATGGTATGGGCCGCTTTATGTTGTGAGGATGCTTTTCTTCTACTGGAACACTGAGGCTGGTCAGAGTTGATGAAAATATGAATGGAGCTAAATACAGAGCACGTCTGAACCCCCCCCCCCCCCCCCCCCAACAAAACAGTTAGAGGCTGCAAAGGACTTGAGACCAACGGCGGAGTGTCATGTTCCAGCAGGACAAGGACCCTAAACATAGAATGCCTCACATCAAAACATGTGCATGTGTTCAAGGCCTGAATCCATTTATCAATCTTAAGCAAAAATATTCACAGACACCTGAATGAGTTTTGAAGAATGAGCAAACATGTCAGGCTGTTGATGTGGAAAAAGCTGGTAGAGACATCCACCAAGAAAATTACAACTGCAATAGCAGCAAAAGGTGGTTCAATAAAATATTTACTAGAGGACTGAATACAAATGCACGCCACACTTTTCAGATTTTCTGTTACAAATCAAGCTGAAAACCACATACTCCCGGACCCACTGAAGCTTGCGGTTGCAACGTGAAAAAAAAAAATGGGAAGAAGTTCAAGAGGCATGGATAGTTTTGGAAGGCACTGCAGCTGTATGCGTGTATGTGTGTGTGTGCTCCAAGCTGTATGATATGTCTGCAGGCTCATATCGAAAGAAAAGTCTATAAAAGGGATCACACATTCTGATCCTTCTGTAGCTCTACACGACAGCTAAAAACCTTCAAAAAAACCAACAATTCAACATGACGACAGTATCACAAAACTAGAACTGCAATCTTTGGCCTGAGTGTACGCGAAGGCAATGTACATCGTGTGTTGAGGTTGCTGAGGTGACGTGTTCTGAATGTTTAGGAGTGATCTGAGGTCTGGAAGGTGAAGTATGGAGAAAGAATAAGTTAAGAGTTGTGCAGATGGAGACACGTAAGGGGGAAGCAGAGAGATGAGAGAGATATAGGTACAAGATACAGGCCAGAAATTACAAGACTGAAATGACAGGGGAAAAAAAAGAAAATAACCTCTTTTTTTGTCTTTGAAAAACAAAGTTCACCAAGTTTCCCCCCCCCCCTCCCCCCCCAAACATTATTCCCTGTGGTTGTCTTTATTATACAGTGAATCCCCTGAATATCAACTTGTTTTCTTTCCTTTTCTGGTTCAAGAACAACAGTGGCTCTGTTCTGTAGTCCAACAATCCTGAGGGAAAGTAAGGTTTGTCTGAATATTTCCAAACATCTCCACAACATCGAGTGTCCTACTACTAATGCCAAGGATCTCAGGGCCTGGTCACTACACCCCCCCCCCCCACCCCCCTGTGCCCTACCCTCCCTAACCCTGCCGATGGGCTGACCATTTAGGCTTTTAGACAGGCTGTCTCCAGCTGCTGCTCAGGCCTTCAGCTGCGGACTAATCAGCAACAGGAAAGCCCTCCCGAGCTCCTTCCCTTCTTGTGAGTGTGTTTGCGGGTTAAGTAGCTCCCACACTGTCACTGTGCCGCTAGGGGGCAGAGTTGGACATGGAGTCCACAGAATTTACACTGGAAGACTGCACACGGCTGTTGGAGATGGACACATCTGGGTGCTGTGGAGAACAGGGGAGAGAGACAGAAAGGGGCGCATGGGTTAATTTGACCGTGCCCGTCTGGATCCTCCGGCAGACGCGTGCTTGCATCCGCTTACATGCCTCCTGAAGATCCTGTCCAGCAGGCTACGTCTGGGTGGCTCCGGCGGCTGATTCCAGTCCAGATCCGGAGGTCTAGTTCCTTGAGGCCCAAACACATTCAGATCTCTGAAACACTCTGTTTCTATCATCTAAAAAGGAGGCAATAGAAAAAGTCAAAACATGAGGAATGGCACCATTTATTGATCTCAAAATTCAGTGGAGCATTTAGAGATGTCTCGCTTGCCTCGTTCTGCCATGGGATGGGAACACTGCCTGTAGCAAATTTGGAGTAGAAGTCGTTGTCAGTTTGGTCCAAATTTACTCCCTTGACAGTGGAGAATTGCTCAATGTCCAAAACATCCTTACAGTACACGGCCCGAGGCTGGGAGAGGGCAATGACCGGCGGAGGCAAATAGGGTTGAGAGGAAAATTAGCACGCAAGTGCATTTGAATAGAGCATTTATCATCGATCGTTTCTGCGCACAGCACTCACATCAGGCATAAAGGGAGGATCTACTATTCCAGCCTCCATCCTCTTGAAATTGATGCTTTTGAAGAACGAGTGGGCCTTGATGCCTGCTCCTCCATCTGCGTTACACCCCAGCCTCTGCTTGGGGTCTTTGGTGAGCAGCTGGCATGGCAGAAGTGAAGAGATGAGTTAGTCGGGTTATTTATCATTTATTTATATCTCTGCACACACAGCTTTCCACCCAGCCTCACCATTCTGCAGATTGCCTTTGCGTCCTCTGTAAACTTGTCATTGTACTCCTCCTCTTCCTCCTGCACCCTTCTCTCCACTTCTTCCCGCTTCACTCGCTCTTTCCGTGCACGGAAGGGCGATCTTCCCGCCGTCATCTCGTAAACGAGGCAGCCCAGCCCCCACCAGTCGGGACTCATGGCATATTTTTCATTGTTGATCACCTCTGGAGCTGGAGGGAAGGAGAGAAAATAAAAAACACAGCTTGGCATGGTCGAAGAACTTGTTACAATGCACCATAAGAAAAGGATTTTGCACTGTGGTTTTAAATATTAGCCAAAATCAGTTAAATGTTAATCAAGCATGCTAGTTTGTAAATCTAATGCTCAGTGATGATTTGACTGTAATAATTTTAGCTAATTTATCCTACTCAAACATTTTTACTAGACTAAATGGCTACAGTCAACTGTTAGCGTTCCTCATCTGTCCTGTGTTGCGTCCAGCAGAGAACAGAAAGGCAGATTTGTTTATGTGGGTTGCATTAGGACTGAATTTAGAAACTTAGTATAGGAAGTTTTATAAGAATTGTGGTCGAGAAAGTTTCTATGCCAGATCATTTTACATCATTTAGCCGTATTTTGCCGAATGTTTAAGTCAAACTGGTTAGCATGAGAACTCGTTGCCAAGGAACAGCACAACTTAGTTGTGGTTGTCATGGAAACGTCATATTCAACCTTGGTAAAATGGATTTTAACAGTTTATTACTATCTAAGTAATAGTTTATGCCAAATCACAAACCATTTTAATTTAGGTTTTTCTAACAAAATGATCTTAATAACAAATTAGATCCTACCTAGTCTATCTGAGTAAGTATAGGCCTACAAAAAAAAAATTGTGAGAATATAATTAACTTATTTCAGCTAGTCACACAGAGATTTGACTGGTTAACTTGGAACAGTTTGTTTTAGCAGTGTGTCTTTCGCAAAGTTATTTCTTACCCATGTAGCCTACTGTCCCCACCCTGCCTCTGATGAATTCTCCTTCAGGCACTTTGATGGCCAGCCCCAGGTCAGAAATCCGAATGTGTCCTGAGGCAAAATAGCAGGTATATCAGCCGATTATGTGGACAGGAGCCCCATACCTTTATTCGTTACTAAAACCAAGAAATCCAAGCTAATTCTAATAACAGTACAATTCATAATGAGGAATTAGCATGTTTGAATGAAAATAAAAACTTTCCAACAGCTCTGGTGAAAAATCTTCATCCATCAATTGTGGCTTTTAATTATGCTATTCAGTCATTCTTTTCTGAGGGTGGGATGAGTTTGTACGGCAAAAAACTTCATTGAATTTTAAAAACAAAGAATTAATCTACAGGATAAAATTCATTGGGGACTGTCTCTAATCTACACCTGATTAAAATTATACATACAGGCTCAGATATCACACATGGTACCGGTGCCTTGCAAAAAGTTTATAGAATAAGAAAGCGGAGGACTAGCTCTGAATTACTGAAGTTAAATGTAAACCAACAGCTAAATTGCTGAAACTGGGACACAGTTGAATTTTCCAACAGCAACCCGAACACACATCAGAACTGGTTTTGCCACCTGATTACAACAAGCCAGCATTTTAAACTTCTGGAACGTCCCTGATCTTAACCTTAATGAAAATGTGGGAATTATGAATAAACCATATCAGTTCTGTTGAGATCTGGTCAAATATTCATCTAGAATTATGTCTTTTTGACAGTAGGTGGTTACTTACTGAGGGACATTTCACAAACTTTTATAGGGCAGTACGTCTATATTTCAGCTTGTATATATAAGTTGGATCTGCGTAGATCAGAGACGAGCCACAGTAAATTCAAACGTGTGCACCTAAATCTTGTTTTTAAAATGAACGGAAGTTTTCTGTGCGACGCATCCCTAAAAGCCCCAAAGCAATATGACATTTATGCCCATAGTTATATAATAAGTTCAGGCTATTTATCATTTTAAATCGCCTTATATGTTATAACCAGAAATCTGATCAGAAAACTTACCATTATCATCTAATAAGATGTTTTCTGGTTTCAAATCCCTAAAAATAAAAAAATAATTTTGTGAAAAAAAGATCCTCCATCGTCAATTTTCACACAAAGACTGGAGGAATGGTGTTGATCGACGGCACACTCGATGCCAGGGCTACCTGTAGACGATGGATTCCCTGTGCAAATGCTCGAGCCCGCAGCAGATCTGAGCGGCGTAAAACTGGACCCTGTCTTTGTCGAAGCCTGGCGTGCCCATGTTGTAGATGTGAAACTTCAGGTCGCCCCCGTTCATGATGGTCAGCACCAGACACAGGGCGTCTTTGGTCTCATACGCGTATGCCAAACTCACCTAAGGACATGAAACAATGTGCGATGCGATGTGAGAAAACTGTGCTCGAACAGATGTGCTAAAATTGCACACTCGGCAAGTTTTACTCACAACAAACCGACTGTTGACTTTCTCCAAAATCTGCTTCTCGTTCAGAGCCATGGACTCTCCTTTCCTCTTCTTGATCCTCTTCTTCTCCAGCTTCTTGCAGGCGTACATCTTTCCTGTTGCTCTGACCTGGCACGCACACACCTGGGTAGAAGAACAAAAATATATCCAGCGTGTTACAGGAAGATCCAAATAGTTTAGGTCAGTGGTTCCCCACCCTGGCCTTCAGAGGCCCCTGTCCTGCATGTTTTTGCCGTCTCCTTGCTCCCACACACCTGGAATAAGTGAGTGGATGAGTGAGAGGCTTCAGCAGGACTTGATGGCATGCAGGTGAGTCAGGTGAGCTGGAACAGAGACGTCAAAAACATGCGGGACAGGGGTCCCTGAGGACCAGAGTTGAGGGACCACTGGTTTGGATCTAGAACCCAACCGCTTCTCTTACCTCTCCAAATCCACCCTTTCCCAGCACCCGGTACTGTCTGAATGTGTCTTTAGTGATTGGTTGCCTGATAGAACACAGATACAGCGAAATCCATTAATAGATGGTTATGTGGTATCGATCAAGACAGAGATATTATCTGCAGAACTCAATACCATCCTGCCTCGGTTTCCTGTACAGAGGGTGGGGCTTCTTGAGTGCAATTTCACTTTCCAGACACAGATACAATCAATGCTGCCTTGAAAGCCTGCTGCCTACTTCAAACTGACCTCGCTATGTGTTTTGCATAAAATATCTTCTTTGCTGGATAATGAGAGACTGTCTTGAATTTAAATCGCATCCTAACGTAAAGAATCATTGACACATTTAGGATGGGGGCTCCACTTATGTAATCTAGGGAATATTTATGAAGAATGATGCTTCATACACAAAATATGGTTTCAAAAGCTACATCAAAAATGAAACGCCTTTAAAGGAAACTCTCCGCTGTATTTTAATAAAGCACACCTGTGATAGAATTTACAACAGGGGTTTCCAACCCTGGCCCTCGGGAACCCCTGCCCCGCATGTTTTAGGTGTGTCCCCGCCTCCACACAGCTGGCTTAAATAAATGGGTGATTAAAAGGGCCGCCGCAGCCCTTGATGGCTCCTGGCGATCATGCCATGATTTGATTCAGGTGTGGCCGAGCAGCGACACGTCTAAAACATGCAGGATTAAATCGGTTTTACATTAATAAGAAACCTCACTAACAAATACACGTTTTCCTCAGAATCAACCACATGACAAACGTGGCCGAGGAGATTTTTCGCTTGTCTTCGGCATTAATTGGTTTGCTTTCTATAATATCATTAAAAACATCACTTAACAAATGTAAACAAAGAGCCCCCTTCAGATTATTAGCGTCCCAGCTAAAGACATATCAAAGGCTTTCAAACACATCCATCTTGTATTGCAGAAGCATAATCTCACGCTGAAACATTTAGCAATTTTAAACATTGTATGTGTGCACTTTAACTTGTTATGGGGGCAATGAGAGTAGTTAATATAGTGGTGGAGAAGTGATGCTCTTCCACGTTGCCTGGGAGTCTTAGTAGAGTTCACAGCCTCATAAACTCCTTGAAATTAGAAGATTTTAAAGAAAACTGGTAAGTTTTAACAAATGTGTTTTGAACAAATTTATATCCGCAACAAATATTGAGACCCTTTTTTTATACTTTATAAAACCTCTATTAGATGAAGGCTACCAGATTTTATTTAAAATGTCCCAGCGTTTTAAAGAGTCCATAATGCCAAGTTCTCTGGCTCTTTGGAAGAGAAACGACCCCACAGCGTCACAAATACACGTTCTCCCGCTGACTAAACTAAAGGCTGGATTTTGTTCAAACTTTCAGTGCAAAATTATACTGCTGCAAAATTTAATTCATTAATTTACTTTATTATTTATTCTAAGGTATTTGTTTCATATCTTCACCAGGTGTTTCAACAAATTTTAGAGGGTGCTGGACACAGTATAGGTTTGGCATGTCACACCATACCTCTACTCCTAAAGATGAAAAATATTTTGTAACAATACATAAAAACTACAGTACAACCTGTAAATAAAATATGACTTAAAGTAAACAATGCAACAGCTTCATTTCCACAACCTTGAGCAAGCCAAATTCTGCACAGAAGTTGAGTCGCCTTACTGTTGCAGAACCTTTACAGTTGGCTTTCTGCATGGCCCTTAAAAATGAACATTGATCTGATTTCATTTTATTCAGCATTTGGATTTATTTTCCACAAGACGATGAAACAAAACTTCAACAAACCTCTCCAGCATCTTCCACTGAAGGAAGCGGTCAAAATACATGCTGTTCTGATAGTCGGAAAATGGAGCTCCACTCAGGTGCTCATGGACCGCCCTGGTGCAAAAGACAACAGCAAAAATCACAGTCAAAACTCTTGCCTCTGATTATATGACATAGCCTAAAATTCAGCAAGACCAAAGAAAAAAAAAACGTGAAACTGTAGAAAGAAATATAGTCATGTGAGAAACAGGTGAGAGTGAACGAATGGCGACTCACTTGCGGCACTCGCCGAAGATCTCCTTACAAGGACTGAGATCTAGGTTCTCTCTGCATTGCTCTGCAAAAGCATCCGCTATGTCTACTCGCTGAGGTGACTACGTCAACACATGTAAACACACACAGTCACAAGTATGCAGAAAAACACACACAAATCCATCCCCTCCTAATGTATATCCACTTAGAGAAAAAGGGGAAACCGTGAATGACATGCATTCCTGCATTTTCAGTATATAGTTTCTGGTAGATTAACACATTAAATAATTACATCTTTGGAGATTATCTCTGCGACAAAGTTCACTGTTTTCTCAAGACTGTTATATTAACCTCGGTCAAAGGTCAGGAGTTTCGCTTTTGCAATAAAGCGTGAACTTCAAAGGGTTCTGAGGTATGAAAAAATACCAGATAGGGAAACTTACTTGTTTTGAAAGAAAGGTTTTGATGATCTGCTCCGCCCTGCTTTTTCTTTTCTCATCAGGTGTAACCTCATAGTCTTCCTAAAAGAAAAAAAATCCAAATGGCGGTATTATTACCAGTGTCCTGGTCCTGACTTGTGCTACTCTCTGTAATAATTTTTTTTCCGTGCTGAGAGGCCAAATTTTAAAACAGCATGGCTCTCATATAAAAACAAAAAAAACATGTCTGTGGGACTTCTTAAGAGCCACAGACAGGTAGTTCATTTTTGTGGCATTTTGTGTGTGAAAAAACAAACATGATAATACTAACTTAACTAAAGAAGACAAACTAACACCGTACCCTCAGAAGTCTATTTGTTGTTGGCGTGATATGATTTAGTGCACAGTAGCGCTGTGCGTAGCGCTGTGCGTAGTGCTGTTGCCTTGCAAGAAGGTTCAGGGTTCAAATCCAACCCTGGGTCTTTCTGCATGGAGTTTGCATGTTCTCCCTGTGCATGTGTGGGTTCTCTCTGGGCACTCTGGCTTCCTCCCACAGTCCAAAAACATGACTGTTAGGTTAATTGGCCTCTCTAAATTGTCCTTAGGTGTGAGTGTGTGCTTGAATGTTTGTTTGTCCTGTTTATCTCTGTGTTGCCCTGCGACAGACTGGCGACCTGTCCAGGGTGAACCCCGCCTCTTGCCCGGTGAACGCTGGAGATAGGCACCAGCAACCACGCGACCCCATGAGGGATTAAGCGGGTCAGAAGATGGATGGATGTTAGGTTTTTAATGTTGGGGTGATCAAATGTCAAACGATTTCAAAGCATTTAAAAACAAACAATGGGTGCACAGGTTCAATTTTCCTTTTCATTTTCTCTAATCCATACCGTGGCTTGCAAAAGTACCCCCTGAACTTTACCACATTTTGTCACATTACAACCACAAACATAAATATATGTTATTGGACTATAATGTGAAAGTTCAATGCAAAGTGCTATACAATTGTGCCCTGCTTCGATTCCTTTCTAGTTTCCTTCCACTTTTCCGTCTTTGCATCCTTCCTCCTTCCTTGTGTGCTGCCTCCCCCCCCAACACACACACACACCTCCCTCTGCCATATGTAAAGCATGTTCACTGTAGAAATATCAGTCATAAATTAATTCTGAATGTTTGTGTTTCATATTCTAATATCAAACAAAATGTCTGGAAAATACATCAATTTCAGTCTGGAAATGTATGGATGTTTTACATAAAAAAATACAGGAATCCGGCATAAAGCAAATGCTGTCTGTCTGTGAAAAAGACCTCTGAGTCTGCATCAGTAGGTCTCACAGTCGTGTTCACATAAACACACACACACACACCGCTCTCTGCTTGGTGCTCAACATAAGCCGGAGCTGAGACAAACGGGTTATTGACTGCTAGATGCACTGGACATTTTCTCGAAGGCAGCAACATGAAAGTGCTCTGATGTGTTTCCCAGCCAGTACATTTAATTTCTACGAAGAAACATGGTAAGCAACCCGGTGTTCATGCCCCCCCCCCCCCTCGTTATACTAGCTGGGCTTTTTCCAGCATGGGTCCGCGTTGCCTGGCAATCCCACAGTAAACACGGTGGGATTCCTTGAGGTCCTGGAGTGTCACAGTATGTCACACCAGCGTCACCAGATTTCCACTACAACACACACACACACACACACACACACACAGTCGTGCCCGCACACTAAATGCACGCAAAACCCAACTGCTTAAGTGACCAAAATCGATTGAAAAACCACAAAGCAACTGACAAAGAATACAGAGGAAAATATGTATTGTGTGGAAAGAAATATTTTGGAAAATGATTCAAACAAATAGAATAGTGCTTGTTGACAGAGTCTTTGTTATGAGAAGTTTCACTGATAATGCCCACACACACACACACACACACACACACACACACCCCGAGATATTCTCACAAGCACACAAACAACAAAACAGCGATCTGACTCCCACCCTTTGCTGGTGGGGGGTCAGCCAAAGGGGAAAGGAGACGCCCCCTTTGGCTTTTTGGAAGCGGTGGGGTTCCAACACACAAACCCGTACACACATACACCCTCCTGTGATGCAGGCGGATTCTCTGGATGCCCCCAAGTGCATTCCCCTCCGCAGTTCCAAGCACTAAAGGCACGCATTTTCTCCTGAAACATTTTCTCCTCCTCGTCTTCGTTTTCCCGCTAATTGCCAACATCATTTCTAAGATTTTCTGAAAAGCTAGGCGACTGAAAATTGCGTAACATCACAAGCAAACCTCACAACTGCACACAGCTCACACGTGGGGGGTGTAATTTAATCACCCGACGTACGAGGATCTGCTCGGCTGGAGCCGCACTCAGACCTGGCTTATTGAGTGCCGCAAAATAATACCCAGCAATGAGCGAGGCGTCAGCGCTGGTCACATGGGCTGAGTGCAGAATTAGCTGCGCCGTGTGTTTGGGATGAGTGCGTGTAAGTGGTTTCCCTTTCGTAGAGGTGGTCGCTTTCAGGAGTGGGTGGTTAAAGGAAGGCAGAGCAAGGGAGGGAGAGGTGGTGGTAGTTGGGGGGGGGGGGGGGGGGGGGTTCTGGGATTGGGAAACAATGCTGTCCTTTCTGTGCTGTCACATGCCCCACAAAGATATGGCGACTGTTGATAGATAAAGACTTAAATGTGTCATGTGAGAGATATTTAGTCTAGACGCAGAGTGAGAAACGGGAAGGTGTGTGGGGCAACCTGGGTAAACGGCCAGGAGATCTGCCTGCTTGAGTAATCGAAGCGCTGCTGAAGCGTATTATAGACTGCGGCGCAATCAGGACAGTTCACTGAAACAGTTGGTCTGATGACTGACGCGTGGCGCTGCTTTCCTTTCCTTCCGCTCAGATAACAGTTTCCCTTTGCTGCCCTTTACAGAGATGCTCACAAGCAGTTTGAATAAAGAGAGCTTTACAACAAAATAATGAACACCGCTCTTCGGCTTCAAACCGCAGCTCGTTGTAAATCAAAATGAAGTGCTAACGTCAAGCTAACATTTACAGACTTTATAGGGTAAATAACAAAATTAGAGTTAATCGCATTTTCAGTAGGTTTTTCTGAAAACAAGTCTTTGATTTCACACATCAGCTAGCATGTACATCAAAACAGAATGCAAATTTATAGATAGCCATCAAGTATGGATTTTATTGGCTGAAAAAAAATAATCCATGCCATCTTTATTTTTTAGATGTTTAAGATGAATCTAACTTTGCCTTTTACAAGCTAATACAACATTTAAGTGGCTAATGCTTATACTGGCTTAACGTCCATACTTGTACGTTTGTATCAAATAAGGGCATTGTGGTCTAAATCTGGTTACTATGTAACATAATAGCCATATTCTTAATAAAATCATCAGTATATAGCGGTACCCCTGCTGTTGTTGCTATTTACTAAAAGCTCGTTTTGTTGACAGATTAAAGAGAGCCTGTTTTTATTTGTAATGTCCTGGTATTTCATGAAGACTTCATATAGCTAAGGATGCCTAAAAGGTTCCCGGGGCATTTGGGAGGGAAACAGGACCACAACAGAACCTCTACCTTACTTACTATACTTTTCCTCCACTAACTAAATGAATGCAAATTAAGTTTGATTTTTCATCGCAGGCCAAACAGAGTCAATATACAGCCATTTAAACCGACACAACTACTCCTTTAGTAAGAAAACATTTCAGGGGGACTATACATGAGAAGAGCTGCATTCGTTATTCTTATAGAAGTAGCCCTGCGATGGACTGTAGACCTGGGTGTAGTCCGCCTCTCGCCCAATGACTGCTGGAGATGGGCACCAGCTTCTGCACGGATAAGCGGGTACAGGCGCTGGATAGGTGGATTCTCATAGGAAAGCAACATTAACCCTCTGATCCAAACTCAACTCTACAATTTATCATAACCTTTTAAATAATTTCCCTGAGAAAGAGAGGAAGGCTGCATGTTAGAAACATGAGGCATGTTAAGCTTAACACCCTTGACCGTAAAGAAAACCATACTAGCCTGCAGTAAATGTTAGCGCTTAACCTCCTATATGACTAACCGTGTGTCAGGCTGCAATGTGCCCATCTTGATCTGTGTAACATTTACTTGTTATGTAGTTCATTTGGATTTGATTTTGTAGTGGTTTAACTTTTTAGCAGAGCATATAAATAAAACAGATATGGCTAGTTCATTATGACGGACTGCAGTGGGTCAATGTGCAACGCTGGTTTCTTAATTTTACCCAGTTAATATTTTTTTAACCAACAAATATTAAAATATTGTACAAAAGGATCAAAATGATCATATTTTGAGGAAAAACTGAATAGGTCTACAGGTTGATGGAACACCTAAAACTGTATCGCTGTCGGCGTGAAGGGGTGAACAATGGGAATCATTCACAAATCTGGCAGCTGTAATATTATATTTTGCATGTAGTGTTGAGTTGAAAAGCCTCATCTTCTCTGAACTTAGTAGTGGAACACATAGTCTTTACCATTGGGCTATATTTTCAGTTCTGTTTGGTTAATCAGCAAATACTCACAACTATTTTCTTCTTAAAGCACTACAAAACAAACAGGTCCAGTTCAAACCCAATTAATATCAGTCCAAATGCTCACCCTAATTTAATCGTATTTCTAATAAAAACGCTGTTATTCGTAGCAATTTTGCGGCAGTATTTAATTTCTAACTTACATCATATTTACCTAGTTTAATAAATATGCTCTTTTCTCCACCATTGGATTCAATAACAAATTCCTTGTATGCTTACTTTTAAGTAAAAACGTTTTATCGAAGGATGCCTTTTATTTTTATGGATTCTGTGCTGCCTTAGTTGTATCCAATGGGTTTTATGTCTGGGGAACCTGATATGACGAGTAACCGTGTCAACAGGAAAGTTGTTTACAAGCAGAAGCAACTGACTGAACTTTCCAAAGTTCATCGAATGTTCAAAATAGGACCACCAGATCCCTAATGGGTTGAGGAGGAAACATGGTGGATAGGAGGTCAGCTTCAGAGGGGAGAGTGTGGAGGAATAAGTTTTAATGATTTGTTTCCTTCATCAATATGTGAAATATGAAATCCCCGGTACACAGAAAAGACTTAGAGCAAAATGCTGATAAGCACATAATGGCAATAAAGGTCTCCACATACTAATCTGTGTCTGCATATGGGAGCCATTTGGACCTTTCTCAGGACAAATGCTGCACCGGACTCTACCCAGACGTGGCTGCAGGAAGATATTTCAGACTCCATCAGCTTTCAGACTCGATGGCAGACTTTAAACGCAGCGGATGAAGCATTAGAGGTCTACTGGAGCTTCTAGAGCTCTATTACTGTTTGGACACATAAAGGAGACCACTAATTCCCACAACAGCAGCACTATCGCTATGTAATCACTAACTGATAGGGGTGCAACCACATCTTGTGAGATGAAAATGGGGGCATTATTTCTGATCAAGGTAAAGTCTGTCTTGCGAAGCATGATTCAGTTTCTGTTTCAGTTTAAAGCTATTATCACAGACCTCCAAATAAATGGGGATATATGTTGGGACTCTTATTTTGAAGAAGGAAAGGAAGTAGTTCTTGAGTTGCTGCTCTAATACCACAACAGCAACCCTTGGTCACATTGCAATTGTCCTTTTTAAGCTTGTAGCTTGCCAAATCAAGTTAAACATTGATCTAAGAATCCACAGTTGAGCATTTGTCTAATTAGCTTTTTTTTTATTAAGTTAATCTTAAATTAAATTAACCTTCCTCGGGAAAACGGTGTTCTCTGTCACTTGTCAGATTTAAATAACTAAAAAACCAGAAATTCACCACTGTCACAACAGTCTAATATCAAATACAACACAATAAATAAAATGTAAAAGCAGAATATTAGAGGGTATTTTTAAACCCACGTTTTAATAAAAAAAAAAAACTACAGTAGGAGGCTGAAATATTTTCCTTTCTTCTAGAGTTTTTTTGTTTTGTTTTTGTTTGTTTTTTGTGCAATAAAACCTGGAGTCGTGGGATTACTTAAAGCCGTTTTTAATCATATGTTTTTGAACCATATCCTGGTTTGTTTATAGAGAACGAGGAGTTGGCCTTGGCAGTTGGAGTAACAAGGGCTCACACGGGAAAGGGAATAACAGGCTCACTGGGGAACAGCAGCAGAACCCAGATGGTGATGTGCTGGACCGAATGCTCCTAACATTTGATACCAACGCCTGAATTATAGAGAAGAATCTTAAAGCCAGTGGGGGAAAAAACTGGCTGCTAAGGAAATTGGCCTTTTCTATTTTTTTTTTTTTTTTTTTGAGGAATAGGCACTGCAGTTGTTCAACTCTCCTTCATAATCCTAAATATTGACAGTGATCAAACCTTACGCTAATACTTGTGTACTGAAAATAAATTCTCTTAAATAGTTAGAGATTCAGGAAGCCTTTTTTACTAGTCACAACACACACAAAAATGTAATGTTTCCATGGTTTTTTTTTATCTTAAGAATAAACAAATAGAACCGAAGCCTTTCAAATAAATGCAAAACATGGAGGAGTCCAACCTTGACACAGTACCAGTTTTTGATTTGAGCAACGTGGTTTATTTGAAAAATTTAAATTGAGCATTGAGTGTTACTTTTTTAAAGACTACACCAGGGATCACCAACCTTTATGAAACTAAGAGCTACTTTATTGGTACTGTGTCACACGAAGGGCTACCAGTACTGACCTTTGAACTACAAGAGTCCAAGCTCACCTTAACTTTACGTAATATAAATATGTTTTTAATGCTTTTGTCATTTTTAAATCTATGTAAATACAAGTATGATTAAAAAGGAAGAGCAACTGAATAAAATATGAATTTAAATGCAGCTCACTGAAGTGTTGTGCTATTTTTTAAAACAGGCTTGAGGGCACCACATGTGGTCCTTGGGGGCTACCTGGTGCCCGCGGGCACCATGTTGCTGACCCTTGCTCTGCACTATATTTTATCATCAACATTTAAAAATCTAAATGCTCAGATTGGATTATTCTGGAGTAAGTAAACAGAAATCTTCTTACTGCACATTTTGAGATAGAAAACAGAGTAAAGGTATTTTATTACATGTTTTTTTTTTTAAATCAAAACACCCTTAGATTGAGGCTGTGGATGGCATGTTTATTAGTGTAGCATTGTTCACACCCAAGGTAATTGTAAGTGCCTTACAGAAAAAAAGGACAAAAGCAAGAAAAGACAAAAACTCACATTAAAAATAGGATATACGTGAAGGGGAATAATAGTAAAGTTTAGGCAAGGTTGAAAACCTTAATATTCAGACTGTTTAAATCTGGACTACCATATTCTCCCTTTTCCACATAAATAAATAAAGGAAAACCTGGAGTGGGGAAAAAAAAGTCCATTAAATGGGTGTGCTTATGCGTACCGTTGCATCTAGCAGCTGGATGCATCGTTGCAAGTTGGGTTTGGTCTCACAGTAAAGACGAAAGAGAAGCCGTCCAATAGGCTGCTTGTCACAGATGCTGGCATAATCCCTGTCTGCAAAAGTTTAAAAAAAAGCAAACAACTTAGCACCAGCCGAAACACACCCTCTTGAGGTGAGGAGAGGGCACAAACACCTACCGATGGTTTTTCCCAGTTCAGCACACTGGCTTATGTGGGGAAAGCGAAGGATCTCCTTCCATTTTTTGCTCCTGCCTTTCCGTTTTCCACCTCCACCTGTGGCGACACAAACAGAAGTAATAAAGATATTAAAATGGCAGGACTTGATGAAGTTGTCTAAAGTACATTAACCAGTGAGGAAAAAGACCGAGGACTAATGTCTAACAGAAGTAGGAGAAAGGAGGGAGGGAGGGGGTGGTAGTGAATGGGCTTTCCCCTGAATGAAATCATAGTCCCAGAGCATATATTTAATTCATAGATTACGTCTCACTTCCTCTGTAAATTTCTCCGTCGACTTTCCTCCGAACTCACAAGCTTCTGAGTGGAGAAGTGGAGCAGCGTGTGTGTTGAGTGTGAGGGAATGTGCGTGTTTGCGTTTGCTCAGACAGAAAGTCGGTCCTGACCAGCTCCGCTCCCACAAGAACTCAGGACTCAGCCTGAATGGATTCCAACACCCTCAGTCTTCGCACATTTAATCCAATAAACCAATGGGCTTTTCATGTTTGTCTGCTTTCACGTGTTAGTTTCAGACCCTGTCAAAATCATATTTGTCTTGTTTAATGTCACCATAATAGAATAAAACACAATTTGCAGTGAATCATGTCTTTTTCAATTTTTATGTCTCCACAACTGCTCCAAATGAACTTACAGGGATTTTCCCTATTCGCTGCCCCCAGTTTACCCAGTGTGATAGGCAGTGAGTGCTTGAAAGCAAGAGAGGAAACGACAAGCAGACATCTTTAAGTAATAACTCAGGAATCTGAGATGCACTACGTCATGCTGGAGCCTGTGAGCGAAAGCTTTAGCGGTTTTCCCATCAATCCTGCAGCATTCGTGCCTCATCCTTTCCATTCCAGCTGCCTGAAACGCATCTGTTTACCCCCCAACACTGTACTGGACGATCTAAAACAAACACACTTCAGTTCATGAAATTTTGATTATCTGTAACATCTTTACAGTGCCTGGCAAATAATTTTGTGACATTCAAACCATAATGTATTTTTATTGGAATTTGTGGGGGTTGGGAGTGGGGGAGGGCAGATACAGCGCATCACTCGGAGCGCACCCTCCCCACAACAAAACACGGTGGTAGCAGCATCATGCTGTGGGGACCAGCAGGAAGATAGTAACAGTAGGTGGTTCTACCAAGCATTGCCCTAGAAGGGCTAAAAACAGATTGATGTCACACTTTTAGAAATTTTATGAAGAAAAAAAATGTCACAATACTGACAAAAAAACAAACAGAACGTCAAGAACATTTTATTGGGATGTGGTGTGACAGACCAACGTAAAGCAGTTCATAGCCCAGAGAAAATACAATAGTTTGTATGCAGCAGTCTTGTTGTCCCTAGATAGAATGAATTCAGTAGAAGTTTAAGATCTCAGAAATAATGGCATGAAGAAAGCCCTTTTTAATAGAAAGTCATAAGAAGTCATGTTTGCAGTTGGTCAATAGCCATGTGAAGTACAGGGCAAAACATGTGGAGGAAGATACTCTGGTTGGATGAGACGAAAAAGGGAACCTTTAAACCTTTGTTAAAAACTCCATATGTGTCAAAAGCCTAAAACTGCACATCATGCTGAACACACCATCCCCACCTTGAAACATGGTGGTGGCAGCTTCATGCTATAGGGATCCTAAATACGAATGCATGGCACAATTTTAAGTTGTATCTTTGTAAAGCCATCTATCTTTTTCAGTCCAATTTGCTGTTAAACAGTTCATGGTAGTTTCCTGAAACGTAAAGGAGTCCAATGAGTTATAGGAATATCTTTGCAATGTCCTTTATTTAATACTGCTTTAATAAGCTGCATTGCCACCTTAAAATACAGGAAAAAGGTGAACATCTTAGCTAATACAATTTTTTTTTCAGAAAAAGGGATAACGGATGCTATAATTGACCATTTTTACTGTATCTGTGTCTTGTCCAGTTTACAAAAAAAGAAAAAAAAAAAAAGAGTGTGCTGGCTTGCAGGGATCCTTGTCACAACCTTAAGTTCAGAAAACTTTTCTTTTCATACCCAAACCTCACAGCAGCAGAACCTAGAGAACAGCTGTATCATTGTGAGCAAACATGAAGCAAGAATGTCTTAATAACCGAAGTCAAAATATCCCCTGAGACAATCATTAACCTCCAGCATCTGCTCTTCATCAACATTACGGTAGACCAAACATGCTACGTTTAGAAACGGCACACTTCCTTATTCAAGCCCCAGTTGTTCTCTGAAAGGAGTTAATGAGTAAAGGTATGCAGGACGACTAAATGTCAGCATGCTTTTCGGTGGTAAAGCATTTTAATCTCTTTTATTAAAACATAATGTCAGCCAAAACACACACAGCAGTACAGTGAATGGAGAAGGTCATTCCCCACCGGGGCCACTAAAATGAATGTGCCTGTGCTACTGTCAGGCATCTACGGATGAAAGGGTCCACCAAACGGCACACATTTCCTGCCACAGGTCAACGCTGTGTTAAATAATTGTACTAAACACTGGGTTCCACCCAAGCATTCAAAGTGTACACAATGCTGAGACAACCACAAATAACGCAGTTCCTCCTTTTTCTGTCCGCGTCCTGTTTTCTTTCCCTCTCGCTGCACCCTGAACTTGTTTATTTTTCATCTTCTCCACCTCCTTCTCCTCATCTTCCCATTAACGCTTCTCCCACTTTACCTCTCCCGTCCAAACAAAGCTTTTTCTTTCACAGTGTGTTCAAGGTTGCTGTCATCTTTATATTTTGCGACCAAGTTATGGCAGCCTGGGATCGGCCTAGTTCAATGCTTCAGGCTCGCCAACCCTCGTTCTATGTTGTTTACAGCTTTATGGACAGGAAACTATAACACTATTTAGTACAACCTCTTTCAGATCTGAGGTTTTACCTATCAGGGAATAATAAAAAAATATCTGGTCACCATGATGTTATTTATTAAGCAAGAATTAAACCAAAATTGAAAGGCGATGCTTGGAAAAGTAAGTACGCACTTGCTTTTGGTGACATTTATTGATGAATTAAAAATGGGCAAGAGTGAATACCTCTATGAATTAGTCACTTTGCCTACTGGCTGGTCTGGAGTATACAGAGGTGTGTGTTAACACAATGATGAAATAATAACTTTACAGATGCTATTTTTAATCTGGGGAGGGATATAAGGCCACGTCCAAAATCAATGAAGTTTATTGTTCTGCACCAGGAAAGAGAGTTTAGACATCGAAACATCTCCAGGAGTAGAGGCCCCATCAAATTCACCCCAAGTTCAGATTATGCAACGCTTTCAGAAATGATAAAAAAAAAGAGCTCCAACTTACACTTCGCAAGCCTCAGTTAGCAGGTTAAAGGTTGAGATCAAGATAAAACAATTTAGAATCAGAATTCGATTCTGAAAAAAAAAAAAAAAGAAGTTGGTGCTCGTTTGGAGGTTTGTTGGAGGTTTGTCAGGAGAAAGACCGTCGCAGCATGATTTACGTTCGCAAACTTGCATCTGAATGAACCACTAGAGTTCTTGAATAATTTCTCATGGACATGTCCGACCAAAGTAGAAATGTTTGGACATAATGCATGGGGACATGTTTGGAGAAAAGATAAACACCTCGTCTCAGTATAAACACATTAAACTGTCAAACACTGAGGATGGGGTAATTGGCACCACCACAGGATGAGGGGCACCTTACCAGAATATTCTAAACCCACTTTTAAGCCCTTTTGTCAGACACCATAACCTCAAGTGAGCTGCGCATTAACTAATGCACACAGCCCTCAATGAACTAAAAAGATCTGGTCAGGCACCCATGCAATGTGAGTGACTGATAAAGTCTTTTACAAAACAAATACTTCAAGTTATTGGTGTTAAAAGTTATTCTATAAGATAATAAATCATTTGGTGTGCTTAGTTTTTAACACACATCTTCATCTTTATGTAGTAAATAATGGTGCTGTAGAGTCTGTTTTGCAATTTATGCCCTTGAGATTAGATTTAAATCCCTTTTAGACTTGTAGGACCTGGTGAATACAAGATGAGCTGGATGACGATTATGTCCTGATGTGCAAACGCCAGAACTGCAAGAGGATGTTTTTCCTGTGCCTGTAGATCAGTGGCTTAACTCCTTTTCACATCTATGACCACATAGTAGGAGGAGGTTATGTCTGTGTACACTCACCGGCCACTTTATTAGGTACACCTGTCCAACTGCTCGTTAACACTTAATTTCTAAGCAGCCAATCACATGGCGGCAACTCAGTGCATTTAGGCATGTAGACATGGTCAAGAGAATCTCCTGCAGTTCAAACCGAGCATCAGTATGGGGAAGAAAGGTGATTTGAGTGACTTTGAACGTGGCATGATTGTTGGTGCCAGAAGGGCTGGTCTGAGTATTTCAGAAACTGCTAATCTACTGGGATTTTCACGCACAACCATCTCTAGGGTTTACAGAGAATGGTCCGAAAAAGAAAAAACATCCAGTGAGCGGCAGTTCTGTGGGCGGAAATGCCTTGTTGATGCCAGAGGTCAGAGGAGAATGGCCAGACTGGTTCGAGCTGATAGAAGGGCAGCAGTGACTCAAATAACCACCCGTTACAACCAAGGTGGGCAGAAGAGCATCTCTGAACGCACAGTACGTCGAACTTTGAGGCAGATGGGCTACAGCAGCAGAAGACCACATCAGGTGCCACTCCTTTCAGCTAAGAACAGGAAACTGAGGCTACAATTTGCACAAGCTCATCGAAATTGGACAATAGAAGATTGGAAAAACGTTGCCTGGTCTGATGAGTCTCGATTTCTGCTGCGACAGTCGGATGGTAGGGTCAGAATTTGGCGTCTACAACATGAAAGCATGGATCCATCCTGCCTTGTATCAACGGTTCAGGCTGGTGGTGGTGGTGTCATGGTGTGGGGAATATTTTCTTGGCACTCTTTGGGCCCCTTGGTACCAATTGAGCATCGTTGCAACGCCACAGCCTACCTGAGTATTGTTGCTGACCATGTCCATCCCTTTATGACCACAATGTACCCAACCCATGATGGCTACTTTCAGCAGGATAATGCGCCATGTCATAAAGCTGGAATCATCTCAGACTGGTTTCTTGAACATGACAATGAGTTCGCTGTACTCAAATGGCCTCCACAGTCACCAGATCTCAATCCAATAGAGCATCTTTGGTATGTGGTGGAACGGGAGATTCGCATCATGGATGTGCAGCCGACAAATCTGCGGCAACTGTGTGATGCCATCATGTCAATATGGACCAAACTCCCTGAGGAATGCTTCCAGCACCTTGTTGAATCTAAGCCACGAAGAATTGAGGCAGTTCTGAAGGCAAAAGGGGGTCCAACCCGTTACTAGCATGGGGTACCTAATAAAGTGGCCGGTGAGTGTATATTGTCAATAGTAGAGAAGAACTGTTGACGACTGCAGCTCCAGCTTCAATTCAGAGAAAAACAGCAACAAAGCGAAAGATCTGACAAGAGATTAGAAACTCCATGCCAACAGCTTTACTCGCATCTTGACTCTTGAGGTAAACCCGTCAACATATGTTTCCTTTTAGCTCAGCGCGGGACTCTTCGATGTGTTTTTTTAGACAGTTGAACATCCTCTTGATTACAGTTAAAGATTGTGGTTTCACCATATCAACGGCCAGGTGCTTTAGTCATTTTAGGTCTCGTATCCATACATCACAGCCTAAATTTTGCTTTACATATGAATGTGGACCCTTCTGATTTATGGAAAATTAGCATGAAATAATGAATTGAAATACATTTGTAAATTAATAAAGTGAATAAACCATATATTTACCTCTTACTTAAGGGCCCTATTTTTTCTGAATTTAGCGGCATACATTACATTACTGCGTGGCAGTCTATTAACATATCCTACTGACATAATATCTGTTCAGCTGATCCAAACAAATTCAGGCCTCTTTTTTCCTCCTAGACAAAAATGACCTCTATCTGTATGAAAATGAATCCAACCACTCCTGCAAACATGCAAATATTATGCATTTGCACATTGCGTCAAAGGCAAAACATAATGACAGAAAGAAATCGACCTTCTTTAGAAGCTCAAATGGTTTGAATCAACGTGATTTGCATCTGTTGTATCCAGGCTTGGAAAGGCGACTGGCATCAAAGTATGCCATAGATATAAAAAGTCATACTTTCAAGAGACTACTTTGCCTGTTAAACAAACAAAAAAAGAAAGTTGGGTAGAGAAAAAACCTGACAGTCATCGACAGTTTGCAAACTCAAGGGGAGTCCCGTCTCACTCTTTTTTCAGGTAACACTGTTCTGAAACAGCAGATGGTGAGATATGAGTGTCGTCATGTTGTTGTCCAATTAGTAAGCTAATATCGTCTATCAAAAACTAGAAAAAGGTGTTGTATTTCACGCAAGAAGCATAAAAAACAACAACTGCGTTAGTCTGTGCTCTACACAACCAGAGAAAACTGGTCCCTCTGGTACTTAGTCTCACTAAGACGATGTTATATCATATAAACAGTTTCACAAATGATTTTTTTTTATATATATATACAACGGTGATCAAAATAATTGCTACTCCTGGCAGGTTTAAGTTGAAGTAATCTTTTAATTTTACCAACGTGCTTCCTCTGATTAGAAGTTGTATTCATGCATTGGTCCTGACTCAAATCTCATCAACAATCTGTGGAGCAAGCTAAAACATAAGGGTGATGGCAAGGAGGCCTTCCAGCCTCAAACATTTGGAGCTCATCACCGAAGCTAAATTGTCAAAATACCAGTGGAAACATGCAAGAAGGGTTTGATTGCTGTAATGACAATAAAGACCATTTGCCTAATTGTTAAAAAGAATGTAAATCATTTTCAATGTGCCACTTTATAAAATAACAAGGTATTTTACAAAACAAAGAAATTCAATTTACATACAGATATATAAATACAGTCCTTTTAGTCCAATCATATAGGCAGATTCAAGTTCAATAACATCCATTCCAGCTTATTCCTGGTTTCAATACAATGAAGTCAGGTTCAGGTTATGACGCTAATTGGAAAAAGTTTTCTATCTGAGGAAAATCAACCGATTGCATTTAGTCACCAACTGTACAGCAATCCCTCATAGTGAACATGCATGGAGTCACCATGGAGAAGAACAACTCTATTGTAAAAAAGGAAAAAAAGCACTTTTTTCTCCAAAAATTATACTCCTTGTACTTTTAGGGTTTCCTGGGTCATTTTACAATCAGAAACAAACTTTCTGGTTGAACAAAAAATAAAATTTGCCAGGGATATGAGTAACTTTGAGGCTAACTGTATATAACATTATCACACATCTAATCACCTATATGACATTATATTAGCCATTGTTAAAAAAATAGATGATTCAATAATTTTGGGTTTTAAATGTTTCTCTGTTAACGCTATACAGTAAAACCATGGTGTGGTTCATTCTAGTTGTATCCCTGCCAAATATCTGGCTGATGAAGGGGGAAAAATGCTGACAGGAAATGAGAAATTAGACCTTGGAGGAAGTTTGGAAAAAGGTTTGTTACATCAACAACAACAAAAAGAACCTGAAATATATTTGAATTTAAAAAAGAAATTAAAACAGCTATATGTTTTGTTCAATGTAAAGGCCGTCAGGAACTCTGGGGCCCTGTTAACAAAACCAGGCTACTGAAAGCATGAAAGTCTATAAACCATCCTGTCCTCGGTGCTCTGTTTATTTCCTCCTTTATTAAGCCGTTTTGCTCTCTCATGGCCTGTCACTTACACTTGAGCTGAAATATGCACCGCTCTGTGGACTCCCTGCACACAGGAACTTGTCGGCCTAATTTGTTCCATACACACAGAGAGGTCGCCGCCCTTTATTTATGTTTCTGCTCAGCAGCGCTGACATCACCCAGGCACGTCGAGTGTAGCAGAAAACAAGGTCGCAGAGGGAACGACATCCGTCTGGCTCGACACCAGGGGGGTTACCGGCATCCCAAACATCTGCGTGTCGTTACCGTGACCTTTCTGCAGCAATGTCCTCACGCTCGATTTAACCAAGACGGACCGTCCTGCAGGGCCCATCCGTCCGCACGTTCAAAAACAACTGCTTAGCTGTGAGGTTATGTTCCTAAAGCGTTGACACATAAAAGGGTCGGAGGCTGTTAACCTTAGCCACGCCCACCTGCACTTATACCATCGCCCCGAGCGTGAAGTTAGATCTGCTTTGGACAGCCAGAGGAAACCGCATCCTGAGAGGCACACGGTGAACCCCGCATAGAGTAACAGCTGCAGCAGAATGTGATGTAAAAGCACGGGCACTGGCAGAGCGGAGCGCTGTGAATACTTCATGAACTACTCTCCACTGCGCCCACGCTGTGCAAAAAGTGAGAACGATTTCTGGTAGCTTCGCACTCATCTCCTGCCTGCGCTGACCCTCATTTGTTCACAAACAACTGATCATCCCTTTTTGTAATGATCCAACTTTCGCTTCTTCTCATATCACCTCCTCTGTCTAAGCTGTTAAATGTCGGCGTCGTGGTTGAGTCATTCTCTGGTGGTCAGCGAGGTACTGACAACAGTGAGGCCTACCAGCAACCAGACACTGATTCAAACGTCTTTGTTCTCTCTCTCCTTCTTCTTCCTCCCTTCCACAGCGCCCAACTGTGCGTTTCTTAGAAATGCATTTGCATCGGAGCTGCAGGTAAAAGGCAGGTGTTCTTGTAGATGCAAAGCATGAGAGGAAAATACACCCGTGAAAAACAGACGCACTTGCACCGGCACTCAACAACATCCTCCTCCAGCGTGTCAGGGATCTGCAGAGAGATTCTGAACACTGTTAAGCTTTATCGCAAGAAACTTCTTGACGACAAGGCGTTAAATATCAATCTGCTGCTGGTAGTTTGGAGAGGAAACTGTGCGATAATAAATCACACCTTTCAGAATGGGCGATGTAACAGTTCATGAGTGTAAGTTTTGCTGCCAGGAATCAAGTGGATACTTTATAACCACTTTATTATAAATATTTAAACCCATCTGCACACGCCCAGCCCATTTATTAGCTAAGACTAACTTACCAGTGTTACCACCCTGCCTCTGTTGCTTTACAGTGCCAGTCTCAGAGTAAATACAGCTGATCTCTAAAAGGCCTCAGAGGTTAGAGAACATGGGATGACCCCTGGACCCAGTGCAGGTGGTGGTGGACAAAAGGACTGCAAGAAAGATCACATCACCGATGGACAATGTCTCCCAGCCCATGCATGGAGCTGTTGCAGAGCTGGAGAGCTCTTTCAGTGACAGACTGCTGTATCCTAGATGCTCTAAGGAAATAGAGGATAATACCACAAGAAAACATGCTAGAGGCTGCATGTTAATTAAGAATGAAACAAAGGTTCACCTTCCAGCAAGACAACGACATTTAGCTGCCAGAACTACAGTGGAATGAGGAGTAGCCCATAGGTCCTATGGCTTTAACTTAGGACTGGACGATAATTCAATAACGATATATATCGTTCGATAGACGTAAATCGATCATAAAAAAAAGGATCAATAAAAAGTTCAATAAAATAACAGTTTTCCTCCCTTTTGCATTCTAGCCATGTAGATTAATATTACAGCCATTACATCCTCCCAACCAATCACAAAGCAGACCCAGGAACCAAGCTCCGCCCCCTTCAAAGAGTTCAAAGAGCATGCGTTCTTTTTTCTTTTGTAAAAACTTGCAGTTTTGGTACAAAGTTGGTTGAATAAAGGGTTGAGTTTGAATTCAGTGTTTTTGTGTTCTTTATCTAAAAATAGGTTGCTAAGCAACAGCATAAAATGGCCAGGGCTGCACTTAAAATATATGTTTTGAATTTGTTGATAATTATCGGTCAATCATCGGACAATAAGATTTCTATTTTATCGATATGCTTTTTTCTATATTGTCCAGCCCTAGTTTAACTTCAGCGCACAGAGCTTCTACAAAGCCAGGTGGGCTGAATACAAACAAACAGGCCACTTTTCAGGTCTTTCATTTGTTCAGATAATTTTACAATCATGCTCAGGTTTTTATTCATCTGTTAAATAATATCCCAAACAAACTAGTTCTCGGGATGTGAGTACTTTAGCAAGTCACCGTACATGTCAAAACCGGGTTATTGAGGAGTTTGTTTTGTAAAGTCCTCTGAGTGTGTGTGGTCTCTGTGCCACAGGAAGCTGCAGGAAACATTGGCCAGACCGGAGCAGAAGGGGAGGACTAGCAGGAAGACGCTCTTTGTTGACCTGTTCCAGCATGATGTCATTCTGCTGCCTCTGCCCAGGGTCCTCATTATTAATGTCCTCAAAGGGCCTCTCTGTCCACGTATTCCTCATTAGGATCCATAACAACGGAGTGATGTGACGGCAGCATCTGCGGACGAGGTCCAAGCGAACGTCCGCGATGTCCAACGCTTACCTGGTCACACCAGACTATTCTTTTAGCAGCTGCAGGGGGAGGAGGGGGGGTGTCATATGGTAATCCACTTAGTGAGGAGGTCGTAAACTCAAAATCAGTCATGCACAATAAAGAGGAGATGGTATCAGCTGTATGGATGCTAGCACACAGTTGTTTTCCCTAGAATTAAAAGGACAACTACGTCTAACTCGACTCCAGCAACGTGGCCGCAGTTAGGATGAAAGACGGTCATGGGCTGGAGCGTGATTCAGACAGCGAGTAGCATATTGCCCCTCAGATGTGATATTTGCTCAAAGCTTTATGATAAACTACACAGCTGTGTCTATTATGCTGCCCTTATGTCCTTGTAAACACCGGAGCTAAAAATAGTGGTCAGCTCAAGGGCAGCAGCGGTGGCAGCGAGTTAACAGAAAGCGGGGTGGTCAAACCAGTTTGCAATCTCTACGCTGGGAGGCAGTGACCGTCGCCTCTGCGTCGTTAAGCCGGAAGAAGCTGAGGGAGAAATCTTGCATGCGAGGACTGAAAATATGTCATGAAAGCATGGAGAAGGCTGGGTACATTTCCTGTCTGGGAACAGTCAGGTGCCCCCAGTTTCCTGCACTATAAATATACTAAATCTGGAATGTTAGGGTGGGGGTGGGGAGGCATGGAATATACAGATATTGTATAACCCATGGGGTTGTCCGATCAAAAGACCACACACACCGAACACACAGCTCAGGGCATGCTGGGTAATACACACTGTTTGCTCAACCATAAAGGCCCAGGACGACTGAGCATAGTCCACACGAGGCCAGCCTTAATAGGCTGCTTCTTCACTCTAACGAGGGGTTGTGCTGTTCGTTCACCTTCACTAATGTTTTCACACTGTGGATGGTGCCGCTCTGTCATCCCAGAGGAAGATCTTTCATTTTTGTTCCAGTTTCATCCAAGCGCTCAGGAAAGCCCCCATTAAGTGAGTAAAGAGGGGTTGACTTATCAACCTGAGGGGGGAAAAATACAGTTTTCCTAAGAACGGCACAGGGCTCCTCCCTAATAAAGGTTAAACTGATCATGTGTTCTACTCAAGTTGTTTCCCTCTTCTCTTTTTGTTCCCACACACACACACACACACACGCACACGCACACACACACACACACACACACACACACACACACACACACACACACACACACACACACACACACACACACACACACACACACACATTTCATGACAGTGTTTCTTGTTCGTGTCATTCCTTTGTTGTTATTTCATGTCCTTTTGTCCCTGCAAGGGGAACATCCCCCGAAAGAAGGAAATAATGATAAAAAAAAAAAAACAACTTTGGGAGCCTGTTGTGTCCTTACATGAAACTCCTTGGGGGAAAAGCAGATTTTTTAAAAGTTTTTCCTTCACTTTTCTGTTTATCTTGTGCAGTTTGCTCTTACTCAGCTATGGTTTGCTTTCGTCTTTTCTAAATTCAATTCAATTCAACTAAATTTTATTTATATAGCGCCAATTCATGAAACATGTCATCTCAAGGCACATTACAAAGTTAAGTTCAATCATATTATACAGATTGGGTCAGATTACACAGATTGGTCAAAAATGTTCCTATATAAGGAAACCAGTTGATTGCATCAAAGTCCCGACAAGCAGCGTTCACTCCTGGAGAAGCGTAGAGCCACAGGGAGAGTCGTCTGCATTGTACATGGCTTTGCAGCAATCCCTCATACTGAGCAAGCATGAAGCGACAGTGGAAAGAAAAAACACCCGTTAGCGGGAAGGAAAAACCTCCAGCAGAACCGGGCTCAGTATGAACGGTCATCTGCCTCGACCGACTGGGGGTCAGAGAAGACAGAGCAGAGACACAACAAGACAGACAAAAAGCACAGAAGCACACATTGATCCAGTAATCTGTTCTACATTAGATGGTAATAGTCGGTGATCTTATGTTGCTAAACGTTTACAGTAGGCCTGAATTAAGATTGGGGTGTTTACGGTGTTTTAGAAATGTTAGATGCTCAACTTTAAGCACTACGAGGAATACCTACACCCAGAGCTAGTCTGAGTAACCCCTCTTTATTAGGTACCTCTGTCTGATTGCTTACTACCACAAATAGCAAATCAGGTGGCAGTAGCTCTGGCCAGTTTTAAACCGAAAAGAGTAAAGAATGGGGTAGAGAAAAAGACTCATGCGTCTTGAACATAGCATTGTCTGGGTACTTCAGAACCAGCTGATGTGGTGAGATTTTCATACACAATCATGCAGCGCCATGTGGGCACCCCTATGGCGATTGTACTGAAACAGCAATTTCCCTCTGGGATTATTAAAGTATGTCTGATTCTGATTCTGATTCTGATATTCTTGATTTAGAGACTATTTAAAAAAGAGAAAAGCTTTGTGGACAAAAATGCCCTGCTGATATCAAAGGTCAGAGGAAGGTGTGAATAGTTTAAAATGATATAAAGGCAACAGTAGATCAATAATCACTCATTACAACCAATCTCTGATCACACAACACATCCAGCCTTCAAGCAAAGGGGCTAGAGCAGCAGGAGTGCACGCCAGGTGCCACTCTTGTCAGCTGAGAAAAGGATGCTCAGGCTAAAGATCACGCAAGCTAACCAAAACTGGACGATAACAGATTGGGAAAACAATGCCTGAATCAGAATCAGAAAAACGGTATTAATCCCTTGCAGGGCCATTCATTGTAGAAACCCAGCCAGACATACACAGAAAAAACAAGAAGACAAGTATGTGCTACAGCCTTTCACACACAATGGTCAGAAATACAAACAAGACACTTAATTCAAGTTTAAGAACCTAATTGCTAAAGATATTAAAGATTTAGAGTAGTTTTGATCATGTAATAACGCCAACATCAGGGCACTATTTTGTCTGTACCATCAACACCAAGTCTAATTCCTTGTAAGTGCAAACCTACTTGGCTATAAACTTGATTCTGATTCTGGTTAAACTAAAACATGCTGCCAAACCAGGCCTCTGATCCAAGTCTATGATCTGACCAGCCTTCTTAGTGACCCGACTATCCCAGAGTGAGGCCAGATCTCTTTGACGAACACCGATAATACCATAGCACACTTTAATAATGTTGTTCCAGTTGCTTTTGGCTCTCACGGATAAACAGCCAAACCAGCAGACAAAATAAAAAGTGAGAAGACTTTTGGCGAAGGAGCAATAGCAAACTCTAAGAATCTTCTCATTAACACCAAAGGAGCGGAGTCTGCGCAGCAGGTAAACTCGCTGCTGTCCTTTTTTGTAATAATATTGGTGTTTACGTTGAATTTCAACTTGTCGTCAAACACAGTTCCCAAATATTTCTAGTTCTTGATGATTTTCACTTCTTCACCATTGATGGCACTGGCTTTATGCTGGTTACCTCCTTGCCTAAAGTTTACAACAAGTTCTTTAGTTTTAGAGACGTTTAGGTCCAAAACGTTGTCAATGCACCATGCGATAAAGGACAAACGAGCTGGGCCATGCCCTTTGTCATTGCCCTGGAGAAGAGACACGACAACAGTGTCGTCAGAGAATTTAACAAAGTGCGTTTGCTGGTTGGGCCTTCTGCAGCTGTCACTACATAATATAAAGAGGAGAGCAGACAGCACACAACCCTGCGGAGATCCGGTACTGGACACAAGGGCATCTGACATTTCCCATTCAATAGAACTCTGGATTCTGTCCGTTAAAAAAGGCTAAGAGCAGTGTCAGAGGCTGATCTGAGAGGTGAACTATGTAGAACGTTTTGGAGTTAAAACATGAGGTTGCATTTTTTTGAAAGTAAATGAAAAGTCTGCAAATAAATGCCTGGTTCAGTGCGTCAGAATTTTGCATCGATGTGCAGTGGATGAATCTACTGCAGCTGTGTGATGCTCCGACAAATGTTTTTCACTCCTTGTCGAATTTATGCCACAGAGAATTAAGGTTACTTCTAGAAGCAACACAGGCGCCAACTTGATACTTACGAGTATCGAGTGTAGCTGTAAGTGGAAAATCGTCATAATTAACAGAAATAAGAGGTTAAAGACATCAGTCTGCGTGTAATCAATCTCTATAATGTGCTTCACCTAGTGATGGAATAAATACACCTTTCAATAATATTCTAATTTATTAAATGGGCCTGTATGCCTTCTACTTTCTAACATACCAGCACTTTGCTTCAAAACTAATTAGATGAAACAGATGAAATCAGATCTCCTCGTGTATTAGCAGGACATTTACTGTCAGACGTTATGCACGGTCTAGCATTTTGTCCATCATTCAGGAGGTTGAAAACGTAGAGTATTGATTATTTGATTAGGGCACATCAAATATTCATGACCTGCTCCATTACTGGGATGTGTCAGTAGAGAGGCACGCAGGGAAGAAGAAATGAGAAAGTGCAGAGTAAGTGATCACCTGTAGCCCAACAATGGTTAAAAAAAATATTTCAGTGGGGTTGGCGCGGGCATTCTTCGTCTACCTCAGCGACAAGCTGATAATATTGAGATTGTTCTGCACTAACGCTTCTTTGGAAGCCCACCCTGTCCAATTCTCCTTTTAATTATCTCCTGTACTTCCCAGAATGCCACTCCACAACCCCCGGAGAACAGGTGTGAACTTGTTGCATCCAGATGAGTTACGTATACTGTATGTGTGGGTAGAAGTGGCAATAACAATAGAGCTAGTAGGAGCCAGAGAACTGTTTTTTTTTTCTCCACTGAAGAAAAAATGAGTCACACTCCTACTCAAAACACAGTGAGCCTTGTGGCACGTTGTCGATGGAGATGTAGATGCCTTGGCTTCTTCACTGCTTCATAGTATCTGTAGCTCAGGTAAGGCCTCAGCTACAGAGGATTCACTTTTAAAAAAGAAATCATGGATTACTGCTGCAGAATAATAATAATAAGAGGAGAGTGTTAGTAGAAAAAAAATCTATATATGGTCATATTCAAAAAATTTGAATATGCATTCAGATGAGGCTCGTTTTTACTTAGTTTTTACCTCTCTGTCCATCCTGCGCGTTAAAAGATAAACATAGGTCTATGTCTCATCTTGTTTGATACATTTCTAATTGTTTAAAACTAGTTAATTGTTGCTCTGATTGTACATAGAGTATCAGCAGGTTTAGCATACATGTGATTGACATGTTTCTTAACACGTTCACTTGCCTTTTCTATTTTGAAGAGGGGCTGTGGGAAATGGGACTCTGTGAAATCACCTTCTCCAGATCCGCTGTAAGACAGACCGGTAAAGGAGATCCTTCCTGCCTGCAGCCATCACCATCTACAACTCGTTGAAGAAACCCCCATGAGTTACACCAGCATTTAATTTCCCTTTGGGATTAATCATTTTAAATTGAATTGAATTGAATCATCATATTTTTACTCCAGGACAAAAGGAGCAATTAAAGTTCCTGGAGATTAGGAGAGCTGAAGAGGTGAAGCATCTATAAATTTGCAGAAAAACAAAACAACAACAAATGCTGTGCCCATCCTAAGTACGTTTACTCTAACTAAGGGTTGATACTCTGCCTCCTTCATATAAAAATCATCCCCTAACATGTCTCTTCCACTGATGGTATATTTGCTCACAACAGGCTATGCGAGGATTTCTGAATCAAACTACCTGGCAATTTGAGTTATATTAAGTCATAAAATGATCACATGGGGATCATAAACGCTTCTAAAGCAATTCAGTAGGTAACATAACTCAGTCCTGACATGGTTCTGCGGATCTGAAAGCTATAAAGAACTACAAGTTTATTAATTAACCTAAAAAAAACTCCTTTGAGAAAAATGAAGAACCCAATGAGGGGTGTAGGAATGAATCGCCTCTTAGTGACGTCTAACTCTCTATATAAGGTTTTTTAATTTTTTTTATTTTCCCGTTCCTGTGGAGCAACAGGCACATTACTTATATCTTAGCACCCCCCCCCCCCCCACCCTTGTTTAGGCCCAATTTACTTTTTTTGTTTATTTGTGTAAAGCCAGTGGAGAAATTTTGTGCGACAACGCAAACAAGAAGCCTATTGTGTATAATTCATACTCATATTACCATCAGCAGGCAGGTGGAGGATCAGGCAGCCCACTGAAGATCAACGCCACAGCTTTAAATGTACCAAGTGCCAGCGGGTGTCCCCGGCTCGTTTCGCTGCCTTTCTGTTAGTATAACAAAAGCAAGCGCACTCGGCTTGCTAGGACTTGCTGTGGCCTCACACGATGAAGCAACAGCTCCTCAGCCACCCACCCACCCACCAGCCCACCCCCTTCTCTGCAGTAGTTCAAAGATACTCTTCAGAGCACATGAACACAAGCCTCATGACTGTTGTCTTGCACATACCTCCTCAGAGTAACTAATCAGTTAGCTGCAGTGTTTGCACTAATCTGGACATCCTGTCAAGTAGGCTGAGGCATGATAGCGTCGTCCTTAATTCAAACCCAACATCGTCTAATTTTGGATCTGAGATCATAGGCCGACACTTTGGCCTCTTTTGAGGATTATGAGATGACACTTGTTTATGGTGACTTGCAAGAGCGCTCATGCCTCTTGAGCTTTTTACACATTTTTGTCTTAACCCCAAACTCTGATGTATTTTACAGGTCATTTATTTGGCCGGCCAACAGAACGTAGCACGTAAAGAGGAAGATGTGCAATTTTCTTTTAATGATAAAATTCCTTTTAAATTAAGGATTTGTACTTGCTCTCTGTTTCTGATACCCCTGAATAAATTCCAGGGCAACTAATCGCCTTTAACAGTCATCAACATAGAGTCCACCTGTGTGGCATTTCAGACTAGGCGTTCTCGCTTTCCTCATATGTGTCTGCCGGCCGTCTTTGTTCACAGTGAGCTGCATTCAGGACGTGACAGAGGCAAGGGACGAGCAGGGCTGCCAGATCGACTGCACTGTCTATAACACACAGCACAATCATTTTGGGACAAGACTGGTCCTATTTACAGTGACTTGCAAAAACAGCCTTTTTACATGCCAGCCACAAACCTTAAAGAATGTTAGTGGGGTTTATGTGGGAGACCACAACAAAGCTGTGCAAGTGGAAGAAGAAAAATTTTCCCTAATAAAAGTCTCAAAACCGTGGTTTCTATTCAGGCCCGTGATAGCTCTGGAGGAGCTGCAAAGATCCACAGCTCATGTAGATAAATCTGTCCAGAGGACAACTCTCCACAAAGCTGGCCTTCGTGACAGATTGAAAAAGAAATTTCATTGTTAAAATAAACCATTTGCAGTTTACTTAAAGACATAAAAATTGTGCAGTGGTCAGATTTGACAAACACTGAACTTTATGGCCCACATGCAAAACACTATGTATGACAGAACACTAACCCCACCTAACCTTGAATGCACCATCCCCATGGCAAAAACGTCATGCTGTAGAGATACAGTGGAATGGTTTGGATTAAAGCGTATCCTTACGATAAAATTACCTAGTCAAAGTCCAGACCTAAATCCAACTGAGTGTGTTTCAAGACGTATTTGTCCATCGTGAGTTAAAGAAATTTTGCAGTCAACAAATGTTCAACATGTTCAGTCTGTAGATGCGCAAAGATGGTAGAGACACACAACCAAAGACTTGCAAATGTAACTGAAGCTGACCAGGGGAATCTGAATAGAAATGCACACCGCACCTTTCAGATTCTGATCTGTACAAAAGAAATATTTTTTCTTCTAAAAAGTGAAGGACTTTGTGTTGTTCTAACACATAACTACCCCCCATACACTTGTGTAGGTGTAACGTCATAAAAGATAAAAAAAAAGTGCAGGCTTGCAAATATTTTTGCCTTGCAAATACTATCGCAAGGCACTGTAGAAGATAATCCTGCACGTGTTGTCTTTTCAGATCCTTCCGATTCAGTTTCTGCAAACAAAGTTAGGTTACAAGAAACCATAAAACGTGTATCGCTTACAGTCTGTACACCCAGCCAAGCCCAGTATGAGTCATTACACTTTAAGTAAAATCATACATCGTCTTTATTTTCCTATAATCCCTGCAAGTTATTTTCTTCTGCAACCATCTAGTTAATTAACTGCCTGGTAATCAATTGTGTTTGCATTTCATTTTTGGTCTAGATTAGACTTCCAGTTCCATCGGTGCTGATTTCAGTTTCAATTAACAGGATCCGCGGAGATCCTTTATATTGTTGCAGAGCGATGACAACGTTCAAAAACAACAGCCCAAAATGATGAAAGCCCACAGGCGGTGGAGTAGCATTCAGTCCACTTGGCTAAACTTAATAACCCCAGATCTGTTACAGCAATTCAGGAAAGGAATCTGAATGCAGCAGTGCAGTTTTTCCCCCTTACTCTCATTCACTTGGACAGCCAATGACGTTCGTTCGCCTGGTCTGGAATCTACGGCTGCTGCCAGCGAGAGTTGTGAATGGGGTGGCAGGCAGGCAGTGCCTCTCTCTCTCTCTTTCTTTCTTTCTCTCTCTCTCTCTCACACACACACACACCAAGTTTAGGGTCCACAGCACTGATTTTTGCTCGCGTCACAGTGGCTAAGTTCAGGTTACATTTAAACAAAGGAATTCATCCCCACGCCCCTCATCTCTTAGCACACGGACGCATAAATCTAAAGCATACCCTGGTATTAAACCTCACTCTGACAACACGTCGGCCATGAAGGCTGAGGAGCAACAACCATAGAGATGTTAATGAAAAAAAGAGAGCGAGAAAAGAAACCCTCCACGTTAGGCCGGCAGGAACTTATGTTCTCTTCCCCCTCAGCTGACAAAACTCAAGAGCGCTAACGACGAGAACATCTGCGTTTCCTGCTGCTCGGACACGGTGATCAGAGCTATGCGCGGTCAGATGATAGTGGGATGACCACGCTGGAGACAGGCCCGTTTGGTTCCGCTGCGTTTACTCTCGTCATCCGTAAAGTATCTTCCGCAGAGACTGGACACTAGGATGGAGCTCCAGTGGCTGTAGCCCACTTAGTCTGTTATGTAACGATCAATTTGATTAGACAGCTTATGGGCTGCATCATACTGATGCTGTTTAACACAATTTAGCTTTATGCAAGGCAGTGATCACTGAACAAGGTGGCTCGACGTGGTCAAAGCGGCGTTTGCTACCCATGCAGCAATAAACATAAACACCAATGATGACAGAGAACAGTGCTGTGAAAGAAAAACCTTTGCTCCCTCACAGATTTATCTGGTTGTTATTATTTAGTCACCCCAGATCATGAGATACGTGTTCATATCAGACGAAACCATTCGGGGCGGAGAACTGATGTGCTGATGACAAACTGCCGCCTGGAGATTCTCATTCCCGATTTTCTGGAGGACTCGTGGTCCTGCGGCGGCTTCAGGCCGATTATTAATGTTAGTATGACTTAGGGCTGGATGATATGGGAAAAGAAGCTAAATAGAAATCATATTGATCGATATTGATAATTATCAACAAATTGAAAACTTTAAGTGCACTTTAATTGCAGCCCTGGCCATGTTATGGTGTACCTTAGCGACCTATTTTTAGATACAGAACACACAAACACTGAATTCAAACTCAACCAACATTTTACCAAAACTGCAAGTTTTTAAAAAAAGAACACATGCTCTCTGAACTCTTCGAGTCTGGGTCTGATTGTTTGGGAGAATGTAATGAGTGTAATATTAACCTATATGACTAGAATGTAAAAGGAAGGAGAGCTGTTATTCTATTGAACTTTTTATTTACCCTTTTTTTCTATGATCGATATACGTCTATTGATCGATATATATTGTTATTGAATTATTGTCCAGCCCTAGTATGACGCTCTTTTTCTGAAATGCTTTGCTATTTTTTTATAGCCAACGTAGAAAATTATGCACACCTTGGAAAAAGTTCTGCTTTTCCTTCTTACATGCAGCTTTTTGTCCAGTCCCTTTCTCATGATTGAATCGTGAAGACTGACCCGAACGGAGCGCAGAGAGGCCTGCACTGCCTCGCGTGTTGATCTGGTTTATTTTGTGACATCCTAGATGAGTTGCAAATTTGCTCTTGGAGTAATTTTGGTAGGCTGACGACTGCTGGGAAGGTTTAACACGGTTTCATGTTTTCTCTTTATTTGTGAATAATGTCTCTGACTCTAGTTGCTTGGACTCCCAAAACCTTGGACATGGCTTTCTAACCCTTTCCGGGATGACATAACGATTTTGTTTTCCCAACGGTTGTTGAATTTCTTTAGATCAGGGCATGATGCGCTGCTTTTTGAGATCGCTTAGCTCACTTCATG
Source organism: Fundulus diaphanus (assembly GCA_037039145.1). Lineage (NCBI taxonomy): Eukaryota > Metazoa > Chordata > Actinopteri > Cyprinodontiformes > Fundulidae > Fundulus > Fundulus diaphanus. The sequence continues at coordinate 37,197,889 of CM073127.1, read as the reverse complement.
TTGTTGGACAGGTTCTGTTCAGAGGGATATTCATATTCTACAGGTCTGGCGATAATCAAGCATGGGTGTGGGGAGTGAAACTGAACCAAAGCAATGCGGTTAAATATAATCAATTCATTCAACACAAAAGGCAATTATGGCTCCACACAGGGCCAGGTTGCTTTGGAAAGCTTTTTTCCCACTTATAAAGGAAATCATCATTTAACCACTTTTTTACATGAACTCAGGTTAGCTTTCTCTGACATAAAAAAATTAGTTTAATGATCTGAGAGACTCAAATGCACAGAAAAAAAAGACAAAAATAGAAGAAATCTGTAAGGGGAAAAATAAATTTTCACAGCACTGCAGATCCCAAGAGCAACATTTGGTTGATGGACCGCCTGTTCTGCTGGGTATATCAGAAGCTTTTTAATTCTGTGCATAGCTGTCACTCACACTGTTTTACTGATTCGGGATGTGTGAGGAGGCTGGCATAAACAAGCCGAGGCTGCAGTGTAAACTGGGCCTTCCTGTTGTGCGTAGCTGAGAGCTTTTGGGAAAGGACCCCTTCAGCTCCAGCCTGAGATGATGTCGCATAAGCAAACGAGAATAAACAGCCTTTATTTGATCCATTTGGCCTGTTGCTGGTCCGGAGGCCGAGGTGAACTTCTGTCATGCTTTCACATGAGGAGACGCTAACGGCACACAGGGGATCTGCAGAGCTCTGGCACTGGGTCGTGTAATACAAAACCTCTAATGATTCTCGCTGGTAAACGATTTGACCAGTAATGGACTCGCAACAACCTGCGACATGTTTCAGTGAGGCCACGGCTGCAAATCTGTCGAGGCAGTCTCACGGCGACCCGCTAAAAGTACACAGAGACGTTGATAAAGCTGCTCAGAAACTTCAAATATTGCCTCATTATTTTCTCCTCCAGTTCACACAGCCAGAACAGGGGATGAGTGATCCCTGACAGAGCAGCTGGGACAAGAAATATCTGCCACGGGTCATTAACTGCTCTTATTAATTCATGAGGCTTGATTCACATGGCCCAGTTGTGCTCTGTTGCCATAAAATGAACACGCAGTCTGATGCGTGCGCAAATGTGCTTCTGACAGCGTGTCATCCTCCTAGTTAACCGTTTTATAACTTCTTCAATGCCTCCAAAGGACTCTCTGCCAGCGTTGCTAATAACGCCATTATCTGAAAGTTTTATTTTATTTCTTAAAAAGTGATAATCGTAGGAGGAAAAGCTGCTAAAAAGTTTTCCTGCGTCACTAAACAGCCCGACTGAGACCGTTGTCAAATGAAAGCACGTGTTGCCTGCAACCAAACTTGTGTAGGCGCATTGTGAAAATGGGCACCTCCGACCAGTGCGCAGCATTTAAAATTTAGAGAGAACGTTTTATTTGGTAAGCTTTGCAGCAGTCGTTCCCCTTGAATTTTGTCACATTGTGTCACATTATAACAGATTTCAAAAATCTGTTGACGCAATGGGAAGGCTTGCAGACATATTCTGCTGACTGAGTAAGTTGCCAGACGGGACAAAAATCATAATTTTTTTTTTTAAACGCACAGACTTCAAAGTATGTCATTTGAGCTTTTTTAGATAGACTAACACACTTGCAGTCTGTATCTGTGAAATGAAAGCAAAACCAGAGGCTGCGTGGTTTTCACATGTTCAAGTGATGCGTGCATTTGACTTTAGCCTCCTTCGATGCCCTGAAATAAAACACATTTTTGGCTGTAAAACGCCATGTGTGTTGTAAATTTACCACGCCACGCAACACCAATATTGAAACATTGTGGTGGTAGCATGATGGTGTGGGGAAGCTTTGCTTCAGCAGGGAAAAGGTCGTGGGTTAGGGTTGTTAGGAGGATGGATGCAGGGTAAATCCTGTCAGAAAGCAGGTTAGAGGCGGAGGTTCACCTTGCCTCGAGAAAGCACAAAACATACAGTCACTGCTACAATGGAAGGGCTTAGATCAAAGCATATTGTGTGGTAGAACGACCAGACTGACGTCTAGTTGAGAACCCGTGGCAAGGCATGAAAACTGACTACAGTCGAGACGTCTAGCAAAGAAAAACTTGCAAAACATTCAGTGTCTAGATCTACAAAGCCGGTTAAAACGCTCAAAAAGAACTAAGCAGGATGGGTTTCTCTGCAAGGCACGTTTACGCTGTTGTAAAACACCCAATTTTTTTTTTTCCAGATTTTCCTCCACAAAACAAGGAAGAGCTTCCTCAAGAAATCTAACAGCAGCAAGTGGCTCCAACCCAGAGCAATCACTGGATATCCAGTCCCATGTGACCTACAGATACAGATTCCAGCTTTCAAACTGTGTCTATATAACAAGCTGAATGGGCCATTCGTCTGTTAGGCACAGGAATGGCTGCGTCCATTGCTTCCTTTGCCTCCGTCTATCTTAAATCAACAGAGCCATGTTATGAATGATCATTTCAGCACGGATCAGTCTTGATTTTCCTTGGACAACCTTTGACTAGCTGTGTTAATTCCCAGCTGATTTCAGAGATTTCTGAGCCCAGGCAGTGGTTGCATCTCTATTAATTATGTCCACCGTCCAAAAAACAAAGTTTTCCAACTGATTTCATGTCTTGTGTCTGACTGGGCCATTTTAACTCTCATTTATGCTTTGATCGAAACCATTTTATTGTAGCTCTGGCTGTATGTCCTGCGGGAAGGAAAACCTCCATTCTGAGGTCTTTTACAGCTGGTTTGTCTCTCCAGTGCGGCCCTGTATTTACCTCTATCAATGTTCTCATCAAATCTGAGCAGCGCCCCTGTCCTTGGTGGAAACAGCATCCCCATAGCATGATGCTGCCACCACCATGTTTCACCGTGGGGGTGTTGTGTTCAGGGCGAGGTGCATTTTTGCATGTAGGCCAAACGGTTCCTTCTACTACGTGTTTATGTGGGACTGTGAAAACAAATCCTGAAAACCGTATATCCTTTTCCTTCAACCTCACAATTACGCGCCACTTAGCGTTGTTGTATCCAACAGGACTCATGATCCCCCCCCCCCCATACCTCGCAAGTAAAAAAAAACATTATAGTTTGTGTTTGTGATGTGACAAAATGTGGAAACATTGAGGAGGTAAGGTGACTTGTAAGACAATTTTTACAGATGTCTTCCCTGAATTTCTAACATTTTTCCTTGCAGATGGTGAAATCTCTAAATTCTTCTTCTAAAGTGGAAAACATTTGAAGTTGAGCTCAAGTTACTGACCTGTTGTGCCAAAGTATGTTATTTCACACCATTACATAGCTAGTGAAAAAAGGCATCAAAATTAAAACGAACAATCTGGGGGGCAAAATCATAATTGCATTATTTTATATTGTCTTTGTAATATTTTCAATCCGACAATCCCCAGGTTGCGGCGTGATATTATTACAATATTTCACATTTCCATGTATGTGATCTTACAGCAAATTCCTCCCAGTAAACAAAGGGGAAGGGGAATACAATCAGCTAAGGACAGGCATCAGGATAAGAGGAAATGGATCTCGATAAAGCTATAAACGCAAAGCCAGCAGCAGACTGAGACCAATTCCTAATGAATTCACACTCCAGGTTGAGAGTCAGGCCTTCCTCTCCGAAGGAGGACACAGTGGACCCTGCTATCACTCAGACCACATTTAAACTGCATGTGGCCTTCTCAGACATTTGACTCTTTCCACTCTGACAGCCAGAGCCTCTCTTTGCGGGCCCCTTGCATAGATTTCAACACCAGTCACGTCACCAGATCGCCATCCAAACGCACAGCCGCCAGCCTCCAGTCATGTATTCCCTGTGCAGAAAGGAGTTATTTTGCCTGCCTCAATAATGCGCGCTGCGTCGCACTGAAACGTTGCGAAAGAGCGCTTTCTTTTGCACAGACAGCGAAAGCGGATGTGGGAGGCGACCCCCCCCCTCCCCCATCCGCCTCTTTGGAGGTAGGGGGGCGCACAAGATCTGTCAAAATCAGTGGGAATAAATTAACCTGTGAGGATGATTACAGGTTGTATTTGCTCGCAGGAAGAGCATATCATGATTGTGTGCTGGTGTTGTCTGTTATGTATTGCATAATCACCCCCCCCCCCTCTCTCTCTCTGTTGCATCTGTAGGGTTTACCTGAGCCTACAATCCGCAGGCTGCCGTCATCTCTGCGACCATTCCCACCTTTTCTGCATACTGAGCGCAAAATGTCACAATACCGGGGCCTGCCTGCTATTTGCGCCCAGCTAAGGGATTCAACTTACCCTCTCTCGCTTTTAGCAGTACAGTGTTGGCTACTATGTTCTCCAGCTCCATCAAAATGAGGAAAATCCTAAAGGCTGAGCGCGGGTGGGGGGGTTGTTCGGTTGCTGGAGCTTCTGCAGCGAAAAACGGCGTCCTTCAGCCGGTGCGGCGGGACTGTTTCCTTCACTCCTCGTCGAGATCCGAGCAGATTTCTCTCATATCAAAGTCGTAAACGGTAAAACAGGATGTCATAGATTTGCTTGCAGTGTAAGTTGGGCATGGTTCTTGTTGTGGGCTGGACGTGCGGCGCTGCATTTCTACTCCAGTCCCCCCAAAACCATTCCATGCGTAATACGGGTGTGAAATGTGTCCGAACCGGAAAATGATCAACTTGGAGGATCTCGGTGCAAGCGAATCGGGGTTTATCTCGGCGGATCCTTTACGCCGATGTACCAGGGTAACACCAGCTTTACAACGGCGGAGGTTGGCTGAGTGCACCAGAGAGGACATCAGCTCGCCCCCTCCCCGGTTGGTGCGTAACCAGGGTAGGCTGGGCCTCTCTGTCAGCGTCAAGCTGTGGTTGTTACAGCCACCACAACGGCGCACCAAAATAAAAGCACGTTGCCGTAATTCAATTTAGTTTAATACATTTTAAAAGTCATTCAGTCGTAAAAATGCATTTTAATATATTGAAATTGCATCAAAAATCAACTTGTTGCAGTAACTCAATGCAAATGTTGAATCTCATATATTATAAACATTTTATTTGGTAGCCACAACGTATCTATCTTTAATGTAAAAATGTCATGCATTTCCAGACTCAATTTACCATTCTTCTCAGTATTTGGTGGTTATTTTTAAAATACAGAATACAAGAATAAGTGTGTGTTACACATTTCTAAAATGGAAAGGTTTTACAAGTTATCTCAACAAGCAACGCAAGGAGAAATTAAGGAAGGAAGGAAGGAAGGAAGGAAGGAAGGACGGAAGGAAGGAAGGAAGGAAGGAAGGAAGGAAGGAAGGAAGGAAGGAAGGAAGGAAGGAAGGAAGGAAGGAAGGAAGGAAGGAAGGAAGGGTGATGGGATACAATAATGGAACGACGGAACCAAGAATGAATAGAAGTAGGACTCTAGGGAGGGATGAAAGAATGAATGAAGGACACAAAGAAAGGATGGAGGGATAAAAGGGAGGATACACAAAAAACAAAAGGCAAAAAAGGTAAGTATGACGCAAGAAAGAAAAGACACAAGGAATTAAGTAAGCTAGGACACATGAAAGGAAGGGAGGAAAAAAGGCAGGAAGGAAAGAAAGACATAAAGAGGGATAGAAGAGCACAAGAGAGGACAAAAAGAAGAAAGAATATATGGGAGTGTGGAAGGAAGGAAGGAAGGAAGGAAGGAAGGAAGGAAGGAAGGAAGGAAGGAAGGAAGGAAGGAAGGAAGGAAGGAAGGAAGGAAGGAAGGAAGGAAGGAAGGAAGGAAGGAAGGAAGGAAGGAAGGAAGGAAGGAAGGGAGGAAATAAAACAATGAAATAGCGAATAAAATCTGAAAATTCAAATATTTTCTACTCTTCTTTTTTCTCCCTATTCAGACTGAAATACTGAAAATCAAATTCCATCGATTGCTTGTCAACACAAATACCAAATGAACCAATCACATGACAGTTCACGCCATTCAGGAATCCAGACTGAGTGAAGATTACTTTGCTGAAGTTTAAACTGAGTTTAACAAAGGGGAAGAAAGGGGATTGAAGTGACTTTGAATGTTGCATGGTTGTTGGTGCCAGACAGCCTGGTCTGACCATATCTTGGGGCTACAGAGAATGGGCAGAAAAAGTGAAAATATCCAGTGAGTCGCTATTGTGTGGATGAAAAGGCCTCGTTCAGAGGCCAGAGGTAAGGGGACAAGAAACCGAATGTCTCAAGATGACAAAAAGACAGTGTCTCAAATAATCAGTATGCAGGAGACCATCTCTGAATGAACAACACATCAAAGCACAAAGCAGACGACGATGATGACGTTTTAAAGCCCTTATTTCAGTTAATAACAAAGATTTTTTGCTTACTTAAGAGTAGAATGTTACATCAGTGATATAAAAATAAAATTTCAATACCAAAATGAGGGTTTAATGAATAGAATGTTTAATACTTGCTCAAAGGTTGTTATTATCAAAAGGTACTTTTAATCTGACAAATGAGCCTCATTTGAGCCCTTATTCTAATTTATTGAATACGACTGTATCATTAAGTCTAAAGCACCTGTAGGTGTTTGTGAGAGTGCACTTGTGTATGTAAGGTTTATCCATAAGAAAAATGCTCAGTAGTAGTTGTGGGGAGCCAAAGATCTGCCCCCAGAGCACCAAGGCAAAGACCAGAATCCCAGATGCCTGAAAGGGCCCCCAGAGCAAAGGGACCCAAGAAGGACCAATACAGGGATAGCTTCCCCCATCCCAGGGAAGAGTAGAGAAGAGCCCCAGGAAACCCCCCAGCAGCCCGCGAAGCAGCCACCAGGAGTTAGTCAGCACAAACCTGACCACCATGTTCTTGAATGTTTTCAGGCCACCTTAGTCCAAATCAAACTTTGATAATGATTTTAATGGCATCCTATCGGTGATATGTGTTGATTATGTTTAATTATTCAGGGAGATTTCAACTTTCATGTTGACAACCCGGAAGACAGAGGTTCAAAAGACCTATGTGATATATTAGAAATTTTGGTTTAACTCTGACATGTCCAACCTGACCACTTTTCTGTTATATTTGAAAGCATCATTTCCAATGACTCATTTAGCTAGAGGGACATTATGAGAAAACGCATCTTTAAGAACGATGCCAAGCAAACCTTTAACCAAGCTTACTCTGCTACTTCCACTTTGGACACCTGAGATGCCCAAGGCAGAGGGGCAGCCCAAAACCTAACCTGACAAAAAGACAAACACAAAACTAAATACACTGTCACATTCACACGTTCCCACCCTAGTGCCCCCACATGCAAACGCTCTTAACCACACACAAATAAATAAATAAAATAAAGTAAAAAAGGGACGCTGTGCACACACTCACCCCCCACATCCTGTACTCCCACACCAAACCCGACATACCCCAAATCTGGCATACCTGAACTACACCCATGCCCCGACCCCCACTCCGATCCCTGCCCTGACAACCCATGAGTCCATCCACCCGGAGATGGGGCCAACACAATCTGAACGGGCCAGCCAACCAGAGCCCACCCCATGTACCCGGAGGCGCCGCCTCCCTCACAACCTGCCCTCCATACATGAGCCCCACACCGTTCTCGGGGAGAGCAGAAGTGCCAGCCCCAGCCGACCCCCAGGACCCAATGCCCATCACCAGCCCAGACCTAGGCGGCCCGCCCCTCCTCCAGGCCTCCAACTCAGGATGGCAATTGGAGATCAAGGGTGTGAAAAAGACCCCAAGCTCGCCTCCGCCTGCTCAAATGTCATGTTGTTGCATGTTGTTCTCAAGTGCATTTTATTTCTTCCACAGATTCATGTCGGGACTCTTGCTGAGCCAGTCCATAATGTTAAGATTACGTTCAGTCTGAAGAAATGTGTTGGTAAAAATTAAAATATTACTTTAAACAAATCTGACAAAGGTATGAATTATGTAACTTAACTGTACATGGTATGTTATTGGGCCTTTAAAAATGGAATCCTGACATCCATGAGTCTAGAAAGAAAAGGTAACGTGGCTACTTTCTTTAACCTCAAACCATTCCTGAGCAGATTAAAGATTTTCCCGACTTTTTTAAACCTGTTTTTCAGAACATGACAAAATAGTCTATCTGCTCCTAAAACGCTTGATTCTGACCCCATGTGGTCAGTTGGGATTTCTACCAACATTAAATCTATAATTGCAACCAAACTTTCTCTTCTTCAGAATCTAACCATTAAACTGAGAGTGGAGACAGACCGTCAGCGAGAGCCTGAAGAATCTGTGGCTAAGCAAATAAAAGTAATTTATCCGTTGACAACAGCAAGCCTTGAATTCTTTGTTGGACATTTCTCTCTTGCCTTCTGCGGAGATGTGAAATGTTCCTGTTTGGATGCCGGTGTGGAGTTGAAGAACAAAATGACCAAAAATAGCCGTATTTGTGGTCGAATGTAAAGCCATATAATGTAGCTTCTACTTTTTTTTTTCTTCATGATGAATTATGTAAAATGACAAACAGCTCAATGATTGGAAGTGAGTTTTCCTCTATTGATTTGTTGGAAATACGTATTGATCTTTGTAAATGTAATTTCTGAGAGCATCCAGGAATGATTTGGAACCAGGGGCTTTTAGCCATCACTTCGATTGCACTTATGCTACTTCCTTTGTTGGCGTCCCATGTCAAGACAGGTATCTAGCGCCATCTTTATAGGAAAGGGGCTTTGAAGCCAGCTGTATGGAGATGTAATGAAAATAATCTGTAAAATAAATAGGACTTGGGACTTTTACCTTGTGTTCTGCTTTAATACATGACCAATGTACAGTTCATGCAGAAATATTACTTCACCTTTCAGTTATTTGCATTTGTTCTCTTAAATAAAATTTTTTGGGATTGTGGGTGTTAAATGAACACAAGGCAGGCAACTGACATCAGAGGTCCCGTCTGCTAAACAGAGTCCACATGTGTGTAATTTAATCTTAATATGAATCCAAAAGTCCTTCGAAGGCCTCTGAGACTTGTTAGCTAACAGAGAAATAAGCAGCATCATGAAGATCAAGGAACAAGACAGGCAGGTCAGGGAGACCTGGTAAAGTTTAACAATGGTTAAGGACAGAAAAAGTAACCAGAGCTGAAAATTTAAGGAATATGGGCAAAGCTTCTAAACCCTTTAAGACATTGTTGATCAACTAAATCAGGGGCATCACACTCCAGACCTTGTGCTACAGTTTTTAGATGTGTATCTGCTTCAACACAAATCAAATCATTAGCAGGACTCTGTAGACCTTGGCTGCATACGGAGGAGCTGATTCAGGTACACTGCACTAGGGACGGCTCTAAAAATTGGACGACAAAAAGCCAGAGTTTCAGATCCCCAACGCACAACAGCAAGAGACCCATGGTAACTCTGGATGAGCTGCAGAGGTCCAGACCAGTGGACCTGATGGGACGGTCTCTCTACAGGACAAGCCATGAGCCTGGCTGTGCAGACCTGGCAAGGAGATTATTTAGGTGGGGACATTAGAGGAAAAGAGTAAAATAGACTAAGTATTACTGGTTATCAGTATAGCAGTATTTTACTCTAATGGCTTTAAACATTATTGAACAGCGGAAGAGGACAAATCCATGTGGCGGCAGCAATAACTAGTTTAATAGTGGGCGTCATGCAAATAAGTCTCCCTCACAGCAGCTCCATTACGCGATCATCATCCGTCCAAACAATCAACAAACTGATTATTGACTGATGAAGGCAGATAGGATCGATTTGTCCGGACGCGCCATGATGCCTACAACAGGACACAGCCTGTCTGATCCGCTGATATGCCTTAATCCAGTTGCCATAGTGAATGATGTCTTTTGCTTGTAGATCAGCAAACTCCTGTGTTGGAGGTCACTCTGCAGCGATGATGGGTACGTGTAGTTTGTAATGCCATCATCACACAGAATGGGTTATTTTGAAAATAAAATGCTTTTACACCAATAAATACACCAGAAACACACATCAACTACTGTAAATGATCAGACGTGGTTCTATATTTGTCCAACAAGCTCCCATAACGACAAACTAATCATTTATTAGAGAAAGTAGTGCTCAGTGTTCACAGACAGCCTCAAACATAAAAGCTCACCACGTTGTGACAAAAATACAAAGTGCTTTTGTAAACTCAAAACTACCAACAGTAATTTGTAAAAACAATTTTTTTACTTTGCTGCCAGGATCTTTCCAAACAGAACAACCGATCACTCTTTTTCCTCTTCAAATTGATCAGCACAGTAACTAGAGCCATCATGATCATTTTGCTCACAGAACAAAAAATACCCTCGGATCAAACATACAAGGCATCAGTCCCATACAAGCAGAGAAAGGAAAAAAAAAAAGGAAAAAAGAAAAAAGAGGCTGTTTCAGTACTCGTCCAAGTTATCTGCTTTGGGAATGGAAAGGCCTCGGTCCTTCAGGACCTGCATCTTGACTTTCTCCGTCTCCTGCTTGGCTTGCTGCTGCAGCCGCTGCTCCTCCAGGATCTCTTCGATGGAGACCTGCTGCAGGATGGTGTCACAGGGCTTATCCACATCCTGCAGGGAGACATGTACACCATGTTACAGCCACATGTTTGAATTGTGCCAAAGATCTACACGTTGCGTTCTCCGCTTCTCTGAATGCGGTCTCGTGACTGCTCGCTGTCCAGTGTTTCACCCAAGGCACAAACCAGCATCATCAACACTCATCTGTTTATCAGTAATGAAGAAATGAAGGGATAATGAGTAATACATGACTAACAAAGCAAAACTAAAACACTAAGTGGTGAAGCAATCACTGAAAACCCAAACTCAAAGCAACGACCATGTTTATTCCTTATCCATACTCTTTATCCTGCCTGTAATAAAATTACATTAAATTGGACTACAACATAAAATAACCTCCAAATTTACTGACAACTAAAAATATCTACAAATCCTAAAAAAAACAAAAAAAAAAACCACTTAATTGCAGCAGCATAATCTCACACCAAAAACTTTTTTTTTTTTTTTTTTAGTAAATTTACTTATAAACAGATGCATTTTTGGCACCCTCTGCTGTTCATACTTTATACAACACCCTGGTGGCAGGTTAGGTTAAGCCTTCAACACATAACCCAGGCCAGTTGGAGCACATTGACAAATCTTGACTTTTCCTTTTTGCACAATGCATTGGATCACTGGGCCCTCTTTCTTGCTCTCTTCTCTTCAGCGTACCCACAAGTTTTTTTGCTGTTCTTTTTCTAGGCTTTGGGTCTGGGGACTGAAATGGCCATGGAAGAAGGTTGACTTTGTGTCAGTCATTGCCCCTTTGGGTCAGGGTCCGTTACATCTGTGCTTCACTGACCACCTAGCGCTGTGTGGGGCGTATAGCTACTCTAGGTTGGAGCCTTGTGTCTGTCGCCTGGGGGAGCTGCAACCTTCTAGAGCCGAACTCGTCGGTTTCTTTGCTGCTCTTGGATCAAGAGTGATGAATGCTTTCTACTGTTCTTACCACTCTGTACACCATCAGGGGAAAATAAAATAAATAAAAACTTGTTCACATACACCCAGTGTCCGAAACTAACTTCCTGATTACCGGCCAAAATATTAATCCTGACCAGACCTCAATTTTTATCAAAAATTAAGAGTGAGATTATGTTAATTTTCGGGGGGGGTGGCTGTCTGGACCCTGGAAGAGAAATCTTTGTTTCCTGACTTTATTAAGAAAATATTGTAGTTGATTATAAAAGACACAATAAGAATTATCACATTTACATCCAGGCAATAAAAAACACGACAGATTATCATTATTCTATCCGTGTTGGTCTCATTTGTGAATGAGGCAGAATTTCATCAAGCCAACATTTTTCCCTCAGCTGCAACACTTAAAGCACGCAGGGGTTCACGCTGCGTCTTTACACTGATCCAGCTGCTGGATTTTACCCTCGTGCGCTGCGCGCAAGGGATAAACAGTGGGGAAAATGCATAAATGAAGACTGTAAAGGGCTCCTTTAGAGGGAAGAGAATGAATAATGGGTCTGAGCTGAAGCCCCTGATTCCTTAAAAAGTCCGCACCTATATTACATGTAACGTAATTTTGCGCACCTGAATTCAAGCGCAAGGCAGCAGCCCACCGAAGTACCACTGGCTCTGTGTCGTTAAATACAAAAGAGCATTAAACATAGCTACTGACTCTCCTATTGATTTTAATTGGGACATTTTGGTACGAGTCGAAGGACATTAAACGCAGTGATTCACGTCTTGAAGGCTGGCCGCTCACAAAAGCACCTGGCTCCGAGGGAAGGGAGGAGAGAGGCGCAGTTACAGCGCTGAGGCACTGTAACTGCGCCTCTCTCCTCCCTTCCCTCGGAGCGCACGTAGTTAAATGCAGAATTAATAAAAACGAAACTTATAAACAGACTAATGGGCGTTTTAGAGACTGTATCTGGTTACCAGAACTGTTTTCTGATCCAGCGTGCAGCCATGACTGGTTTTGAATGAAGGCTTTATCTGGGAGCCGCTCTCCCCAGAAATAAGATGTGAAAGAAGCTGAACCAGCTCCGCAGTAGGCGGATCTAGACTGAGCTCTGTGAACGGATCATCCGCAGCCCAGATGGGCTTTGTTATTTTTATTTTATTTTTAATTTATTTGGTACAAAGATTTACTCGCCATGTGGCAGCTAGCCCTCTGAAATTCACTCGCCAAACGGGAAATTTACTCGCATTTGGCGAGTGGCGAGTGTTAATTTCGGACCCTGCATACACCCACTCAACACAAACAATTCTTCACAGTCGCTCATCCACACACACCCAAACACAAATAACCCACGTTGTTGAGGGTGATTCTAAACACAGGTTACTATGTGGTCTGCCTACTTTGCTGCGAGAGCACATGTGAAAAAAGAAAACACGTTGTTCTGGAAGCTTTGTAAACCAGAGATGGTTCTCTTCGCTGGAAATCCCCAACAATGACCTTTGTTTCCTTTGTTTTTTAAACCTCCTTCCTAATTTCTAATGATTGCTCCGACTGTACGTATGGGCTAAGTTTAGCTGAGCAGCTGTTTTTCTTGGAGACATTTTGTGATCTATGAAGATGTACCCACATCTGTTTTATTTAAAAATATATATATATAAATAAAAGCATGTTCTGTCACCTCCCCGACTTTAACGAACAGCAAAGAGAAATGTGCCTCCGTGTCATGTAGTGTTTTTACATCAGGGAAGGAGGTCAGGGTTTACTAATTAGAAGCTCCGTGATACTTGATCAGTTTAAAAGTATAAATAGTTACTTCTTCTATTGTGATTTAATTTTTTAACAGCTCCCTACCATTGGTGCCAACTGTGTGGGTTAGGGTTAGACATGCATGTTTATCACAAACATCAGTGGTCAGAAAAAGCATTCTGAAGTGACTGTGATAGTACAGGCTGCACTATTTAGGACTGAATACATGATGCACATTTACAGAGACAAGAGTCTGGCTCCTTTACTCATTTTGCTCTGTGCGTCGACCTAGGAGGTCGACTGTCTCTGCAGTGTGGTGTAACGCCTCAGTGCAGAGGTCAACATACCTTATATGAGAATTAACCTCAACTACCATTTTCTGTTTTCAAAAGTTTTCTTTTTGCTCCGGTGCGTGCTCCCCCCAGATTGTCTTTGGCTCCTCATGCCTGCTATGGGACTTGAAAGGGTGCAACCACACTGCATTGTGGGATACCTGGGCATCTGGAAACCAGCTTCTGTTTGTTCAGCCATCATCCCCAACCATGTCTTTATTTTCCGTTTTTGTTTTTTTTTAAGTTAAAAACACGGTGCAAATGTGCTGTGTCAATAACTGCCACACTGGTTCACACGATCGCTTCTGGAAAAAGAACGATGGGGGGGGGGGGGGGGGGGGGGGGGGAGGTTTAGACTGAGCTTTAGCAGGCTGCTAGCACTAGTCTAGCCAGCTGAGGGTAGCAAACAAAGTTGAAGATCCTTTGAAAATTCCCTGCTTCATAGATAAATTAATCAATAATCCCCTAAATATTTTCAAAATAAATGCAGAGTGGATGCCAGGCTTAAAAAAAACAGTTAAACTAATGTATCCGGCAGACACCGGAGTGGATAAGGAGCACTGTGAGGTGATGGTGTGATGTTTACGTAGCTCTGGAATGACAAGGTTTCACTTTAAGACGAATCATGGACCAACCCAAAGTTGCTTTGTCCATGATCCCTTGAAGATGTAACATTTCTGGATTAATCGTCGGTATAAAAGCTAACTCAATTTATGAGATAGAAAGCAAGCTCAGCTTCTGAGTATGGTGGTGGGTGGAAAAAGCAGGTAATATAAATCCTTTGTCCAGTTATCATGCTCATATGGATCAACCCCACCGATCCTAGAGATTTTTCTGAGATAACGAACCTTCAGATCAGGGTCTAGTTTGTCTCGATATAGTCCATCGCTTCTCTCTTTAGTACGGGCTATTTTTAAAGCACTTTTTGTCCATCTCTCATAGCACAACATCCAAATCAGTATTGTAAACAAAAGCCTTGGCCCCAGAAAATGGTGACCGCATCCCACAATGCATTGCAAAATTATGTGCCTTTTCAAGCCCTATGGAGAATCTTATAATGGAGAAATCACACACATATATAAGCGCTTTCACACACACCTACAGTGTTACCTACAGGTGTTTGGATCCAGATAAACATATTTAGCTGCGGCTGCCACTAAATACATCCTGTATTAAATAATATTGTGCATTTTTAAGGGGATTTGTTATACATGCGTTGTTTTTTTGGTCTCTGTGATAAATAATGTCTTATAAAAATGTCTAATAAAAAATAATGTCTGATAAAGTATTTTATATACATTTATATACCAAGTGGAGCATTATAGCAAAAGCAGTAATGCTCGACTTGTGAAAGTAAATCTGTTGGGCTTCTCCTTGGCACTCAAAACTATTCTGAATGCCACACTGCCACATAGGACATGTAAAAAAATAAAAGTTTATTTTTTTATTGTTGCTTACTGCTCTCAGTTAAATTGTGTTGAACTGTCCAAAATAACCTCGTTCCTGTAAGGTTAAGGCTAAGAGTAATTTTTGTTATCCGATTATTTAAGTGTAGCACATGAGGATAGTTTACAAGAGGAATATGTAAAAATGTAAGAACCACAATGGCTGCTGCTTTTATAATTCTATATTTGTTGATCACCACAGCTTTCCAAATAAAACTCTACAATGAATGCCTATATGAACTAAAAAACATGTATGCACCATAGCTGTCTTTTTTTCATTTAATTAGAATGTGATAACCTGACAACTGTGGGTGGTAGTTCCTAAGGAGAATGTGAGCATACCAAGAATCATTTTTAATATCTTTTTTTCAGTCCTGTTAGTGACATAAGCCACATGTAAAGGTTTGGGTCCAATAAAAAACTCATGTTTAGTAAACTGTTTTAAACTAAATGCAAAAGCTTGCTAATTTCTTCAACCATTTACATTTTAAATGCACCTGCCTTAATTTTAAAGAATATACAGATGATCCTGGTGTCAATTCAAATTCATTTAAGTTTATATTAAATTGTATATTTTGGAAAAAAAAAAAAAAAAAAACACCTCTCTCATACATATACCCAATTCTGTATGCCAAAAATTGGTGTTTTTTCACAGATTATGTTGAGGACAAGTTCAATGCGATTAGTGTAAAAATACAAACTCTAAACAAAACTTAACCCTAAAACTTAGGTCCAAACTGGAATTCAGATACCTGAAAAAGTGCTGGGGTTAAACATATATGTTTAATCAGCTGTAAACCTCATTTGCTGATCTGTCAGGAGAAAGAAAAATATATGTTTGAAGAGAAACGGATCATTTTTTGATATCAAACATTATCGGGTCCTAGGATTTTAAACGTACATTAAAATAAATGGATTATCTCACAACTGAGAAGACAGAATATTAAAAGTATCTATCATTTATTTTCCATTTTATATATCGGTTACAGGAATAAACTGATGTTAGTGCATCCTCATCCCCTCCACTGGTCTCGTGTAAAAACGAGAAGCAGCATGTTTGGTTGGTTCTGCAACAGCAATCAACGCTGTTGAACTCCATTTTTATATTCCAATAACACGTGAAGGCAACGTGAGGGTGGCAGTACTCACCATCTCCCCAAGCAGAACCACATTCTCGCCTCTCACGATGAAAATTCCTCTCGGGATGTCTCCAAACTTCTTCCCCACGTGGATGCGCTCCACCGTCTGGTGAAACACCAAATTAGCTGAGAAACAGAAGCAGGAAACGTGTCAGACACTGGGGAGGAAAAAAAACATGTAGCAATTGTACAAATTGTACTGATTTGACTCGCTCCTTCAGTGTAAAACATGAGGTGGAGCTGATTCGAGAGGAGCTGTACCGAACTGATCGATGCTTCTGAGGTAACCAATCAGAGTTCTGCCATCTCGGAGCAACACCAGGTGCTTTTCTGCAAGAGGACAATCAAACACAGGCACGTTAAATTACACATGTCATCTGCACAGTGCACCAATCTTTAAAGTCTCAGCGCGGAAAGTCCTTGCACTAAATCTTCTGTGCACATGAAAGAGCAGCTGATGCTTCCAGCTTACTGTCGATGTCGTCTATCAGGCTCGCCGTCCCTGGTACGTAGTTCATCTTGAGCTTCAATCTGTTCACTATCAGCACATTTATTTAGCGTCAAGCCATTAATATTTGAAATATGTTGCCTTTAACACCTGTGCAGGAAGTTTTCTTCTTCTTCTACTGTTTCTTTTCCTCTTCTGGTGATTTATTGCGGTTGGCACACAAACTGTAACGGCGCATTACCGCCGCCAACTGGACTGGAGGACGTAAAGGAAATTAACAGAAAAAAATAACCAGATCATAAAACGAGCCAGATTCTTTCCAATTGTTCTTTTTTCCTTCAAAAATGGCATAACTTGAGCTTTAATTTGATTAAATTGTTTTTTAACTGTGTAGCTAATATTTAGTTTATTCAGGGCCGGGTGTCTTTGAGCTGTCTCAGGTCTGATTCATTTGCACTCCGTTAAAGTGTACAGATTTGGGCAATTTGCAATAATCACATAACACCTCTTGCATTCAGCCTTTTTAAATGGAATGTGAAGACTGACTCATTGGCAATAATGACTATCATCTCCCTCCTCTCCCACATGTGCTGGAATCCAAACAAATGCTACTGTGACTTTTTTCATGTAAGGTTTGTACAGGATATGATACATCCAAACAATTGTACATTTCCTTGTTTGGTTATTCAGTTTCATGCTCAATAAAGCTGATATGCTATCAGTTTATGTTCTGCTATTCAGTAAGCTATCAGATATGGCCCTGATTCTGGGTCTTTTGAGCCATCAGCAAACAATAAAAGTTTTAAAAACAATATTTTTCCACTTGGGAACATGCTTTTTTTGATTTATTTATGCAATAATAGATCTACTGATGGGTTAATAAAGAGCCAAGTTGGAATGTCTTGGTAAAAAAATCTGTGTAATTCTGCAAATTCAGCTTTTACATTGCTAATCCAATCAAATCTATATATGTTAGTTTTGCTGTGCTTCCAACGTTCCTGTAATATTTTAAGTTTTTACCAGATCTGACTTGATCGAGTTCTTGAACACTGACCCAAATACCAGTAGCTGTTTTAGTCTTCTAATTCGTAATGGTATTTCTCCCATTTCAACTTATTATGCTGCTACTGGCAATGTTCTAAATACTTACCAACATAATCTATGATCTTTTGATTGTTCCACAAGTTTCAAATTTTTTTCTGCTGCTGCCATATATCCAATATAGCCATAATCAAAAGTAGTATATAAAGGTATTGATAAATATTTAATAGCAATCTTCTCGGCGCTCTCCGTTCCCTTCCTTCTAAACAACATAATGTTATTGTCATGATGCAACCTGAAGGCTGCACTCTGAACATTTCTGACTCCTTCTCCAGTGCAGCCCTGATTAGGAACACCTGTCAGGCTGCAATTAACCTTGGACTAATTCCACCTGCTCACCCCACTATATAAACTCACCTTAGTCTGTCCCTGGTTACTGGTTCGTTCAGTCTTCAGAACATCATTCCTGTCCAGTTCCTGTTCGTCTCCTGGTCCTGCTCTGTCTACTCCGGTCTGTTCTCGTCTGCCAGTTCCTGCCCCCTACAACCCCGTCTGGTAAAATGACTCTGGCTTTTCATCATCCACTTCCTGCTGTTTCAATAAACTCTGGAAACCAGCTCTGTGTGTGTGTGTGTGTGTGTGTGTGTGTGTGTGTGTGTGTGTGTGTGTGTGTGCTGTGTCCGGGTTCATCCAAGACTAATCATGACAGTTATTTATATTTTTACATTTTATCTTGACTTTATCAATATGATGTTTCCAACTGAGCTTTTCATCAAAATGCATGCCAACAAATATATAAACTTTAACCTGTACAAGATTTTGACCATACAGATTTAAGAATGTGTATATATATAATTTTTTTTCCCAGAAAAAAACAGTTAACATTTTGTTTTGATTTAAAACCCCTTTGTTGGACCATGACTTACCTTCAGGGATTGCACTTTGCATTTTACCCTTATTGTATTCTATATCATAGCCGCTAATCCACAAGTCTGCCACACCCAAATTCTGCTTTGTCAAATATCATTGATCATTACTATGAACTATATATATATATATATATATATATATATATAGTGATGGCGAGATGAAGCCTCATGAGGCATTGAACCACTCAGCCAACTGGTTCGAGAAAAGGTTCATTTCTTGACGGTTCATGTGCACACAGCACCACCTACTGGCAAGTTGTATAATCACAGCCAGCTGTATCTTAACACGTGTGATGCATATCATTTTTGTCTATTATGGCTCTTGGGAATGACTTCACAGAAGGTGTAGGACGAAATCATTTGTCTACATAAATTTTGTAAACACATGTGTACAATAAAATATTGTTTGAATGTATTCTCTGTGTGTAATTATTCCCAAAATAGGAGTGTCATGTGATATGGCATGTTGTGTAATAATGTTTTTCTGTGACTCTACAAAAATGGCATAGCCTTAATCAGGCAGAGGACAGTGAAAGTGCTTATGGAACTAGGGAGGGGGTAATGAATAGGCTGATGCTTGTGTAACTTGGATGATTTCATGCATTTTTATTAAGAAACAATTTCTCCAGTTTTTGGTTTCAAACGATTTCTCTCTTTTGATACTACTTCTCCAGCCTTTGAAAAGACACGCTCACATGGCACAGATGATGCCGGGGTGCATAAATAAATAAGTGCAAGTATGTACAGATTGGGGTATTGTGACCAATGATTAGCCCAGTACTATACGGTCCCACAGTTTCCCCTCAGCAGCAACACTGAAGCACACAAAGGTTCCCGCTGCGTCTTTACGCACGATCCAGCTGCTGGTGTCTCCTCTCTTTTCAGCTCAATGCAATTCTAGACAGTAACAGTTTATAACCTATATCACCTTTCACAGCAACAGGTTTCTCATCTCAGTCGACCAGACAAATCTCTATTGCTCTCCTCAGTGCGCTCTGGGCGGTGAGGTGGGAGGATTTTACCCGATGGTGCGCTGCGTGCAAGGGATAAACAGGGTGGAAATGCATAAATAAAAACTGTAAATGGCTCCTATACAGTGATCATAGGAGCTGACCGGTCTGAGATCAACCTCCTGATGTTACAAGTTCTTTAAAATGAAAGCGCGCACCCAAATTACAAGTAACGTAATTTTGCGCACCTGAAAAAAGCGCACGGCAGCAGCGCACCGAAGAGCTGAGGCACAGAAATACGGTGCATGTAGTTAAAAAATGCAGAATTAATAAAAACAACTTATAACCAGACGTAGCGTTTTAAACTGCATCTGGTGAGCAGAACTGTTTTATGATCCAGAGTACAGCCATCACTGGTTCTGAATGAAGGCAATATCTGGCAGCAGCTCTCTTCCCCTGCCCCCCTCCCCTCCTGCGTACGTAGTACAGGACCTTACCGGCTCACTTTCACCGTTGGTTAAGACTAAAATTATTCATAACTCTGATCGCTCTTCCTGCTGCTCTGTTAACATGAACTGCAGCAGGAATTACTGATGGCCACAAGCTGTGAAAGAAGCTGAAACATCTCAGCAGAAGGCGGAGTTTTTATCGTCCGCTGCCCAGATGGGCGTTGTGATTTTTATGCGTGAAAAATGCCATGTTTGCGTGTGACCGTGTGAAGTCAGTGACGGTCAATGCGTGATAGTTGAGAGCACTGATCTCCTATCTATCTATCTCTCTCCTAAACTCTCCAAACACCAAACTAACTGTCTCAAACTAAATAACCACTATCCAAACTCTGCTATCCAAACTATCCAAACTCTATCCACTCTCTCAACTGACCGCAACTCGCCTACAACAACCCACATTTTGAATGGAGCCTGTGGGGTTTCTAAAGCTGTCGAAGCCGCGCCAACATCTGAACCACTTGCCGAAGCAGTCACGTGGTACAGCCGGGCAGCGAGGCTTCGGACGTCATCGTTTTCGGCTCCTCCCCTAAATGAAGCAAGCCTCGATACGCGCTTCACGGAAACGCCCCCTCCATTACTCGA